>JAVSCE010006902.1:0-650017 GCA_032199065.1 Smutsia gigantea | reverse complement strand
TCGCCCGGGTTGAGCGGCACACCAGGGCTTGCGTGCACAGCTCCTCACGCGTAATCGAGGTCCCTTTCTACTGCGTCAGGCTTTATGCAACGCTCCCCAAGTCTCTTTATAACCACTCAAATGATCATCTAACAAACTAGACAACAGGATTAATCTGAAACATTCCCTTTATGGAAAGAACAGAATGCCCATCAATATTATGGCAAATGCAAGCAGTGGACTAGGAGAGGGACATTAGAAAGAATAAGGTAGGTTGCTAAGTTCTGATAAGGTGAGAAACATATTTTCTAAGAGGGAAGGTGAGTGTGGAATGGGATGACCTTCATGTCTTTACCCAAATTCCGTCTTTTCCATGAGGCCTTCCTTAACCACTGCATTTATCATTGCAAATATCCCCCCTCCCTCTTTGCCTCGTACTCCATTGGCCCTTACCCTATTTGGTATATTATATATATCACTCATTTTATGAGCTATATCCCCTGCTGGAAGGTAAGGTGCATGTGGGATTTTTGTGTGTTTTATTTACTGCTTACCCCACCCCCCACCCCCTGTGCCTTAGAATGACTGGATGAATTAGTTTGCATGAAAATGTTTATTATTTGCATAGAATTTCTAGAAGGCTACACAAATCTAACAATAGTTATCTCTGAGCAATAAAAATGTGGGAGGAAGACTAAGTTTTATTTATATATCTCACAATGTACATGCACCACTTAAAAAAAATCCTTTAATAAGGACTGCCTTTAAGTGTTTCTTGAGTGGCTACAGTGAAATGTGTTATTTAATCAGCACCATTTATTGCTGGTCCTGAGATAATGAACTCCATTCAGAATTTCTCTCCTATCCAGAAGTTAAGTTGTAAATAGACAATGATTCAAGTCTGTGGACTGTATTTTCTGAAGCCTCTATCAAGAGACTTTTTCTTTTCCACAGAGTGGTTGCACCTGCACTTATGTTGTGGAGAGAAAAATGAGTTTTTCGGTCAGATAGATTTATATCTTCTAACTTTTAGCTAAGGGACCTGAGTCAAGTCACTTAACCACCCCGAGTCTCAGTTTCCTTACCTTTAAAATTGGGATTTTATTTTTCTTGTGAGCAAAGGGTGCTGTCCAAGCAAAACAAGATGAAGTGTATGTATTCAGTGCCTAGATGTCTCTGGTTCAAAGCAGGGCTCTATAAATCTTAAGTCCTTCCCTTTTCCCTGCAGAAGGTGACCCCAGAGAGAAGACTCCTAGTGATATTCTTATCCCTGACTGCTCAAAGTGTGCTCCCAACATTGCCAGAGAGTTTATTACAAATGAAAAGTCTCAAACCCCACCTGACTAATGAATCAGAATCTATAGTCTAACAAAATACTCAGGTTAAAAAAAAAAAACTTTGAGAAACTGTTTCTGTGCTTCCTGCAGCAGTGTTTCAGACAGGCTTGCATTCAGCATGTTTTTTTTTATTTTCCATACTTTCTGATACTTTGACATCTTAGGGCCTTGTGGCCCCCCGAGGCCACTGCCCTTCCCAAGGCTAGCTAATCTCAGGCACATTTTAAAACAAGGCTACCCTTTTAAACCTTTTTCCTAGTTAAATGCCACCTGCTCACCCCTCCCCCATCACTTTGTCAACTTGAGTTTCCTCTGGAGAAGTGTGAGGGTGTCCAGTAGAGTTAGATGTCCTGGTGGGGTGTACTAACAGGCTGCAACATAGGAGGGCACTTCAGCCACCTCATCAGCTTGAACTTACTTATAAAGATGACCAAGGATAACTATGAACAAGGTTGTAAATCTGCTTAACGTAATACAACTACATTGAATGCCAATGCTCCTTAAGAACAAGCTTTGAACATTTCAGAAGTTACTATTATAAATGATTAAGACCTCCAAGATAATGGGACCGTTTGAACTGAAACACACTAACTTATTTACAATATCCTGAGATGTCAAGGAAACAAATGAAAACCTGCCATCCACATCCATTCATTTTTCCCTATGACTTGTAAATATGGTATATAGGTTTTCGGTAGAGGTAACTCCTGCCAGAGGGCGGCTGTTAGGTTACCAAGCAACTTCCCTTCCCACATTTGCATTTACCTCTTGTCTCTTCTGTTTTGAAAAGAATCTTGATATATGGAAGTGAGCTAACTGAAGCTGAAGTTAATAAAAGCAAATATTAAAAGAACATAAAAGGGACTCTTCTCCCTGTGTCTCAAAGAAAAAAAAATACAGTAAGGAATATTTATTTCAGAACTATTCCACATTTGTTAGATAAGCTGATGAGAACAGAAGACAGTCATTTTATAGTAGAACTTATAAAAGTTCTTTATGACAATTTAAGAAATTAGAATTTGATTTTCAGCTTTTAATTAGAAGTATCACACAAGGAAATTTTGCATTGTTTTATGACCATAAGTTATGTTTCCATAAAAAGATAAATAAAAACCATTCTAACCACACACACACACACACACACACACACACACACACACACAAAGGTAACTATGTGACACGATGGATGTGTTAACTAACTTTATTATGGTAATCATTTCACTATCATCATGTGTTCAGTTTATATAATTTTGTCAATTAAACCTCAATAAAATTGGGGAAAAAAGTTATTGGTCATGACCATAAAATGAAACTCTGGCTGCAGATACCAGGATTTGTCTCTCTGTAACCGACCCTGTCAGATCCAGCCTTACCTCCCACGCAGTGTCTCAGATATGCCTTGTGGCCTGCATGAACGACAGCATCCCTTGAAACCACATGCTTGTTTCTCAGGAGGTATTTTGTTTGATTGCTCCTTGACCCTTTTCCAAGAAACCTAACTTGCCCAAGGGAGTCTCACATAGAAAGAGTGTTTGCATCTGCTTAGGGAAATGTGCCTGAAATAATGGCTTACTTAGAACGCAGAACAGAATGGAATGGAATGGACCCATAAGCCAGTTTGAGCAGGCAGAGAGCAACCTTGGCCTCATAACCTCTTATAAAAGGCGCTCTGTGGCAAAACAGTTTGCCTACAACCGGGTCTGGCAAGACCCATCTCCATTCGACAAATGTTGTCTCTGTAAACTCCATGCAAAATTCTTACTCTTACAAGGGCCTCAAGACACGCTATTTCATCTTAAGTTTCACTTACATTTCTAAGATGGTGCGGATTTCTCGCTTCAGCCCTGCAGACCCCAGTGTAGAAGTTGCTCTCCGAGGTATGTTACTGTTTCAGACTTTGCAGAGTGCTGTAGATGACTGACTGCTGGGGTGCTTGGGCTGACTTGGCAGTGCTGGGCCCATGAGTTAAAGGGCTTCCTCGGGTGCCAGGAGAGTTGGCAAGTGTGCTGACGTATGGATTGCCCAGACAGAGAGCTTGCCCCAGCTTCTTTCTCACTTACTGAACTTAAAATGAACCAGCAGTCAAAAGTAGGGAGCAGACATCTCATCTGGCAGAATGAAGGATGAGCTGAGGGAAGTGAAAAAGAAAGAAAGAAACGGAACGCTGCCACTGCCTGGCTGCTGAGTGGTTTCGTTTCCTGTGTCTTTGGCTTTGGCTTTTTTCTGTCCACTTTTCTGGCCAGACAAATACAGTTGATTTGCTGATAACCAGAAATTCAAGGCTAGCAACTCTTTGAAATGGCAAAGGTAACAACAAAAAGTGTGTCAAATTAAATTTTAGATAAATTTCTGAAGCTGGATTAATTTTTTTGTCTTGATCTTTCTCTGCTCTTTAGTATTAAAAAAGTGAAAATATTAGCTCTATTTAAGTTAGCAAGGTTAAGCTTAAATAGGATCCTATTTATGCATGGTTGTCATGGGGGGTTACCTATTTTAAAAAAATTAAATCTGTCTTTGCACGTGTAGCAAATTATTAAACAACCTTTCCTTCAAAGTCTGCAAGCAATTGCTTGTTTCCACTAATAAGAGAACATGTTTTACAAGGTTCATGTTGATTAATTGACAAATGCTGATAAAATCAAAGCAGGGCTAAAGTGCAGCGCACCCTCTGAAGTATAAATTACTTCTGTTCGATAATGTTTCATATGGCTATGCATTTACGGTTTACCTTTCAATAAATATTACTGTCTTAACTGAAACATCTATTGTGGAAATTTATCTCTGAAGATGACTGTCAGGAACCACAGCTATGACTAAACATTTCTCTATATGTGTTTTCTGCTCAATTAAAAGCATCGATTGCTGTGAGCATGACACTTTATATATTTTAGGTGGAATGAAGACTAAGACACTTTAATATATTTTGAAAATCATGCACCCTTGGCTGACCTCAGTATAGTGTTCCCTACAATTCTGGAGAGTTTCAGGTATAATAACAATTGAATGCTCTAAATCACTATCCTTACCCCACTCACTAAAAGCATTACATTCTTAGCCCTTCGCCACCCACCTTTTTTGGCAGCTTATGTTCTTATGCTGGGCTCTACTAGAGAACCTATCACCGGCTGTTTCCCCCTCATGTGTGTTTCAGACATTGGTGATGCTTGGCCAAACTCAGATTCCTGTTTTTGCTTATGAGTAAGTAGCTGTCCGGAAGGACCTCCCCCATCCTAGGCCAGATCTGAAGGGGCAGAGGATCCGAGCAGGCAGGGATTGTATACTGGACCACAGACTATCCTGCAGGGTCCCAGGCCTCTCCTGTTGTGGATCAGACCCATGGAACAGGTACACAGACTGTCGTCCTCAAGAACACCATAGCGTTGCAGATTTAGGGGTCCAACCGATCTGACAGTTTTGTCTGGACATCTTAAAACATCCTGCTTCATCTAACTGCTGGGGTGTTAGATACCCTCCTATAGTGCCTTTAACGTACTTTTCTAAACAAAGTCATTTTAATTCAACAAATATATATCAACCCTACCGTATGCCAAGTATTGTGCTGGGCCCTGGGGATACAGATGTACACCAGGCCAGGTTCTCCATCCTGAGGGAGCTTATAATATCCAATCATAACTCTGATCATTTACAATTTGTCATTTAAAAGATATCTTTACATAATTTGCCAAAAATTTTTGAGTCCCCATCATATACCAGATGCTATTCTGGATGTTCAATAAACATTTGAAATGTTTTTTTCCTTAATATTTATCCAAGACCATATATTCTGGTGGGCCTCAAAGGCAAATCTTGCTTGCCGGCTTTCTGCTTGAGCTCCCTCAGTTGCTGGTTGTCAGGAAATAGGTGTACTCAAGAATACCACAGCTGCCAGACCTGGGCTGAGATCAGTGGGACTGAACAGAGACCATCACTCTGAACTCAGAGGGTGCGCTACCCTCAGGATGGGCACGAAGTGCGTGGAGCAAGAGTATAGGGCTGCTTGATGAGGGTAGGACGTTTTGGGACAGGTAGAATCAACCTTCTCTGGGGATGTGGATCCCAGTAGAGGCAGATTAAACTGGCAAGCTCAGGTTGAGGGTTGGGCAAAAGTTGCCTTAGGCTAGTATGTGGTAGAATTCCGCCTGATTGCCTAGAAGGTAAGGAGAGAGGGCAGCCTAGTGCTGGAGCCACAGAGAGGCGGCCATTTAGAAGAGGCTGAAGCAGGTAACAAGCCGTCAGCCTAGGCAGCCTCTGAGCATCCTAAAGCAGAAGCAGCTCCTGCGACGGGTTCAACCATCAAGAGAATCAGGCCGGAGGGTAATAAACAGGGACAAAAATCTCTGCCACGGAGAACTTGGTCACAAGAAGTACAATGTGTTTCTATTATTCTGGGTCACAAGGCTGTGAGCAGGCCTGACAGCATGATGGAGAATTTCTGAGTCTGGGCTCATTATATTCTCTCAGCCCAGACATCATTAACACAGTGCCTAGCATGCAGTAGACACTCCACAAGGATTCCACTGAACTGACCTGGGTTCTGAGAGGGATGCAGATTCAAAAAGGAAATGATGTTTGCATGGCAAACTGAAAATGAAATTGCCTGGCACTTAATGGAGGAAAAAAAGCTCAGAAAAGTCAGACACATGAGGAAGAGGATTGTTTGTTTGAATGACACAAACATGCGTGGTCCCAGTGTTTACGTTGTCCCCTCCCTTGGTTCTTTCCTGTGGGACAGCATTAAGTAGGAAGGGGACGGAGTGGCATGGAACCTGGAAAGTCCTCAGAGTGTGTGGCTAGCAGGTAACCGATCAGAGGCATTTTCCTTCTGGGAGCATTTGGAAAGAAAGAAATGAAAGGGGAAGGTGAACTGACTTTTAAAAACCCTGCTGAGCTCCAAGGCTTACGTCTGTGAAAATCTCACTGAGATGCCAGAATTTGGCCAAATTGCTCGTGGCACCCCCAGAATCTCTTCCGGTCTTCCATCAAGAAGGCGCTGCCTGCTGCTCTCCATCCCCCTGATGTTCTTTCATGTTTACAGTGCTAGCTGTCAGTGAAATAATAGGAAAGATTGCTCCATGCAAAATTGATAAAAATCCTTTTGTGCTAGTGTTGTGCATCACACATAAAAGTTGTAAGACACAGTCTTTTAAAAACTGTCCTACGTCATCAGGCTGGGTCTGTGGGGGACCACAGAGGCCCCGGGGCAGCATTTATGCCCACTGCTATCCTGAGCCTGAAGCTGAGAAGGGCCTGAAAGCTGTTCTCCACTGCTCTCCTGTACCAGTATTCCCTGTTTTGACACTAGATGGGGCATTGTTATTGTTACAGTGGCTCTAAAATGTGAATATATAAAACCCAGAAAAATGAAAACATTTCTTTAGAACATAATATTGTGGTTCTAAATCAGAGAACATGGGAGGTGGAAGCCCTAAGATGTGTCTAATCCAAACCCTGGCTTTTTATTTTTACCTGTGAAAACTGTGACCAGTCCAATTTCATGAAGTGAGTCAGCAGCAGACCCAGAACTGGAAGCCAGAACCCAAGTCTCATGAGCCCAAGACAGCCCCACACCGCACCTCACAGCTGCACACCCAGGGAGGAGGTGTGGGTGACCTGGGGTCAAAGGAGTCATGCACTCAGCTCTCAGAAGCTGCCTTCCTTTATTTGGGGAATAAGAGGAGGGTTATGTCTCCAAGGCACATCTTCCTAAATACAGTCTTCCTAGAACTTGACCCTGCTTATAGAGGCTCAAAGAAAAACAGTGAACACAATCCAGACACTTAGTTTTTGTTTTCTTAACCTCTCATTCTCTGTCTCTTACACCAGGAACACACACATAGGCTCACACATTATGCACACCTCTTTGAAAAGATACCAATGTGAATGAATTTGTTTTATAAAATGTGAATGAGTTAAAGGTTATCTATTATATTTAAGTTCCAGCTAACTTAAATTTCCCCTAGGTTTTTAACTCTAGTTAGTTTCTAGACACTGTAAAAATGGTCAAAGTCTTGTTCTCTTGGACTCAGCCGCTTATCAGCCAACTTCTCTTCAGCTCAGAGTCATTGCCTGGAACCACCTGAAGGTGAGGACTCCTCACGACTCCTTTCTCTCCCCATGTCTACTCAGGGCACCTTGCCCCCAACTTCCTTTTCCCTTTGTGGCAGGAGAGGGACGTCAATACAGAACATGAAGTCTGCAGCACCGCCTTCGAGTCTCCTTAAGATACCGGTGTGACTAAATTTGAAAGAAAATTATCGGTTTCTCTTCAGTCCCTTCACTTCTGACTAATAGGCTCAGCACAGAACCAAATTCCTGCAGACCCTGTAGTTGATAGCACTTTGCACACGTTTTCTTAGCAGACCCTCTTTCTTATTGAGATGAACTGAACTTCACTTTAAGCAGACCCAAGAGGCATGATTATTATGTTTTTTTCTCATTTCAGAGGCAGCGCTCCCCACTCACAGGCCTACTGTGCTAGTTCTGACTTCTATTCCAGGTGAGAAGCATTCTCACCTTCTCTGTTTCTACCAAAGTTCTTGAAGTCCTCTCCTCATTCTCATTGCCTGTACTTCCTAAACATCTACTGTGCTTGGGAGAAAGGCAGGCTGTGAGAGAGAAGCCATCTTGTTTGCGGTTTTTATTTCGTGTTAGAATTTGCAAACTTAAAGCTTTTTTAAGTAAAACACTTTTAAATATCTAAAACTTTTACAACTTGGCATGGCTGGGCTGATCATCCCCCCTGGAACGCTCTACCCCGCCTAGTCTGATCTCATTCATCCTTTTAAGACCCAGCTCAAATGTCATCTCCCATGCTGAGCCTCTGCCCTGCCTAGTCCCACATCCCCTTCCAGAATCCTCTCTCTTTATTCTGTTTGGCCAGAGCATTTTATTCACACACAAATATATTCAATATAAATATATTTATATTATAGACTATCACCCCAGTACATTACACCTGGTTACATATGTGTGTCTGGCCTGCCAGCCCAGCTATGGGCTCCTGCAGGGCAGGAGCAGAAGGGCATGGTGGATGGTGGCCACTGGAAGTGCTAGACGGACTTACGTCAGCACCAGCACGTTTAATGTAAGGGCTCTGAAGTTTTGGAGAGTGTATCAAATAATTGTATAATTTAAAAACACAGTCTTCTGAAATTTGCTGAGGAAAGTTCCTAAAGACTTAAATTTTCCATATTTGAACTTTTAAGAGGAACGTGTTATATAACACTAGACATATATTACCATGTATATGGGCATACTGGGCATTGATTTTTTTTTCCCCCCGCATCTGGATAGGATAGAAATTTTTGTCACAGATTCACTGTGCTTTATGCGAAAGATGTATAGAAAAGTTGTGTGCAAATCTAACATCTATAAATCAAATTATGTATTAAAATGCACTAACAGAGCACTTTAGCATTTTTCATAGTGAAAAATATTTAAATAATCAGGATAATTTCTGAACTTATCAGGGAATCTGCCTGTTGTAGAGAAGTATTTTTCCTTCAATGATAAAGGCTCTGCTGTATTCTGGTCAAAATTCACCTGGCATTACTTTCATGCTTTCCCATAGTCTATTTTAAACACTGGACATACTTCTAAGGTTTTTAATTTATACAACAGATATTCCTGGCTAAAGTGAATAACTTCTCACTGCCATAAGATAGGTATGTATTATGTATTATTTCTGGTTCAGTTAATAAAAAATTACTTGCGTGGACATTTAATGATTTTAACACAAATCTTACTGGAAGGAGTCTTGATTTGCAAGAATTGAAGGCTGACGTGAATGCTTAGGCAGATTCGGAGTATGGAAGAGAACACCAGTCACAAATCTCAATGAAATACTTACCATCCAAAGAACCATATCGTTCTAGAAGGTGAACTTTTATTTAAATGTTTCCATTTTCCATTTTTCTAGATTGGCCAACAGGGGATTGAAGAGAGGGCCGGAGTAGTGTGGGTCTGGTTATTGCCTGTAGGTTTATAGTGAGTGACTCTGTGTGTGACCTTTGCATTCAGAATGTGGGGTCCCCTGCTGCCTCCTCCTGTCTCCCAGTGGTGGGCACAGCAGAAGCCCTTTAATAATGCATTCACTGAGTTGAAAAAGAATATTCTTGGTTTGGGAACTGTGCATTTAACACATTCTCAGCAAATGCCATGTGGAAAACCTAGTGCTTTTAGACTGAGGTTCTGCCATGCATAAATAAAGCACTCAAGTGTTGACCTTTCTCAGTAAACAATACTAGAAATGTTGAGTACCTTTAAAATTCAATCGAAGCTTTTCACATGTGTTCTCATTTTCATGGACCACTGAGGCCTGCCTGCCTAACACCCGGCTCCTCTGCGGCCTGTGAAGGGCTTGGGCATCAGACAGACGCGGGCATCTCAGCTCGTTTCAGCTCTGTGTGGAAGCTCCGGGGCCCTCTCTGTTCAGTTCTCCCCACATTCAGACGTTTTGATTTCCCAGGAGATCATTCTTGTGTCTGAGCATTTGTCTCCTGAGCATCACGTTTGGAGCAGCGTCTATGCCTTCACCCAATTTTAATTAAATTGTAAAGCTCTATTTATTAGAATTTTATTTCAAACATAAATATTCCTCCTCCTCCTACCTCTTCTTCTAAAAGTGTTTTTATTGGCTGACTTTTCTCCTTCCTAAAAAACATCCAAGGAGAAAACCCCCCACCTCGTCGTGAGATCTCATGCAAGTTTTACTACTGGCCCCTGGGATCAGAACACGAAGAGCCACGTGGCTGCCTACAGATTGTGTTTAACCAAAAATGACCATTACTAGCAAATCCGCGGTACTGCCTTGGGGCAGGTTCTGGGTGGTACAGCCTCCAGGTGGGAGAGCTGCACTGATCCTATTCCACTGGATTAAAAATTAAAGTCTGTTTAGAAGCAAAGCTGCTCACTTCTCGCCTGGAGCATCTAGTCCTATTTCCAGGTTAATGAATGTGTTTAAGGAAATAGTGTTTCCTTTCTCCTTGCTTCAATTCCCAACCCCCCTCTTTTTTATTTTCCTTCTCTTGTGTGTCTGCTTTCTTGTTTGGAAAATGGGAATGACCATCATAATTCTAATAATCTGAGCTGAGATACTGATTTAGAAAGATGTACAGCCTTTGTAAGAAATCACGTACTGTGAATTTAGATTAGTGTAAAGTAGTTTTCAATCAGTTAACTGGAGTCTCAGTTAATAGAGAATCCTTTTTGGATTATACTCATTTGGGGAAAATTGCAAATAATACAAAAACAAGTTTGTATCACAGAATTCAGCTAATACACTGGATACAATACAGAATTATTCAAATTTCTTAAACCTTCATTTACACATCCAGTACTATGTATCGACCCCTCATCTTCTGAATGATGATCTGAATACAGCCAGAAATATCAAAAATGAAGGGGGCAGTTATGCATTCTTTCATTGTCTTTCACAGCCATGACATTTTTGAAGAGTACTGATTAGTTATTTGCAGGATGTCTCTGATTTGGGATTGTCTCATGATTTAATGGTCTAATAATTATTACGTCTGATGATTTCATAATTTAATCTCTCATGATTAAATTGAGGTTATACAGTTTTGGCAAGAGTGCCACAGAAGTGATATGCTCTTCTCAGTGTATTATATCAAAAGGCACATGATGTCAGTGTATCTTATTACTTATTTTAACATCGTTTTTAAGGACAAAGTTGAAACAATATGACTTTCTGCTTAGTTAACCAAATTATATCATTAATCAGCACATAGTATTCTATCATTCTGATGACATTTATATTTAGTTTTTTAAGAAAAATATGCTTTAGTGATGTATTATAATTAACACTTTTTACAGTGTTCCAGTTTTAGGCATACATCTAAGGTTACTCTGATTTTTTAGTTTCCTGATCTGTAAATTGTTGTGAGAATTAGATGAGACAATATATGGAAGCACACTGGTCATAATTAGTATAGAGGTTTTTAACATTTCTTGCTCTTCAAGTCAGCCACCTCTTCCTACTTCTTTAATTTCTCTGCTAATATGGATTTGGGGTTTCCCATTAGTTCATCCTTTAACTCATTTATTTGTTTTGTTCCTGTTAGAACTAATCATCAACATGTAATTGATATGAAAGCCCTGGGTTCATCAGATTTAAGGGTAAAACTTCTTAGATTTAGATAAGGAACAAGACCAGAGTTTACATTATATTTCTCAGGTTAAGCACCTGAGCTTATTTTACCTTTTAGATGTTTATTCCCTATTTCAAATTGATTCATGTTATATAAGAAGCTGTCTCACCCTAGGGTTTCCTGGAGCCAAAAGTCTCATCAAACTTCTTGGAGCCAAACTGTTCCCTAAAAGTAAAACATCTAAACATGTCTTGTCTGTAGTTGTATGTATTTTTATTATTTATGAAACTATTTTCTGGTTCTATAATACACTCATGGACAGATCTATAGACACATTGTGGTCTAAAAGTTTTCTTAAGAAAAATCTGGCTCATTTACTCAGTGAACACCCATCTGGGTGTTGTGTATCTGGCTGGAGAGGTGCCAGGTACACAGCAGTGAGCAAAAGAAACAGAATGCCTGCCTGCAAGGAACTCCAGTCTAGTAGAAGAGACAGACATTGAGAAAAAAAAGTCAATGGAGAAAAATACATATTTAACTTCATGAAATTTTGTGTATTATAAAGAACATGTTTCTATAAGAAAGGACAGGCTTTAATAACTTGAAAGTTATAAGGAAAAAAATTCATCGAATCAGACCGATGAGCATTCAGCCAGTGCTCTGTCTGCAAGAGTCAAAGCCAAGTGATGTCATAACATCACATTCATGAACCCATAAGAGCAGGATCTGAAATGCCATCTGGCCGACTTCCCAACCAGCACTACACTGTTGAGTATAGAAAGTCAACCAGCTGTTTCTTCAAAAATGTGAGGAAGCCTCTCTCCTTTCTTTCCTATTTTTAATTAATTAATCTGTTATTTATTGACTGTATACTACAGTGGCTGTCAAATTTTGACGAACATCAGAATCTCTGTTTAGAGATGTTTTTAAAAGTGCCTGTTTTTTTAAAAAGTGGATCACATCAGATCCACTGAGGGTTTAAAAATCTGGGCATTTGTATTTGTGAAAAACCTCCTCAAGTGATTCTAATGTTCATCAAAGGCTGAGAGCCGGTGAGCACCAAGTAGAGGCTAGTCTGGGGCTACTGAGAGCAGCAGACACATGCCTCGTGGACAAACCCTTTTGGGCAGAAGTTTGGTAACGGAAACACTTGATTGCTGTATAGAAAGCTCGCATTTTCCTGCTTCCCAACGAAACTAATACTTTAACTGTTTGTGCCCCTTGGTTCCCTGTTTTAATCCACCAAGTCCCCTGATTCAGAAACCTGGAACTAGTCCTTGAATATTACCTTCTTGTACCATCGCCTCCAGATTCCAATTGCTCACCAAGTCCTCTCTATCTCCAGACGTCTCTCTCAAGCCAGTTCCTTCTGTACATCTCTACTGCCACTGTACCATCTTGCCTGGTCTCTGGTAATTACTTGGGGATAGGTTAACCCTCCTCAGGCTTCTCTCCCCGTGAGCTTACCCTTTGCTTCCCTCTAAGAATTATCATTCTAAATCACAAATCTGACCCTGTCATTCCCAATATAAAATGCTCTAGTAGGTCCCCATTGCCTAAGGGAATCAAACACCATAGAATGGCCCCTCACCTGTTTTCAGCGTCATTCCCCACCATTTTACCATTTCCTCTTAAGCTCCAGCCAAATGGAAATACCCATTTCTATACCATGCCATGCACTTTTCACCTGTCTTTTCTCTTAGTGTGTTGATGCCTGAAACACTTTCTATTCCTTTTTAATACCCCCTCTGATTCTTACCTGCATCCATTCTTCACAAAAATCTAAAATCACTTGCACTGCCAGAGTTGATTGGTTCTCCTCTCTGTTCTTTCTAATAACCTGTGTTTTCATTAATGTACCCATTTATCTACATACATGCCTATATACTGACCTACCTATCTGGGCCAGCCTTCTTTGAGGGGAGTTTCTTAATTTGCCTAGAATTTAAAAGAGCGCTACACATAGTAGGAGTTAACTAAATATTCAGTGAATGGGGAAAAGGATGAATGAACCTGAAACCGGTTTGCTATATCCCCTCCCACTGGTCCTAATTCCATTCTTTGGTGTATTTACTTAACTAATCTAGTCCCTCATCTATATTTGCTTTTCTCCTAATATATGAAGATCATTTTCATCCTTTATCTTTTTCTCCTAGTCACAAAGCTAGTAATTCGTCATTCCAAAATGGACACCAACTTTTGGGGATTCAGAGTCATAATGGGCGGTTTCAAAGTTGCACTAAATTCTCAAGGTTAAATGATTTAATCCTAATAAAGTTGCTAAGCTCAGATTTGCAAGTGGGGAAAGCAGGTAGCATTTACCTTATATCCTATCGTGTTGGTTCCAGGACTGAACCTCATACTTGCTCCTGGATCCGAGAGAACCCAAAGCTAGTGCCGGTGCCATCCCGGTTCCTGGTCTCCATCGCCTCGGGCTGAAGTTGCCTGCTGGCATGCTTTGTTATGCCCTTTTCCTGGTTTGTGGTTTATTTTGCTTACAGAGGGAGACACACAAAATGGGAGTTGAACAATTCGGTCATCTTTGTTGTCTATTGTTAATGGCCTTCCCCAAACTATTTCTATTCTTCCTTGTTCCGTCTCTTTGGATATTTTTAAGGACATTCTATGTACCACCTTCGATATTTTTTTCAAAATGTTCCATCCCAGTCTTTCTGGGTTTAAGCCTCTCTAGCTTTCTTCTGAGAATTCTTCCCGCACTTGCGTGCTTGTCTTTACTTTTGTGTCATTGTTTTCAATTATTTCCTGTCCTTGTGGAATCAGGATTTATCCGAGAAGTACTTTTAAAGACATAGTGAATTCCATAGTCCTTCCATCCCCTTTTCTTTCAGCAGGATTATGACTATATAGTTATATGATCAAAATTTTATTTTCCAGAATCTTTTATGTTAGAGCTGGTATCTCGATGTAGATATTATACTTACCTTTTTGCTGAACTTTTAAAGTGTTTTTTGCAAGTCCATGGCGTGGATCTGATTAGAAGTGATGTTCTCTGTCCCCACTGTTACAAACGGCAGGCTGATGTAGTCACTTCCTTCCGGGAGCCCGTCATCTTCATGTTGTTACTGACTTTTCGTTTTGCAGCTGGTCAGTATTGACGCTGTTATATGGCTCTTCGCTGTCCTCAAAGGCTGTGAACCGACTCCTGCCACTCCTGATGTGGTTTGATTAAACCATTATAAATCTGCTGTCCATGACTTTATTTAAAACTATCTTAAATTATATGTATTTTGTGTTTATTTTTGGTCTCCTAGTTAACGGTTTCTGAGCTTACTTTTCTAATGCTGTAAAAATGTGCTTTATGTTCCTTCTACTAAGATGATCCCTTTTATGCTTTGAGCAGTAAAACTTAGTATTTCATGACTTGGTGAGTAAATGCATGATTATATTGCCAAGACATTCCTAATCTTTTTAGTCCGCCTTTTATAAGAAGGCTCACTTTAGTTTTCTAGTTGTTAACTAGCATCTTTATGTAGGAAAACATTTTACTTTGGGAAGCATGAATTTAAATCCCTTGACGTTTTCCTTAAAGCAACGTTTTAGAGAATGAAAACTACCATTGTCATTACATAGATATGGAGACCAAGGTAATCAGAACAAATCCACTTAAACGTAAAGTAGTGAAGAGGGAGGCAGCTCTGTCCTTTCAGTGCCTCTGCCTCTCTCCGTTCTGCACACTGAGGTTTAACCATTCACTTCTTGGGCTGCCTGACTACTTTCCCTCGCTCTCTCCCTGATGAGGTATTTTTTTAATCCTTCAAGACTCAGCTCATGTATTTCTACTCTGTCCTACTTCCCTGCCACTCTAGATGAAAATAACATCTTTCCTCTCTCCTCACCACATATTTCTACAGTAGATTTTTTTCTTTCATATTGGTTGCAACATCTAATGATTGACCTGCTAGATATTATGGAGACACATCATTCTAGGAATGGCAATAAGGACTGGTTAGTACGCATATTTTTTTCTTAACCACTGTACTTAAAAAAAAGCATAAGTTGCATGAGCATATAATATTATATATGTTTTAAAAAAAGAAATGAAATATACATGGAGTGGCATTAGTTAATATTTTGAAGCATGTGTGAGTCATCATTATCCCCACACATTTCAAAAGACCCAGGCATCATTTGTTTAAAAGACAGTAGTATTTAACTGAAGCTGATGCTGGTTGCTGTGGTCAGTAAGTAGCTGGATGGTGGGGACAAGGGCCGAGAGGGCATCAGCAGAGGAGCTGGCTTCCAAAGGCTCTTCTCTCCCACCTGTTTGGGGCTTTGTCTGTTGGGATTGGGAAGCAGAGGAGACTGTGCATGTTATGCTGCTAAATAGAGTGAGTCCAGATGGTCAGCCCATGTTCTGTCCAGCAGACCACACTGCCTCTTAACAGTTCCTGGCAGTTTCTAGCATGCAATGCTACTAAGAGTCCTAAGTTTGAAACTGCTCCAGGTCTCAGGCCTCCGGGCCAGAGCAGCATGGCCCATCAGTTTCCAGCTTTAGAGTAACAAGAATGAAAACAAATTTGTGTTTCCTGGTGAGATATCATCATCATAAGTGACCCATCTTTAAATGTCTGGAAACTAGTTGGAGGGAAAGAAAACACAAACACATAGACACACAAAGAAAAAAGGCACACAAAAATGGGACATGTTAAATGGCATAAGGGACCTATACAGCACTGGTTGTCAAAGTGCAATTGTTTTGCATTTAGATAGTGAATATTAGCTTAACAATTTGTGCCATATTTGTGCTGTTAGAACACTTATTTATATGTGACTTAATGAAGTGTCCTACCTCGTCCTAAGCAATAATATCAGTGAAATCGTATGATTTTTGTCATGATACTTTTTTCTGACACATAATTACATTGGACTATATGAAACTGGCAATATTTGACCATTTTTTAACCCACAAAAGCACCAATTTCATGTGGCTCAAAGTAAAGGTAAACTGTTGCGAATTAAAATAAAGGTTTTCATGTCTCAAGTTAAAACCCCAAACATCCCATCCTGGAGGAACACTGGAGGTGGAGGGAGCAAGCAGTCATAAAGAGTTGATCTTATGAGGTTTCACATGGAAGGGGGTCCTTGGTGTGAGCCGACCAGGGAGGATGCCTAGAGGGAAGGCAGAGCACCGCTCACAGCCCGAGTGCCCACGACGTGTAGGAGGCAGGACGGGCAAGGAGAGCAGGCGGACTAGAGGGGGTACCCCATCTCCCCTGATATGCATATTAGATCTTTGTGTTTCTTTGAAAAGTGTGTTTTTAAAGTATATGAGCACAGTTTTAAGACTTTTCTGAAGTTTTCTGAAAATTATTCTCTGATTATTACTAATACTGTGAGCAGGGCCAGGTCTTCCTATTAGGGAGTACGCGTTGGTCAGCAGGGCGGCTGCTGCTGGAAAGAGCTGGGTGACCTAAGTACAGGAGGCACGAGTTTGCCTGAAGACAGCTGCACAGAATGGGAGCCCCTGCGGTGCTCTCCCCCTTAGAGAGCCAAGCTTCCCTGGCTGTCAAATCCCAGGGGCGATGCCCCTGCCGAAGACAGCAGCTGATGCACTTGTGGCTCCCTCCTGTTCATTCTAGAAGCTCCCTTTGCCATCCCTGTGGGAGTCTACTTATTTTTTTGGCCTGTCCCTACTGTGTTGGAGACTCCAAGCCTCAGCTGTTCCTCCTTACCAGGTGCAGGTGAGGGGTAACTACCCAGCACATTCCTCTGAGTTCACCGTGAGCCAAGCCAAAGGTCAGTTTCCCAGGATCAGTTTGCGTGGCTGCCATGCTGCCAGGCCCAAGCTTAGCCCTGCCTGATGTATGTTCCTGCAGAGAACATCGAGGCATCTGATCAGTGGGCCTTGGAGCAACGTGAACTATATTTTCTTGGAATGAAAACAGAACAACTATTTTCTAATGTGTTGCTAAAGCTCACTGAGTGCTTCAAGTCCTGGAAACGTGTCCTCAGTACTTTTAGAGCTCGCCCTAATTTAGAAAGTTCTGGGTAGGACCTATTATTTCCTTACATTCAAAGAGAATAAATTTGCATGTGTTTTATTGACAATTCATAGGTGTTTGGTGTCTAGCATTAACTGTTGCATCTGGCAAAAAGGAAAAGGCAGGGCTGCTCCCTTGGGTTAGTGGTGTTTTGATCCAAAAAAATCTTCAGGGTCAAAGGTAGAAGCTGACAGTAATAACCACAAAAACAATACATTAATTAATCTCAGAACCCAGATGAGAGCTAAACTACATATAAATCTTTAAAATGACACAGTCATTTTATTTCTCCTGAGTCCAGGAAACCATCATTCCTGGTGATTATAGATCATTTTCCTTGAAGATACAGTAACTTTATTCTTTTAATTGAGTTCAACAAATTTATATGTGTGCATTTAAAAATGTAGATTTTATTATTATTCAGGTATGGCCAAGCCAAGAAATCAGAAGACTGCCATTGAAAAGATAGTTTGCTACTCACAGTTCCTAAAAGGAGAAGGGGCACATGGGCGGCCCCAGTGTCAGTCAGGATATGGAGGGAGGGAGGGAAAAATGAAGGCAAGAGGTTTTACTGTGGCTCCCTGCTCCCGACTGGGCTGGTCTGCATTTGAACAGTGTGCTTCCAGGGGAGTGGTTTGCTCTCTCTAGGGATTTGCTAGCCCTGGGAGAGGCAGGCCTCACAGTGTCAGCAAGGCCCCTAGATGTCAAAGCATTAAGGAAATACAGAAAATGAAAAAACACAATATGTATGTATGTGTCTGTGTATGCACACACACACACAGACACACACTCAGAATATGCAGTGAATTTACTTGGGGGGAGGGAGGATGCCTGTGTATCACATACTGTTTTTGCCTGGTGACAATTTAGCAGGAAAAACATTAAAAAAAATTTAAAGTTAGCCTGCCCTTATGGAAGACCAATTTACCAAAGAAATAATTACGTAATATAACTTCATATAGTGAGAAATCCTCTGGAGAAAAATAAGGCTGGTGGAAGGACAGAAGGACCTAGTTTGGGCAAGTCAGGGAAGACCTCTCAGCAGATGGCATTCGTTCAGCAGAGAAGGAGCTGAGGGCTGAGGACCGGGTGGCTGTGGCCGTTCAGGCCCCTGGAGGGGCCACCAGCGCAGAGCCGCGGAGAGAGGATCGTGCCCGGCATGCTCAAGGAAGAGTGACACGCTGTGTCTGGGCTCCGGGAGGTGGGGATCTGTGGGAGACGAGGTTGCAGGGGGACCCGAAGGCAGATTCGGAAGAACCTTGGAGGCCATGCAAGGACAGCGGGAGGCTGTTTGTGTAGGTGTCTGTGATACTAGAACAGAGGCCACATGAAGACAGGAGGTAAGCTTTACCTCAAAGTACAAATTAAGTTACCATCACTCCCACTCTCTTTTCTTATTTTCTACACTATTACATTTTTTTTTATATTCACTCTTAATGGCATAGTTTACAAATGGGTGAGCTTAAATTAATATCTTTCTCCCCAAAGTTGTACATTTGGAAATTTCTTTACAGTTCAAAACAATCAAACAAATAAAAACTCCAAATAACACAAAAGGACAGTTTTAGGCCATGACTATTTGAAAATGACTTTCTGTCCCATTGAGTTCCTTGGCATATATGTGGCATTTAAATAAGGAAATACAATTTTTAAAACTGCCACACTTATCTAGGGGAAGAAAAAAGATCTAAGAACAATAGACAATTTGCTTTTATTTTCTATTAAACCATGGTGTTTTTTGCACTTGGTATCATTTACTGAATATAAAGTAAAGTTCACTCACACGCCACTTAACACGAGTGCGCCCGCAAAGAAAACCTCATTTCAAACCTAATTGTGGACACTGTTCCTTCGTTAAAATTTCATAGGGTTTGTGAATGTGTCGCATTAAGTGCTGGAGTGTCCATTATTTCCCCAGCTCTTTTCCCACTGCCAATTCTGATCAGAATTTTAAAACACCCATATCGTCTACAGAGGTGTTCTCTGAAGAGCAAAAAAAAAAAAAAAAAACGAAGAAAGAAAGAAAAGAATTTATGAATATAAATAATCTTCTGACCAAATAAGGTACAGTTTCTTGGTTTAGTTTCAGTGTATGTAAGTAAACGGATGGAGCAAACAATCTTCTGTTAACCTCAGCATCTTGTCACTGCTGCTGACTTCCCCTCAGCAGACTTAAGATGCGTTATGAACTACTAGCTGGTGCATTGTTTTGTTTTAGGCAAAGGGAGTAATCTGAAGAGGAGGCTTCCCTTGTAGCTTCTTCTCGGTCCCAGTTTTAACCCCTGTCCACCCACATTAGCAGACCCAGGTCACACAGTACATGCTAACACTGTGCTTGTCATTTGCTGCAATCGACAGGACAGGCAATGATACGCAGCTCAATGCTTTGTTTAGCCTCCATGTTGAGCCCCTGTGGCTTGTACTTCATAATATGTTTTCACTGATTAGGGCTAAGAATATGCAAATACAAGGAAACCAGCGGAGAATATGAAATAAGAACATGTAAGTGCATATAACAAAGCTGTGCTTGCATGGCATAAAGTATACCTTTCTGGATTTCCTGTATAAATAATACAACCATTGTAACATATTTAATATATTTCAGAAATCACCTTTTCTCCTCATAAACATATCTTTGCAATTTAACTCAGTGAGGAGCTCACAAACTCAGAAACAATTTGAGTTCAATACAACTCCAATGGGAAGGTTACAGCTATAATCTCTGTTTTATTCTGCATCACATTTTCATCATTAGCTCACATTTTCTCTTTAATTTGCTGCCCTTCCTGAAATGGCCTGCTCATCTCCATCTCCCTGGTTCCCAGGTGTGATCTCATGGCAGATCACATATCCAAAAGGCCCCTGACATTGTTGGCTATTGTTCTGAATTCCATTTGCTGGATTAAGACATCAAGATTACACTACAAACCTCCCCCGCTGTTTCACCTATGGGACCATAGGAGTTTACAGATCAAAACAGTGAAGCCACTGCCAAACCCCTGCCACTCACAGGCTCAAACCAGTTAATTTATTATTCTGGTGTCATGTGAAACAGCAATGAATTAAACCAAAATACTGGTAGAGAAACCAGAGAGCCCAGAATCTGTACTTTTCAGAGTGAAACAGTTGGTGCAAAGATGTGCTCTCAAAATTATCCTTGATGGGATTTTTGCCGCTGTTTTGTAACCCAAAGAATTCCTTTATGAGAACCTCTCTCAAAGCAGATGGGGATTTTAACTATCAAAATGTCTACAGTGTTGCCGGTAATGTTTCATCTTCCAGTTCCTCCAAAAGGCATTGTGGGTTAGCCCCTCACATAACCTGTGAGGTGAGGATTGAAGGCCTAAAGTGGAAAAGCTCCGGACACCCGCCTGCAGGGAGCCTGGGACAGGAGCTCTCCTGTGATATACAAGTGTGTTGCCGGACGGCTCTGCACATTTCCCCAGGCGAGGCAGAAAGAGGAAGGTCTAGGGTTTATCTTTCCTGGGAAGACAAAGGACCTCCTGCAATGGCCACGTCTATGACAAGCCCTCAGTGGGACTTGGATTCAAGTGCACATCACACCAAAACATAGACCCTCATGCCTCCAGCACCCCCTGGAATGAGAATTAGAAGAATTAGAAGCTGGGCTTTCTGGTTCACGGGGCTCGTGACTTTCTGCAGTCTGCAGCACGTCTGCTTCCTACGCTCTGCAGCTCCTGTCCATGGCAGCATGCAGAAGGGACAATTGAGCTCTGGGACTGCCTGCCCGTTAGCTGGCTGCCGGTGTAACAGAACTGTGTTAGAGACATCGTGTTGGGAAGAAGAGAAGTAGGACAGGAAGAAGTTGATGAAAGGAATAGTAACCCAATGTCCTCTCCCACCATTCCAGCCACATGACTCTGGCCATCCTTACCTCCCCCTGTCACAGTTCCGTGAGATGGTGAAAGTGCGGCGAGGGTGGAGAGTTGAGTTGGAGATCCCAGACAGGAGCTCTGTGCATGGGGACAGCAGTTTCTGGGCGACGCTTGATGAAGATGCTGCTCCCGACTCAGCTCAGACCACAGATTTACCCTGTTTGTGGATTTGGACAGAGTTAAGTCCAATTTGGGTTAAGGTGTCTGTGAAACTCTGATAAAACCTAACCCCTTAAAACCCTCAGACACAGATCAACCCTATGTAGATGTCTTACACATTCGTTACTTCTCTCTTTTTCTCTCAAAGCACAGTTAATATTCTGACTTTAAGAAAGATGTGCTTCTCAATAAAGCTTTGGTCTTGAGACATTTTCCAGCGATTCCTCTGAATTGCCCAGATTCTTTCCCTTGCCTGTGTCTTTTACTGAAGTAGACGGGTCACAGTGGCGGGCTGGGGATGGTGGGGAGGGCCACGCAAAGACACAGCAAAGCCTCCAGTTCCTGAGGACCACGGGATCTTAGATTATGGCTCTACCCTGCCGCACAGGGTCTCTTCTGGCACCTTGCTGATGCTGATGTTTTCTCTGAGTGATTCAGTCTTCATGGTTGCTTACTGCTCACAACAACTCCTGGTTTCAGCCTACCTGTCTGTCTTTTTTGGGGGTCAGGGAGTGTTGGGATAGAGGGAAGGGAGGAATCTTAGTGTGTTTCCTTCCTTCCTGCAAGCTTCTGTACATTTATAAAAAGTTATATACAGAATCTAGTTGCTGTTTCCTTATAATAGACAGGCTCCTAAGAGTAGTCTATTGCCACACTACAGCAAGCTCAAATTTGCTAATGCTTTTTTTAATTTGCAAATTCCTTGAAGACAGCATCTGTGTCTTGCTCACCATTATATTCCTGATCTCAAGCACAGTGACCTGCATACAATAAGTGTTTAATAAAGATCTGTTGAGTGAATGCATCCCTAAGGATGGAACTAACCCTTTACCCCAGACTCCTCTGTCTTTGGAGCCAGTCAAACCAAGAAGAACCTCCTAGCGTAGCTCTTTGTTAGTGAAAACCTCAGTTCCCCAAATCTATAACAGTAGACGTCCAGGCTAATACAATCTGAACCCTGGGCTCTTGCCATTCATTAGCTTTGTGACCTTGGGTAAATGATTCAGTCTTAACTTCCTGAAACTTAGTTTTTCTTCTTTTGTAAAAAGTTGCTAATACCATCTGTCTCATAGGCTGTTGTGGATTTTTCATGAGACCAAATATGTGGGACTGTTACATAGTAATCTGTTTTTCCCCCATGAATTATATAGTAATATATTTCCCCCTGTAGGGGGAAGGGCTGAGGGACTGACATTCTCCTTTTATTTTAGAGACTTCAGCTTTGCAAACTCATTACAAGCACTACCATTAAAATAAAAATGTCCTTACAAGAATATCAGTTTCCATCTACCTAAGGCATATTGATGTTTATTCTTAGGTTGAAAAGGATTGGGTTACTGCATTTCCATGCAGACATCACTACTAGAAAAAAAGGACAGTTGAATTATCTGGTAATTAGGACTGGTAGCAAGAGTTTGGGGAGTGTGTTTGCATGTAGGTGGTGTCTCCTATTAAAGTAAGAGTTTGGTATTCGGAGATTGTATTGTGAGAAGTCTGGAAATAATGCTGCATTTAGTTTTATGTTATGTGTCTCAGTGTTATATCTGCCTTGTTTTTAGCTTATTAATAAAACTCTGTATTACGGAGATTGTGTCAGGTTGGTATGTGATGTAAGTTGGTATGTCGGTAGGAACACATCCGCTTCATTTGTGCTGGGAATAAAAGCAGCATCCTTCTGGTCAAGGCCTGGTGAATCTTTGGGGGTGGTAGCCGCTGCCATTCTCAGATGCCATCACTTCCCACCCTGCATTATTTAACCACACTAGTTGCTGGTTATTTTCTGAGTCACTATTTTAAAATAACATTATCTCAAAATAAACCATAAAGCTTAGAATTGCACAAGAATAAGAACAGCAGAGGACTTGAAGAGCAGATCTGTTTCATTAAGACTAGAAAGAAAAAAATGTGATAATGCTAGTGGGAATTCTTTTAAAATACTTTAGGTTGGGTTTAAGCCACCTGGCTGTGAAAATAATAAACCATGGTAGTAATAGAAATATACTGTAATTCCCACAAAGCACATTCAGTGTAATTTCTTTTTTATAAATAATAAAACTCTAAATAAACATGATCACTCTTAACTAACATGAAGTCACATTCAGTACCATGCGCCAGATGTTTTCCCCCTCTGTGCTCCTTAGGGCCAGTCTGTGCTTCCTCCTCGGCCTCTCCCCAGTGATATGTAAGTACTCTGTGAATAAATAACTGGGGATGGCCTTTGATCCTGAACTGCTTTGGGGAAACATGGTTTTGTTTATCTCACACATCGAAGGCAGGAAGGAGACAAACAGTGCCTCAAAACTGCTATTTGAAACCAGTGTAGGTTCCATGCTTTACTTCTGGAGGCCTCAGCCCCATGTCATGTCAAACGTGAAATGCACGCACATCTTTCAATTCATTCAATATAATTTTGTCTGTAGTGCTTTGGACAGGACTTTGATGATTCTATTTTAAAGTTATTTGCCTGCAAGTTAACTACTTTCATTTAAAACCAACTCAGATTTCTCCATAATTGTGCAGACTCAGGGTTTTTTTGCAATGTGAGAAAACCCCACTGACAAATGATTCCAGCTATGTGAATATTATATTTGATAATTAGAGCAGTTGTCATAATAAAAATTTATAGGTATTTCATTTAAATAAGTATTTTTTGATAGTACACATTTCATTGCATTTTGACACAAAACATTTTCAGCTCTCCAGTATTATTGTAGGTTTCTGTAATACAGTGTTGTATAATCAATTAGTGCCTAATTGATAATATAGCCATAGTTAGAAAAAGAGGCTACTTTTCTCAGAGCAGACAGGTCTTTGATCTGGAAGACTGGAGTAGAGAAAGAAATTCTATTTGATGAGCTTAGTTCTCCAAGTGCCAAAACCTTATAAGAAAGGATTTCTATGTGATAATTTAAAAATTTTTTCATCTTGAGGTATAAGATGCACAAATGTTACTGTAGAGCTTAGTGAATTTTGACATGTAACCATGGCCCATATCAAGGTAGCAAACATCCTCACTAATTTTTTTTTCTTCACCTGTTACACCCATCCCCTCACCCACTGCCATGGGACAACCACTAGTCTGTTCCTTGTGTCTGTGAGTCTATTTCTGTTTTGTTTGTTTGTCCTTTTTTTATATATGTTCTATATATAAGGGAACTCATATGGTATTTGTCTATCTCTGTCTCACTTATTCACTTACCATAACACTCTCTAGTTCCTTCCATGTGGTTGCAAATGGCAAGGTTTCATTATTTTTTATGGCTGAGTAATATTCCATTGTATATATACATAAGACATCTTCTTTATCCATTCATCTATCAATGAACCTTTAGGTTGTTTTCATATTTTGGCTACTGTAAATAATGCTGTGATAAACACAGGAGTGCGTCTGTCTTTTCAAATGAGTGGTTTTGTTTTCTTTGGATAAACCCCAGAAGTTTGCTGGGTCATATGGCACATCTATTTTTAGTTTTTGGGCATCCTCCACCCTGTTGTCCTTAGTGGCCACACCAACTTGCGATCCCACCAGCAGTGCCTGAGGGTCCCCTCTTCTCCACATCCTCGCCAGCACTGGTCACTGCATGTCTGGTTGATGCCTCTCTGACTGGGTGTGAGGTGATACCTCACTGTGGTTCCAATTTGCATTTCTCTGATGACTAGCGAGGGTGAGCATCCTTTCCTGTATCTGTTGGTCATCTGTATGTGTTCTTTGGAAAAATGTCAATTCAGGTTCTTTGTCCATTTTTTTATTGGATTATTATTATTATTATTATTATTATTATTATTTGGTGTTGAGTTGTATGAGTACTTTATGTATTTTGGATATTCGATTCTTATTGGATATATCGTTTGAAAATATTCTATATGACATTTTTAAAAGGAAAATAGTGCCTCCTACTAACAGGGAGAATGAATGTTAATGGGAGAAGGTGGGGTGGAGGGCAGCACATTTATACCTTTTCATGAAAATCTGTAACCAAGATGAAGAGCAGAGTAGGAGTTACAGGTGTGGCAGCAGTATTTTACAGTGACCTTCAACCTTGTTTTCATGCTGAAACCTTCCCAGCAGCATTTATACCACACCATCTTGTGAAGGCAGGAAACTTTATGGAGGTTTTCTGAGTTATAAAGACCTCGCTGGGACCACTGTGTGTGGCACATCCTTACTTCTGACGATGATTCCTGACCTCCAAAAGCAGCTAAGACATAAAGACCTTCACCAAGAAAGAACCTGGACGATCTATTAGCTTCTGGATCGTGGATGTTCCTAGATGCTAGAACCACCTTGCTCTGCCTAACCCTGAGCCTCAGGAGCCTGAATACCCTTGGGCCTCGCAGGCCTTTCTCTTGTCAGAGCACCTCCATTGGATCTTGCTGAACATAAGCAATGGCTCCAAAGGTTTGACCCATTTCCCAGAATTCTCCCTGCCAGCCTAGAACTTTCTAATTGGGTATCTTGTGCACATGCATTTCCCCCCGCAGCCCTCCCCCAACTAGCCCATCTACATGAGGTAACCATACCATGTGTGACTCCCCATAGAATTAAAGGACTGCCTCCAGGGAAGCCAAGGTCCCTATGGTCCTTCCCACTGGTTTCAGAGCATAAACAAGGGTTGTGGGTAGCATTTGGAGAAAAAGAGAACAGGGCTTCTGGCCCAGGGCACCACACTGGAGGTGGCATGTCCTGCTAAGTCTGTAAATCCTGGGGCAATCATGACTGTAGGGCTAATGCTTTATTCATCATGTTGCAATGGCATCATTAAGAGCACATTAGTTTAAAGAGTAACTAACATGTTCTCAGTGACCCTATTAGAAGAAATGTTAAACAGGATGAGCAACTGGCTCAGGCTGGTCGTGGTCAGATCTGGGTTTTATTGCAGGTAGATTTCCATAAATTAAAGAGCTCTAATCAGGGTTTTTTAGAAAACAGATAATTAATTGGCCAGAGTTTGTAGCCATTTAAGGGTCAGTTATCCACCCACAACAATTAAAATGTTCCACTTAGTAGCTTAATATGTTTTCTATAGTTGGATCAAGGTATAAAATGAGTACATAATGAAAAAACTGCATATAAAACAGCATGAATTAAAGAATTATATATTGTCTGCTTTCCCTTATTCCTAGATAATTTTTGCAGAAATCACTTTCTGTGTATAAGTGTGGCTAAAAAGCCCAGCATGTGACCTATATGCCTTTCCACACTACACATACATTTAAAAAAAAGTCATTCTTTGTTTGGTGGTGGTGTCCACGGATCACAAATCTTACCTCTTTTGATGGCAGTGCCTTTGAAGCCTGATATCCACCTGAAGTCTGTTGCAGAGGTGTCACCCCGTTTTACAAAAGGACTCCTTCCTATTTGTCTCTCTGTTTGTTGCCTTCTCAGCAATCGATAGCTTTGCCATTTCAAGTGAAGATTTTCTATAGCTACAGTGTTCTGTTTACTTTGTTCTGTAGAACTTTTTGCATGGGAATGTTAAGAGAGCAGAAGGAGTGCAAACAGAAAAACCTTGTCAGTTGAGGGAAGCAAGAATTCTCCAATATGTCCTGATTTATTTTCATGAACTTGTAATTTCCTTGCAACTTGTTGGCTGTAATGCCTCAATATCCCTATTTAGGGGATAGAAAAATCGCTTGCCCAAGGTCACGTATCACCTCAGAAGTAGGATTCAAGGGCACAGCTCCTATCTTTTATTTTCCATTTAAGGACTCAGCTGAAGGGAGTCTGTGATCTGTTAAGGCTATTTTGAAATAGTTGCTAATCAGAAACATTCTCTAGACGTCTCTTTCTGGGAGAAGTTGGAATTGTTGAACACATCAGAACCTTCTGTGAACATGGGTGTGTTTATCCTGAATCCTCATGGATTAGAATTTTGCTTAAAGTGAGGTTATTGTAGTTTTAGTGGAACCAGGCTTATGTTTAGGAATGCAATTGCTTCCTTTAGTAATTCACTCACAAGCAGATTCGGCAATGATAACTCTTCCTATAGTAGGTATATTTTGGAAGGTAGAAAACAACATATGACAATTGTGTATGTGGTTGATAGATATCCATTAATGAGAAGAATGAGTTAACCCATTACATATTTCAGTCTTCCAGTGTATTATTGTCCTTCTCAGGAAATCTGAAATAGTCTAAGTGGGGAAGGTTCTGTATTTTAAAATTGTCTATACAAAGACTTTGAAATCATATATTATTATAGTAGCATCTAGCCTAATTTTCTTTTCAGTTTTTAATGGAAATGTCTATCCCTAAGGTGTCAAGCTTTCACTTTTATTATTTTGCTCAGTTCAGAAATATAAAGTGTATTTTTTAAAGCAACATTTTCCTGAAAACAAAATAATTTTATCTCTGTTATTTCTCTTCACTTATATGTAATGCCAAATAGCATTTTTCTCTGTCAAAAGACAACTGGCTTTATCTATTATCCTGTCCATCGTGGTTGAGTTGTCTCTGGCAGATTTGGTTATCTTGTTTGCATGATTTCAGAGGGAGACTTTCTGATTCTCATCATCTTTCTCTCTCTGTCTCTGTCTTTCTCAATGTTGAATTCTTCAAAGACAGAAATATCATGGGTAAAAAATCTTATCATCTATTAAGTAACCATTTCCCACCACGATGGGAGGATGACGATCTATAGTTTAAAATTGGCTGCTAGACAAGGTGGAAAAATGGAGGATGTAGTCACAGACCCCTAATGGCATTTTGTGTTTGAGAAACGGCCAGATCTGCTTTTTGTCTTGTTCAGTGCATGCCAAATTGAAATTTCTCCTTTCTTCCAATGATTTCACTTCTTTTTCACTGTACATATATGCCTTTGTTACACTAATGTACTTCTTAATGGGTCTGGAGATGCCATTATTTATAGATTTCAGTTCATTCAAAGAGCAGCTGCAAGAAGTCTCACAAAAGAAGAACATCACTGTGACCTGCTTATGACCCCGTGCTGGTTGCCAGGGAGGTGTGGGACCTCAGATCTCGGAGAATGGTTTGTTAAGTGCACCAAAAGCTTGTCTAGAAAGATCTAACATTTTTAAAAAATTACCTTTCTTTGACACTAAATTCACCTATGTCCAGTTTCCAACAGCAATTTCTCCTTTTGTGTTCCTTAGCTTTCAAACCTCCAGCCTTTGGGAATGGACTCTGGAACCAAAGTTTATCCCTTTTTTCCTTTATTACTTCCTTCTTTCCTTTTGCATCTTCCTTTTCACTTTCCTTCCCTCCTTCTATGCCTGAATTCATTTGAAAAACATGTATGTGTATATACATAATTTATAATTTAAAATACATTTTATACATTTATGAATATAATTTTATATATATGTTGAGCACTTGTCACATTCCTGATGCTGTGCTTGCTAGCTTCAAGAGGTGCACAAATGACTAGTTGCCTTAATCATTCTAGGCATGTTGTTTATTAGGGACATAGACATAGGCAACTAATTAGAATGTGACATTCAAATATCATTATGGAGAAAAGTACAGAGCACTATGGAGCACAGAGGAGGCAGTACATATCTCCTTTGTCTTCTTTCCTTTAAGGGCAAACTAAAAACTGCTTAGAACAGGAGTGGCATCTCTTCTCAGGTGCACTGTGCTGTGGTATGTATCAAATCGTGACATTTTTTGAAAAGAGTTCAGTGATTTACAAATATATGAGTAACAGGCTAGATACTAAGAAAGATCTTTTGACTTCATGGCTTTGACAGAATGTGCTATAGGGTTTAGCCCTGACTGAATTGATCTTTGCTCAATCCCACCCTCTGCCCGTATTATTTCCAAGAGGTGACTTTTCTCTCCATCACTGAGAAGGATCTTTTTAACTTTATTTGATATGATAATCCTACTTAACAATTCTCTCTTCAGAAATTTCCCACAAAACCTAATTCCTCTTAAAATCGAATCTATGTAGGTGGGTCATGGGGAAGGCAGTATATAGCACAGAGAAGACAAGTAGTGACTCTACAGCATCTTACTACGCTGATGGACAGCGACTGCAATGGAGTGTTGGGGGGACTTGATAATATGGGTAAATGTCATAACCACAATGTTGCTCATGTGAAACCTTCATTAGATTGTGTATCAAAACCTTAATAAAAAAACAAATCTTTCTTCTTCAAAACCTTAATGCCTTTCTTTCCCATTAATAAGGAGATATGAATTGATCATTCATAACCAGCATCCTGTATATTTAGCAGACTTGGAAACTATCATGTGGTAGTGTGGTAGTCTCCCTTATCAGCTGACTCATTATCCTCTTCAAGCTCACTCCTCTAAAATGCACCCACCACCCAAAAATTACTCCTGTCTAAGAATCAAGGAGCAATATAGGCTTTACTGACATTTCTGTAGAGGGGGCAGGGAAAGATTTACAGTCTGTACTTCCCAATGAACCACCTGAAAGTCTGCTTTCCGCATTTCTCTTCTCTGAAGTCTCCTTTTCCCATGGGTGGCCACCAAACATCTCTTCTTTCTTTGCACTCAGAGCTTTTAGTCTTGGGGTCCTCTTCTACTGCATTTTGCACAGCAATTCCACTCTGCCTTGAAAGTTGCAGATTCCACTCCTCTCTTAGATTAGTAAAACCAAAGACCCAGTACTTAACAGGATCTTTTCTCTTTAGGACCCTGTTTAGTAATCCTCTACAGTAATTAGAGTGTGTCCTTTGGGATTCTTTGTATTTGAAGGGATAATAGTAAGATTTTATAAACCTGATGAAAGACATTAAGCTTTTCTGGTTGTTTTTTATTGGGAGAATTTATCTGAATTATTTAGTTTACCATTATAGGAAACAGAAAGGTCTCCCTTATTATTCATAGGCAGTTGCTTAAAAATCATAGAGTTAACACATAAGTATTACATAAGTAACATCTTTTTAACAGTGTTCTGTATTGTTTGAAACTATGGAACATTTCCACAATATCAAGAGAGTATCCTACTGATTATGTAAAGATCAAAGTGAGATATTTTCTTAGTGAAAGAAGAGGAAAGTAGAACTTTGGATGAGAATGTATTTTTATTTTTACTATTAATATAAACCATATTAATATAAACCATAACACTAATGAATAATTCCTATAAAATAAATTTTCAGGTGTCATGTAAAATATGTTTCCAATAGACTCAACTCTTAATGAGACATTAATAAGTCTGTCTCACTATAATTGTTTGTCTATTGAAGTAGGCATGAACCTAAGGACTTATATCAAACAAAATCATTCTTTTAAATAATAATAAAAAAGAATTTTCAATACTTAACTCATGTCCACCCCCTTTTAGTAGGAATCTATGTTTTGTGGACAGTTACAGATAGGTTTTATTATTTACAATGTGAGTGTATCCTTGGGACCTGTAAAACTTGGACAGGGTTTGGAAGAGTTGTGTTTCCTAAGAGTTTGAGAATCCTGTTCCATTTTTAAAAATCCAAATAGTATTTTCATAAATAATGACTTTCAAAAACTATTTACCCCATCAGTGTAGCCCAATGAAATCCTGAGCATAAATATGTCTACTGTTATAAAATTGGGTATGAGGTTCATACTGAATGTAACTTAAGAACAGGTTAGATTTCATTTGAACCCTGGACAAAAGCTGTACTGTAGCCTTAGCATTTTGTACACCTGATTGTATTATGATGGTTTTACCTCACAAAAAGCTGTAAATAGAAACTGTCAATCTCATAGTTAGCCATGTGTCTCTTGAAAGCTTTTGTAGTTGTTTAGGCAGAAAAAAATCCTAGAGAGAAAAATTCATACATCTTTGAAATCATTTTATAAAGGGATTGTGGAACATGAGGAAATATTCTGCTACAATTTAGGCGTGGCACAGAAAAAGTAGGGCAACACTTTTAGAAATATCAAGTGTTACTCACTGTTTTAGAATTAATTACATAATTATCCAGCAGAACACAAAGATCCCAGGGTACCTTAATGGAAACACTACACTTCCAAATAAAATAATAATAATTAGCACCTACAGTATTCCAAGTGCTTTATTAGCTGCAATTTTTTTAATTCCCCACATCTTTATGTGTAAATAAACATCACTAAGAATATTAATCTTTTCAAAGTTTAGAAATAAGAAAACAGGAAGAAAAATTGATTTGAATGATAAATTAGACTTTATGGCCTTGAATCATTTAAAGAGGCAGGGATTCAATAGGAACAATAGATGTTAATAGAGTATAAAAATCATTCTTGCAACTATTCATAAATTACTTGGTAGTAATTAATTAAAAAATATCGCTGTTCTTCCAAGCCAACTGATCAAATCAATTAAAAAATTTTAAAGAATGCATAGCATCCTTGAAACTATTGGAAATGCCCCAAATGTGATAGAACTTTAGAGTCACTTTCTAAGTACATGGTAGCAGCATGAAGTTGTATGTCATTCAAACCATTGGATTAAGGGATTGAAGAGATATAATAAATTGAAGTCTTGAGTCTCATTAGGGGATGAATTCAGTTTTACAAACCGCATCTTGCCAATAAAGTAATGTTTTTTGGGGGTGAAACAGTCACAGTATGTTACCATTTTCAATGAAACAGTATCAGTTTGTTAAGATGGGAATGAAAAGTATGGGTAGAAGCTATGGGCCTCCAGGACCACCACACTCCTTTGTATTACTAAAGTAAAAACATTATGTAGCCAAGGATAGCTAACACCATCCCTTAAACTCTACATTAAAAAGGCAAGGTGAAACATGGTTGGTCAAGCAGATGTCATAAAGCCTAAAGTAAGGAGGTGTGCTCTGATATACTGCTCCAAAACTTCAGACCCATGGACAGAAAAAAGTTGTGATTAATGCCCATTTGGGGACAACCTGAGCTAGAAAGAAGCCAGACAACTAAACTTCATTTGGGGAGATAAGTAAGACAAATTGTGACCTTGCAATGATCTGAAACAGCTCTACTACAGGGCCATTTAAGCAAACGAACACATTCTCGCCAGACTCGGCTTTGGTGTTTTGAAATGGCTGGAGGTGAGAGAGAGGAAAGTGTTTTGAGGTTTTGTCATAGAAATATTTCTGGCATGTGGATAGCTAAAGGGCAGACATTTAGGTTAGCCACACATGCATGTTACTGAGTTTATTTTGTATAGTGAGACTATCTTTGTCTGATGGCATGCATTGCCTGAGATAACTGATGCACGATACATAAGCAAGTTCTGAATTCACTCGGGTAGTAGAGTTTAGTTGCAAGGTATAAAACATTTGTCCTGTGTATAATTTTCTCCCGAAGTGGGAATCATTCACTACTGCATATAAAGATATTTCATCTTCCAGATAGACTATTAGAAAAAATTCCCCAGTATTTCACATGCCTCTCTAGTTGAGGGCTAGGGATTTGTGGACACCATGGAAACAATTTGCTCATTATCTACCATTTGAATTAAATTTATACTCAACTGGCAATAAGTTTTCTTTGATAGCACAGGGTTCAAAGAGATTACTGATTCTTGCACCTAAGAATCAAAGACATAAAAGAAAATGCCATAAAAGGGCCAAACTTTATGCTAGATTCACTGACAAACCCACCATGACATCTAATTCTAAAATATCCATTAACAGAAACATGGCTTAGGAAATTTCTTAAATTTACATCTAAATAAAAATAAATATTTAAATTCCATTGTTACGTCAAATCTACTTAAGATTCAAACTTCTCAGATCACGCATTTAAGTGGTATGTTTTATCTTCCAGTTTTGAACTGGTGAAAGTGCACTTAAAATATATATATATGAATGCTATGTTCTTGCATTTTTAAAGATGGAGAGAAGGCATAGCATTTTAGAAATAATGTGCTATAGGGGGGCCCTTTGTCACTTTATATAATGTTTTATTGTTATTTATTTTTGTTAGAAATGTGCTTTGAAAACTAATAAAAATACATATGTACACATATATACAAACTGTGCAATTCTAGGGAGAATTCAGACCAAACAAATTGCGGCCAGTTAAATTTATCTTTTCATAAAACTAAACTGCTTTATGAAAACAACAAGTGCTTTCGCTGTGCTGCCCCAACACGCTCTAGATCTTCCCGTTTGCCTTTCCTATTATAATTCAGGTACACTCCTTTACCAGCCTTGCTGTGAACAGCTTCTTGCCTTTTTTTTTTTCCTCTGCCCCACTTTTTTTTCCCCTCTTTGAATACATTTCACAGATGACCATCTTCCAAAATAACAGCATCAATTAATTTTTAACTCTGAAAAAATCATACTTAGCCCTGAGTCTGCCCTCTCCATGGCTGTGTAGTGTGCGGAAGAGGCTGTGCAGAGGCTGGTAAGCCCCGTGGTGGATGGAGCCTCTTCACCAGGAGGCAAGGCACTAGCCACTCTCGCAAATGGGGCCTCTTGTTCAGCCAGCCCGGCTCAGGCGAGCTGCCGGCGGGGCCCCGGTCTTAGGGGCCCCAAGCCCAGCCGGGAGACAGCGATGGGCGCGGGAGCAGGACCGTCTCCGTGCCTGTGACTGGAAGTTGTTCTTTGCGGCTGGTTTTTGAACAGACAATAGTGCTTCCCTTGAAGGCGCCCTCAGTTAACTCTCATGGTTTCTCACCAGGCTTCTTTCCCTTTTGCAGAATGCGATGATCTCCGTGGGGACCCAGTGCTTGGCCATCAAAGCGCCCAGACCCCCCAGGAGGCTCGTAATTCAGTGGTAGATGCAGGTGGCATTGAAAGCCTCAGCCAGTGTCCCCAGCCGCTTCCTCAGATGATGGCTGCAGGTAAACGTGGGCGGCCAGCACGGGACGGAAGCAGGCCATTTAGAATTCTTAGAAAAGCATGTCCAGCCGTGAAAGTATGAGCTGAACCAGAACTGGGATCCTGCACTCAGCCTGGGGAACAAGTGAACATTTCAATCAATTTGACATATTTTCCTGTGTTTTCTTTTTAGCTCTGTGCTATTTGTTTTTAATATTATCTATTTGTTTATTTTGTTTTGATGAAAGTCTGTGCTTATGAAGAAAAATTGGGGGAGTCACTTTAGGCAGACACCTGCATTCCCAAGTGTAATGATGCGAAAAGTTGACGAAGGAATACGTTACAAGGTAACACTTCAGTTCAGTCAGGACCTATCTGACCATTTGACAGCTGTTTTTAACGATGCTATTAGATAGTTGAAGGTGAGCCTGCTCCAACATTATACTCAGAGCCAAGTGCATTTTTTTATTCTTTGTCTGCTAAGCCAATTGACTTGTTTTACCAAGAGAGTATTCCTGCTTTGCCTCTCAACCTCGGAACTTAACTAATGTTTCACTGGGAGAAGGTAGCAATTCTTCAATTTTTTCCAGGGGTACTTCCTTAATGGCATGCTGGGTGTAATATAAACTATGTGCCATTAAATTTTCTCCCAGAATGTATTCGAAAACTCTTTATGTTTACGTCTGGAGAAAATATTGCTGTAGATTACAGTGCTTTATTTTTTGGGTGGTTTGGGAATGTGCTAAATGAAGCCTCACATCTCTAGAAATGCAATTTCCTTTAAAACAAACCTCCTTGCCTATTGACTCTAAGTTATAGTTTGTTTTTTTCCGTAGCAGCCGATGGTTTGGGAAGCATAACGATAGACACGACCCAGCTCAACATGTCGGTGACAGATCCCACAGCCTGGGCCACCGCCATGAATAACTTGGGCATGGTTCCCGTGGGGTTGCCTGGACAGCAGCTCGTGTCTGGTAAGCTTTCTCCCGGGTTTGAAGATGCTCGAGCGGTGCCAAAGGGTGTGGGCGACAGGCGCCCGGTAATCTCTCCACACGCAAGTGCTGAGCATGATCTGTGGTTTATGACTGGGGCATGTTTGGCAGCTTGTGCTTGAGATTCTTCTCATCACCTTGCTCCCCTGCCTAATAGTTGTCCTCAGAAAGAGCCACATGCAGCATCTGCCATCTGTAGTGTTGCAACATCAGTGTCTCATATTTTAACTCGGTAAATAGGAGAGCTAATATTTGCTTCCCATTTGCAAAACTCTTTAACATACGTCATGCCATTTGATTCCAGTGTCTTCTTCCACAGGTAGATACTTAATATTGTTGCTGTTCTTGTTAATGTTCCTATTTTAAGATCATGGAACAGAGGACAAGGGTTTGGGTGATTTTTTCCAGCACTGAAGTGGGAGAACTAGAAACCCAACTCAACTGACACTACATTCCATATTTTCTCTCCTTGACACTTTGGAATCATAATACAACACATGCAATACAGAAAATGATTAGAAATGGCATGAAGTATATCACTTAAAAAATTTCATCATTTAATTTAATACATGTTTATTGAGGATTTTCCCTGGGCCCTGTAACAAGTGCTTTAGAAACAGAAAAATATACAATATGTAAGTGTCATTGAGGAGCATGTCTCCCTAAATTGAAAAACACAGCAACAGAAAACACCAATAAAAAGAATGTGTAGTATCGGGTGTTAAGTATTGGTGCAGGCTAGTAATGCAATAATTTCCAGAAGGATCTGGAAGGGTCTCTGAGGGAAGATATTATCAGGGAGGTGGGACTTGAGTTATCAGAAAGACACATAGGACTTGAAGTGGTCTCTCACTCACTCAGTCTTTCGTTCAACAAATATTCCTTGATGTGCTATCCTGGTGCAGGGGCTGTAGCAGTAGAAAACAGCCCTGGTCCCTCCCCTCCCAGAATTTGCAGCAGAGAGGTGACGGTTATACTGTGATCATTGTTACAATGTCAGAAGAACAATTCACTTTTGCCGGCCAAGCTAGATGAGCGTAGATGCCATGTACTAAGTAGAAAGCAATCGTCTTTGGAGAGTTACTTAGTTTCACAGCCACAGACCTGTGAGGGTCTTTGTGCTGAGCTGACCAAGCATTTGTGTATTTGTTTTGTAAACAGTGGCCATACACATAAAATTCTCAACTTGCTGTAGCAATTATATATATATATATATGCCAGTGTACTCTGTGTACATATGTATGTACATAAATGCATGTAGTACATATGTATGTATAAACACACACATATGTTTCTTTTTTAATATAACAAGAAAGAACATGAGAGATGACAACAGATGGGAAAATGGGAGACAGAAAAAGGAAAGTCAAAGATTGAGTTACAAAACATTATACTCAGGATATTTATGAAATTCTCCAAAATGTTATAAAATTCATACAAATGAGCATTAGTCTGCTGCAGAATGTATGTGTCTATACATAAATAACATTTTTTTTCTATGGTTTGAATGTGTGTTTATCCAGACCTCTTTTCCCTAAAGCTAATCTAAATAGATACTTCCTTCTAATAACTTGAAAGTAAAGATTTCTGTTTTCCACCCAAATTTTCTCAGCTGCCTAATTGAAATATTCACATAGCAGAAATTACTTTACTCTTGTCTCCACCTCCCATGTCTCTGAGAAGATGTTGTGTGACTTCCAGAGGAAGCTACAACTGCAATAATTCATCGTTTTTTCTTATGACTTTGAGTCTTCTGACATTTTAACCATGACCAATTTATGATTTTCCCAGCAACTTACCATGAAAAGAATTAGAGTCTTACTCGTTATAGAAGATTTACCATATCTGCCCTGAATCACGTTCTCTATCTCTTGTATTAGCTAAACTGCTGAAACTGTTTCTGAGCTTTCCAGGGTCTTCCCAGGCGTCCCTTCATCGTTTCCCCAGTCTGCCAATTTAACTACACTTTGCTTTGTTCTCAGGGCTACCAACTGACTCCATTTGCTGGGACTATCTCAGGGTCAGGTTCTGTTTTATTTGGTTAGTGTTTTAGTATTTTCTTCCAGTCTTTTTTCTATGAAAATGTTTTAATCATTTTAAACATAAAGTTTTCTATTATGAACTTTTATTAACACTTTATTCCATGTTATTTTTCCATTGTATGGGTTTATATTTAAAAAATTAAAATAATCTGTTGAATACATCTTCCCCAGTTTCTTTAACAGTTCTAGTGTTTACATTTAGGCTTTTTCCCTTTTGTCACTCTTACTAGTGTTTAAATTTAGAATGTTTCCCTTTTGTCACTCTTACTAGCCAAGTTTCTTTAAAGAATTCAACCTCTTCAAGCATGTAAAAGCTTTTTACCTTTTCTGTAAAATGATGATTCTATTTCATGGGACTATTGTGAGATTTTAATATGACAATTTACATATAATAACTGCATTATACCTGTACATAGTAAGCATTTATTAAGTATTAACTTTTATTTCTTCCTTTCTGCTCATTTTTTTAACAAATAATATTACAGTGACCATTTTTATGCATAGAGTTTTTCAACAATTAGAATTATTTCCCTTGGATAGACTCCTACATGTAGAATTAGTAAGTCAAAAGAAATGAACATTTTAAAGTTTCTTGTTGGATATGGACAATTACTTTCCAAAATATGCATATGTATTTAATATTTACTATTTGATATGCAAAGAAGGAATCCTGTTATATTACCGTAAGTTTTTTTATGCCTACCCTTTTAATATTATTTCCTTCCCCTCCCCTTTATTTTTTATCCATATTTTTTCTTTTATAAATGGATTATTTTCATACTATATCCATTTTTCACATAGGATTCTTAGTAATTTCCTTATTGGTTTATATTTGGTCATTAATTGTTAAACACTTTAATCTTCGGAGTTTGTATTTCTGAAAAATATGTATCTAGTCTGTTTTTTGCCTTTTAATGTTTCTTTGTTTAAAAAAATTATATTTAACTTTTCCTTTGTGAGTCCTTTATTCCATTTCTACACACAGAAATGTTTTTCCCACTCTAGAAGTGGATATACATTTCCAATTTTCCATGCCTCCATTAATTTACTTCCTTCTTTTATCAGAAATTCTATTTTTATGTGTATTTTAATCTATTTCTGAAGTATCTCTTCTGTACTACTGTTCTATTTTTATTCCAATACCACATTGTTTCAATTCTTAAAGCCTTACAGTGTATTTATATGAAGCATCTTATACTCTTTTTACCACACCTAAAGTATAGTACTCTTTGTTTCTTTCTAACAGAGTCATAGAGCCACAGAATGTTGCTTCTTGCGCAGTTTTACGGTCAGCCACCTCTGGAATTCTTCACTGTGACTGTAGAATGTTTGAAGCAGTCTTTAATGTCCTGCAGGGACTTAAAGATTATTTACTGTAACCTTCCTTCCAAGAAATATCCTCTAAAATGTCTCTGACAGGATTATGGACAGGATAGATTTTATGAGCAATTGGCTTTCTCTCAAAGTTTCTGGTATTTCTAAATGACCATGACTCTTCCCATATTTGTTAATATTAAATCAACACTAAGTCCTTTTTCTTACCTCTTCTTCTACTTAGAGAGAGATTAAAATTATCAGCAAAGCATGGCACACATTTTTAATATCCTCTGATTGTATCAAAAGGGTTTCCCGGGAAATCAGATCACTTTTATGACATATCACTTTTATGACATGCTATTGTGAGCTCACACAATTATACCTCTTCTATTTTCTTCCCTTTTATTATTATGTGCATGTTCCCACCACAATTCTATTCCCACTTTTGTATAGTTCCTTATTTACCTTCATATGAAGTACCACTTGAGATCATTACAGTGAATTTGTTTCTTTTATCCAAATATGCCATTACTCTAGCCTAAGAATCTCATACTCCAAAGTCTTGCTTTATCTTTAAGATAGTGTTTACCTCTTATGTTATCATTTCATGTGTGTTTTATTTCCTATTTTATTTATACTTTTGGTTTTATGGAATTTAAAATTTTTGGTTGTTGTTTTTATTATCAATTCTTTGTACATTGATATGGACCCAGGCTCTCTAAATTGGCGTGTTGGAACACCAGTGTTCCACAGTTGTTATTACATAGGATCGATGTCATGTGAGTATGCACGTGCCAAACAGCAGTGGTAAACTCTGGGTTTAAACAGGTAGGTTGCTTTCTTTGTGGGTCTCCTCATAAATTTTACTTTGCAAATGTGCAATGTACCATTTCAAAGAGTAATATCTAGTATGTAGGATTCCCCAAACTTAATTTAGCTTAAAAAGTATATCTATATATATCTATATCTAGATAGATAGATAGATAGACATCTCATGAGACACCAGAATAGCCATCTAAACCAGGTTTTTCCCATCAAAAAAAAAAATTCCCATCAATTTTCCTTCTCCACTACCATCCGTCTTTCTATGGCATGTGTGATATCCTCCCTATGATCCAGTTTACAATTTTCTTTGTGTTTTTGCCAGTTTCTCTCCTGAGTGTCAAGGTTCAGAATAGTTCTCTTGTGTGCCTCAAGCCTTCTTCCCAGTTTTCTGTGATACACGTTGGTTGTCACTTCCCAGGAGCCCCCACCTCTGTGATCATCAGCTGAAATCCAGCATATCAGATCCTGAGCTTTGACCCATCTGTGTGACCAGCTGCTCCCTTGCTCTAAACCGTGGCTTCTTTTCCAAAGTTATAATCATCAATTTTAAGTGTTGAAAGGCAGCTGCTGAGTCCCATGTTCTAAGTTTATGGCCCAGACCAGCATGAGAACTGGTAATACGTTCTGGATATTTTCTGGCCATGAGATCCCAAACCTTTCTTTTCTCTAAACTTCTTTGAAATTTTCTTTCCTAATATCCAAATCTCTCAGCAAGATGGAAAACAAAAACAAAGAACTCTGAGCATCATCTCGTAGAGAGGCTCTCCCTTCTATCTGGTGTGTCTTAGAGTACACCACCCTGTCTATATCCCATCCCCTTAATTGTGTCTTGTCAGACAGTGTCACCATTCATATATGAAGGGACTAAACACAGGAAATTTTCTGGTTTGAGTATTATTTTCACTTTAAACACAAGCATATGGGATGGTTTATCACCAGTCTATTTGAATGTCTCTCCTTAGCTATTATGACATTAACTTGACATATGTCTTTTACCCCAAGTTTCTTAGCATGCCATTTGTCTTATTTCAAATGCATGTTCTGAAAAGGCACCACATCTCCCTATTGGCTATGAAAGGACTATATACAAGGTAGTACCACATGCCTCATTACCTTGGATCCAGTGAAAGACTTCTCTCTTACAAGTATCTATGAACACTCTGAATTGTCTCTTAGCTCACACTTTGCTCTTTCTTCGTCAGAAGCTCTGCATTCACTATCACTGCCTCTGTTCCCCACTCTGAGAAGAGCTTAACTTTATAACTCATGTTATAAAGTGATCCAGATTGGGTCACAGTCCCCTCTCCATCCTCTCCATTCTCCTCTGCCATTCACCGATGCTTCTGCTCATTTTAACTCCTCTCTGCTTCCACAGAATATTTTTTTCCTGCTTTCCTCTTTGGGCTGTTTGGTCCTCCCAGGAACACCTTGATCCTCTTTAATATGCCCAGATATGAAGAGGCATTTGTGAAATCCCTCTTCTCCTGGACCATCAGTCTTTTAACTGGGATTTATTGAGCCAGACAGTGTGCTGAGCTCTGAGACTATGAGACACAGACCTTAGTCTCATGTTTTAGAGCCTAGTGAGAAGCAGAGAAGAATAAATAAGCAAATACAAATCAACGTGATAAGTGGTTCTGCCACCAGCAGAGACAGGGCCCATAGTATGTCACAGAAGAGTGTTAAGCAGGGGAGCAATACAGCTAGAGTTGTATTTTACGGAGCACTTTTGTAAGACCTACTGAGAGCTGAGGGCATGTGAAAAGGCTGGCAGCAAGGAGATCAGATGGAAGACTGGAGCAATTACTCAGAAAAGAGGTAATCGTGGCAGTAATAGTCCTGGCAGTGGGGATGGAGAGAAGAGAAGGGGTCCATAAGACATTGGATTACAGGAACAACAGGGAATCCTGAGTGAGTCTACACAGAATGCAAGGAGAGTGAAGGATCTGCAACCCCTGGGTTTCTGACTTTGGAAATTGTGTAAATGGCATAAATGGTTTCTAGCTTTGGACGTTGTGTAAGTGATGTCATCATTTGCTGAGTTGGGGAGGGCTGGAGGAGAAAAAGGGTGGGGAAGGTGACAAATTTCGTTTTGGATGTGTTGAATTTGAAGAACCTGTTGAAAGGCAACATGATGAGCGGTCGAATTTAAGGGCGTAGAGTTCGTTCCTGAAGGACAGTGATGCAGTTCTGGGGTCACAGCACGCGGAAGGGCCTTGGCTTCTCCCTTCCCCATTATGCTTTTGCTCTGGAACTAGAAACGGTCTCACAGCTGCTCAACCAGGTGCCAATCTAACCTAGTGTCTCCAAATATCTCCTTTATCTGTTTCCTCTCTTTTGACCCGCTGGATTCCTGTCCACTGGAGAGGCTGTCTGGGGCCAGATCATGCCTGCCAGAGTAAAAGTACAGATCTTGTACTACTGGAGAATTTTAACCATGCAAGTAACCTTTACACATGTTTAAAAGATAAAAAACGAAAACACCCAAGTCCTTGCATAGGGATTGGATTGAAGAGTGGCAAGTGAGACATCTGGCCATACATCTAGAGGCTGTTGGAAGTCCAGAAAGAGATTAATGAGGTAGCCAGCCTAGATATATCCATATGGGACAGGAGTCTTGAGCACCTACTGTGTGTCAACATTGCTGTAGGTGCTGGGGATAAACATGCCCTCCTTTGGCTTTCATTCTAGTGCTGTGTTTAGGATGTGTGTTCCTACAGTATTTCTAGAAATAAGAGAATTTGTAGAAAATTGTTTCCAAAATATATTTGCTTTTGCATGTACTATGTACTCTGTAAGGTAATTGACATCACTTAGAGCAAATCAACACTTGTCCTCAAATAACTCTCCGCCAGTGTCAACAGCCTCTGTCCTTGTTGGCTAGAGATGTTATAAAATGAAACCCCTTTTAAAATGTTTACATAACATAATGTACTCATTTGAAATATACTCATTGTTCTCTTCCATGGAATGAATCACACAAATTTACTTGTTTTGTCAATTTCTTGCTTTGTACATTGACTTCTTCTGAATTATCAATATGTAATTTTTTTTCTTCCTGTGTATACCACAACAAATTTGTATTTTTAATTTTTTACAGTTTCCTTCCTTGATTACCTTAGTCTTTTTTTGGTCTGTCATACTCTGGTATATGTACTAGTCAACTAGCCTTTTGAACTATGCTAATCATTTTCTTACCCACTAAAATAAAACCAGAGAAAATACTTTTTAAAATAATTGCACCTATATTTACATATGTATAGATACATTAATATATAATACACATCACACACATTTATAGACATTACACATAAATATATAATACACATCACAAACACACATTCCCTGATTTTCTTAGTTGCCTTTTCTTCCCCTTTAATAGAGATGCTTTGGTATCTTTAATAGCAACATGAGCTGAAGGGAAATATTTGCTTTCCATATTTATGGAATTATATGGAAAATTATATCCTGCCCCCCCATACTATACATTCTAATGCATCTAGGAACAGGAAGAAAAAACAGTTAAATTCCTACATTAAAATTAATTTTTAAAGACATACAAGGCATCCAGATTGGTAAAGAAGAAGTCAAATTGTCACTATTTGCAGATGACATGATATTGTACATAAGAAACCCTAAAGACTCCACTCCAAAACTACTAGAACTAATATCTGAATTCAGCAAAGTTGCAGGATACAAAATTAACACACAGAAATCTGTTGCTTTCCTATACACTAATGATGAACTAACAGAAAGAGAAATCAGAAAAACAATTCCATTCACAATTGCATCAAAAAGAATAAAATACCTAGGAATAAACCTAACGAAGGAAGTGAAAGACCTGTACTCTGAAACCTACAAGACACTCCTAAGAGAAATTAAAGAGGACACTAACAAATGGAAATGCATCCCATGCTCTTGGCTAGGAAGAATAAATATTGTCAAAATGGCTATACTACCTAAAGCAATCTACAGATTCAATGCAATCCCTATCAAACTACCAACAGCTTTCTTCAATGAACTGGAACAAATAATTCTAAAATTCATATGGAACCACAAAAGACCCCGAATAGCCAAAGCAATCCTGAGTAGGAGGAATAAAACAGGGGGAATTATGCTCCCTGACTTCAAGCTCTACTACAAAGCCACAGTAATCAAGACAATTTGGTATTGGCACAAAAACAGACCCACAGACCAGTGGAACAGAATAGAAAATCCAAACATTAACCCAAACATATACAGTCAAATAATATTTGATAAAAGTGCCTTGGATATACAATGGGGAGATGACAGCCTCTTCAGCAGCTGGTGTTGGAAAAACTGGACAGCTACATGTAAGAGAATGAAACTGGACTACTGTCTAGCCCCATACACAAAGGTAAACTCAAGGTGGATCAAAGACCTGAATATAAGTCATGAAACCATAAAACTCTTAGAAAAAAACGTAGGCAAAAATCTCTTGGACATAAACATGAGCGACTTCTTCATGAATGTACCTCCCCGGGCAAGGGAAACAAAAGCAAAAATGAACAAGTGAGACTATATCAAGCTGAAAAGCTTCTGTATAGCAAAGGACACCATCAGTAGAACAAAAAGACATCCTACAGTATAGGAGAATATATTCATAAATGACATATCTGTTAAAGGGTTGACATCCAAAATATATAAAGAACTCACACACCTTAACAAACAGAAAGCAAATAATCCAATTAAGAAATGGGCAGAGGACATGAATAGACACTTTTCCAAAGAAGAAATTCAGATGGCCAACAGGCACATGAAAAGATGCTCCACATCACTAATCATCAGAGAAATGCAGATTAAAACCACAATGAGATATCACCTCACACCAGTGAGGATGGCCGCCATCCAAAAGACAAACAACAACAAATGTTGGCAAGGATGTGGAGAAAAGGGAACCCTCCTACACTGCTGGTGGGAATGCAAATTAGTTCAACCATTGTGGAAAGCAGTATGGAGGTTCCTCAAAAATCTCAAAATAGAAATACCATTTGACCCAGGAATTCCACTCCTAGGAATTTACCCTAAGAATGCAGCAGCCCAATTTGAAAAGGACAGATGCACCCCTATGTTTATTGCAGCACTATTTACAATAGCCAAGAAATGGAAGCAACCTAAGTGTCCATCAGTAGATGAATGGATAAAGAAGATGTGGTACATATACACAATGGAATATTATACAGCCATAAGGAGAAAACAAATCCTACCATTTGCAACAACATGGATGGAGCTAGAGGGTATTATGCTCAGTGAAATAAGCCAAGCCGAAAAAGGCAAATACCAAATGATTTCACTCATATATGGAGTATAAGAACAAAGAAAAAAACTGAAGGAACAAAACAGCAGCAGACTCACAGAACCCAAGAATGAACTAATCGTTACCAAAGGGAAAGGGACTGGGGAGGATGGGTGGAAAAGGAGAGACAAGGGGGAAAAAGGGGCATTACAATTAGCAGATGTAATGTTGGGGGGGCACGGGGAGGGCTGTACAACCCAGAGAAGACAAGTAGTGACTCTATAGCATTTCACTATGCTGATGGACAGTGACTGTAATGGGGTTGGTGGGGGGGGACCTGATGAAGGGGGTAGTGTAATCACCATAATATTGCTCATTTAATTGTAGATTAATGATATCAAAATAAACTTTAAAAAATTAAATTAAATTAAATTAATTTGTGCATTTCTACCTTGTGTGCACACACATACAAGCATGCACATTATTGTGTCTTGGATTTTGTTTTGAGTTAATGTCAAGGTGTTTTATTTGTAAATATCTATGTCTTCTCTTCTATATCTTGTTTCCTTTTGTTTCCTTATATTATTCTGCAACCTTATCATTTACTATGTGTCATGTCCTGTGTTTTTGAGATACATTACACTGTGTGCTTATATATTAGCCTATCATTTATCTAATGGTGTGTTATGCTATACACTTATATCGGCAAGAATCATATCTAGTGCATATTTGTATTTCCTCTGTCATTATGCATAGAACTTTGTGCTCAATAATATACAGTTGAATGAATATATGATTTGATTAACTTATGTAATTATATAAAGATACATAAATTCTGGAAAAGTCACTTTTATACCTGATCCTGAGACTGTCTAAAGTATAGCTTTGATGTCTTTAATCATGGCTAGATATGAAGGGTAGCCACGACTATCAGCCCCCTTAATTGAAATCTGTGATTCCTTTTTTCATAATTAAGCATTATCTCTCCAGATTACCTTTTTCTTAAAGTACATCTTCCCAGTCTTTTCTGCTTATGCTTTCATTTACCTTCTTGTACATATGGAGTATTTTTTATAATAGCTGTTTTGGTGTGCTTATCTACTAATTCTGTTATCTGTGATGTTTCTAAGTCTTTCTGTCGATTGATTTTTCTCCTTATGATGGGTCATATTTTTCTGCTTCCACATGCCTAATAATTTTTTGTTGGATGCCAGACACTGAGAATTTTACATTGTTAGGTGCTGGATTACTTTTTTTCTTTCTTTCTTTCTTTCTTTTTTATTCCATTAAATTTTTTTGAGATTTTTTTTCCTGAGATACAGCTAAGTTCCTTAGAAACAGTTTAATTCTTTGAAGACTTGCTTTTAAATTTGGGTGAGTAGGTCCAAAGCAGCCTTTAGACAATAGTTAATTCTATCCCACTTCTGAGGCAAGGCACTTCTAGGAGCTCTACCATGGTCTACTGCAAAGCTTCTCCTCTTTGGCGATCAGAAAATTGATCTGTTCCCAGCCCATGGGAGCTTCAGAAATAGTGGAACCTGCTCCTTCCGCATGTTTTTGCCTCCACTTTGGTACTTCCTTCGCATGTCTCATCAGTACTCAGCCAAAGTCCTGAAGAGAACCCTCTGAAGATTTCCAGAGCTGTCTTTCTGACTAGCTCCTTCCTCTCCAGTGCTCTACCCTGTAATTTCCAGCCGCCTTGGCCTCCCTGAACACTCAGCTTAGGGACCTCTCAGGCTCTGCTTGAGTATCTCTTACTTGAATTAAATCCTGGAAACTTTCTAGACAGTAGACTGAGACCGTCATGGGTTTCACTTCATACTTCTCCCTTCTCTCAGTAATCACTGCTCTGCACTTCCTCTAGTCCAATACTTAAACACTGTCATTTTGTATATTTTCCTGACTTTTTAGTTGCTTGAAGCAATAGAATAAATTCTATCCCTGTTACTTCCTCATGGCTGGAAACAGAAATTTTGAGACAAAGTGTTTTTTTAGATGTATGTATTCCTTAGAGACATAATCAGTATAAATCTGAGGCTATGATATGAATGACTTTACTAGAAATGCTGAAAAGGATAGTAATAAACCCACCAACTATTGAACACCTAATACACACCAACTACTCTAAATCTTGCTTCATTTAATCCTCTGCTAACTAAATATTATTAACCTCATTTCATAGACAGGGGAACTGAACTTGGGTGATGTTAGTTAACTTACTCTGGTTAAGTTAGTTGCCCTGGTAGAGGTATCCAGGTCTGTCTGCCTAACTTGCTTCCACTATATCTGGATTTGTGGGGAAAAGACTGGAGCAAAGCCTCCTACATTTTTGCCTCAGGCCAGCCTGGTCTGTACACTTTAAATACTTTAGGTGGGAATATGTCATTGTTGGGGGAAGTGGGTGGGAAGAATGGTAATTCTAGAGATTTTTTTTGTATTACATTGAAACTAAAAAGATTTCAATGATTTAATTTTTATGTGTATCATTTTATATTGTTCTTGAAATCTGGAGCTTGTCATCAAGCCTCATGAGTTTAGGGCTTGGGGTCCACAAAATCTAGAATTTGTATTAAAGTTTAACCAGGAATAACAGACAGCTATGAATAGGACAGTGGTGGTTATGCCCTCTGCCTGGTGTCAGTAACCAAAGGTGATCAGAAATATGGGGAGAATATATGCATTTTAATCTAAAAATGAGTAAAGAATACTGTCCCAAAGGAAAAAAAAGAAACACTAAATTTTCAGTGATAAGATGAACTTAGGTCAACTGAAATATTTATTCTCTGGCATGTACGGAATCCAGAGCAGATGGGCTTGTCGGTTTGCTAACAGGTTGATGGGATTTCTTGACTGAAGGATTCTATTTTCCCAGGGAAGTTGGAGCCAAGGTCACCTGGTGAGGTTAAGTAGGCTGGGGAGGACTGAAAGGTCTGAGGAAAAGGGAGGACCCTGGACGGCAGTGACTGCGGGAGTGAGGAGATGCTGACTGCGGAACTCTAGGAAGGTCCATGAACCCGGACTGAGAGCCCTGCCTGATGGTCCGTGGCACTTCGCATTTTCCCTGTGCACAGGCACAGAGAAGGAGCATGCACTTTATCCAGGTTGGGCTTCAACAGGTGGCTAGGGTGGAAGGACAGGGGCACAAAGAAGACACGAGCATGTACAGGACAGTAATGACAGAGGTGGGCCACATGACCCTACAAGACCGGGCAGAGCAGCGAAGCAGGAAGCGGACGGAAGGGGGAAATGGAAGGATCACTGGATGGTACAAGGAGCTAATGAGGGCAAGCTGGATGTTGGAAGGGTTGAAAGTGTGAAAAAGAAAGGGGCACTAGCCAGTGATAGCAGTAAATGGGGATGTTTTCCATTGTATTTGCAGAGGAAAATTTATTTTCCTTAGAAATTGATGAACTACCTCCACAAGCGGCAGATGTGAGCTTTATTGCCTGAGGTCTTGGGTTTGAATCCAGCCTTTTCCCCTTAGGTATGTAACCTCAGGCAAGTTATTTAACCTCTCTGAGCTTGTTTGTTTATAAAGAGGAACGTAATAATATCAAATCAGAAAATTGCAGCAGTTTCCAGATTTGGAAATATAAGGTGTGGGACATAGTGTAGGAATCCGAATATGTTCATTTCTTGCATCTTCATTGGAGAACAGTTCAGGGAGGGTAGGAAAGGAGGAAAGAGTGACCATGGTTGACTCCTTATTTTAAGGAATGAAAAAAGAAGACTTGGCCTTTGTAAAAGATCGACTCCCATGCCATGACTTTTCTCTTACTCTGGGAGTGGTGACAGCCACTGTCCTGGGCAGGCTGTCTGGGGGCACCCACATGCACCCAGAATGCACCCATCAATTGTAGATCCACGACAGTCATACCCACAGTATTTTCCACAAGTCACCTATGTTAACATTCACTGGATTATAGATTCCATAACCTATTTCAGACCTCCTGGGACAGAAGGCCCTGGAAACTACAACTGAAAATTTGAGAACACAACTTCTTGAAGCACTTAAATGGCTGGTCTGGTGGGGAAGCTAAAAAATATCCTATTTGGCCTGTGAATGGGTGGAAAAATTTCCCTGATTTCTGTGGTCTTACCTACCAATGCAATTTCACAACTAAAACTTCTTTGTAAAAGTAGCTGAGCCAAAAAGTACTCAAAAATGGCTGTAGAGGCAAATTTAGAAATCACACACTGAATATCTACTATGCTCAAGCTGTCTGTATAATTTCATTTTATCAGGTTTTATTGAAAAAAGGATGTCTTGGGCATCAAGACACACATCCTTGAACTATAATAGACTGTATATTCCTCCTCATCAGGGACATTTTGCTTGCTATCATAGAAGACATGGTTTTGACTGTGAGGCTTTACTCCTGAAAGCTCATGCCCAGAAGGCAAAGGGACACTTCATCCTTACGGGGAAGGGAAGGTACTGTATGTAGTCTTCAAGGTCACCAAGTCTTTCCAACCAGGAAAGCATCTTTAAAGAAACATTCCTCACTTCTTTGGATGGAACTCTTGTGACCTCCATCAGTTAATGTTTCCTAGCTACTTATTCAATCTCAGCAGGGAAAACAGGCCTTGGCGTCCTACCAGGAGGTGACTACAGTCTCCACAGGGGACTCTCACACAGAGCGAATCATTGCTGATGAGGTTCTAACCAGAGACATTTTTTTTGAGCTGTATAGTCGCTCAAAAGGCTTATTTTATATTTTCAAAATTTTGTGGCCTCTCTCTTGGAAACCGTATATTTGAGAACATCTTTTTGAATTTGTTCATCCCCAGCTGTGAGAAAATACTGCCTAGTCATGGTTAGGAAAAAAGCAATTTATAAAAATAGTAGAGGAAGATGATCCTTGCTTGGATTTCTGTGCCATCCTTGCTGCAACCCGGCCACAGAGGGGCAGGCCAGAGACTCCACAGGAGCAGGTGAAGGCTCCCAGCGAGCAGCAGGCCCTGAGGGCGCAAAGGTGCAGAAGGAAGCAGTCAGTATCATCATGAGGGGAAGCAGAGTGCCGAGGGCACAAGACCCGCCCCTCCTCTGCTTTGTCATGTGGTGGCTGAGGGACCACAAAACAGTAGCACAGATTTTGAGGGACTTGCTATGCTCACCTGTCAAAGCAGAGTGGCTAGGCCCCCATAAAGCTCTGCAGATCTATGACTTAAGAAAATCCTAAGCAAAAATAACTGAAATGTAGTTAATTAAGGATTTGTTGTAATATGGAGCCCCTTGTATGGGAAGATGATAGCACCTAAACATCAAGAACATGAGACATTAATATGCACAAGACTAGCATGACTAGTATCCTGTTAATACCCTGAGGGAATAAAACAAGAAAGTACTTTTTAACAGGAACCACAGGAAAAGTGTCTCTATAATTAAGGTAATCTTTTTTGGTGGTAATGGTGTTTTCTGTTTGTTTGTGTATTTGTTCTTTAATGATCCAGGGAGCACCTGCAGAGTTAATCACACACATAGCCATGTGGGGATGTAAGAGAATTGTTGTAAGGAACTTTAACCCTTCTAGGTTTGAAGAAACAAGTTGCAAGATGGGGGAGGACACATTCCTGCCAGTTTCAAGGCCTCTGACGTGATGGTGGCATCTGCTGGAGAGCCAGTAACCAAGGGCAAACATGAAGATGAGCCGTAGTGTAGGTGCTGGAAACCGGGGCATCTCGGTTCCAGCCCTCTCAGGGAGAGTGTGAGCAGGGCCTCCATATCTCAGCCTTTCCTGTCAATGTAAGGGAACAGGATACAGACCATCTGAAATTCTAAATAAGTGGCCTTGTTTGTTTTTATTTGTAATTGCTATGTGTGATTTATGAAGTTACTGTAACTATAAAATATGAGTAGGAAGGAACCGAAATGTGCATTTTCTCACCTACTTCCATTCTCCAAGCTCTTGCTGTTCTCCCAAGCCCATGCTCACACCAGGAAAAGAGCCAGCACACATCTGTGCTATGCCTTTGCACAGTCAGTGTGATGGGCTCCTTCTCTGAATGAGTAAACTAAGTGCTGTTTAAACAGCCTCCTGCTGAGCTCTGTGTTTAGGAAGGAAAAGTAAATAAGGCCATGCTTGTTCTAGTCATGTTAATGAGAACCTGGAAGGGACACTTGGGCAAAAATAACTGAAATATGGTTAATCAAGAATTTATTGTAATATGGTACCCCTTGTATGGGAAGATAATAGCAACAACTCAGTAGAAATAATAAGATTTGGAAGTTAGTAAGGATTTGAAGATAGTAATATCTCATACTGAGGTTAGGGTTTACTTTTCAGAGAGATTTCAGATACAGCATTTCGTTAAATCTTAGCGATTTGCCCCACAGTGGCAGATGTGTCTTATACACTTCCTGTCCTCATGGCAGACATTGCTAATCTATCAGGGCCTTCTTCCCTACCGAAGTAGGATGTGCCCTTAACTCAGCATCACACTCCAAGCAGCCCATACAAGTATGAACCAGGTGAAATTTTTCTGCTAACACTAATCTGGTCCAGGCCTTTCACTTTATGGATGAGGAGATGGAGGTATGGACGTCCAGTCAAGTTCTACAGAACAATGCCTCTTGACCCTTTTGTCCATTTGTGATAGGCCGGAGAGGAACAGCTCCAGGCATTCTTCCCATCCCCTTCTGAGCCTGGTGATGAGCAGGCCAGGGTTGGGAGTGCCCTGGTGCTTTTCACTGAGCAAAGTGACTCGTTTTCAAGGCACAACAAAACTTCAGCCTTGGCTGCTTAAACGGAAGACTTAATCAACAGAAAACTACACTTTGCATTCATTCCCTGTAAGAATTTTGTGTACATTAAAGTCTAGGCAAAACCTACTGATATTTCTTTCACAAGGCAACTGAAATATGGATAATATTAATGAACTGTGTTCATTTCTTCATATTTATAATCAGTCTTTTGATGATAAACTCTGAACTCTTCCTTGTTTCATTTTTTATTCCTGTCACTTTACTTTTCCCTGGAGCCCATTCTCAGCCGTGTGCCCTTTCCTTATGTTCTGTGTTTCCTTCCTTCCTTCCTACCTGCCTGTATTCCAATCTGTATTTTCTGCCTGATGATAAGCCTCTTAATAGAAGGGGCTATGACTTATCCATCTTTGTGCCCCCCACGCCTCCCAGTACAGTCCTTGCCATGCATTGGTGTTCAATGAATGTGTGTTAAAGGAATCTTTTCCCTATGACTTCTCTCTGCTCTTACCCACTGTCTTCTTATTAGAATAGTACAAATCATGTTAGGCCCCCTTTTTCTCATGTTTGAAAAGAAGAAATTAAAAAGTATCTTCCTTAGAGGTTTCTGATTATCTTTTATCAGGTTTTAGGCCTGAGTACCCACAGCAAGAAACTCTAAGCATATACAGGTTTCTTGTTGCTCGGGTACTCATGCTTCCAGCCAGTTGCGTGTCAGAGGGGTGAAGTACTACTGTGTTTGGCTGAAAATGAATTTCCTTCCAGCAGCGATTCTAAAATATACAGTGCTTCATATTCTTCTGTCTTATTATTTGTGGCTCACCTTTTATATGAATTATTTATAATGATGAATGCAAAATATCAGAAATACCTGCAGAGCTGCGCCTGGTTTTGCCTCCGACTCCTTGGTGCCAGGAGTGGTACCAGCAGCCTCACACCATTTCTCTTTTTGGCTGAGGGCCGACGAAAGAACACAAAGAAGGGATTTCTCTTAAATACTTCTCAGGAGACTCATTCATTTCATGCTTTAGATGAAAACTCAAATTTATAAAGAAATTAGTAGCTTTTGAAGAAAAACATATTATGATTTTTTAATATGTATGTACACAGTAAAGCCAAAAGACGCATAAAATACCAAAATGAAAATTTTGTTCTCAAGAAGAACAAATGGATTTTTGAATGAATATTACATCTGCCTAACCCCAGTTTTAGGGATTTCGTACTATTTCTAATGTCAGAGTTTAATAATATCTATCCTTCCTGCCTCCTTTCCTCCTTCTCTCCCTTGTTCATTTCCTTCTTTCCTTCCATATTTGTTGGCCACCTTTCCCTGTGAGAACTAAAGTTATTCTTGCATTCATGGAACTCATACTCTCACAGTGGAAACAGATAGTAAACAAATTAATAAGTATATCATTGCAAAGGTAATAATTACTGTGGAGGAAATAAAGTGCTACCAGGAGCACAAAGTGGGGATGTACCATGGATCGTGACATAATCAGAAAAAGCCTCTGTGTGCAGACAGAATTCAAGCTGAAAGCCTAAAGAATGAGAAGGAGCTAACTCTAGAAAGGGTGGCAGGGAGCATGGAGGAGAGGACACGAAAAGCAGTGGGAGGTTGACTTGGAGAACCACATTAGGGCCAGGTCGGTGCAGGAAGTGTAGACTCTGGTGAGAAGCGTTTGGAAGTGGTTGGGGCCCTGTCAGTCCTAAGCAAGAGTGTGGACTTAATTCTAAGATTAGCTGAGGGTCATGCATTCATTCACTCAGCAGAGGGAGTCCAGGATTTAGAGGGAGGGGTGGGAATGGAAGCACAGGAACCAGGAAAGAGGCCATGCAGGTCCAGGTAAGAGACAAGTGTGGCTTCGACTAGGGAGATGATAACGAGGTTGAAGAGATGAGGGTGGGCTTGTGATACGTTTTTGAGGTAGAGGCCATAGGGGAACGAGAGAGAAAGGGGGATGAAGATGAGTCCCAGTTCCAGCTTGAGCACCTGGGCAACTGGTGTTGGCAATTCATGACACGGGAAACACAGGAGGCACAGGGAAATACAGAGGGGGTGATGCATTCAGGTTTATACATTTCAGGTTTGAGCTCCCGTCAGAAATCTAAGTGGTGATAGACAGTAGGCAGACAGGTATATGGAGTGAGAGACGTATGTGCCAGACACATACTCGTGGGGAGCTGTCTGTGTTCCATCAGTGTGGAGAACACGACCGGCACAGTGGACACGAGGGAAATGGCATGAAGGGAGTAGAGGGAGAGGTGAGTATAGAAGTAGGCTTTGAAAATTTCTAGCATTTAAACTTTTGGAAGAATAGGATAAGCCAGTAAAGCAGAGTTGAGAAAAGGAGCACCCAGAAAATCAGAAGGAAGACAGAAACGTGCAGTGTTAGGGGAGCCGCGCCACACAGCTCGGCCACACAGTAGCCTCAGGATTGATTTCTTCTTCTGGGAGGTCAAGTATGGTTTTCATTCCTAAATATAACCGCAACAATAATAGTATACACAGCAGTAATAGTGGTATAACTCCATTTGGGTTCCCGGACCCAATTCCAGTGTGTATAATTATGTGGGAGGGGGTCGTCCCACACACACACAACACCAAGCAATTCTCAAATGAAATGCCAGCAGGGTGCCGGAGAACTCAACTCTATTCTGATGTTATCTGCCCAGAGTCAGCACCAGATTCCCAGGTTCCAGGCTCCGTCCTGCAAGACTGCCCTCCATCCCCCACTCCAGACCCCTGTCACAAGCCTCAGGCAGTTAGTAACCTGTGCTTCTTACCTCCAGGCTGCAGATCGGAGGTTCCCACGACCTCCCCCTTGGGTTCAATTAATTTGTGAGAGCAGGGAAAACACATAACCAGTTTAATAAAGGATACAAGTTAACAGCCAGATGAAGAGATACATAGGGCAAGGTCCCAAATAAAGGAGCTTCTATCCTTGTGGGGGTTGGGACCTGGCTTGGTGGCACGTGGTGGCGTCCTGGTTCCCCAAGTGTATTAGCTCAGAGAAGCAGAATCCAAGAGAGCAGAGAGTGATAGGCTCTTCTCAGGGGTTTTTATATGGCTTTCATTACACAGTCGTGACTGACTAAATTATTGGCTGTTGGTGGATTCAGCCTTCAGCCCCTGCCCTTCGGTGGGGTCCAAAAGTCTCTCATTAACATAACAAGACACCCATTTCACCTTTAAGACTGCGCACTGTTTTCAGGAAATGTGGGTGAAGAGCAAATATACCTGAGAAATATATATTTGGTCATATGAGTGACCAAATATGTATTTCTTATGACTCATTATATCGCATCAAGTAAAAGACTGCAATGGGGAGGTCATTGGTGACCTTAACATGAACCATTCAGTGGAGCTATAGGGGTAGAAGCCAGATTTGTGAATTAAAGCTTGGATTATATAAGTATCAAGTGAGCTGGTACCCAGGGAAGTCCTCTGAAAAGCCAAGCAGGGCTACCCAAAGAAAATAGATTATTAGTAGAAGTACCTTCATAGTGTTAATGTATTCACTACCTTTCATTTTTGTTTCATATTTAAATTTGGACCAACTATTAAACCCCCCTCAGAAAACAAAAAAGAGAAAGTGAAGAAAGGAAAGAAAAATGACAAGTGAAGAGTAGAAACATCTTGTACTGTCAACTCTTTGAAGATGTTTTTCTAGAAAGGGGGCAGGCAAGTAAATCGGGAGGTAACTTGAGGGAGATAAGGGATCAAGACAAAATCAAGACAAACTAGGGCAATACACTTTTGGAAATAGTCCCTTAGATGGGAAGAGGTATTAGATTCAAGACAGAGGAGTTAATGTAAAAAATAAAGAAGAAAGAATCTCAAACCTCCTGATTTGCATAAAGCTTTTCAACTGAGCCATAGAAAAATAGTGACTCCTTGGCCTAGGATCAAATAATGAGCTAGGAAGAGGGAGAATTTTAAAACTCAAAATGAAACACATCGACTGATATAGTCTTGTACTTGCCAACATTTTTATGTAAACCCTGAATTTTTGAAGACATTTTCCTTGATAAATAATAGAACACTTATATGTATCTAGTGAAGATATTGTTGGTTCAGCGCCCTTTCACCCTTTTGAGTGGTCTCCCTCTAAAGAGTAAGTCTGCATGTCTAAGTCTCATTTATATGCCTGGATTTCATATCTTGTGCTGTAACCCTTTCTAAATATTTACTTGGGTTAATTAATTGATTATTGTGAAACCCACTGAAGTCCACATGGCTTTTAGAAATGGTGAGAATTATTATTTCTCCTGCTGTGAAGTAATAATGCCTCACCTCCCAATTTGAACCGATTCTCCAAGAATCTGCAGTGCGTGTGAACAATGGATCTCTCATAATCCTCACCTACTTTTAAGCATTCACACTGCATCTTGTATTTGTAGGTAAGTTATTTTGTTCTTTTACACGTGTGAGGTCAGAGGACGCATAAGTCATTTCTCTCTCTTTCTGCCCCAAGGGCCGTGGCAACAGTGTGGTCCATTATTCTGCAGGGAAGGACAGGCCAGCCGTTATTTCCCTAGGCGCTGGGGGTTGGCCTCTGTGAAAGGGAGTTCTCTGTCCAAACAAAAAGGTATTTTCACATAAACAAGGTGATTCTATTTGACCTTGTGAAATTCCCACCATCTGCACCGTGGAACACTAGGAAAAGATTTGAACTTTACTTGCTAGACATATGAATTTAGGGCTAGTAAGGGTGAATTCCTTAATCTCTGTTAATGTCAGGTTCCTCATTAGGAAATGGGTGAATCAATAATATCTATTGCACTACCCTTTCTTTCAAGGATTAAATGTATTACACATTATGTAATTTTAAAAAGGAAATCAGTCTTTTACACATTGTAGGTATTTTAACTCTTTGATCATTTACCTTTTCAAGTTTCTAGAACTGACTCAGAGAAATGTGTATTTCATATTTTGATATTGACAAATTGTCCTGTATGAAAGTTGAACCCATTTTACACTCACACCAATAGTAGGTATTTAAAATCATTTTAGCCCTTACTATCTCCATTGGTGAAAATTTATCTCACACATCTATTAGCATTCCTTTGACTACTCTGTTGGTAATCTTTGAGGTGTTCCCCATTTTCAAATAGTACAAATAACTCTTTGGCTTTTTATTTCCCATTTGGAACATTTCCTTAAGATCCATTTAACTGATGGTATGGTCATTTCAGTTACTTGTAAGACATCACAAAGTTACTTTGAAAAGGGCTTGTCTTGCCAATCGGTTTCAGCCCCGGGCAAGTTCACTATGGATTCAGTGAGACCAAAGAAGTGACAGTAGAATGTTCTTGGGGTGAAAGGGTAATATTTAACTTTATTCCCATGGTGGCAGGTCAGTCACTAGAACCCTGTTCACTCAGAGCGAGTCTGCAGGCAGCAAGCCCGTCTCTGCCTCCGGGCCTCTCTGCCCCCGCAGCCGTCTCAGCCTCTGTCCTCGGTGCTGCCACCACTCCAGCCTCTGCTCCCCTGTAGCCTTGCAGCCCTGCAGCCATGTAGCTGTGCAGCAGCCATGCCAACGTATCGCCCAGAGCACTGGGTGGAGCTCTTTATATAGAGTTGATAACAACGTATTGCCCACACGTGTGTAGTGAGGTAGCCGACCAGGGCCAGGTGGAAATCCTGGCCATAGGAACCTTCACTTTATCCACAGGGCTTTACAATTTATCCTCTCAGCAGAGATGCCTGAATGTTTTCTTCTTAGCATCTTTTCTAACTCTGAATGTTACTGAAATTATTTTTTCTATCTTCTTAAGCCAAAGATCCTCCCTTCTTTTTATTGCCCGATAACTGTAATTTATAGGGCCTCCTAATGGCCCCACAGCCACACGGAAGCCTGGCAGTGACACCAGAGGTTTGTTTGCTGTTCTTTCACCTGCTGGTTAATAATTAGGTAGTATTTCCAGGCCCACAGCTAGGTCAGATTGAACTGCTCTTGCTGAGCTGTTAATGATTCAAAAACACCTTCCCCTGCCTCTCCACCTGTCTAAATTCCACCAGCTCCTCTGAGGGCATCTCAAGTTCCACTTCAGTCAAAATGCCTTTCCTGATAGCTCCGGCCAACTTCAGCAGTGCCCTTTCCTATTCACCCCAAGGCAATTATTGCTCTTACCATATAGTTTACCCTGAGCTCTAGGCAATTTGTTTCCATTATTTGCTCTGCTGATGGGATTTTGTAAAACGGATACACTCCACCTGCCAAGTGATGTTAACACCATGCCTTTTCTATGCGGCAGGCACAGGGCTAGCCACACAGGGGCATCATTAATATTGTCAGTCAGACTGAACTGAATCCCTTGTCAAACAGGTTTACTCCAGAGGGTAATGGAATACAAGAAATATTGTGCTCTCCTCTCACAAGGCATTTCTGGAACTCTGATAGGCAAATCAAATTTATCATCATCCTCTGCTTTCAGCCATATTATAGTTTCATATCTTTCTGATTTGCTTTTTATTTACCTTCCCCTAATTGTCTCCCTTGTTTGTTTAGTCTTCTAGCTTATTCCAATGAGCAAGACTAGTTTCTCCTCAAACAAAGTATTTTCAGCATTCTCACACAGTGGGTTGAATTGCTTGTCTATTTAGATCATGTCTCTTAAGTGACACTGAACTACTTTGTCCTGGCAGCCTCCATTGTTATTACTGACACTTGTCTCTAATGTTACTCTATCTCTAATTTTCCAACTCTGCTATTTTCAGAATATACCTGCCCATGTCATTCATGTATCTTTTATTAGTAATCTCTGGTTTCATGGACATACAGAGCTTCTCCAGCAAGGGAAAAATTTCTGCCTACTTAAGGCTAATTTTGCTTCCCCAGCCTAAAGTACGTCCAAATCATGAATGTTCAGTTTTACTCCCTCTACCATGATTTCTAAGCCACTGATTCTCTGGTATGAATCCTTACCAAATACTCAAAAGCACATGTAAGTATGTGAGTATGTCTGTATATGTCTCTGTCTACATGTTTATGCATATGTATATAGTATGTATGCTTATAAACATACATGTAGTTGTATTTATATAGTCACACATGCAAATGTGTATATATACATGTGTATGTGTATATATATATATATCAGTATATGTGTGTGTACCTATATATCTTCTAGCAATTAGAAAGAATTGCTATTTGGCAAAACTATTTACAGAGGTTTGCAAATCTTTCTCTTTAACCTTAGAACACTTTTGGAAGATCGCTCAGGCGGAAAGTCAATTGGCACAAAAGACAGTGATCACCCAGTTGAATAGTGGGGATGTAGGGATTCTCAAGAACACAGTTCAAAGCCATGGTCCATCGCCTGCTGCTGATGTTATAGCATCACTATACCTTTGCCTGCCAGGCATCACACTGACCTACTCTTAGTTCTGGGACACGCCAAGCTTCTTCCTGCCTTTGTGCCTTTGCTGCTTCCATTCTCCCTGCATGGAATCTCCTCTCCTACACCTGCCCACTTCCCACAGCCTGGCTCCCTGTTATTAGACGTTCAAATCAAAAGTCACACTTCCAGAGAGACCGTCCCTGACCAGTCAAATGACTTCCTGCCTCCTCTCCCTCCCCTGATAACTCTTACATCCCTATAGCTGGCATTTGTAACTCTTTGAAAGTAACTTCTTTCTTTATGATTTCTCTATGTTCTATCAATCCCCACCAGGAGGTAAGCTTCCAGGAAAGTGGGAGCAAATCTGTCTTGTTCAAGGTTGTCTCTCCAGTTCTTAAAAAAGTGCCTGACACATAGAAGGCACTTAATAAAATTTGCTGGCAGAAAAAAAGTATCAATGAAGCATTAACTTGAGAGCACTCTAAATCTTTCAGATGATTCTCTTCTGCTTCTAAATTCACTGGGGTTCATTTCTTAACATCCCATTTTTTTTCTTAAGAAAGGTGTTTCCCAAGCTTTTTCTAAAGTGAATATTATCAGGTCAAGTTTGATATTTTAATTCTAATTCCTGGTAGGAATTTGAAAGCCTGTAAGTAAAATTTCAAAGTTCATTTCCCAAAAAGAACCAACAAGACACCATGTTCTTGTACCGTTTAAGTGATAATGCCTAAAAGTAATAATATTTCTAATTTTTTAACTGTCCAAACAAAAAGCTAAAAATTTTACATCCAAGTCAATGGTGGGTGGTAAAAAAAATGGCTTATTAATATTCTTTGGTGAACATTAGTTTCAATCAACTTTTTCCCTAGCTGCAGATTCACTGAATGGGAAACAGCTATTAAGCACATCACTTGCTTGGGAAAAATAATGGTGTGTTAATATGGTAATGGGATTTGTGTTCTCTTTATTCTTTATCATAGAAGAGTCTGCTGTGCTGGACTGGATTTCCGGTTCTAAAAATTATTTTATGTAAAGCTAAATTTCCCAATACGCATCCAGCCTTAAATAATCCCCTTGGGAAAATGATAAATAATAAGGAAATTTTATATCCTTATTAGACTGTCTGGGTGATGACCTGGAGGGATGTGTAATGTGAATCTTGTGTCATTTACTTCCTATCAAAGAGTTCAAAGAAAAAAAGGAACTTGGAAAATACAGAGAAAATTTTTAATAACATAATTTTACTATGAAAGTTTTGAATACATAAAGACTTAAAGTAGAAAAAAATTGTTGTGATTTGAGGACTTAGAAATAACCACTATTTATGTTGATATATTTCCTAACAGTTGCATTTTCTACAAATCAATAAGCAAATGTGTTTAATTCTAAAAGTTTGGTGTCATTTTAGATATTTAATTGTTTATCACTTTTCTTACAGTGGGAGAAAAAACTTTTCATATCAGTAAATATTTTTCTCATGTCAGTAAATACTCTTTAAATGCATAATAATTGCTTTAGCCAAGCATATGGTTGGCCCATTCCTTAAATCCTTGCTAAAACTGCTGCTAATGTATTTTAAATCTTTGCTACTTAGATGGGTGAGAAGTATATTGCTTTTATTTGTACCTTTCAAATCTTTATTGACCATATGTATTTCTTCTCTCATGAGTTCGTTATTTTCTGTTGAAACCTTCTCCTCTTTTATTCTTTTTGACTTATTAAGGTTCTTTGTGTATTAGGGATTTTGCCCCCTTATTTGTGATATGTTGCCAATATTTTTAGTATATTTGGTATGTTTAATATACTTGTGGCTTGAACTTAACAGGATAATTTCAGTGTTTTTATAGAATTGTTACTTAATATAAAAGCTAATCATAATATTTCTTTCACAGTTAATCTTGAGAATAGTCTGATAATTATGAACTTATTGATATTATAAAATAAAGTTCTCATGTTTCATATAATTACCTCTTACTTTTTGTTCTTGAAATATTCCAAATGCACATAAGACATGTACACGTTTAAGCACCAGTCAGAGAATCTTCCCTCCCATCTGGGAAGCAGGGAGACTTTGCTGGAGACCTTAATGCCTTCCAACCCCTGTGAGACCTGGCTGTTACCATGACACACACTTCTTCCCTCTGTGCTTTCTGCAAAGCATCCTTTCCTGAGGAACTGACTGTTAAACAGCCTCCTTTGATTTATGGTACCAGGTAGGCACCAGGCAAAAACCAGGAAAAAATTGATTATCATTTCAAGTCCATTATCCTGACACACAGAGATGAGCCAGCAATGATGATGCGTATCCCCATGTTCCTGTGCGACAAGGAAACTGTGTCCTGTTGTGAATTGTCCCTTTATTTGTGATACATGTTCTCTCATAATTGCCCCTTTATTTGAGATATATGTTGCCAGTATCTTTAGTAAGGGGCAATTATGTTTCACCCAGCAGTACTTAAGACTGCCTTCCTTTAAAAGATTTCAAAGGCTGTGTGCTGTTGGAAACTGCCTCCTGACAGATTTGTTTTCCTCTTGAATGCCTTTTCTCAGAACACACCACCACTTTTTGGATTGAAAAACTGCATGGCACAGTGGAAAAAAATGTAGGCTAAGAGCCAGTTGGGGTTTTGTGCAGAAATGCTCTCGTTTCTAAGAGAGCTGAGGCAAATATTTAACTTCTCTACACCTCAGCTTCCATGTCTGGAAAATGGGAATTCTATCCTCTACTTCATGGGCTTCTTGTGGGCATTAATAAGAATGCCTGTGATGCCTTTTACACACTGCACTGTATGCAGAAAGCACTCGTAATTGGTATTAGTATAATTGTTGCTAGATGCTCTGGTCTTGTCCAGTTCTCTTTCCCAGAAGATTTTGCTCTATCACTAGAGGAAGCATTTCTGTTTCATATTCCTCTGTGCTTGTCATAAGCTGCAGCTCAGAGTGCTGCCGTCATCCATTCTCTACCATGGCTATCATGTCAGCAAACCTGTGTTAATTATAATAATTGCTTGTACTGATTGTGTATGGGCCAGGCCTTTTTCTAAGCATCTTGCTATCTCATCTCCCTGATCCAATGAAACAGGTGCTTTCATTACCTCACTTTTACAAATAAGCACCCAAGGCCCAGAGAGGCTAAGGAATCTGTTCTGAGCCACACCGCTAGCGAGTGGCACAGCCGGGGGTGAGCACGGACGGTCTGGCTCCCCCCCACCCCATCAGTCTCATGCATTTTGCTGGGCTGCCTCTCTGGAGTGACAGCCTTCACATTCTGGGACATCTAACTCAGAAAGGTGTGAAAACACCTGCCGGAAGGAGAGAAGGAGGATGCTGGAGTTGAGTGTCATTACCCCTCAGGGTGGTGCCCGGAAGGAGCCAAGCCACTGCCCCATGAGACCCCAGCATTCTACTAACAACAAACTAGTTCTGTATTTCTTTCGATAAAGAATCTTCACAGTGACAGGGGAGTTCCTGTCAATGGTAATGGTGTCATTTTGTCTTTTGCCAAGAACCCTTTTCTGTAACTGCAGTCCTATAAACATCAGCAGCAGGGGACCATGAGGGGAGCCTCGGTTAATAGTACCATAGGGTCTGTCGCCTTTGGGTAAATACCTAGAGCTTCTTTATTAAATATGTAGGATTTATTTAAAATACTAACTCTAAGGGAAGCAAAAGAAGGATGTATGGATTTCTCATGAATTACAGGCTGAAAATAATAGTACCACAGTGTTCAACATCTAAACTACCTTTGTCTTCATATTCATTTTAGCATGTGGGATAATGATGCTTCTCTCCTTCATTCTATTTTAATCTGAAACACAACAGTTTAAGCTTTGCTTGCCTTGAATCATTATTATGGCCAGGTTGAGCCATCTGTGTTTTTCTTATTCTGCTCATGGCTCAAAGAAGAAGTCTTGGAATTTAACAAGTTGGGAAAATTTCTGTGGAGGAAATTCAGATATACAGTGATATCCAAACCCTGCATGTTTTTTGTTACTTGGGAAACTCTTTCTGTCTTGGATTGAGTTGAGAGTGAGCATTTATCTCACTCTACCAAGTCATCTACAGTTTCTAAAACCTTCTGTAGTCTGGAACAATGTTTCATGCCACATTTTGCTTAGTTCACCTATAATCCCCAATATACTTCTTGTTGACTTCTGAGATATAGATTTAACTGTATTTGTTTAAATCAGGATCTATTAAGTATCTCTTGTTGGCAGACCAAACAGCTTTATATACAAACAACTAATATTTTAAGCTGATGTCAGGGAGGACAGCCATGCTCTCCTATAATGTATTTGCAGACCAAGAGTTTGGCTAGATTCAACACGTTCACTGTGGCAGTGCTTTATATTTTTACAGATGACCTAAAAATCTGTTGTATTTTATAGCTCTAACAAAGTGTAACTGACACACCATAAACTGTACATATTTAAGTTGTACAGTTTGAGAAGTTTTGACATATGTGTGTACACTGGTGAACTCCTCGTCATAGTCAAGCAACAAGCGTCTCTGTCATACCAAACGGTTTCCTTGTTGTGTCAGGAACCCCTCCCTCCCACCTGCTTCACACCCTTCCACCTCACGTCCTCAGGCAATCATGGATCCTTCTGTCTCCACAAACTATTTTGCATTCTCCAGAATTTTATATAAATGAGATCATGCAGAATGTACTCAGTTTCTAGCTTTTTCTCATTCAGTATAATTATTCTAAACATCCTTCATGTTGTCATGTATATTGATGGCTGAACAGAATAAGTAAAGAGTGGATATCCTCACCTTGTTCATGATCTTATAAGGAAAATGAAATGAAATATGAAGATATGAAGATACCTGTAGGTTATATCATCTTTATTAGGTTGAGGATGTTTCCTTCAAATTTTAATTTGCTAAGAGAATGGATATTGGATTTTTTTTCAAATGCTTTTTCCGCATCTGTGGAGATGATCTTAGGGTTTTCTTTTTTCTTAATTTTTCTTTTTGAGTCTGCCAGTTGGGCAGATAACATGGATTGATATTTTTAATGGTAAACTAACCTTGTATTCCTGGGATAAACCCTACTTGCTCTTGATATATTATCCTTTATGTAGATCATTAGATTCAGTTTGCTAAAATTGCATCAAAGTTCATGACAGATACTGTGTATAATCTTCTTCTGTCTTTGTCTGATTTAGGTATCAAGTTAATTCCTGCATCATAAAATGAGTTAGGAAGTGTTCCCTCCTCTTCACTTTTCTGGAAGTTTGCTTAGGATTACTATTATTTTTTTCTTTACTTTTTAATTTCTACTAGGGTAGAATTCCCTAGTGAAATCATCTGGGATTAGATGTTCCTTGTGGAAATGATTTTAACTACAAATTCAATTTCTGTTATAGATATAGGGCTATATAGATTATATATTTTTTCCTTTAGTGATCTTTGGTAATTTGTTTGTTTGAAGAATTTATTCCATCTAAGTTGTCAAATTTATTGACATAAATTTGTTCACAATATTCCTTTATATTTGCAATTTATATAGGATCTGTAGTTATATTATGTCCCTCATGCCTTATATTAGTTGTTTATATCTTCTCTCTTTTCCTTCCTAAGGCTGGCTTATCAATTTCATTGATCCTCACAAAGAATTAGAATTTAATTTCATTGAGTTTCTGCATAGTTTTTCTGTTTTACATTTCATTGTTTCTTGCCCTTATTTTTATTATGTTATTTTTGCACTTAATTATAATTTTCCCTTCTTCTAATTTTTTTTAAGGTAGAAGCCACGGTTATTGATTTGAGACTCTTTTCTAACATACACATTTAGTGCCAAGCGTGTCCCTCTAAGTACTGCTTTAACCACATCTCATGAATTTTGGTGTGTTGTTTTTATTTTCATTCAGGTCAAAAAATACTTTTTAATTTCTCTTCTGATTTCTTCTTTGACCTACTGGTTATTAAGAAATATGTTATTTAGTTTCCATATATTTCATGATTTGCCACACGTCTTTCTGTTATTAATTTCTAATTTATTTAATTCCATTTTGGTCCAAGAATATACTGTGTATGATTTGTATCTTTGTAATTTTACTGAGGTTTGTTTTATGCCCAGAATATGACCTATCTTGGTAAATGTACAATGTACACTTAAAAAATAATGTATTTTCTGCTGTTGTTGGGTCTAGTGTTCTATAAGTGTCAACTAGTCAATTGGCTGATTCTGTCATGTAAGTTTTCTATATCCTTACTGATTTTTTGTCTACTTGTTCTAAAAGTTATTGAGAGAGGGTTATTGAAATCTTCTATTGTTATTATAGACTTGTTTATTTTACCTTATCATTTTATCAGATATTACTTCATATATTTTGAAGTCCTATTATTCAGTGCATAAATGTTTGGGGTTGTTATGTTTTTTTTGATGACTTGACCCCTTTATCACTATGAAATGACCCTTTTTATCCCTGGCATTTTTATGTTGTACTGGAATCTACTTTGCTATTAATATAGTCCTCTCTCTAGACTTCTTTTGATTAGTGTTAGGATGGTACATATTTTTTTCACTACTTTCACTTTTAACCTATTTATAACTTCATATTTAAAGTGGGTTTCTTATAGGTAGCATGCTTTTTAAATCCAGTCTAACAATTTCTGCCTTTTAACTGGAAATATTTAAACCACTTACATTTAATATGATTATCAGTATGATTGGATTAAAATAAATCTTACTAATTGATTTTGTTCATCTTTTCTATTTTTCTGCCTTATTTTGAATTGAGTATATCTCTTTTGTTGACTTACTGCTTCATGTATAAGAACCATAAACAATATAATTTTATTTTCCCCTCTTGTCCTATTTACTATTTGCTGTCATATATTTTAATTCTACATGTTATAAACACAGACTACATGGTCAGTATTTTTGCTTTTTTTAGTCAATTATCTTTTAAATAAATAAAAAGGTCTTTTACATTGAACCACATATTTACTATTTCTGATGTTCTCCATTTCGTTGTGTAGATTTACATTCCATATCATTTTTCTCTGCCTAAAGGACTTCCTTTAATATTTCTTATACTATAGACATGTTGGTGATGGATTCTTTCAGTTATTATGTCTGAAAAAATTCTTTATGTCACTTTCATTTTTGAAAGACATTTCACTGGATATGCTTTTTCTTCTAATTCTTTAAAAGTGTCACTCCAGTGTCTTTGGTTTATGTAGTTTCCAACAATAAATCTGCTCTTATTTTATCTTTGTTCCTCTGTTCATAATATATTTTCCTTCTCTGGATGCTTTTAAGAATTTGTCTTTATCACTGGTTTTAAGTAGCTTGATTATGATATTTCTTGCTGACATACTTTTCCTCATGTTTCTTGTGTTTTGTATTCTTGTGCTTCTGTGAGTATATAGTTTTATCAAATTTGGATGATCACAGCCATTATTTCTTCAAATTTTTTCTGCCCCCACCTTCTTCCTTCAGGGAGTTTAATTGCAAGTATATTTATTAGACTGATCATACTGTTCCCACAGCACTTATTACGCTCCATTCATCTTGGTCTTGTCTTTTTCTCCCTTTTTCATTTTGGACAATTTCTATTGCTGTGTCTGCAAATTCACTGTTTTTTAAATTTAATGTCTAATCTGCTGTTAATTTCATTCAGTGTATTTTCATCTCATACCTTGTAGTTCTCATCTCTGGATGTCCAATTTGAATCTTTTAAAAGTCTTCCAAGTCTGTTTAACACGTTCAGTCTTTCTTCCAAATTCTTGAATATATAGAACACAGTTCTGACCATCTCAATAACCTTGTCTACTAATTCTGTCATCTGTCATTCATGTTTTGTTTATTTTGATTTATTTTTCTCTTGTTATGGGTCATGTTTTCTTGCTTCTTTGTATGCGTGGTGTATTATTCTTTTTAAGGTTCCTCTAACTAGTTACTACAAAGTTAGTGGCTTAAAGCAACACAGATTTATTATCTTATGGTTCCGTACAGTCTCACTGGCCTAAATTGGGTGTCATCTGGGCTGCGTCCTTTCCTGGAGGCCCCGGGGAGCATCTCTTTCCTTGCCTTTCCTGGTTTCGGGAGGCTGCCTGCAGGCCTTGGCTCATCCTCCTTCCATCTACAAAGCCAGCAATGATGGGTTGAATCCTTCTTACATTAAATCACTCTAACTTTCTCTTCTGCCTCCATCTTCCTGTTTTAAGGACGCTTGTGATTATTTTGGGCCCCATGGAATAATCCAATATAATCTCTCTGTTTTAAGATCACCTGATTAACAATCTTAGTGCCATCTGTACCCATAATCCCCATTTGCCACATAAAATAACGTACTCACAGGTCTGGAGATGGGCTGTCATCCCTGGGGATTTTTCTTTGGTTTCCAGACATTGTGAATTTCACCTTGCTAGATGCTGGATATGTTTGTATTGCTATATATATTCTTTTTTTAAAATTGAGGTATTATTGATATACACTCTTATGAAGGTTTCACATGAAAAAACAATGTGGTTACTACATTTAACCCATATTATCAAGTCCCCAACCATACCCCAATGCAGTTACTGTACTTGGGTGTAGTAAGATGGCACAGATTCACTATTTGCCTTCTCTGTGCTACACTGTTTTCCCCATGATCCCCCACACCATGTATACTAAACATAATACCCCTCCATCCCCTTCTCCCTCCCTCCCCACCTGCCCTCCCACACCCCTCCCCTTTGGCAACCACTAGTTCCTTCTTGGAGTCTCTGAGTCTGCTGCTATTTTGTTCCTTCAGTTTTGCTTCATTGTTATACTCCACAAATGAGGGAAATCATTTGGCACTTGTATTTCTCCGCCTGGCTTATTTCACTGAGCATAATATCCTCCAGTTCCATCCATGTTGTTGCAAGTGGTAGGATTTGTTTCTTTCTTATGGCTGAATAGTATTCCATTGTGTATATGTACCGTCTCTTCTTTATCCATTCATCTACTGCTGGACACTTAGGTTGCTTCCATATCTTGACTATTGTAAAAAGTACTGCAATAAACATAGGGGTGCATATGTCTTTTTGAATCTGAGAGGTTGTATTCTTTGGGTAAATTCCAAGGAGTGGGATTCCCGGGTCAAATGGTATTTGTATTTTTAGTTTTTTGAGGAACCTCCATATTGCTTTCCACAATGGTTGAACTAGCTTACATTCCCACCAGCAGTGTAGGAGGGTTCCCCTTTCTCCGCATCCTCACCAGCATTTGTTGTTATTAGTCTTTTCGATGCTGTCCATCCTTACTGGTGTGAAGTGATATCTCATTATGGTTTATTTGCATTTCCCTGATGATTAGTGATGTGGAGCATCTTTTCATGTGTCTGTTGGCCATCTGAATTTCTTCTTTGGAGAACTGTCTCTTCATATCCTCTGCCTATTTTTTAATCAGGTTATTTGCTTTTTGGGTATTGAGGCGTATAAGTTCTTTATATATTTGGATGTTAACCCCTTGTCAGATATGTCACTTACAAATATATTCTCCCATTCTGTTGGATGCCTTTTTGTTCTGTTGATGGTGTCCTTTGCCGTACAGAAACTTTTTAGTTTGATGTAGTTCCATGAGTTAATTTTTGCTTTTGTTTCCCTTGCTCGAGGAGATGCGTTCTGGAAGAAGCTGCTCATGCTTATATTCAGGAGATTTTTGCCTATGTTGTCTTCTAAGAGTTTTATGGTTTCATGACTTACCTTCAGGTCCTTGATCTGAGTTTACTTTTGTGTATGGGGTTAAACAATAATCCAGTTTCATTCTCTTCCATGTAGCTGTCCAGTTCTGCCAACACCAGCTGTTGAAGAGGCCATCATTTCCCGATTGTGTGTCCATGGCTCCTTTATCATATATTAAATCACCGTATATGGTTGGGTTTATATCAGGGCTCTCTAGTCTGTTCCATTCGTCTATGGGTCTATTCTTGTGCTAGTACCAAATTGTCTTGATTACTGTGGCTTTGTAGTAGAGCTTGACGTTGGGGAGCATAATCCCCCCAGCTTTATTCTTCCTTCTCAGGATCGTTGTGGATATTTGGGGTCTTTTGTGGTTCCATATGAATTTTAGAACAATTTTCTCTAGGTCATTGAAGAATGCTGTTGGTATTTTGATAGGAATTGCATTGAATCTGTAGATTGCTTCAGGCAGGATGGACATTTTGACAATATTAATTCTTCCTATCCATGAGCACCGGATGTGTTTCCATTTATTGGTATCTTAATTTCTCTCATGAGTGTTTTGTAGTTTTCAGAGTATAGGTCTTTCACTTTCTTGGTTAGGTTTATTCCTAGGTATTTTATTCTTTTTGATGCAACTGTGAATGGAATAGTTTTCTTGATTCCTCTCTCTGCTGCGTCATTGTTAGTGTATAGGAATGTCACAGATATCTGCATGTTAATTTTGTATCCTGCAACTTTGCTGAATTCTGATATTAGATCTAGTAGTTTTGAAATGGATTCTTTAGGGTTTTTTATGTACAGTATCATGTCATCTGCAAACAGGGACAGTTTAACTTCTTCCTTGCCAATCTGGATGCCTTTTATTTCTTTGTGTTGTCTGACTGCCGTGGCCAGGACCTCTAGAACTATGTTGAATAGAAGTGGGGAGAGTGGGTATCCTTGTCTTGTTCCCAAGCTTAAAGGAAAACCTTTCAGCTTCTTGCCATTAAGTATAATGTTGGCTGTGGGTTTGTCATATATGGCCTTTATTATGTTGCGGTACTTGCCCTCTGTACCCATTTTGCTGAGAGTTTTTATCATGAATGGATGTTGAATTTGGTCAACTGCTTTTTCAGCATCTATGGAAATGATCATGTGGTTTTTGTCCTTCTTTTTGTTGATGTGGTGGATGATTTGATGGATTTTCGAATATTGTACCATCCTTGCATCCCTGAGATGAATCACACTTGATCATGGTGTATGATCCTCTTGATGTATTTTTGAATTCGGTTTGCTAATATTTTGTTGAGTATTTTTGCATCTGTGTTTTTCAGGGATATTGGTCTGTAATTTTCTTTTTTTTTGTGTGGTATCTTTGCCTGGTTTTTTTTGTATTAGAGTGATGCTGGCCTCATAGAATGAGTTTGGAAGTATTCCCTCTTCTCCTACTCTTTGGAAAACTTTAAGGAGGAGGGGTATTAGGTCTTCACTAAATGTTTGATAAAATTCAGCGGTGAAGCCATCTGGTCCAGGGTTTTATTCTTAGGTAGGGTTTTGATTACCAGTTCAATTTCGTTGCTGGTATTGGTTTCTTCAGATTTTCTGTTTCTTTCTGGGTCAGACTTAGAAGGCTGAATTTTTCTAGAAAGTTGTCCATTTCTTGTAGGTTATTCAGTTTGTTAGCATATAATTTTTCATAGTATTCTCTAATATTTCTTTGAATTTCTGTGGTGTCCATAGTGATTTTTCCTTTCTCATTTCTGATTCTGTTTATGTGAGTAGACTCTCTTTTTTTCTTGAAAAGTCTGGCTAGGGGTTTATCTATTTTGTTTATTTTCTCAAAGAACCAGCTCTTGCTTTCACTGATTCTTTATGTTGTTTTTTTCTTCTCGATTTTATTTATTTCTGCTCTAATCTTTATTATGTCACTCCTTTTACTGACTTGGGCCTCACTTGTTCTTCTTTTTCTAGTTTCATTAATTGTGAGTTTAGACTGCTCATATGAGATTGTTCTTCTTTCCTGAGGTAGGCCTGTATTGCAATATACTTTCCTCTTAGCATGGCCTTCACTGCATCCCACAGATATTGCGGTGTTAAATTATTGTTGTCATTTGTCTCCATATCTTGCTTGATCTCTGTTTTTATTTGGTCATTGATCCATTGATTATTTCGGAGCATGTTATTAAGCATCCATGTGTTTGCGGGCTTTTTTGTTTTCTTTGTGTAATTTATTTCTTGTTTCATACCTTTGTGCGGCTGGTTGGTACAATTTCAATCTTTTAAAATTTACCGAGGCTTTTTTTGTGGCCTAGTATATGATCTATTCTTGAAAATGTTCCATGTGTTCTTGAGAAGAATGTGTGTATTTTGCTGCTTTTGGGTGTAGAGTTCTGTAGATGTCTGTTAGGTCCATCTGTTCTATTGTGTTGTTCAGTGCCTCTGTCTCCTTACTTATTTTCTGTCTGGTTGATCTGTCCTTCCAAGTGAGTGGAGTGTTGAAGTCTCCTAGAATGAATGCATTGCATTCTATTTCTCCTTTTAATTCTGTTAGTATTTGTTTCACATATGTAAGTGCTCCTATGTTGGGCACATAGATATTTATAATGGTTATATCTTCTTGTTGTACTGACCCCTTTATCACTGTGTAATGTCCTTCTTTGTCTCTTGTGACTTTCTTTGTTTTGAAGTCTATTTTATCTGATACAAGTACTGCAACTCCTGCTTTTTTTCCCTATTAGTTGCGTGAAATATCTTTTTCCATGCCTTCACTTTCAGTCTGTGTATGTCTTTGGGTTTAAAGTCAGTCTCTTGTAGGCAGCATATAGATGGGTCTTGTTTTTTTATCTATTCAGTGACTCTATGTCTTTTGATTGGTGCATTCAGTCCGTTTACATTTATGGTGATTATCGATAGATATGTACTTATTGCCATTGCAGGCTTTAGATTCATGGTTACCAACGGTTCAAGGTTAACTTCCTTACTATCTTAGAGTTGAACTTAACTCACTTAATGTACTATTACAAATACAATCTAAAGTTTCTTTTTTTTTTCTTCCTCCTCCATTCTTTATATATTAGGTATCATATTCTGTACTCTTTGTCTATCCCTTGATTGACTTTGGGGATAGTTAATTTAATTTGCATTTGCTTAGTAATTAGCTGTTCTACTTTCTTTACTATGGTTTTATTACCTCTGGTGACAGCTATTAAACCTTAGGAATACTTCCATCTATAGCAGTCCCTCCAAAATACACTGTAGAGATGGTATGTGGGAGGTAAATTCTGTCAGCTTTTGCTTATCTGGAAATTGTTTAATCCCTCCTTCAAATTTAAGTGATAATCTTGCCAGAAAAAGTATTCTTGGTTCAAGGCCCTTCTGCTTCATTGCATTAAATATATCATGCCACTCCTTTCTGGCCTGTACGGTTTCTGTTGAGAAGTCTGATGATAGCCTGATGGGCTTTCCTTTGTAAGTGATCTTATTTTTCTCTCTGGCTGCTTTTAATAGTCTGTCCTTATCCTTGATCTTTGCCATTTTAATTACTATATGTCTTGGTGTTGTCTTCCTTGGGTCTCTTGTGTTGGGAAATCTGTGCACCTCCATGGCCTGAGAGACTATCTCCTTCCCCAGATTGGGGAAGTTTTCAGCAATTACCTCCTCAAAAACACTTTCTATCCATTTTTCTCTGTCTTCTTCTGGTACCCCTATAATGTGAATACTGTTCTGTTTGGATTGGTCACATAGTTCTTTCAATATTCTTTCATTCTTAGACATCCTTTTTTCTCTCTGTGCCTCAGCTTCTTTGTATTCCTCTTCTCTAATTTCTATTTCATTTATCGTCTCCTCCACCATATCCAATCTGCTTTTAATACTCTCCATTGTGCTCTTCAACGGTTGGATCTCTGACTGTAATTCATTCCTGAGTTCTTAGATATCTTTCCATACCTCCATGAGCATGTTAATGATTTTCATTTTGAACTCCCTTTCAGGAAGAGTCATGAAGTCAATGTCATTTAAATCTTTCACAGGAGTTGTATTAATAATTTTACTCTTAACCAGGTTCCTTCGGCCTTTCATATATGTATATGGCGCCCTCTATTGCCCAGAAGCTCTACTCTGTGGAGCTGCTCAGCCCCTGAAGCAATGTCGGGGGTTGCAGAGGAGTGGTATTGGTGCCTTGGGGGAGCAAAGAGCTGTTTCCTGCTTCCCAGCTGCTATGCCTCCTTCCACTGCCTGAACCAGTGGGCCGAGCACACAGGTATAAGCCTCTATGCTTTGCGTTTGTAGTTGCTATAGACAGATCTTCCCTCTGGCTGGCCTAACGCCTGGGTAGGGTTTGCCGATTTGAGAGCCTGGTTGAGTTGGCTGGGAGAATGGCGCACTGGGCTGCATATCACGGAGGGGGTCCTTGGAGCTGTGTAGCCAGCCAGGGAGCTGGAGCACCTGAAGATCGTCTCAGGAGGAAAATTTATTTTTCCTCTTTAAATATGAGAGTCTCAATGGCAAAGCTTCCAGTCTGCTGGGCAAAGTACCCCTGGACAATTTTGTCTACCTGTCCTCTCTCCTGAGCAGTAAGCTCTGTGCAATCCTTGCCCCTTTTAGCAGCCCTCTTGCTAAGGGCTTTCTTGTTAGGAAGTCTCTCAGATTGCCCATCTTTCTTTTGTCCCAGAGAAGCCAGATATGGATCCCTGCTTTCCACAAGCGGCTAGAATCTCAGTCTCTCCAGGAATTATGACTGTTTTAGCTTTCCAACCCCGTAATCACGAGAGTATCGTGCAAGCACCATGAAATGTAGGTTTGTGCTCCCAGAGCAGATCTCCAGAGTTAGGTATTCAGCAGTCCCAGACCTCCACTCCCTCCCTGCTTGGTTTCTCTTCCTCCCGCTGGTGAGCTGGGGTGGGGGAAGGGCTTGGGTCCCACCACGGCCACAGCTTTAGTACATTACCCTGTTCTGTGAGGTCTGCTCTTTTCTCCAGGTGTATGCAGTCTGGCGCAGTCCTCTTTCCTGTTGCTTTTTCAGGATTAGTTGTATTAATTATATTTTTGTATTATATGCAGTTTTAGGAGAAAGCCTGTGTCTCACCTCTCACGCCACCATCTTTAATCCAATTGGCATATGTATTCTTGAGGTTTATTCTAGGACACGTTTAAGTTCATTGGAAACAGTTCTAACCTTTTGATACTTGCTTTAAGCTTTGTTGTGAGAGATAAGGGCAGCTTTTAGTCTAGGGCTAATTTTACCCTACCATTGAGTCAGTAGCATTCTAAGTAGTCTACTCAATACTTTGTGAATTATGAGGCCTTTCTACTCTAGTTGGTGGGGGCACAAACTTGTCCCCATCCTTTGTGATCTCCATGGATTGTTCCTTCTAATCCTTTCCAGTGGTTCTTTTCCCAGCTTGAGTAGTTTCATCACATGCATACACTGATCATTTCTCAGCTGAAGAATCAAGATGGGCCCTCTTTAAATCTCTGAGCTGTGTGTGTATGTGTACATATGTGTGCATGTATATGTGTGCACACATGTATGTGTGCAGTCTCTTCTCTCCAGTACTCTGCTCTGCCAGCTCTAGTGGCATTGACCTTTCCAAACTATCAACTGTATCTCCACTCAGGGAGACTGCCAGGCTCCTCCAGAGGTCCCCCTCCCTGTGTTGTAGCCTGGAAACTCTTGACAATGCGTCGCGCAATCATGTGGCTCACTTTGTTTGCCTCTCGTCTTTCAGGAATCATTTTCTTGCACTTCCTGATGTCCAGTATCTGAAAACCATATTTCATATACTTTTTCTGGCTTTTCAGTTGTTTCAGATGGGAGAATATATCCTGTATCTGTTACTCTGTACTTGCCAGAAGTAGAAGTCAAACATTTGTTATTTGCCACATACTGCCTTTTGATAACAACGATACCCAAATATTTAACAACTGATAGATCCTGGGCACTGACCAAACAGAACAGAAGCTGCCTTTAAACAGTGATGTGCCCATGAGAGTGTTTACCAGCTAAATGTCAGTTCTGTGTAGTACTGAAACCCCATAATCCATCCAATTTGAGGTTTTATCATTGGCAGTCTTGGTGAGACAAAAAGAGCTTTGCAATGAAACTGGGTTTGAATTCTGACTCTGCCATTTCTAACTGACCAATTGACTTAAATTTTCTCCATTCCTTAATCTTCCCTGCACTGTTATAGTGAAGATAAAATGAGATAAAATATGTGAAGGTGACTATCCTGCCTGGAACCTAGAATACTCAGTAAAATGAATACCGTTCCCCTTCCCAAATCTTCCTCCTTGATCCATTGGGGTTCCTCAGGGCCAACTGCAGCATTCTACTCATGGCAGATTTTACTCGGAGGGCATTTCATCCAAGAGAAAGAAGAGGCCATACCCAGGGAAAGGATCCAGGAGAATCAGAACTGTGATGTCGGGGGCAGGGGGTGGGGAGGAGAAGTTGCATAGTGACCATCATAGCCAAGAAAAGCTCCCAGTTAGGCTGGGGAGAAGTCAGTCTACACTGGGAGCTGGTGCCCATGGCCACAGGAGAGGCCAGTGCAAGGCAGGCAGCCCCAGCCAGATGTAGAAGAGCTAGAAGGGGACAGGAACTCAAGCTCAGCTAGAAGAGCTTGGCAGGCGTCAGTCTTACCTGCATCCTCTCTGCTTTGTAAGGTGATAACAGTTCAGATTTGTCTTGGCATTGTCCCTTGACAAACAGTGGCAAAGGGGGACAGTGTGAAAGAACCTTTGTAGGCCTTGATTTCTCTGACATCATCCTCAGGGATAAGGATTTACCTCTTACACAGGTCTATCTTCATGTAAGCCACCGTGAATGTGTTAGTCACGTAACTCTGCCATGTACTGTCTCACCTCTCATTTCACTTGAGGATGTTTTTCAACAAATTAGGTACTTTTTATTTGTTACTTTGATTTTCTTTGAAAGTTTCTCTCTGGAACCATGATGCCCAAACACTTGTCTTCGGCCTTTTTGTGTCACTAGCACCTCACACACACCTTGGGCACGAATCCTTATTGATGACAGTGTTAAATGAGCATGTTATAGAGTTCTGTATTCAAGACATTGAACAAAGATACAGAGCAGGAAAGTTCCCAGGATAACTTCTCATGGTAGACAGTTGATGCTTGGTACAGCCTTCCAGTTAATTCTTTCATTTTACTTTAGCTTAGCTCTGTGTCTTGCCAGTGGGTTCTAGCCCTAGGCAAGTTCACTCTTGAATCAATGAGACCGAAAAATGAGTGGAACTTTCCTGGGGTTAAAGGGTTTATACCCAACATTATTCCCACAGTGGCAGGTCAGTGGCTAGAATCCCATCCACTCAGAGCGAGTCTGCGTACAGTCAGCCAGTCTCTTCTTCTGGGCCTCTCTGCCCCCGCAGCCATCTCAGTCTCTGTCCTCAGTGCTGCCACAACTCCAGTCTCTGCTCTCCTGCAGCCTTGCAGCCCAGAGCACTGGGTGGAACTCGTTATATAGAGTCAATAACAACGCATTGTCTGCATGTGCGCAGTGAGCAAGCCAGCCAGGGTCAGATGAGAATTCTGGCCACAGGAACTTTCATTTTCTATACACTTTGTTCAACAAACACTTTATGCTGAAATTATTCATGCCCCTCACATCCCTGTCCCATCACTGTGATGGAAGAAAGTTAAATGCCTCTGATAAGGTTTTCAAATTCTTACAGCTCACTTACCAAATATATATGAAAAAATATGATGATCTGTTTTTGTTACAGTCATAAAATCCCACAGTTGACTAAGGGTATGAATGCCCAAGCTAACATTTCTATTCTGCCCCTTCTGGCAAATGTAAACTCCCTGTTCGGTTACAACCAGCAGATATAGATTAGTTAGGCATTGTACTTGGTCTGATAAATTGCACGTGTAACCACAGTCCTCCAAGTCTGTAAGCACTTTTTATATAAACTCAGCCTGGAGGAGACCTGCTGATTCAGAATGCCCTCAGTATTAAAAGGAAAAAATACATGTTACAGATAAAGGATGATAAATAAAGCACCTGACAGTCCTCTGCCCTCAAAAAGTCATTTGATAAATGCTATTGAAAGTGTGGCACCAGCCCTGAGGGGCAGCTGCTCTCTGACTTAGGTATGTAATTTTACAAAGTGCCCTAAGCTTGGGTTTAGGGACACAGTGGCTCATCTAGAAGACACTTTCAGTGAGGAAAGCCCCTTATAACTCAGAAGGCGGACAGCTCCTTTTCAGGACAATGGTGCAGGTGCTGTGTATGTCTCCCTAATCTTGCTGCCACTTTCTAGTGAAGTTGTGTGCCCCTGTGTCGGCATCACAGTGCCCTGAGCACCTTAAGCTGACTTTCCTCTGTGCCCCCCACATCTACTACATTGCTTAGTAACCTTGTAGATGATTAATAAATGTTGAATGAGCAAGTATTTCAGAGGGACCCAGGGCAATATGCCACTCACTTCTTTAATTTTTCCAGCTATAAAACTTATTAGATGACCCTAACATGGCATAGAAAATGGCATATTTCTGCTAAGACTATGGGCTACAGTGAGAGCAGGAATACACCATACACACACACACACACACACACACACACACACACACACCTCCTTCCTCCTGTCATATTTCTGTGTATTCTTGAAAGCACAGTAATATATGCAATCATATATTGAACACTCTTTCTGCATGAGGTAAGCACTTAGTACCACTGTGGACCCCAGAGGCCTTTGAAATAGAAAAAATCCTAACTATAATTTACATTTCTGTATTGATTTCTTGTTTGCAAATTGCTGGCACATAAATGCCCATGATATAATTTGACATCCATAAGAGCAATGTGAAGTGGGCAGGGCAGGCTTAGCCTCACGTGTGAGTTGAGGAACCTGAGTTGGTATGTAGCTAAACCCCAAATACTGAGTGGTTCTTCCCCTCGGCCCCTGAAGGCAAAAGGCAAGTCGACTCTCATCACAGCCAGGGCACTGTGGACCATAATCAGCTTCTCCTCCGACTCCAGTGGGGCCATGGGCAATTGTCTTTGGTGTCCCCAAACCTCAGCTTCCTCAGTCCTCTGTGAGGGGGGAAATCCTTGGAAAGAAGTAATGAGGACTAGCTGATTAAGTGGTTGAAAAAGGATTTTGAAAATATAGCGCCCCATTAAGATTACAAGTCAAAACTAAACATCTCTGAGGATGAGGTTGAGCTGCATGCCACTGAATGAAGAACAAAGACATTCTCTGAATTTTCAACTGGACAGAAAAGTATTCATTTCAAATGATAATAGTCTCTGCTTTTAACCTTGAACTCTCCAAGAATAAATGTTCAGGTATGTTTTTCATGCAGGAAATGAGTTCTACGCGTTTTTATAGGGGGACATTGAGGGATGGAAACTGTGGAAGAAAACGCTGCCAAAACAAGTAGCTAAGAAACACTCCTCCTCGTTTCCTGCACTCGGCCTCAGAGGCTGCCATAGTTTTAAATGGCAATTTGGTATTTAAATCATTCCATCTTACTTTACTCCTCTGAAAATTAGCCACCAGAATTACTCAGGATATTTGCTGGAAATGACAGGCTGTCAGAGAGTACAGTGTGGCCTTGGTGCTTTCTAAATTAAAATGTATATGAACATGTAAAGAAATCAGTCTGGCCAGGGCCTCTGATGTAACAAAGTGCATTTAAAGTCTGCTGCTGCTTGAGTTTAATTTATTAAAAAGACGTTTGTGCGTGTGTGCGCTCAAGCTTGCATGCACCCATGCGTGTGTGTGTGTGTGTATAAAGAAGCTTAATAAAGTAGACATACTCATTTAAATTAATAAAATAGGATGAAAAGTTTAAGGGGGAAGCAGATATTCTAAACATATGACTGAGCATGGTGGATGGGTTGGGTGTAACGCCTAATCTTCCCAGCAGAAAAAGCAGAGCAGAAACAGCTCTGAATCCTGTAATTCTCACTTTCAGGCACAGAAAAACACCCTGGGTCCTTGGTGTAGGGAACAGTCTTTCCCTAATATTAACTGTCAGAGAAATTTTTCTTGTGGGGAAACTATATGGCACCACCTCAGTTGTTTTCCTAGAAGACCCTCCTGATTTCCACCTGCAGAAATACTTCTTAAAATTAGGATAGAGAATAAAACACATTAATTTAGAAAGTAACAGAGAATTTGATTATGCCAATTTTAAAATTTAAATTTTAAAAGGAAGGGCACTTAAGGCAATATTGTATCATGTAAAGTGCATAACACACATCCATACACTTGTCCATGGAAACACATATAACATCATTAAGTACTTGCTGACATATATTGAGTGCTTCTCGTAGGCACTCTTTTAAACCCTTTATGTATTTCAACTCATTCAACCCTCACAGCAACCCTATCAAGATAAGTATCATCGCCAGTCCTCTTCTTGCAGATCAGAGGCGTCGAGAAGCTAAGGCGCTGAGCAGGCCGGCGCACCTGCCCTGGACACTAGGGCTCAGACCATCCCGCCGCCTGTCTGTTGCCGACTTTCCTCGGATTTCTCTTCTCTTTTCATCTTCAGCTCTGTTTCTTCCCAGCCAGTTGTCTTTGGCCACACGGTCTAGTAGAAAAATTACGTTAACGTTAGATTATCCTGTGATTATAAAACAACACACCATTTGAAATTTCCGTTAAGAGCACTCATGATGTGTTTGCTTTTAAAATAGGCACTATTTTCTCTCCAAGTCCACAGCTATATGCTGATCTTATTGAAAGAGACCAAACTCTGTGTTGCTTTCACCTTTTCAAACAGTAAATTTAAATTGAAACCTACATAAATTGTTTAAAATATTATGATGTGTTTTCTTTGAAGCTAAATATTGAGTGTTTCTTTGTTCTTTTTTGAATTTATGATATGTTACCTCCCAGATGCCTTTGTAAGCTGAAACCAAGGTTAATAAATAAAATCAAGAGGTTATCTCCTGCATCTTGCCTCGGAAAGATGCAGGTTTCAAAGGGAACCACCACATGAAGACGTTTACATGCTGTGAAATATCACCTCTGCCACCATGACCACTGACTGCAGTGGGCATTGTATCAATGTGATGACAGGCTATTGCCCTGGCTTTAAAGAAGAGAAACAGCTCTACAGAGTGAGGAGGCATTGAATGCCAGAAAGAAACTAGTTGACATAAATTACTTAGTCTTTCAACATGCAGTTAGTTGGCACCACTCCTTAGAAACATAAATGGATAAACATATATGTAAAAATTAAGGAACATTTCTTATGCGCTTGACTGAATATTCAGAAATATTTCCCAAGATTCAATCATGTTCTGCCTCTATTTTCTGTCCCTGTGCCGTAAACCTGTCAGTTAGGACAAAGCAGAGAACACCAACAGCCTATTCAGTCCTCTTTTTTTTCTATCATTATGTAACAGTCCTGCTGTACAAAGTCACATAACATTGTACAGAGAGAAAATTAATCATCAGCTAATGAGATAGGGATGTGAAAAGAAGTTTGAAAGAAGTAATTTAGAGACCCCAATTAGGGCCTATTCTCATGGGTCCCCCATAGGCATCACTGGCTGATCCCAGGTCTGAGAGTGTGAGAAAGGCATGGCAGGAGAGAGTGGAGGGAGGGGAGGGAATAGCAGAGGGAGGGAGATGTAGAAGCTACAGCTTCTGGGCACACAATGAGGCCTTTGCAATACTTAGATGAGAGCTAATGAGAACCTAAATAGCAATGAGAGTGAAAAAGATGATGTAGAAAACCTTTCAAAGGCAAGTCTGTTTGAAAGGTTTTGGCCTGTGACTGGAGGCGGTTGCCTACAGAGGTCTTATGCAAAGAACTGGGAGGAAAGGGAAGTCCTAGTAAAAGGAATCGGCAAACTCTGAAGTTACTTAGTGTGCCCCAGAGTGTTTAATAGGAATGGAGGAGGACCGGTGCCCTGGGCGCTGCCATGGTTTGCTGTGGGGCACATTCAGACAGGGTGGAAACAAGGGCGAGAGTGCCAGCAGGCTCCAGAACAAGGGAAATGGCTTCGTGGGAGCTTCCAACACATGGAATTAAGGGGAACTCCACATGTGGGACTTGGCAGTGGCCCTCAAAACTGGAAATCAACCAGGGTTCTGAAGAAATAAACGTTAAGGGGAAGGAGTTTAAGTGAATTTGTCTAAGAGGATCTTCTTTTGTTGCTATGCCTGACCTGCAAGGAGAAATTTGCTGCTGAGTTAGAGGCAGTAACTTAAGAAAGACTTGTCTTGCCATTGTATAGATACTGAGGGCCGGAAGGGCCAGGAGGAGAACCTAAGAAGACAGATTTTGGAAAATTCACTGGAAAATGCAAACTCTTTTATTTTGTTTCGAAATATCAAGTGCAAAGGTGCATACTGGCATCCTCTAGAGACAAGACACCGATGTTTTAGTTGAATGAGGTCATTGGATGTGTGTCAGCTCTGAGATGGGACTGCCAAAAGGACTCATGTAGTGAGATGATGTGAAGCTTCCAGCACAGGCTCGGCACAAAGCAAGCATTCGACCATGACCATTGTTTTTTTTTTAATATAATTTAATTTGGTATCATTAATCTACAATTACATGTGCAATATTATGGTTATTAAACTACCCCCTTCATCAGGTCCCCCCCAGCAACCCCATTACAGTCACTGTCCATCAGCGTAGTGAGAAGCTATAGAATTACTACTTGTTTTCTCTGAGTTGTACAGCCCTCCCCGTGCGCCCCCCCAACATTACATCAGCTAATCATAATGCCCCTTTTTCCCTCTTATCCCTCCCTTCCCACCCATCTTCCCCAGTCTCTTTCCCCTTTGGTAACTATTAGTCCATTCTTGGGTTCTGTGAGTCTGCTGCTATTTTGTTCCTTCAGTATTTTTTCCTTGTTCTTATACTCCACATATGAGTGAAATCATTTGATACATGTCTTTTTTGGCTTGGCTTATTTCACTGAGCATAATACCCTCTAGCTCCATCCATGTTGTTGCAAATAGTACGATTTGTTTTCTTCTTATGGCTGAATAATATTCCATTGTGTATATGTACCACATCTTCTTTATCCATTCATCTACTGATGGACACTTAGGTTGCTTCCATTTCTTGGCTATTGTAAATAGTGCTGCGATAAACATAGGGGTGCATCTGTCCTTTTCAAATTGGGCTGCTGCATTCTTAGGGTAAATTCCTAGGAGTGGAATTCCTGGGTCAAATGGTATTTCTATTTTGAGTGTTTTGAGGGACCTCCACACTGCTTTGCACAATGGTTGAACTAATTTGCAGTCCCACCAGCAGTGTAGGAGGGTTCCCTTTTCTCCACATCCTCCCCAACATTTGTTGTTGTCTGTGTTTTGGATGTTGGCCATCCTCACTGGTGTGAGGTGATATCTCATTGTGGTTTTGATCTGCATTTCTTTGATGATTAGCGATGTGGAGCATCTTTTCATGTGCCTGTTGGCCATCTGAATTTCTTCTTTGGAGAAGTGTCTATTCATGTCCTCTGCCCATTTCTTAATTGGATTATTTGCTTTTTGTTTGTTAAGGTGCTTGAGTTCTTTATATATTTTGGATGTCAATCCTTTATCAGATACGTCATTTATGAATATATTCTCCCATACTATAGGATGTCTTTTTGTTCTACTGATGGTGTCCTTTGCTGTATAGAAGCTTTTCAGCTTGATATGGTCCCACTTGTTCATTTTTGCTTTTGTTTTCCTTGCCCGGGGAGACATGTTCATGAAGAAGTCGCTCATGTTTATGTCCAAGAGATTTTTGCCTATGTTTTTTTCTAAGAGTTTTATGGTTTCATGACTTACATTCAGGTCTTTGATCCACCTTGAGTTTACCTTTGTGTATGGGGCTAGACAGTAGTCCAGTTTCATTCTCTTACATGTAGCTGTCCAGTTTTTCCAACACCAGCTGCTGAAGAGGCTGTCATCTCCTCATTGTATATCCAAGGATCCTTTATCAAATATTAATTGACTGTATATGTTTGGGTTAATGTTTGGATTTTCTATTCTGTTCCACTGGTCTGTGGGTCTGTTTTTGTGCCAGTACCAAATTGTCTTGATTACTGTGGCTTTGTAGTAGAGCTTGAAGACAGGGAGCATAATTCCCTCTGTTTTATTCCTCCTTCTCAGGATTGCTTTGGCTATTCGGGGTCTTTTGTGGTTCCGTATGAATTTTAGAATTATTTGTTCCAGTTCATTGAAGAAAGCTGTTGGTAGTTTGATAGGGATTGCATTGAATCTGTAGATTGCTTTGGGTATTATAGCCATTTTGACAATATTTATTCTTCCTAGCCAAGAGCATGGGATACACTTCCAGTTGTTAGTGTCTTCTTTAATTTCTCTTAGGAGTGTCTTGTAGTTTTCAGAGTACAGGTCTTTCACTTCCTTTGTTAGGTTTATTCCTAGGTATTTTATTCTTTTTGATGCAATTGTGAATGGAATTGTTTTTCTGATATCTCTTTCTGTTGGTTCATCGTTAGTGTATAGGAAAGCAACAGATTTCTGCGTGTTAATTTTGTATCCTGAAACTTTGCTGAATTCAGATATTAGTTCTAGTAGTTTTGGAATGGAGTCTTTAGGGTTTTTTATGTACAGTATCATGTCATCTGCAAATAGTGACAATTTGACTTCTTCTTTACCAGTATGGATGCCTTGTATGTCTTTGTTTTGTCTGATTGCCGTGGCTAGGACCTCCAGTACTATGTTGAATAATAGTGGAGAGAGTGGGCATCCCTGTCTTGTTCCCAGTCTTAGATGAAAAGCTTTCAGCTTCTCGCTGTTAAGTATAATGTAAGCTGTGGGTTTGTCATATATGGCCTTTATGATGTTAAGGTACTTGCCCTCTATACCCATTTTGTTGAGAGTTTTAATCATGAATGGATGCTGAATTCTGTCAAATGCTTTTTCAGCATCTATGGAGATGATCATGTGGTTTTTGTTCTTCTTTTTGTTGATGTGGTGGATTATGTTGATGGATTTTCGAATGTTGTACCATCCTTGCATCCCTGGGATGAATCCCACTTGATCGTGGTGTATGATCCTCTGGATGTATTTTTGAATTCGGTTTGCTAATATTTTGTTGAGTATTTTTGCATCTACGTTCATCAGGGATATTGGTCTGTAATTTTCTTTTTTGGTGAGGTCTTTGCCTGGTTTTGGTATTAGAGTGATGCTGGCTTCATAGAATGAGTTTGGAAGTATTCCCTCCTCTTCTATTTTTTGGAAAACTTTAAGGAGAATGGGTGTTATTTCTTCTCTATATGTCTGGTAGAATTCAGAGGTGAATCCATCAGACCCAGGGGTTTTGTTCTTGGGTAGTTTTTTGATTACCAATTCGATTTCGTCGCTGGTGATTGGTCTGTTTAGTTTTTCTGTTTCTTGCTTGGTCAGTCTTGGAAGGTTGTATTTTTCTAAGAAGTTGTCCATTTCTTCTATGTTTTCCAGCTTGTTAGCATATAGATTCTCATAATATTCTCTTATGATTCTTTGTATTTCTGTGGGGTCCGTCGTGATTTTTCCTTTCTCATTTCTGATTGTGTTTATGTGTGTAGATTCTCTTTTTCTCTTAATGAGTCTGGCTAGGGGTTTACCTATTTTGTTTATTTTTTCAAAGAACCAGCTCTTGGTTTCATTGATTTTTTCTATTGTTTTATTCTTCTCAATTTTATTTATTTCTTCTCTGATCTTTATTATGTCCCTCCTTCTGGTGACTTTGGGCCTCATTTGTTCTTCTTTTTCCAATTTCAGTTATTGTGTCTTTAGACTATTCATTTGGGAATGTTCTTCCTTCTTTAACTAGGCCTCGATTGCAACATACTTTCCTCTTCGAACTGCCTTTGCTGGGTCCCACAGAAGTTGTGGTTTTGTGTTGTTGTTTTCATTAGTCTCCATATATTCTATGATTTCTGTTTTGATTTGGTCATTAACCCATTGATTAATTAGGAGAATGTTGTTAAGTCTCCATGTATTCGTGAGCCTTTTTGGTTTCATTCTGAAATTTATTTCTAGTTTTATACCTTTGTGATCTGAGAAGTTGGTTGGTAGGATTTCAATATTTTTGAATTTACTGAGGTTCTTTTTGTGGCCTAGTATGTGGTCTATTCTGGAAAATGTTCCATGTGCACTTGAGAAGAATGTGTATCCTCTTGCTTTTGGATGCAGAGTTCTGTAGATGTCTGTGAGGTCCATCTGTTCTAATACATCGTTCAGTGCCTCTGTCTCTTTATTTATTTTCTGTCTGGTTGATCTGTCCTTTGGAGTGAGTGGTGTGTTGAAGTCTCCCAAAATGAATGCATTGTATTCTATTTCCGCCTTTAATTCTGTTAGTATTTGTTTCACATATGCTGGCGCTCCTGTGTTGGGTGCATATATATTTATAATGGTTATATCTTCTTGTTGGACTGACCCCTTTATCATTATGTAATGTCCTTCTTTATCTCTTGCTACTTTCTTCGTTTTGAAGTCTATTTTGTCTGATACAAGTACTACAACACCTGCTTTTTTCTCTTTTTTGTTTGCATGAAATATCTTTTTCCATCCCTTCACTTTTAGTCTGTGTATATCTTTGGGTTTGAGGTGAGTTTCTTGTAAGCAGCATATAGATGGGTTTTGCTTTTTCATCCATTCTGTTACTCTGTGTCTTTTGATTGGTGCGTTCAGTCCATTTACATTTAGGGTGATTATTGATAGATATGTACTTATTGCCATTGCTGGCTTTAGATTCGTGGTTACCAAAGGTTCAAGGGTAGCTTCCTTACTATCTAACAATCTTACTTAACTTTCTTGTTAAGTTATTGTAAACACCGTGTCATGTTTCTTTATTTCTCTCCCTTCTTATACTTCCTCCTCCATTCTTTATATACTAGGTGTTTTATTCTTTGCCTTTAGTTAGTATTTGGATGGTCTGCTTTCTTTGCTATGATTTTATTTTCTCTGGTGACATCTTTTTAACCTTAGGGGTCCTTCCCTCTAGAGCAGTCCGTTTAAGATATCCTGTAGTGGTGGTTTATGAGAGACAAACTCTCTCAACTTTCATTTGTCTGGAAATTCTTTAATCCCGCCATCATATTTAAATGATAATCGTGCTGGGTACAATATTCTTGGTTCGAGGCCCTTCTGTTTCATAACGTTAAATATATCATGCCATTCTCTTCTGGCCTGTAAGGTTTCTGCTGAGAAGTCTGATGATAGTCTGATGGTTTTTCCTTTGTAGGTGATCTTTTTTCTTTCTCTAGCTGCCTTTAATACCCTGTGTTTATCTTTGATCTCTGCCATCTTAATTATTATGTGTCTTGGTGTTGTCTTCCTTGGGTCCCTTGTGTTCGGAGATCTGTGGGCTTCCCTGGACTGTGAGACTATTTCCTTCCCCAGCGAGGCAAAATTTTCAGCAATTATTTCTTCAAAGACACTTTCTATCCCTTTTTCTCTCTCTTCTTCCTCTGGTACTCCTATAATGCGAATATTGTTCCGTTTGGATTGGTCACAGAGTTCTCGTAATATTCTTTCATTACTAGAAATCCTTTTATCTCTCTCTGCCTCAGCTTCTCTGTATTCCTGTTCTCTGATTTCTATTCCATTAACAGTGTCTTGCATCTCATCCAGTCTGCTGTTAAGCCCGTCGATCGCTTGTCTGATTTCTGCATTGTCTTTCCTCACTTCCCTCACTTCCTCCCTCAGCTCTTGCACATTTCTCTGTAGGTCCATCAGCATGGTTATGACTTTTATTCTGAATTCTTTTTCAGGAAGACTGTGCATTTCCATCCCTTCAGGTTCCCTCTCTGGGGTTGTTTGGTTGATTTCAGTCTGAAGCATATTCCTCTGTCTTTTCACGGCTATAGAAGTGGTTGCTGGTAGTTGCCACGTATGTCAGCTGGGCTCTTTAAGAGTTTAAAAAGAGAAAGAAAAAAAAGGAAAGAAAGAAAAAAGAAAGAAAAGAAAAAACAAAAGACAAAACAAAGAAACAAAAAACAAAACAAAAAAAAACGCCCACCTGGAGTGGATTCTGTGGGGATGCTGTAGGTGGCGCTGTTGCCCCACTGTTCCGCAGTCGCGGCCATGCCGCTCCACTAGGCCCTTTATAGCTCTGGTCGGGGTGGGAACGAATGGGAGGCTGTTGATCTCAGTTAGAAGTCTAAGTGCGGCCACGCTTTCCCAGTCACGAGCTAAGGGGTCCGAAACTCCCCAGGACTCCCAGCCTGTTTGGCTGAGTGTGTCGGCGAGATCCGGCTCCTCCGCTGGGCTCCTGTCTCTTTAAGACTGCTGAAGAATGCACGTGCTTTTCTTTTTTTTTTTCCCCTTTCCGGGAGCCGGCTGTAAGCACCCTGGTGTGTTCCCCGCTCAGATCCTGCCCCTTTGTCTCTCCAATCTCTGCTACACCGCACTGTGTGTGTCAGCGCTCACCGCGCAGATTACCTGGGCTGGCTACTTTGCGGGGTGTACTTCCACTCTCTCCCTGCTCTGAATCCTCTCCTCCTGTCGGTGTGCTGCGGTGGGCGAGTGTTTGGGTCTCACCGGGTCACGGCTCCGTATCTTACCCGCCTCTTGGGGTGCCGAGTCCTCTTAGGTATAGCTGCACGCTGTGCACTTTCCTGTGTATTCTGGTCTCTCTTTTAGGAATGGTTGTATTTGCTATATTTTCATAAATAAATATGGTGTTGGGAGGAGATTTCTACCGCCCTGCTCACGCTGCCATCTTCCCGGAAGTCTGACCATTGTTTTTTAATCATAAAAAATATTTTTTTGCTGTACCAAGTCAGCAAAAAAGGGAGAGTTCAGAATTAGGAAAGAGAACACTGCTAGTCATATAAAGTAAGCTTCTCTCTAGACTACTCTGGAGCTAACCCTAGACCGCAGAAAAGGTGGGCTTTAGAGGACAGGCATGTGTGGAAGGACTAACGGAAGCAAGGTGCTGAGGCTGGGTGAGAACGTATTCTTGTGAGGTAGGACTTGACCAAGTAATGATGAGAAAGAGAACTAGGCTCGTGACAGTAGCACAGGTGTGCAGAATAAGGACAATGGCTTTAACTACAGGATTATCAGGTCCTGGCAATACATGAGGGATAAAGTTCTCACTGTGAAAACTGCTAGAAAATGGAATGGGCCATCTTGGGAGGTAACGAATGTACTCTTGCTAGACGTGTAGGAAGGCAGAAAGGGCAGCCATTGAGAATGGAGAGAGACCGTGGGGAAGCAGCAGGACTCTTGTTCTAATTCCAGCTCCATTCTTACCTAGCTGTGTCACTCTGGGCAAGTCACTTAACCTCTCTGGGCCCCAATTTTCTCATCTCTCAATCAAGAGGGTAAGAAGAGGAAATGTCCAAGTCTCAGCTTTGAAATTACATGATCTTTGGTGAGGCCCTGTGTTCTTTGCTACCTTGTCAAAGTGAACCCCTCCCGCCTGGCTGGCATATGCTGGCATGATTTTTATGTCTCAGCTGTGAGGCCCATTGAGTCTGAAAAGTGCATTTCAGCAGGTCCAGGAAACATAGAACAGCTTACTCTGAGTGTGACAGCTCAGACCTCTGTACAGAAACTGCTCTAGCGTCCAATTCAAATCACCCAGCTCCCCGTGTGAGTGACTTCCACAGAATCTTTGATGGGGTTTTACCTCCTGCTTACTAAAATGCATTTGGATTTCGAGTGCATGCTCCGAGCCCAGGTTGCTGGAAACATCTGACAGACTTCTCTTAGCAGCCAGTTCTCTGTGCCGGTTTTGGTCAGAAGTTTTGAAATTCTCTTCGCTTGGTGTCATGTCGTACAAACACGGACACAACTCTTCTCACTCGAGTCAACAGTACTTAAAATAGCTGTTGATGGCTGTATTCCTCCACTCAGCCAGCATTACATCTCCAGTCAAAGGAGACAGAAGGTTTTATTGATGGACTGAGGTCTTTGTTTATAACGTGTGTACAGTGGCCTCCAGGAGCTCCCTTTGGATATACATCCTGGGTTTAAACGGAGAACATACCTCTCTACCTTTGGATCTCTTTGGAAAGATCACAAAAGCATTTTCAATTTTACTTTCTTAAGGATTCTGCTTGTAGGCATTCACTTATCTTATAAAGTACACTGTTATGTTAACAGAATCTGTGTGGTTGATTTGTTCACAACAAATAATGTAACCATCTTCAAGGTTTGTTTTTTCACAAAGGAAAAACCTAAGAGCAATTCTGCCTTCAGGGGACTGGTTTTGAACACATCTTCTAAGAGGACATTTAGAGATCTTTTTGTATTTATTATCCCCAAAAGTATATTTTGGGAATACCTTTTTTACATGCTCATTGCACATATAGAAGCCATCCATTTTAAGACTCAGGTCGGTGTCACCCCTCCAGCGTTCCCTCTGTGGCACTATCCCCTGCACTGGTTTCCTAGGGATGCCTTACAAAAGCACTACATGCTGGGATGGCTTAAAACAGAAACCGATTCTCTCACGGTTCTGGAAGAGAGAACTCTGAAATCAAGGTGTTGGCAGGGCCATCCTCTCTCTGAAGGATCCAGGCAAGAATCTGTTTATATCTTTCTGTTGGTTTCTGGTTTTTGTCAGCAGTCCTTGGTGTTGCCTGGCTTGTAGTTGCAGAACTGCAGACACTGCCTCCCTCTCACACGTCCTTCATTCTGTGTGTGAGTAAATGTAGTTCCTCTTCTCTTACAAGGACGTGAGTCATTTTAGAAGGGGCCCATTTGAATCAAGTAGGACTGTGTCTTTACCTGATTACATCTGCAATGACCCTATTTCTAAATAGTCACTTGCCCAGGCACCAGGGTAGTCGGGACTTCAGTGTATCTTTGCAGAGGGACACAATTCGAGTCATCGCACCCCCTGTCCTGGACTGCTTTCTATTCCCTCCTTCTCTGTGCTTCCATAGCGCCTCTTATTTAAGTATCTCACAAGAGTCATCATTACCATATTATCATTTTCTATTTAGTTGTTTTTGCCACTAGACTGTCACTCCCATGACAGAAGGACTCATCTTATAATGGCTTTGCAGCCAAAGTACATAGGAAAACATCCCACACCCACAAGGCACTCAAATGTTTGTCAAATGAAACACCTTGTCATCACCTTCATGATATTTGATATGTACACAATGTTAATAACATTTATATAACGTTACTTAAATACTATTATACAAAACTATTATATATAAAAATACTTGTTAATATTGCACAGAAGTGTACCATTTGCTGGGTATTTACCATGTGCTAGACATTATGTTAAACATTTTGGTTCTTTTTTTTTTTAATCCCATTTAATCCTCACGGGAATATTAAGACTTAAATATGATTATCTCCACTTTACAGATGTTACAAGTTAGGCCTAGAAAGATGAGTTCAATTTCCCGAGGTTACACAGCTAGTGCATGGGAGACCCAGGACATGATCACGGGTATATCTGATGTCAGACTTGGGCTCTTAACACTTTGATGTCGTGCTGTCACACAGGTTATCCCCTCTGACACTCCCGTTTCGTGAGGCAGTATGTTTGCTGTTCATATTTGCATTCACTGATGAAGACACTGAGTCCCGTGGAGGCTAAGAAACCAGTTAGCTTTATGGTCACCCAGCTGTGCTTAGATCCTTTTACTTCAAGATCACCTTTTTAAAAGCTCCTTTTTAATCATGAAATTTTAAGAATATTAGAGAAAAGATGGACATGGAATGAAAAAAACATTAGTGGTCCATGAATCTACCTGACGCTGTAGAAGAGCAGGGCTTGTCAATTGCAACAGGAAACTATTGTGAGAACCAGTCTCCATCCTAAACTTCCAGTAAATCGTGTGTCCTTGCCTATCACACAGTGTCTCTGCTGAATGACAATAGGTCATATTTTGAGTCAATGATTCTGGAGAAAGAGAGGAGGGAGCTACCACATGTCTGTCAAAGCCCCTCCAGCCTGTCTGCCCTGTTCAAGTCCTGGGCCCTGGCCCCCTAAAACTGGCATCTCCCTAGACTTGAGGTCCCATCTGGGCCTCAGGTAGGAGGAACAGAGCCCGGGAGCCCTGCTTTCCGGGACTCAGCATCCAGCTAGACCTGATGCTGGGCCCCAGGACTGATAAGTGCCATGTCTGCCTCCATCCATAAATCCCAGGCCTCGGTTCTGGTGTCTGGATCCTGCCTTACTTCTCCTGCCCAAGTCCTAGCTTAGGTACTTTGCCTGACTGCCTCTTGGCCTGTGACCCTGTAGTGTTGTTGCTGAACCCCAGTTCCCCCTGGAACCCTGGCAAAGCTGGCCAACCTGGTCTTGTGTTTCGTCTGCTGCTAACAATCTCTACCCAGGACTAGACCAAAGAAACTATCGTCTGGGCTGATTACTGCCTCCCTCCCCTTATTATTTTCTTGGAACACTATGTCCCACCTCTGGGCCAGGCTTGTTCCTGGCACCACTGGCAGCATGCATCTCTCCCCTCTGCCACAGCCCAGCCCAGCAGCTATGCCCACACCTAAGCTGGTTATGTCCGTCCTTGTCTGGACACAAGCCTCTACTGCTTTTTCTTTCAAGTGGGACCTATTGCTCACCTCAAATAGGGGACTCTTTACTGAGGCATTGCCTGGAAGGGGCAGCAGCTCCAGAGAGAAGGAGGGGTGGAGACCAGTGCCGCTGGCTTGGGGCCTCTGGCCTGGCAGAGTGCACACCTGACACTCAGTGACTGCCATCCCAGTGAAAATAAAGTCAAAGGATATCAGCTTCAGTGGCAAGCTTCCTTCTCATCCAGTCTGTCTCCTGCAGCCCCTCAGTACACGGTGGCTGCATGCTCATGGGCTCACCATGCTGTAGCCATGGTGACTGTTTGGAGGCCTCTCAAGCTCTTCCTGGCAGGTCCCTTCCTGGACTGCTCTTTTAGTCCTTAGGGCCTAGGTTCACATTTCTCAACTCTTCTGCTGAGTTTGGTACACACCATCATGTTCTCCTCAAACCCTGTGATATCCCCAAGTGGAGAATGTATTCAAGTTACCTTTGCAACTCCAGATCCTGGGCATAGTATGTGCCCAGTAAATGCTGAATGAATGAATGAATGCATCTGCCACGTCCTGGACGTAAAACCCCAACCCACCCTCTGAAAATGTTTGTCTAACTGATAAAATGCTGGCCTATATAAGAATCAGTAAACAGGATTTTTGTTTCTGTTTTTGTCTTGTCCAGTTGGGAAAAGACAACTAAAAGGAAACACCTGCTGAGCTTTGGCCTTGCTGCCTCTGTGCTTGCAGTCAGCGGTACGAACAGGAGCTGGGCCAGGCCATGGGCTTTGAAATAAATAACCCTTCCTCTTGTTTAAGTACAGTTGCTGAAAGAAAGTTCTACTGTATACTTAATTGGATTCTTTCTTGCTGCAATTTAAACCTTCTTCCTCTTTTCCTTGAAAGGAATTATAACTCATTATCTCTGAAGTTCGCAAGGGCAGCTTTTCTAAGCAAGACAAGGAACTGACTCTTAGAGCTGCATTCTCTTCACCTTTGTCTTCCCATGCACGTGTCTTTCCAGACTTTCAAAAATTGTGCATTTGCTTTAATGAGTCAGTACATAATAGGTTCCTCTGCTTTTTGAGAAAACAATTTCGATCTATTCATATATTGTTAAAAAGTAATAGGTTCTTTTTTTTTTAAGACTAATCCTTCCCTACTTCCTCCTCTCAAATTCTGAATCTCAGATCCTTTGAGGTCCAACATAATTTAAACGTTAATTCCTTTCTAAGCTCTTCCCAAGCTCCTGCACTCACTATGCAGATTTCATTAAATCTCAGGGCCTCTTCACATCGATGTCTCAGAAAAAGCGAAGTGACTCTTGCTGTATATGAAAATGTTTTCCTCAAGAGTAGTGTCTTTTGTCCCCATTGCTGAAGCTGTGTTTATTTATTTATTTGGCCTTCAAAAAGGAAACAGAAGTCTGTTACAACCTAAAGAGAACACGAGCACTGGGTTTCTCATCTCATCTGTGGAAACATCTGGTTATTATAATTCACAGGGCTCTCAATTCAGAATTGGCAGTTTGCAGTCCCGAGCAGTTGCAGCTTTACATCGTCCTGTGTTGGCAGACAGTAGTAAGGGCCAGTCCAGGAAAGAAACGGATGAATCTTAGTTCAGAATGAGATTACATGAAGGCATAAGGATGCCAGTATTCCCATTGCCAGTATTTCTATTTCTAATATGTTAACCTTGGAAACCAATATGTTATTCCAATGATGATGACATTGAACAACATTTTATTTCTGGAACTTCTCCTTTAAAATTGGCATCTGGCTCAGAAGGATATATCTTGGTTTTTTTAAGAGTAGAGTAAATTTTTAGTAGGACCATGTATTAGGTGAATGATCATACTGGGTCATTTTAGGAAACTAGAATTAGTAAAAACTTAGAAGTGTCAAAAGAAATGTGTTTCAACACAGAGACATGAGCCCCAGTTCTGACTCTGCCATTTTTGTTCATTTTGTAATATTAGAAATTTCACTTAACTGCTTTAAGCCTCTATTTCTTTATCTGTAAATGGGACTAGGACCTTAGAAACTTTATGAAGATTTCAAATGAATAACCAGAATTAGAATCTTGTCTCTGTGATTTCCAAACTTTATGTCTTTTGTGTATCACTTCATTTTGAGCAAAATCAGCACAGAATCGTGGAGTTCTGGGATGCTAGTGTTCCAAGAAATTATCCAGCCAAATAATCCCATGTTTTAGATGAAGAAACTGAGAACCATAGTTACAGAAGAAGTACCCAGAATGACAAGGTGACTCTTTGAAAGAGAATGTTTATTTGGTATTTATATTTAAGGATTTTTTTTTAAAACCAAACCCACCCCCTACCCCCCAAAAAAGTTCTTTTTACTGAACTCATGCTGCTACACTATCAAATTAAATAGATTTCGTAGTAAATGGGACAGGAGCCCTCTTGGGACTACAGATCAGGATCACCCTGCTTATTCCGTTCAAGCCAGAGGAGGAGTAGAAATATCAAGGTAGCTCTAGGAAAGCTATAGCAGCCTTTTCCCAGAAAGGAAAAATTTTTCTGGTCCTTCTGCCTCCTCCAAAGTCTCAGTAAACAAAGGGTATAGTAATTTCATTTGCCTCTGGGCTTCTGCGGCCCTTCAGCACAGGGAAGCCAAAAGTGAGGCCACCCAGGGGCTAAGGCATAGGCCGACCCTGAGAGCCCGGGAGGAGAGGGTCTGGAAGAAGAATGCAAATGCTGTAGGATGAAGAGAGACAAAAGCTAGGAGAGGATTGGGGAGCAGCAAGTTCCATCCTTAAGTCGGGGGCGGGTCACCATGACCGCTCCTGGCGGCATCCGTGCTACCGGTTGTCTGTCTGGGAGATAACCACACCACCAGTAAGAGTGTCTGTTTTCTGCAAACAGAAAAGCTCTGAGGAGATTCCTTTGCAGGTACTCTTAGGAACTCAGTACAGTATGTAAGAGTCTTTGCTCTTAGAGAGATCTTATTTTGAAAAAAAAAATCCCTGCATATCACCTTTGAAATTACTTGCACCATCACACTAAAAAAACAGTTCAGTGTTTATATTAGAAAACCCATCCTCTCTGTCCCCTGCCATTTTTATACAGGGTGTAAATTTGTTTTTTTATACAGGGCATAAAGATTTCAGAAGGATGGGTCAGTTGTTTGTTGATTGAATTATAGGAAGAAAGTGTGATTATACAGTAGAATTCAGGAATATATAGAGCTTATTTTAGCCTGCATGTGTCTAACCTAGTCATAGTAATTGTAATCTCTTTGTTTTTTTATTTCCTGGGGGAACTAGATTAAGTTGGTCCTGAAAGCATCATTATAAAGTATGCACATAAAATTGAACTTTCCAACATCTAGGTCACTTGGGTGAGAAGGCTCTTTTGATAAAAAACCAGGTTGACAATTAGATTCACAGGGCACTTCAATGTTAAATGATATTCTTCCCACATTCTGGGTCATAAGACAGTGTAAACAATACACCGATGTTAAGAAACAGAAAATCACATTCACGACAACAGCAAAGCTTTAAAATGCTATGTTCTGTTCGTCATGTTAATATTTTTAGTAATATAATTTCCTTTTTGTGTACTTTAATTTCTTTTATTTTCTCTTTACCTTTCGGGAATAGCTTTCTAAAATGCTACATCTAATGCCAGGAGAAATTCCTAAAAAAATAGAAGGCATACTGCCAAATATCTTCAAAGGAAAATAGCAAAAATAACAACAACAACAACTGATTTAAGATCCTCCAGCCAAAATGTTCCCTTGTGTGCTTCACAGACTCGATCTGTGTGCCAGGCTTTGATCCAGGGCTCAACTTGATGGCTGGGATGACCCCCATTAACCCGATGATTCCAGGCCTGGGGCTGGTGCCGCCCCCACCGCCCACAGAAGTGGCTGTTGTCAAAGAAATAATCCACTGCAAAAGTTGTACTCTTTTCCCTCAAAATCCAAGTAAGTGACACCTGTGAGAAATATTTACTGATCAATTTCAGCTTCTCTCTTTTCTTTTTCACATAGTACTGCATGCATTTCCTGATGTGACTCAAAATCCTCCCTCATAGGTACACAAAGTAGGGATCCATCCTACAGAAGGCCTGTGTCCCTAGATTAGAATATACGGGGATGTGTCCAGAGGCTGAACTGATACCATGAAGGCAGTATGTATGATTTTGGGATATATATCCAGCATTAAGGATCTTTTCACATGCAATGAAGTCTAACATTTGCTGCAAACATAGTGTGAAATATGTGAGCATTTCCATCCATCTTCACAAATGTGGGAAAAAAACTCTGAAATGTGTTTTGCTAGATGGAAAATTGAATTAATTTGGCAGTTAGCGATTTTGGGGGAAGTCTGCATCTAGGAGTTTCTGGGCCAAATTGCATTTCCTTTAAGGAAACATACATTTGATTAAATAAATGAGCCAGAAAAATTTTTTTTAATTTAGCCTCAGATACTAAGTTTATGGGATTAAACAGCTAGAATTTTTTTTTTATTCACATTAATCAGTGTTGCCTTTTTGAAGTGGACTTTTCAGGAGATTGCTTTAGTAATCTACATATAAACTAGGTAAAATGTTGTGACAGTGTACATTTTATCTTTTTATACAGTTTCCCCCAAATTTAATAGTTTGCTCATTTGAATGTGAATAATAAAAAAAAAGTGGTTTTTTCCAGGCCGGGTATTGCCCGGCCAAGTAAGTCCCGCGCACGCGCTTTCAGGTGGCGAGCCGGAGTCTGCCCGCGGCTCCATTATCCCGCCACAAGACAAAGCAGATAACAAGCCGAGGTTTTCCATCATGTTGTCATTTCATCATGGCTTTGTACTTGATGAAGTTTCCCCCCCACCCCCATCCTCTGGGCTTCTGTATTATGAAGGAGAAATGAAATTATGCTAACATTTGCTTTATCTTTGTTCACGAACAAGCATAGCCAGTCTGTGTAGCAATGAACAGAGAGAAAAGACGGTTTGGGAGGAGGGGGGAAGAGAGAATGAAAACAAGACAGCCATGGTCAGGTCAGTGTGGCTGGGCTCGAAATGTATCGTTACTTAAAATAGAGACGGTTGCCCGGCAAGTGTCGCTTTTGCCAGGTGAGCTAGGAAAAACAAGAGCGCAAATAAAGAAAAGGCAAACCCCTCTGTTTTGTTGTGATTATTAGATCTTCCACCTCCTTCCACACGAGAACGGCCCCCTGGATGTAAGACTGTGTTTGTCGGAGGATTACCAGAAAATGCTACTGAAGAAATTATTCAAGAAGTCTTTGAGCAGTGCGGTGATATTACAGCAATTCGGAAAAGCAAGAAGAATTTTTGTCACATTCGCTTTGCAGAGGAATTCATGGTTGATAAAGCCATTTACCTTTCCGGTACTTCACATTACATAGGGGTTTTCTAGTCACTTTTTTATGTTTTGTGATGTTAATATGAGCTTATTCCCTCTTGCCTTAATGCACAATACAGTCCTCTGAGTTTGGGGCTGGAAAAGGAGGAGTTCTGCCTTTCCCCTTGGCTGCAAGGAGCTCTGTGTTAAATCTGTGAATGTACGTTGCAGTGGGAACCATCTCCTACCATCCCATCTTCACGATATCCATCAAGCTTCTAATTAAAGTTCTTAAGTGCTTATTAGATGAAAAGCAATATTATGAATACTGAGGGCCATTATTATTATTGGGTGTAACTCTCTGGGGGAATAGAATACTCTCTCCATGTAATTTCAGTTGTTCAGTAGTGGTACCAAATCAAGGTCAGTTCCTTGCAGAAAGTAGTCCATGGGCCCCAGGGAAGGCCCAGTGTCATGGCCCCACGGCTAGTGCATTTAGACTGGTAAGCCCATGATCCCTGCTTCTTTGGTGCCAACTTACATGGGAGATTTTTACAAACGTTGCAATTGGACCTAATGCTGCCTTCCACTCCGTGGGTGCTGGAGCAAGTGTTTCGGAGTCTGTCAACAAGGCCTTTGCCAATCCTGAGAATTATGGGGCTGGTATTGATATGCGGGTTTAGGAGGACATATTTTTAGATTCAACTCATTGCCATTCCCTCACACTCTCCATCTGCATATTCCAGTCTGTCACTCTGTACACCAACTCCCTGTTGCTGAGGCAAAGCTAATGGGGGAAGGTGAGAAAAGAATAGGAAAAAAAAAACCCACATCTGAACACTGCTGCCAGGTTTACTGAATTTCTGCAGTCAGCTCCTACTGCGGTGACAGCCTCGTACAAACACCAGCAGCCTGAGGGCTATTCCAGCTCCGCAGACCCCCTGAACTACACAGGGGTCTGGAGAACTTTAGAACCCTTATTCCAGTATCCTTACAAAGTGGGAAAAAACCTGAAAGTACTCCAGAATGGAGATGGAAGATGAAACACAGAATACAAATATTTCACAACCCACAAACAGCTATGTTTTACTTTTCACGCATTCTCCCACTAGAGCGTCAGAGCCATCTATTAGATGACTGGGGGTTCTGCTGAGTGCATGGCGCTGGGTGTCCCTTGCCTTGGGCAAGATAACCTCTTTCTGAGCCTCTGTTTTGTCATCTGCAAAACTGAGATAGTAACAGTACTACCTCATAGGATTGTTATGACAAACAAACCAAAATAGTGCTTAGCAGGGCACCTGCAACATCGGAACCATTCAGGAACTTTTTTTTAACATAGGTGTCCTGATGATGATAAAGAGGGACTGATTCTTGTTTCTCAGGAACCCTGGCCTGGGAACTTGGGGTCTAATCACAGCTCTACCAATAAAATTATTATTTTTACCTCACCTGATTAGTGAGAGGGTCAGAGTGGATTAAAGGAGCTTTTCAACACCAACATAACACAATGTTTAGACCTAATCGGGAACCCCATAAGACATTACCAAAGATGAACAGGCCCAAATTTAGACCCAGGACAGGAGGCATTCCTTTATGACTTTGTGCTGTGCTTTTCCCAGCTCAGTCCTCAGTTGTGCTTCTCAGCCAGGCCCCTGATCTCTCCTTGGTCTGCTGCTTTGCAGCAGAAAGCCCCACAGCAAAGGCCTCACGTCCAGCCTCCCTGCCTGGGGACAGGGGGTCTCCGAGCTCGGCCTTAGTCTCCCTGGGGAGGTTGTAGCACTGGTCTGAGGGAAGATCTGATTAATCAGAGGGGCAGGAAGGAAGGAAGGCTGCCTCTGCTGCGTGCATACTCCTGCCAGTCTGAGCCCAGCTGGAAGGTCTGTCTAATTTTAGGACGGCATTCATATTTGAAGGCCAAGCTAATTTTAGACTCAGCCTCATCAGGGTCTCTTTTAAGGCCTTAATGATGGTGTTTTGGTGAAAAAGAAGGTGCTTTTTGGAACCAGAAATGTCTGAGAAGCGATGCCCTGGACATGAGCAGGGGAAAGTTGCTTGGGCATTTAGGACAGCTGGCTAGTCTTGGGCCACCCTGCCTGCTTAACTGTTACGTACTTATCACCAGGGCCTGCTGTGGGTTCCATGGCCCACAACCAAGATGCACTCTGCTTTAGCATTAATTCTGCTCATCGCTGATGGAATGTTTGCGCTTTTGTTAGGTAGTGTTATATCTTCCCATGCTTAGATAACACTGTTTAAACCTAGGAGTGAGAAGGCCGTATCAGGAATTAGATGAGATCTGTTTCATTTGTAATTTTTCAAAGGTGTGAAGTGCCCCCGTACTGGGGAAAAGCCAGCCTCTACAGTGATTTCAGCTGAGTTTCAGCCCAATCTGCCAAGATAATCCATTGAGATGTACCAGATATCCTGAACATCAGTGCAGCACAGCCTAGGTTTCAGTGGTGTCTCGTTTGCAAAGCCATTACACAGCAGAAGTGGGTGTTTTGCTCTCTCCTCTGGCAGCCCCTGACAGCTGTGATCCCGCTGGGACCTGAATTTATGTTTTTAAAATCTGAGTGCCCCAAGCTCAGAAGAGCATCCTCAAAGCCATGTCTAGTTCATGTGAAGTCAGGCTGGCTGTCTGGTTTCAGTTCTGTTTGTGTCTGTTTGTGCTGATTCCTCAAATCGCGTTTCTGCTCATAATCCTTATAAGTTGAACAGCTCACAGTAAAGCCCGCAGAGATTTCCAGGCCCATTTCTCGGCCTAGCTCTGGGCTTCTGTGGGAGCTCCTACAGCCTTCAGAGATGGCATAGACAGGTTGTTCTGTGCTGCGTGCCAGACGAGGGGCTGCAGGGTTGTTAGGAAGGCAGAGGTGAGGCCTCTTGATTAAAGGTAAAATATTCTGTGTGCCCCAGAGGATAAGTGGAATAAAACAGCCCTGGAAAATTGCCTTGGTAATTGTGCCTCTTGCAGCTGCAGAGAGAGAATTTCTCAGGGAATGAAGCCATAGCCTGCGAGGTGCTGTGGAATTTACTTTGCAGCTCTTCTTAAATACCTTAGGTAACTCCTTATTTACTCCTCCTCCACCTCTTTCTAAAACGCATTTAAGAGTGCTTATGCAATAGTTACAGTAAGTTACTGTAAAAGCAAATGTAAAAAGAAAAGGCAAATATAAAAGAAAATATACAAAGATAGAGGGGGGAAAATGCTACATGCCAAATTCGTTTCTGAGCTTCCTGGAAGCCAGAGCGAATAGTGAGTTGTGATACCTGCCCTGGTTCTTGAGGCGCTTCTCTTAGCAGCAGGGGCTTGAAGATGGGTAGGTGACGCCCTGAGACACCTCCCACAGGTGTGTTTGTCCCCAAATCTGTAATAGGCTTAACATGGCGATGCTTCTGGATTACTGGGCCATAGGACAACTGCTTCCTACCTTATGGGAAGTGGGAAGGGTGACCTTTGTAAAAACAAAGAAATAAGTGAGTGGCCCCCTAGGGCGCTTCCAGGCCCTGTTGTGACATTGCAATATGACCACACTTTCCATTGCTTTCAGGATACCGGATGCGGCTAGGGTCTAGCACGGACAAAAAGGATTCGGGCCGCCTGCACGTGGACTTCGCCCAGGCCAGGGACGACTTCTACGAGTGGGAATGCAAGCAGCGGATGCGAGCCCGCGAAGAGCGGCACCGGCGCAAGCTGGAGGAGGACCGGCTGCGGCCGCCGTCGCCGCCCGCGATAATGCACTACTCGGAGCACGAGGCCGCGCTGCTGGCCGACAAGCTGAAAGGTAGGAGGCCACCTGCTCTTCTTCCTCAGCCCTCGCCTTTGCCCGCTAAAACGGAAACGCTGAGACCCCCAACATCGAAGCCCTGTGTGTTTCCCTTGCCCTTCATGCGCTGCTCCTGGGAGCAGGGTCACCTGGGCTTCCTCATGCCCCCTGGGACGGAGCCCTGCCCGTTCCCGTGCTCTCCCCCGTGTTCTCCGTGAACGTGAGTGACTTCGTTCAGCAGAAGTCTTGGAAGGAGGAGTGGAGGAGTCATGAACACCAGCCCCCAAACAGGTTCCTGCCTTCTGAGCTGGGCCTGTGGGCGGTCAGGTCCCCGTGCTCCTCTGGTTCTACAGAGTTTGCAGCCATGCTGGACTCTGAACAAAGCCACCCTAATGCCTGTCACAAACAGCTGGGGTCCATGGAGTTCAGAGAGGAGTATAGAATAGGGTCCCTGTCTTCAGAGATGGAATTGAAGGGACACTCCTAATGCCTACAGAATAACGAGGAATAGAATACAGGAATTTCATTTTTTAAAAATCTTTGCTGGGCTCCTCTCCTGTGTTTGATGCTGTGGGAGATGGAGACAGAGAAAGGCTTTCCTACCTGCCCCTGTGAACTACAGATGATTAGGGAGGCACCAGATTTTGAAGTTAGGATGAGGTGTGTATGGATTCTGTTCCAGTATAGATCAAAGTTGTGTGACCTGAGCAACACCAGCATTTTACAGGCAAATGATGGTCGGACCCTTCTCAGCCATGGGGTGTGTCGCTTTGAATGAGAGAATGCAGGTCATGGTTGCGAGCCCCATGTAGGGGTCTGCAAGTACAGGCGTGCTTTCTAGGTATTGCCGGTTCGGTTTTCTTACTACTGCAATAAAGCAATTATCGCAGTAAAGCATGTCAAATTAATTTTTTGCTTTCCCAGAGCATTCAAAAGTATGTTTAGAAGGACTCTCCTATGTGGTCTATGAAGTGTGCAATAGCATGATATCTAAAAAACAAGGTACATACCTTAATTTAAAAAATCATTTTTTGCTGAAGTATACTAACCATCATCTCAGCTTTCAGGGAGTTGTAATCACTGATCACAGATCGCCATAACAAATATAACAATAATGAAAAAGTTTGAAACTACCAAATGTGACAGAGGTTGCCACAGACCTTCAGTTTGTAAGAAACACAATATCAGCAAGGGACAAGAGAGTGCAGCATAATGAAATGAGGTATGCCTGTAAACGATTAACTGTAGAACAAAGGCAGTGACACGACTGCCAACCAGCACATTACCACAGGCTTTGGGAACTCAGAGACATGTACGAATAACATGGATGAAGGTATCAAGAAAGGCTCCACAGACCAGGTAGATTTGAATATTGCAGGATAAACAAGTCTCTTCCTCAGGAGAAGAGGGGCCTAAAGGCATTCTAGTGAGAAGCTGGAGCCCTAGGAACGAAGACATAGGAAGCAGAGAGGAATTCAGCCTAGCAGGGACTGCATGGAAGTTAATGAGCAATGTGAAGCTGGAAAAGCCGTCTGGGGCCGGGTGGTGGGGCCCCGAAGACTGCCACCAGGTTTGGGTTTTATTGCATAAGCAGTGGAGAAGCCATTAAATATTTCCTTTGAGAAGAGAGATGCGACTAATCCTTTGAGTGCTCTAGGGCGTAGTTAGTTTATTGCCAGCAATGTATAAACTGGATCGGATATTTATACTAAGGGAAATGTATGAAAAGCTACCGAAAACCTATTTTAAGAAAATAGGAAGTTGACATTCTATTTCTTTAAAAAAAGAATTTTAAAAAGACTTCTGCTTCTAGCCTCATCCCATTTAGGCCTCAGGCCCCCCTAATCAGCTGCAGTTGCCCCTGAAATGCCCACTGTAACCAGGAGTGCTTCTTGCTGAGTTTGTCGTGCATGTCCCGCTGCTTCCAGAAGGGGTGTCTGACAGAGCAAAAACATAAGCCAGAGCTGTCCTTTTAATGAAAAGCACATAAAATGAAAATGTAGACATCACCTCATTTTTCCATTCACACTATAAACCATAAAGGGAGGCCAGAAGGAGAAAGAACAATATCCTCAATCAGGAATGTTGAATTTGGAGCAAATAATTTTTTTCTTTAAAATGCAGTACGCTGTGTAGTCTCAGCTTATAAACTACATAGACTAAACGGTATTCAGTTGTGTCCACACCTAGAGGTGACAAAAACTAACAACATGGTTCTGTAACCTCGTGGAGGAATTTCAGGAAAGTTTGGCATCTACATTACATTCTTTTTAAGAAACCAGCACACAAGTGTCTATGCATGTAAGAGGTACATGGCATTGCCTTTCCTGTTAGAGGAGAGCAGATTGGGATGTCAATTTGGTAAAGTAATTTGCAAGCCTTGCCATTTCAAAAATATATATTTATATAGATGAGTATAATTTCCAGAATTTAGAAACTGCACCTTTGCCAAGTATTTGTGATCCCTTGAGGAGAGAACAGATTGGAAATTTTAATAGATGGCAGTTACAGTGGAATGAACTAGCTGGGGATACATCTTAGGCAACAGTAAGGTAATATCAAGCTTGACAATTTCAAAGCAAGCACAGAGTATGGAATATGAACAGCATTTAATTGCTTAGGAAACTGGCTGCCTCTGAGAGGAAATCTACTCTGTGTTCCTTATAACTCTGCAAAGCCAGGCAGGAGGAGCTAAGGAGACTATTTCCCTCAAGATGATTTCATTGATATGGTGATAAAAAATGCAGTCAAATTCTAAGGTAAAGAAGACTGGGTAAAAAAGGAAATAGAAATACAATCTGAAAATACCTAATTGGATATGATTTTTTGTTTCCCCTTAGAAATTCTTGATATCTTAGGTTTATTATAAACATTTTTCCTCATTTTGCATCATGAATGTTTATTCTTACAATTTTATTTTAGGTAATAAAAAATCAGATTTATCCAGCAAAACCTGTACAAGCTAACTCTATTATGACCCACAAGGCTCTCCATATCCTGCCCAGTTAAAGCTCTGCATATAGTAGATGCTCAGTAAAATAATGCTTTTCTCTCTTCTTTAGCTATTTGGATCTATGAGCATATTGAATTTCTGTAATGCTGCCGGACATGATCAGAAGTGTAGGGAGGCGATGTGCACTCGGCGGTCATGCCATTCACTCCACGGGTGTTTGCTGAGGTCTTTTCCATATCCCTGGCACTGCACTAGTACTAAGGGAAAGGAAACAAGCCCTGCCTCATAGGGTTTAGGTTTCTTGATGATAGAGGAAATTACAAAGCACCCAGACTTGCCAATCTCATGCGTGGAAAGGGCAGCGTGCTATCCCAGGAGTCATATGCAGTGCAGCTGGGCAGTGGTGGAGTGAGTCTGTGTTGTTGGGGTGATGGAGGGATCTTCCAAGACCAGGTAACCCCAGATTCAGTGGCCACTGTGCCTTATATTGAGTTATAATTGTGTAGTGTCTAAGGCATTGAGCACCCAATGTCTGTTACATTAATACAAATTCTAAAAAAGAAAATTAGCGGGCACCCTGCTGATTAAATAGACATTGTTCTGAGACAATTCAGCTTAATGAAGACTGACTGGGAAGTAACTGCTCACAGGTCCAAAGTTTATAGCATGGCTTTGAGAAAGTGAGAAGGATCTCAATAACACCATAATTACACTTTATTGGAAACAGTAGCACCAGGCAGATGAGATAATGAATTTCAGTGTGTCTAACACAGACCATCCATCCCTGGAGGAGCCCTGTGTTTGGACTGTGAAGGAAGAGATTGGTTAGACAGTGAGGAAAGATTATATCCTAATTCTCTGGGGATTTCTCCTGGCAAAAGCATTTGAAAGTTTTTGTGTATGTTTTCCCTCTTCGGAAAGCTTCACACAGTCTTTCATTATGTCATGAAGTGAAGGGCTTCTTTCTGCATCAGGTGAAGTTTTGACAAAGCTTTGCAGGCAGTGCCCTTGGGATTCCCTGATGTGACATCGTCTTGGCATTCAGCATTTCCAGAAGATTAGACCCAGATTTGCATACAGAATGGCCCATGTCAGCCCACCAGGAGGAGGAAGGGTGGAAGAGGTGCCAGCATTTTGTTGAGGTGCCGGTCAATAGGTATGGTTCCAAGAAAGTAAAACTCAATATTGCTGTGAGCCAAGTGTAAGTTCCATTTGCTAAAAGCCAGGCTTCCTTCTTAGGGCAAGGAAAATATGAAGCACAGGAGCCTGTCTGAGAATCACTTCCTTAGACATTATTGACCTTCAAAGAGATAAGATCATCTAGAAACCTTTTTCTTGACCCCAAAGCAGGGAGAACCAGTGCATTTCATATTGCCTCCCTTAATCCTCCCATTTTTACATGTACTAGATAACTGGGGAGTTTGTAGGGGGATGTTGGCACAGAGGGAGCATTAACCATGTGTATAGCCTTTTATGATACCCATGATTTGGAAGATAGGTAAGGTTCCACTCCTTTTGCTGCTTAATTGAGCAGCCAGAAAATGGAAACCCATTCAGGAGTCTCCAATGGTTAGGGATGCAGAGTGAGGTTTTGGGAATGTTGTAGCAATGCTTTGGCCATCCTGGAATTCCCATTCTGCTTGACTCAATACATGACTGTATGCTGCAAGGTATTTCCAGCTATCATAAAAGCCAGAAAACAGTGACAACTGTCAAGATGCACCATGGAATATGCCTGTGTGTGTGTATTCATATGTGTGTGCCCCCATTTATTTGGAAAGAAAAGTGTTGTAAAATGTCTTCCTTTTTTTCCTTCTTCTTGAGACATTATGTTCAAACAGGATGCCCCTCCTGTTGCTCCTTTATAGGCCCAGCCATACATAGAGATGCTGGAGCCCACTTAGGTTTTCATATTAAGTATTCATGGCCTGGCTTTTGTCTCACCTATTGTTCTGAAATCCAGGGCAGATCTCTCTCTGCACACATAGTGGGAGAAAAAAACCACTTACCAATTTGACTACTTTTCCCTTTCATTGTCTACACATCAGTTTGATCAAAGTTCAGCAGGTGCCCGGCCGCTGAGTCCTGGGCTCTGTGCCACACCCTGGGATGTCAGATGTGACCATGGCACAGGCCCTGCCTTTGAGGAGCTTGCAGGCCAGTGCTTGCTAAAAGATTCTCTGGCAGTGGGATCATGACTGTCTTGCAGATATAAAATGAGCATGTGCCAATGATTTTATTTGACTCAATGAGAGAATCAGTAAGACGTTAAAACTGGTTCAAAGGAGAATTTACTTCATAAAGATTTTTATTTTCTACTGGAAAAATATTCATTTTCATTTTTACAGAGGAGAATTAGTTATATTGCTATCCATTTTTTCACAATTTGTGTTACATCCCTAAGGAGTTCTAAAATAGCCTAGTCAAAGACAATTAGAGGTTCTCGCCCTATAGAATCAGATAATCCCAGGGGGCCATAGAGAGGATCCTCTGGTCCATGCTTGGCAGTAATATCCAAACCCATTTCTAAGGCTTTGACATTTTTTTCCCCACACTTTTTCTGGGATGGGATGACAGATGTTTAAGCAGCTACACTTTAAATGGGGGTGGAGATTTAGGACAGGAATTCACAAAACTCGTAAGAATCCTTTCAGTATTGTCTGCTGTCTCAGCTGCTACTTTCCATTTCAGGTTTTCATGATCCTTTAACTTAGATGGGCTCCTAACCAGTTTCCCTGGCCTTCATGGAATGTTTTCTTCCAGTGCTTCTCAAACTTTAATGAGTATAAGAATCACCCGGGAGTAGGACACAGATTCTGTCAGGGGGGATCTGCGTTTTCAGCAAGCTCCCAAATGAGACTCATGTTTGCGCTCTTGAATGGCAAAGCTTTGTCCCATATGCAGTTTTTTTAAATGCCCACTATGTGCCAGGTGCTCAGTAAACATGGAAGAGAGGGAGAGGGAGGCAAACAAAGTCTGAAGTAACCAGAAATGAAATGAGATGGGTATGGATTCAGCGGTGACATTCAAGTATGATCATCATTATATTGATTCCTCACAAAGCCAAAAATAGTTATTAGTACCCTCCTAGAATTAAACATGCTTCAGAAATATTTCTGAGTTATTTGATAAGCTGGTTAGTGTCTTACTACAGAAGGCTCTGCTGTGATCATCTTGACCTCACTCTGACATTTCCTTGCCAATGGTAATGACCTCAAGGCCTGAGGGATAAAAGGACCAGCCAGCTTAAGTGCTATAGGGACATTTATCTCTGGCAGGCGATGTGCAAATACTCTTTAACATGAAACTAAAATGTTTGTCATCAACCGATGTTTCCCAAATGACCACTGAATTTGTAGCTTTCTAGTAATAATCACTGCAAATCTATTAGAGTGTCGTGCAATGCAGACAAACTACAAAGGGAGAAACTCAGAGTGACCTGAGATTGAAGTACATTTTGGAAGTTTTATTCTCATGTTAAACTAGGGACAGATCCGTTTGCCAACAATTACCGTACAGTGACTAATGTTTTAATAGCAGGATATGTAGATAATTGTAGAGACATAGCGAAGGGACACCTAATTCATGTCAGGGTTACAGAAAAGCTTCCTTGATGGAAGGTGCTCCGTCTGAATCTTGAGGGAAGCATGACAGTTAGCCAGGTGGACCAGGAGTGTGAGGTCGCCCCAGGTGAGTGTATAGCACATGCAGAAGTGGGAAGGCACGGCCACGGTGTCTCACAAAGAGGAGTGTGACAAAGGACTGCCTGGATGGAAGAGGAAAGTGCAAATCAAAGGAGGCCATGGAGCAAAAATTTGCAGTAACCCAGGTATTACATTGTGAGGACCCTGATTAGAAAACATTGGGCAATTTTTAATGAGCAAATGGTCCATATTCACTGCATAATATACCAATTTTCCCAGTTCTTACCTTGGAAAAAGCACATGTGCACATTCTAGTTTCTAAAATGCACCCAGGTTCAGAGTTATGCATAAGCATGTTCACAGGAAGTATTTGCTGTTTTTATAAGTGCGTCTTTTATGTGATTTGTATGAGCAGTGTTAATTTCTTTCCACATGAATAGCTTTAATGCCGCAATCTAAATCCTGTTTAAATTAGTTTATATTGTTTTCTGTTTTCTCAGTGATCTTTCCACTGAATACAAAATTGAATTTACAGTTGGATATTGAAAATGACCGTTTCCAATACACTCCTGTAGCCATTCAGTGAGAGTTGCTGACTTAGTCTTAATTAATATAAAGTCACTTTTTCTGGCACCAGATATTGACTAGACGTACCAGTCATGCCTTAACTAATATTTTTACATTTAATTTGAATGTCAGGACATCAATCATATACCAGTCTGGCAGTTTCACAAAGTGCAGAAATGAGGATGAAATTGGGAGTTTTCAAAGCTGTCTACTTCTTTTAAGCTGATAGAATACTGCCTACTCTTACTTGTGTTAAATAATTTTTACCACTTGTTAAAATATTAGGAAGTCTCTTGCCTACTTACTTTTTAAATTATGTATTTCCAGTTTTTTCATCCTAAAAGTGCTGTTTCTCTCTCTGAAAACTGTCAGTTAACTATAAGCCACTAGTGAACTTATGTTTTAGGTCCAAGATACATTTAAAAAATTTAAGTGTATTCTTCCTGCCAGTAAATTACTGTATTTATGACCTGAGTGACCGTTAGCAAGAGAAGAAAAAACTACCAGTACACGAGAGGAAGGAAGAGGGGCGGCATTGCTCGCTCTCTCCCTGTGAGCTAGTTTACAAAAAAACATTGAGGATTTTTCTTTTTTCTGCGTAATGCAGAGATGAAAGTCACAGCAAAGGGGAAAAATGGTACATGAAGTCAGTGTTCTCTTTCTTGTTGTTTTTTTTAAGAGAAAAAAAATATTTCTTATAAGCATTAGGTTTATTTCTGCTGTCTTTTGGGACGTCCATTCTCCTAACATATATTGGCAGGAAGAAAGGTAGAGAGTGTGAGGGCAGGAAAATTTATTCTGACTGTAACGGTCACAGTGGGCCGCTCACAAACATAATGCTAAATTATGGGCCTCTCCATGGGCTGAACGTAATGTTAAGTTGTATGATGGATTTTATCTTATACAAGCCACTCCGGTCCATGAAATGAGACAAGCAGCCATTGCAGCTGGAGTTCACAGAGGGTTGAACTTAGACAAAATTCCGAAATCAACAAAATTGTATGAGCTAGCTTGATACGGAGTGCAAGAGTTCTGTGCCACTGGGTTCAGATTTTCCAGGAAACTTGAGTCTTCCCCTTGCGGGGTACCAGGCACATTCCCTGGCCAGTTATCTCCTCTGGTGAAGTGTGAGGGCTGAGGGGGCAGGTTTGCACAGAAAAAAACGCTGTGATCCCCATGCCCAGACTGTCCCTGACACAGTGGGAAGGCCTGGAATGGTGGCTGATCGATAGTGCATCCGTAATAGGTGTTTCCGTTCTGGAGAAGGCATAGTACCCTCCTGACGCCCTGGGTTGGGCTGGTCCTGCCTTCATTCAGTGCACGTACCTCCTGGGCAAGCAACAACCACAGTGAGGAAGTCATGCCCTAGTCTGAGGAGGTCCTCGGGGAGAAAAGGTACCAAAGGCATTTCTGTACGAGGCACAGAGTGCTCCAGAAATGAAGGTTTTGTATGCTGTGTAAAATACTAACAACAGTGGTTGCTTAAAAACATCTGATGAGTAAAATAAAACTCCTTTACCAAATATGAATCACGCTCTATCCATTCATCTGGACTGTATATATGTATGTGTATATGTGTATGTATGTGTATGTGTGTATATATACGTTACACACACACACATGCATACACATACATCGCATACATGCACGATGCATAAGGATGTTTCTGATGTTCTTTCAGTAGAGGGGACATAGCAGGCACTTAGTACTTATCAATGAAGTAAGAATCTGAATCTTCTCGTCAAATTTTACTTCTGATTTTTTGAAATCAGAGTCTGCTTAGTTTACTTGAAAATGTAGGATATTTTTCTGAAATCAGATTCCAGGGATAGAAAAATACAAGTGAAAGACTTTCCCCCTCCTGTTTCATGGGATATATGCTATGTGCCTTTAGCAGTAGGATCGATCAATGTTGTAATTGACACACAACTTCCAGTTGTAATTAATTACCTTCCAGCTTGCTTTGTCTCTACCTCTAAGCCACACCTCAGATTTGTTGCAGTAACCATTCCCAAACAGGCAAGTCTGTTTGTTTTCTTTCAAACAAACTTCATCACTTATTTGCAAGTGGCACCTCATTCTCTACTCTGAGTCCCCCAACCCCACACACATACTTCAAACCAGGTTCAGGTGGGTTTCCAATAGCCTTCCCAAGCAAACAGCAACCTGAGGGAGCAAGGCTCTTTTGTTAAAAACAAGAAAATACTCTATTTTTCAACCTAATCAAATATATTAAACCTAAAATGAAATTAGTTTCAAACTGCAGTAGAAAAAGAATTTACTTATTCCTTCAACCACCTTGGGAACATTATCTTACATTACAGCCAGTTTTAAAGTAATTTAATCTGTCATCCACATTTTTGACACTAACTCAGCTTGATTCTATGTTAGAAAATTAATATCACTGTGTAATATTTCTGATGAGAGAATGAAGAAATGAAGTAGGGGCCAAATAGGTTAATAACGGTTTTTGGAGCCAGTGCTAGGAAAGAGTAGTCAGAGTTTGGTGGAAGAGTGAGGTTGTGCCATATTACAGAGAATGCCTAGAACAGATCTTCCAAAACTGAGCTCACCAAGTGGGTGGATAAGAGTGTGAACCACCCTTTGCTTGTTGACTGGCCCTCTGGTGCTGTGGAGTCAGATGAGACAAAAGAAGCCGAGTGGTGACGGAGCAGTTAGTCTCAGGAAGGCTGATATGTCAAGTTCTGAAAAAATGTGTCCATTAGGATGCACCATGCTCTGTCTTTATGAGGAGCCCATAAAGTGTATTTTCCTGCCCTGGCATGATATATACTTGGTGGTGTTCCACTTCCAGATGATAGCAAGTTTTCAGAAGCTATCACAGTGCTACTTTCCTGGATTGAACGAGGGGAAGTGAATAGACGTTCTGCAAACCAGTTCTATTCTATGGTGCAGTCGGCCAACAGCCACGTCCGCCGGCTGATGAATGAAAAAGCTGCCCATGAGCAAGAGATGGAGGAAGCCAAGGAGAATTTTAAAAACTCCTTAACCGGAATCCTCACTCAATGTAAGTACAATTTTGGGGACCATCTGTTTTATTGTGATTTTATCTTTTCCTTTGTGTTCATTTTACTTTTTCATTTGGGGGTAAGTAGTTCAATAACTTCCCACTTTACTCCATATTGAATGGCAAACCTCATAACCGATTTCATGTTCTATGGCAACTTGGAGGAACGCGGACCCTACCCTGAGAGCTTACTTCTCAAGGTGAGCAACATTTCTGCAGCTTTTCCTCAGAATACCAGGCACGGCCGCCAGGGCTGGGCAGCCAGATGCATCCGTGCCTGCTGGACCCACCACAGTTCACACCACACCCACAGGGCAGTCACCCATCCCCACAGGCTGTCTGCACAGACCCGCCTGTCCTCCTACTGACGACCGTAGGAAGCAGACCCCAAACACATTGTCCTTGGGCTCTGTTTAGGAAGAAGGTAACATCTGAAAAACAACTCCTCGGGATCCTTAATTTGAGGTGAGCTTTGGCTGTCAACATGGGCAAATCAGGAATAGAGATTTTTTACTAATATTTTTCCTCCTTTCTTAATTTGAAAAGTGAATTGCCTTTACTACTTAATGCTGGTGACTTTTCACATCCAGACCCTAAATGATGAAGGGGTGTAAATGGAGCTTTCTTATAGAACAATAGTCAGGGCAATTACCCAGGGCTCTATTCAGAAAAAGGGCATATATTTTTTTACGGGCACTCTGTGTCTGTCGTTAACATCACAGTGGCTGGCGTTCTGTGCTTGGTGAAAGCCATTGAATGACACCGTAACAATGCCGTGTTCCATTCCATACCAGGTGCAGGGTGCCACACAGGAGGGTGACATATGCAATTTACGTTATCATTCTGAGAATAAGTATTATTTTCCATTATATAATGTGCCAAATGCCTATCAACTCTTTTTTCAGTGTAGACTCAAGAGCTAATGTAGCTGTTAGGATGGGAAGAGAGAGCAGCATGAAAAACCAGAATCTTAAGTGTAAAAATGTATTATATGACTTTGCTGTCAAAAGACAGTTTTTACAGTGGTGTAAAATATCATGTAAGAAACTCCTGATGACAAATGCAGATAAGTGACGAAATATCCAATACGAGACCAACCTGGGCCCCATATCTTTGTAGAAAAGGCATAGGAAAGTGGAACTCCTCTATCTCATAAGGACCATTATCAGACCACCTTACCCAGATCGCCCAGTCTTGAGGAATGGCCCTTTATACGACTGTGTGTGTCCAGCAGTTCTGAAGTTAGGGTTCCTAGGGATAGGATAAAGAACACCAGAAGTTGATACCACTCTTTAAAAAAGGGAAGCAAAAAATGGTTTTGTGGGTAGGGAGAGGTAAGGGTGGATTGGTAATGGAGAAAAGGAAGAGAAGGAAAGGTTACACAATTCTCATAATACAATTTCTGCAAGGTCACGGCAGGAGGCCAAATGCCTGAACAGGAGCACGATTACAGACTACCTTTTACTCACTAGCTACAATTCTAAATAAACTCACATTCCTCCTCAGTTTACAGCCCCACCTGGCAGGGAAGACTCAACCCTTGACTCTTTTTAAAAGGTGGTTCTTTGAATAGATATTGCCAAAGTACACGAAATTCCTCCCCTATGCGGCTGCCTTCTTATCTTTGTTGTTAGAGTCAAGGTGAGTCTTCCCTGCCAGGTGGGTCTGTAAACTGCAGAGGAATGTGAGTTTATTCAGAATTGTTGCTAGTGAGCAAAAGGTACTCCGTAAATTAGATTAGGGGAGGAATTTGGTGTACTTTGGCTATATCGATTCAAAGAACCACCTTTTAAAAAGAGGCCCGGGTTATGTGGCTGAAAGAATGTGAGGTGTCTAACATGATATACGTATAAACTGCCCGGGGTTTGAAATATTGAGAAATAAACAAAGTCCAGAGTGTGGGGATCCAAACGTCAGCTAAAAGCTTTTATTACTGCTAAAAGCTGAACTGGAAAAGGAGGTTGAGACCTGCAGCCCTAAGGGCTTCCGAATGCTGGTCCTCGGGGTTGAGCATCTGGCGGCAAGTTTGCAGGCCTGCGCAGGGGCTGCACAACGTGCAGAGCAGCCGGGAGGGAGCGCCCTCTACAGGCAGGCTGGCGCGCTCCTCTCTGGAAAGCAGAGCAGGAAGGGCTGGAGCAGGACCAGGGGTTTGGGAGGGTGCTTCCACCTCAGGGTAACCCAGGAGTGGAGGTGACTCTCAGAGATAACCTCTCAGGTACCTCAACTATAAAATATCAAAAACTGAATTCTTCCTTTTAATCTTCAAACCTGTTCCTGTTCAGTTTTTCCTTCCTCTTTTAATAAATTCTCAGACAAAAGTCTTGTAATTTTTACACCCACCATCTCCCACCACTAAAGCCCACATCTAGGCCATCAGGAAATTGTTATTTTACCGTTGAGAACTGACTGCTTTTCTTCATTTTTTAAATGGCCACCGTTCACGTGCAGACTGCCTGAACTGTGATGATAGCCTGCTGTGTCAGTTAGATATGGTGTCCACCTGTGAGTAACAGAAAACCCTTCCAAACTTAGTCCTAAACAAATGGGTTTTTTTCTTTGCACGCACAGTGAAGTTCAGATTTAGGGGTTTGTTGGCACTGGGTCAGTGGTTCAAGGCTGCCAGGCCCGAGGTTCCTATGATGCTGTTAGACTTTCCTAGATGGTTGTCGAAGATGACCGCTGTCGCTCCTACCATCACATCCTTTTTTACAGGCAGGAGTCACACAAGAAAAAAAAAAAGGAAAAAAGAAAGAGGATGGGGTGTACCTTTAGAGCAAGAAAGCAAGACTTAACCAAAGATCCCCAACAGATTTCCTCTTATATCTTGTTGTGCGGTTACCACATGTGGTCGTGCCGAATTACAAGGCAAATGGGAAAACACTTTTTGACTGGACCTATTGCTCTTCAAAATAGACCTGGAGTCCTCATAGTAGGGAAGGAGGGGAGAAGGGCAACTGGGAGGCATTTTGCAGTTTCTGTCATACGTGCTCCCTCCTTTCCCACTTTCTTTACTGTTCAATCTGCTTTTCACACATCATCTAATATAGTTCAGTCCATATCTTCTCCATAGCAATCCCTTGAATAGCTTCCCATTGCATTTAAGATAATATTCACTTTCTCTGGCCTCCAAAGCTCTCTGTGCCAGTCTTTCCCCTGGCAGTTTCCCTGGACTTGCTATGCATCATGCCCGTCGGCCTCCTTTCTGCTGAGTCTCCCACCTCCCAGCCACAGCACATCTGTCCCCCTGTCTGATGTGCTCGGCCCCCTACCCTCAGCATGCCGGGGTCCTCCTCATCTGTCGGGTCTTGACTGAGAGACCACCCCTTTGGAGAGGCCTTACTGAACCACCCTCTCCTGGTGGGCCTACCATCACTGCATCCTATTAAGTCCTTTGGAGCACTTGACCAAACTCTTTAATGATTGAATGGTTTCTCTGCTTTTGATTATTGTAACAAGCATGATGAGGAAAGGACGTGTCTCTCTCAGTCATCGATACATATCAAATGTCCGGAACATGGAACTGTGTGACAGATCCTCGATGATGAGTGAGTCAGTGAATGAGCAAATTGGAAGGAAGGCAGGAAGGCAGCCTGGAACAGTGCGCTCAGAAGTTCCCAGGAACCTCGTGGCGTAGTTTGGCTTTGGTGTGGGCACTGTCCATGGAGAATGGGGTTTGAGCTCCCATGTGTAACCAAGCAAATCAAAAACAGAGCTCACTGGCTATGCTCTCATTGGAGATCCCTGTACTTTACCATCTTGGTTGCTGGCTGGAGTGGGATGTATTGAGAGGATCAGGGTGAAAGAGTCAACAGAAAAATTCGTGTTGACACTCTGCAATTGTAACTATCCAGCAACCTATACATTTCCCATGTTCCTATTACTATTTGGGACACGCACCCACCCACCGCCCTGCCTTAGTCCTATAATTTGTTTCTGGAAGTATTTCAGCAACCAGCAGATACCAACAGAAATTGTGAAAGTCTGGTGGATCTTGACATCCTGCAGTGCTGACCAAGGAGTACACATCCCAGCCATGGAGTGCCTGAGGGGCCTTGTGTGAGCCCCTGACATCTGAGAGGGGTGATACCTGAACTGTGAGCCTGAGCTTGAATTAGGCTTTGAGGTAGAACAGGAAGATTGCACATCTCACTGAGCAGCCTCAGAATTTTCCATTCTTTTTTATGTGTTTTTACAAAGATGACTACTCCCCAGATGTAAAGGGGAATAAATCCTAACATTCATTGTGAAAATATTAGCAGTAACCTGGCTAATCTGCTAGTTGCGTGCACATTTCATCATCCTTTGACTTTTAAATGTATCTCAGTGTCTGGTAAAATGATGTTTGTCTCAGCCACATTTCCTGCTTTCTGCAGCCCGGTTCAGTGTGGTGGGATGAATTTGGTATCAGTACATGGGGCAGCTTCCAAAATAATAAGCTCTGAAGTCCACAGTGATTGACACATTTGCTGTTTTCTCCAAAAGAAGAACTAGGCATATGCCCGTGGATCTGCATTCATATTCTTGGCAAACACCACAGGAATCACATTTTGCCTTTCTCATTTAGAATTTAATTAGGATTGTTAAGCACTAAAATTCAAAAGTGGCATCTCAGCTTTTTTTCTTCTAAGAGTCTGACAATTTCCTGGTTACTTGTCAGTAGCCCTGTGCGCTCCCCACTGTTGAAAAGATCACCGTGGCACCCGTGTCCTTCCTCATAGTGTTCCGTGGCAGCCTCTCCCTTAGAAGGCCAGGAGTGTCTGTCTGGAAAGTGTTCCAGAGCAGTTTGGAAGCAGGTGTATTGATGAAGTAGCTTGATACAGCAAGTCTGGCGGGCCTGGTGTCTTGAAAGAGGGCTCGTTTCACAGCCTCCTGGAAAGTGCAGGCACACTGCAGTGATCCAGGGACAGTAAAAGTGTGGGTCCCTGTATAGATTTTGCTAGAAATAGTCAGTTGGTGGCACAGGGGAAGGGGGATTTCATTGTTCGTCCTGAAGCTGGGCTAGCTGCACCATCTCCTCGCCTTACCTGCCATATTTGTCCTTGCTCTCATCATTGAGCAAATAGCATTTGCTCACAGGGAAAAAAATCAAAAGCCATTAATAACAATATAAGGGAAAAGTTGTGATTTATTTCAAGGTCTACCTCAAGGTCCAGCAGTAACCTTCTGGCTTTGCTGGTGTTCAGTTCTGCCAACATTTAAGTTCAACCTTTCTCATATCTCTGGCCTTCGCTCCAGGACCAGCTATTAAATAGAATCAAATTGGCATTTTTCCATCTGATCCTTGGCTTAAAGCATCAAGGGGCAGCAGCAGACCCCGGCCACAGGTGTAGAGAGTGCATTCACTTCTGTTTGGGATCATTTTTTACTTCTGACCACGGATGTGTACTTGTCAAAGATGGTAGATGAGGACATCGTGTATCTTGACGTGGCACCTGGGGCTTTCTCTTCTTTCCTGGGCCAGCTCGATCTAAGATGTCACTTGCTAGATATAGAAGGAGAAGAAATTTTCAGCCCAGGTGAATCACCTCCTTCCTATGTTGCCTTATCCTTATATCAACCTTGACTCATGTTTATGTCATTTCTTAACTGACATTTGGCAGAAACTCCCCAAGTTTCCCAACTGAGCAACTTTGGGTTTTGATCTTTGCTTTTTAGAAGTGTGTATTCATAGGAACTCCCCATAGCCTGCCCACATTCAGTCTTTCAGTTAGGAACAAAGCTTGTCATTTCAAAGCTCAGAGAGGAGCTGTTTATGAAGTTGCAGTACCATGTACCGCAGCATTCAATTATTAATATGCATGCCAAGATGATCAATTGTGCATGCCTTGTTACAACACACACACATCTAATGAAAATTTAAACACTCCATGATATTCCCACTTTGGTACTTTCCCAACATACTTCCTGGTGTGAGTGAAGAGAAAAAAAGGAGCAAAGTGGGGAAAAAGCAATGGGAAAGCAGATGGTAATGGACAGGGTTTATTAATATTCATTTAAGAACCCACACCATAAATATAATAAGCAGGACTGATAAGCAGAAACTGCAAAATGTCAGAGCTAGAGGAGACCTGAGCGACTTGTCAGCCCAAACCTCTCATTTTATAGAGGAAACTGAGGGTCCGACATGATAGGCCTTGGTCACTTAGCAATTTATGGGCAGATTGAGAACACTTTGCTTTCTACTACTGTGTGTATGTGTGTGTGCTTATGAAAGGATCAGAAGAGGATGTAATCACTGTATATTTATAACTTACAGGTGGAGTTGAAACAATGTGCTGGCATTACGTTGACTATAAATGCTGCTACCTGGTTAGAAAATGAAGCATTTGCCTCTAACAAGTACCCTCCTTCCCACCTCCACACTTGTGCTTATGCAACATTCCTGCTTGAGTGTTCCCCTCCTCTTCATAGTGGAATCAAAGCCCAGCTCCTATCACACTTCCTCCAGAAAACCTCGTTGATCTTTCATAACTCATAACGACCTCTCACTCTCCTACCTTCTGCAGCACTTGTTAGCACTACTTGAGTATTTTATTATTTTCTAAGTATTTTAACATCAGGTCTTTGGGTTTTTGTTTGTTTTCCCCTAGCAAGATTGTAAGCCAAACAGAGACAGAGGTCATTTATTGTTCTTTTTTACCACCTCAATACAGCACTCCTGATTCTGGCATAATTCTTGTAAGACCCCAGTTACAGGTATTGGTTACTGATCAAATATAATAGATGGACATGAAGGTGGCATTGGGAATTGGGCTGGAACCTAGTAACTGCAAAACATGTTCTAAATGTATTTTTTTTTTGAAACAATGTTCTCAGTAGGCTTTGCTGTATCTACTACACCATTCTCCTCCAAATAGAATATGTAGAATATACTTCAGTTGGGAATTTTACAGAAGTGGTATTACAGTAGTACTCTTGATATTTTTTTAACCTGGAGACTGGAAAGGTTTGAACTATCATGTGAGTTTGCTGTATATATTTACGATAGGAAAATGGCATCAACCTTACCTTAGATCTTGAAAACAGAAAATAGTGGAAAAACTTTCACTAGGCATGAAGAGATCCTGGTTCTAATCCTAGCCCAACCATTAATCAGCCAGGTGACTTTCGGGAAGTCTGTTAAACACAGAGGTTCAGTTTTCTCATCTCTATAGTGAAAGGGTTTGATTAGACATCGGATAAGGTCCATTCCACTCCGTTCTTGTATGAGTGGCATGGACCCTTCAACACCTCAGACTAAACACAGCCAGTATGTCAAAAGCTCCTGAGCTGGCCACAGAACCCGGGGTCAACTATTCCTCCATACACACACCCAGCTTCCACCTTGCTGGGGAGGGTGCATCTGCCGGGCAGCACTGGGCATTGTAAGCCATACTTGAACCCTGAGAATGTGTGTACCTGAGAACGAATGTGTGTAGGGGACACATTGGTGGTGAGGCAGAGTGGTCAGAATTCCTGCAGAGAGGCTTGGCCTGCTCTGGCCTTAATACTTTGTCATGTCCTCATCTATTTTCTTGGCTAAAACCGTAAAAGCCTCAGTGTTTGAATGAATGATGAAATGCATCCACTGATACTTCCTGCGTCCCTATTAAGCACCAGGTAGCACACTAAGTGCCAGAGGGAAACATGAGGTGTCTCCAACCTCCGTGTGTGTTGTGACCTCCCTTTCAGGCACATTGCTGTCCTTGTCCACATTTCTTCTGCCTGAAAAGCTCTTTCTGAAACCATTTACTCCTTAAAATCATCTCAGCTAAACTTTTTTTTTAATTTCTGCCAAGGGAAATTTGGCTCCTATGTCCCTGCTGTTGTAAAAAAATTATGACGTGTTAAAATGTTTTTCTGAGTCTGAGGTCGTCATTGCTATCATCCATCCACGGGAAAAAAAAATTCCCCAGAACTACGTTAGCAACTTGACAGCTTTTCTGTTTCTCCTCAAAATTATGCTCATAGCAATATTTGCCAGTGTTTTAAGCACTGGAAACATTATTTTCATTAGAAAGTACTCTTTGCTTTCAGGGAATAAATGTCCAGAGAAAATGTTTTTTATGAAAACGTTCAAATCAAGGATGAGTGCAGAATTTTGTATACTTCACAGTTCACCAGAGCTGACAGTCCCGGGTGCTGGAAGGCTGCCCAGCTGGAGCTGAGCCTCTCTTTCATATCTCTCCTTTCAGTCTCCCTGAAAATATATGTGCTGAGCTAAGTCATACCACTGTAGGATTTATGTTAAAAAAAAATTTTTAGTGACAGCAAAATATGAGAGAGAAACTAAGTCTTACACTCTGGAACAATAAGAATTAGAGAAGGCTATATTTCAAAAACCGACCTAGTACACGTTGACTGAAACACAGCAATTCAGGAAAAAGAGAACTTTGGGGAGCTGATGAAAACCCTGCTGTCTTGATATAAATGAGCCCCGTTATAGGGACTGGAAAAGAAGCCCCTGCCAAATGTACGGGGGAGTTGGGGGAAGGGGGAGGTTAGACTATGAGGAAACGTCTCTGAGCTACTTTGGAATGAATCCACATGCAAAAAAAAAAAAAATTCCAAAACCTTTTTAAAGCCAGGACACTTTCAGCCTAGTTCTGAGGAAAAATGAGGTGTCAGTAAAATTACATCAAGGCGGAGATGGTGTACTCTTGACTCTCTGTGCATCAAAAAGGAGTACAACTTAGTGTTCATGAGCCCAAACAAAAGAAAACTGTGCCCAGGGAGAATCATAGAAGAGCGGCCACAGTGAGAGGATTTCTATTTAAGGAGAAAAGCTGCTTGGATACGTAGACTCTTTCTCTAGCAGCATGTTCGTACGATTGACACACAAAAGCCAAAAATATTTACTATCTGTTCCTTTGCAGAAAAAGCTTACTGACCCCTGGTCTGTAGGATCACAGAGATAGAAAGGATTTTCAGGATTGAATAGTCCATTTCCCTTTGCCTTGAAATTCAAGCAGGCAGAGGTTTTCTTCAGGCCACACAGCTGCTTAGTGGTGCGGCTAAGACTTCAGCAACACAGGCTTCCTAACTCCCCCTTCCCTCCCATGTGCAGCCCTAGGGACAAAGTTTGATTCCTAAAAGCATTCCTTGAGCCCCAGCTCCTGAGGCTTATTTCGTTGTTTATTCAACAACAGTGATAAACAAAAGTAGGCCAGAATGGAGTTCAGATTCCAGTGTGTGCTGAGGGCACACATGGAGAGGAGTGAGTTCCCATCTGGTAGACTCAAAAGTAGGAAGGAGTGGGATCCTTTTTCCAGACACCTATCCTTCTTACTGATTCAGATTTAGAGAGTGGTCAGTGCAACCTTCTACCGCATCACATCCTCAAATATTTGACTTCTTTGCACTAGAAAATTCTACTTATCTTAAAGTGTCAGCCAAGGGATCATTAGGCCTTCCTTGACACCTTCAGCACAGCCTACAAGCCCAGCATGATGCTGTGGCTCAGCCGTGTACATGGCTCTCCCCCCCAGGGGCCACGAGGACCGGCAGCGCCTCTGGATCTTTCTGTCTCCAGCACGTGGTTTCATGTCTGGCATATCACACTCCACAGTGCTCATAAGACTTAGGCCCACAGCACAAACACATACGAAATGTGTATAATACATGATTTGAAGTTGGGCAGAGGCAATTTCCATTCCGAACTTCACCATTTGCTAAGTATGACCTTGGAGTCATATCCCTTCGCTAAGTAATTCTGCCTCTCTGTAAATTTCAGTTTCTTTATCAGTGAAATGGCCAAAACCATAGCACCTGCCTCAGAATGTTGTTGGGAAATTTAAATGAGATAATGTTTTAAATCAAAGTTCTCAAACTTAGCACACATTGGAATGACCTGGAGAGCTTGTTGAAACAGAGTCTGCTGCACTGGTAGTCGTCAGAGTTGGAGGGTGGGGATGGGGAGATGGGCAAAGGTAGTCAAAAGGTATGAACTTCCAGTTACAAGTAAGTCCTGGGGTGTAATGTGCAGCATGGTGACTATAGTTAACCATACAGTATTGCATATTTGAAAGTTGCTATGAGAGTAAATCTTAGAAGTTGTCATCACAAGAAAAAAATTGTAAATGTGAGGGGATGGATGTTAATTAAGCCTATTGTGATGGTCGTTTTGCCATATATACATGTGTCAAATTATAATATTTTACACTGTAAACTTACTTAAACAGTGTTGTATGCTAATTATATTCTCAGTGAAACTGGAAAAAATGTAAAAACAGAAAAACAGTGTCCACTAGGCCCCACCCTCAGAGTCTCCAATCAGTTTGGTCTGGAGGCAGAGCATTTGCATTCTAATAAGCTCCCAAGTAATGCCAATGATATTGGTCCAGGAACCACACTTTGAAAAACAGCATTTCAAATCATTGAGCATAGTGCCTGGTAAATCTGAGTAATTAGAAGTAGCCAGCTACAGTTGCATGATTTCATAGCACCTTTAGTGGAGTTAGTAGTGGCTGAGAGGAAAGCAGGGCTTTGAAGGTCACAAAGGAGAAGAGACACCCAGAAACCAGGTCTCTCCCCTTCCAGATGGCAGAGCACTCTTTGCAGTGAGACAGCTACTGATAAAAGGGTAGCTTTGATGAGTCTGTGGGGTTTTTTTCTATGATTCATAATGGAAACTACAACTGTAGATAGCTCAGGTTCAGAGAATTGGTTATATCATGTAATTCATGCCTTTTCTCATCTATCAGCAAAAATTAAACGATTACTAACTGTTGACAAGGGATAGAGAAACAACCTGAAAAATTCTTAGTGGGCATAAAATTGGAGTGCATTCTGTCAATAGCTCTCAAAAATTAAAAACAAATACTCTTATCTATCTTTCTTCCTGCTGCTTTACAAGAATTGCTTATAAAGGTATTTATATAAGAACATCAAGAGTCATGTCTGAAGATGTTCACTGCAGCCTTATTAATACGGGCATACCTCAGAGTTATCGCAGGTTTGGGGTCCCAGACCCCAGCAATAAAATGGGTATCACAATAAAGTATGCCAAATTAAATTTTTGGTTTCCCAGTGCATATAAAAGTTATGTTTACAGCATACATCTATTAAGTATGTAATAGCATTATGTCTAAAAAAGCAATGTACATATCTTAATTAAAAAATACCCTACAGCTAAAAAATGCTAACCATCCGCTGAGCTCTCAGAGAATTGTAATGTTTTTGCTGGTAGAGGATCTTGCCTTGAGACTGATGGCTGCTGACTAATCAGGGTGTGGTTGCGGAAGGCTGGGGCAGCCATGGAAATTTCTTGCAACAGGACAACAGTAAAGTTTGTCACATCAATTAACTCTTTCTTTCACTCGAACACTTAGAGGCCATTGTAGGGCTACTAATTGGCTTAATTTCAATATTGTTGTATTTCAGGGACTAGGAAGACCCAAGTTGAAGGACAGAGATGGGGGAATGGCTAGTCAGTGGGGCAGTCAGAACATACAACACATTTACTGATTAAGTTTGTCATCTTCTGTGGGCACTGTTTGAGATGCCCCAGAACGATTACAGTGGTAACATCAAAGATCACTGACTGCAGGCCACCAGAACAAATCAAATAATGAAAAAGTTTGAAACATTGTGAGAACTATCAACGTGGGACCCAGAGACGTGAAGGGAGCAAATGCTGCTGGAGAAATGACGCCTACAGACTTGCTTGACACGAGGTTGCTACAACTTTGAATTTGTAAAAAAAATGCAGTATCTGCAAAGCGCAATAAAGTAGCATGCAGTAAGATGAGGTTGGCCTGTAGTATACACATGAATAGATTTCCAAGATGAGTTGAGTGAAAAAGAACAAGGGTATAGCCCTTCGTATAAGTAAAAAAAAAGGTTAACATGTTAAAGTGGACACAGTGTGTACTATATGCATGACTGTTTCTCTGGATGGAAATGCTAGCATCCATCCCTGTGGTTACCTTTAAAGAGAGAAACTGGATAGGAGGCAGGATGAGAAGGTAGGTTTTTATTTTTACTTTTGTTCCTTTTTTCTTATATGCATGTATTACTTTTATTTGTAAGTATAAAGGATAAGGCAGGGGGATTTATCGCATTTTAAAAGCCTAACAAATACTATAAATTTTGAGGAATCATTAAAATGATATATTCTTATGTTTTTTTTTGTTTTGTTGCTCTCCAAAATGTTTGAATATATGCATTAATAAGGGGATCTACAGTTCTCTGGGATGTTTTGGGATTTATATAAAGCTTAAGAAGTCGCTGTCTACCTAATATTTTACCACTTATTTGAACAATGCCACCCTATCCTGTATGTTTGAAATTTGCTAAAAACATCCTATTTCTTTTTGTATAATTTGATCAGCACGTTTCATTTCCTTTCCATTCCCCACTCCATTCCTCAAAAGAACCAAATACCTGGCCTCATCTAGGCAGGAGGTTCAGAAACACGATGCCTGCTGGTGGTGTTTTGGCCTCAGGTTTAACAGGGCTGTAATGGATTCACAATGTCACGCAGTAATGCTTTTTACTCATCTCAAGCAAAAGCCCAGAATGCCCTTTTTCCTCCTCAAATTGAAATTCAGTCCATGCCTCCTTAACATATGGGTTTGACCGTGTTAATTCTCTATTTCCTGGGCTTTGTGCCAAGCTGACTGGCAGGAGCCTCTGCGCCCAGGACCCAGCAAACGCACAGGAATCTCTCTGGGAATTTCTCAGCAGCTTCCCCTGTCCATGTCTGACACTGAACAGCTCCTCCCCCTGGCTTTGTCTGGTTCTCTGGATGTCCTGAGGGCCTAAATCACTTACTACATTCCCTCGTTGTAATTCTTCAATCCAGGGCCAAGGCTCAATTCCACCCTAGTTTTTAGAATTTAAAAACAACAATAAGAAGCTAGGGCCGGGGAGGTCAACTATTTTGTTTGTTACATGCCTTTGAAAATCTCTTATGAGTTATTATTCACAGAGGATTTAGAAAAATGTTTTCCCTGAAGGGAAAATAAAATTTCCTCTGAACTCGACAGAGTTAAGGCTCTCTCGTGAGCCCAGATAACATTAAGAACCAAAATTAAGCTTGGGAGGTTTGTTTGAGGTGCGGTATTTAGGCAGGTGGACTGCCTGTGAGGACTTAATCAGTTTCTCCAGATATTTGGGACACTACATGGATTTAAGGCTCCTTCACAGCTGTTCAGTTGGAACAAAAGATGTGGGAGGTGCTGGGACCGTGAGGAGAGTGTGTCAGGAGGGCATGAAGGACAAGGGCTGTGTCTGTGTTCTTCGGGGAGCTTTCCTTTCTCTCTCACTCTTTGCATGTTTTTCTGTCCATAGCTCAAAATTCAGGAGCCTGGTGCAGCTCAGACATCTGAGGCTTTGTGCTGGGTTCCCTGCTCCTTCCCAGAGAGCTTGTGTAAATGTGCTCCGTTCCTGGCTAAATGAATGTCCTGTTCTGAGCCTGCCTTCCCTGAAAAGGTGGAAGACAAGTGCTTGTCAAGATAATTTATAAAGTTCTTACTCAAGGAAATTATGTTCTGAACTCAGCTGAGGTCTAAACATTCTGAGGTCAGGGGAAGTACCAAAAACAAAAAATATGTTGCTATATTACTTAGTCTTATGGGTTTTTTAAATTCTGAAGAATATATGCCCATGTGTGTGGTGGGTGTCCGTGCCTCCCCACACATGCATAAGGTAATGAATAATCACTATGATGCCTGGGTTCTTGTTCACGAAGCTGAAGAACGAGCTTCACAAACACTCAAGGTAGGAGAGCAAGGTACAGGCTTTTATTTAGAGATGAAGTGAGAGGAAAGAGCTCCTGGCTCACGCCAGGAGGGGACAAGAGAGCCTGGGGTGGTGCGTTGTCTAGGGGGTTTTATAGGCAAATGAGGATTTTTCGAGAACATGAAAAAAAAGGCTTAGGGGTGTGGACTTGTACCACCTGCCCTGCCCTCAAGGTGGGCTGGGTTGTTCTCTGCTTGCTAGGGCTGTTTACAGTGAAGTCACGGGTTATATATACCCTTCTTTGTGAAATACTCAAGCACTCTAGGCCAAGTTGCTCCTGGCCTTTTGACCTTTAACTGACCTCACTGAAGATGTCTATATTCTTAGTCTGGTATCTTTACCCTAGAGAATTAGTGTGACCTTGACTTTGCATGTGCTTAACACAGAGTTTCAAAAGGGACTTCTTTGCCCATTGTTACATTGCTCTGACTGGAAATATCCCACCCTGCTTTTTCTGGAGGCCCTCACCCTACTCTGACTACACCCACAGTCTCTGTCTCAACTAGTGGGGGCTTGTGGGTAAAATTGCAATATTTCCAGAATCTCTCACCTGGCCATATCAATAGGTGTTTCTAAGGGGTGGAGTCCATATCAGTAGGTGATTACAAGGGCGAGCAAGGGCTTATCTGGATCAGGGAGGTTGGGTGGGTCCTCTTCTGCAGCCGGGTCGAGAGAACGACTGCTTGTAAGAAATAAACGGGTTTCTCCCACTTTATTTCTCCCTTTGACTGATTTTGGTTTTAAAAATATTTTACCCCGGGATATTCCCCCTGGAGTTACAGGGCTTAAGTAAGCAAGGAGGGCATCAGATCATGGTGGTTCTAATGCCACGGTGACCCACATATGCAAACCAAATCGAAGCCTGCAAATGCCTCCAGGTTAAAAAAACAGAACCCAAGGGCACCAGGCACAGACAGCCAGCTAGGCTTTAAGCTACGGCCTAGTCAGTAATTTCCTTGCTTTGCTCCTGCCCCGCCTCCTGTCAGCGGAGCGCTCTGAACCACCTCCAGTCTGGCACTGCTTGATTCGATCAGTGTTTGCTCAAACTCTTGAAATTTTTTAAATGCCTCAGTTTTTCCGTTAACAGAATTTTGCAGCAGAAAAAATACTCAGCGATTTCATTGAAGCTCTATTTATCATTCCCTTATGTTCATTTATACCTGCCGGGGGTGTATACTAGGACCCTATTATGACATCTAAGACTGACATCCAAGCATACTTGTGAAGACCCGAGCCTCTTACAATTTTTTCGTGATTCTCAACCTAATTTAGGCAAACCGCTTAAAACATCAAATTTGGGAGGAAAGATTTGAAAGCCGTGAAGAGTAAATTTAAATTTTCTGACTGAGAGCTCTTTCTGCTAATAATACTTCCCCAGCGTTTAAGTGTATAATGAGAGAGGCTTGTGCAGGGCTTCGGGCCGCCCCTTTGCAGGCCACTGGCGTTGCTGAAGGCACCGTGGGGGATTGATTGAAATTTGTTCTGCCTGCTGCGGAACTTCTGTAAGCTAGCTTTCTGAACAAATGCCCTCTTGTTTACTAAGTGTGTCTCTTCTCTGAGCTTTTAAGTAGAGGCTAAAGATCCCATTTAGTTAGTGACTACTGGTAGCTTTAAGTAGTATGAATTATACTGGAGAAGTAGTGAGTGGTCACTGCATTCATACCCTGCTCTTTGGTGTCCCTGCTGGAGACAGTAAAGAGCATGTGGTCTTTACCTATAACATCAATACTAGCAGTCATCTTGATTTATGATTTTAAAAATATGCTGTCTTGGAATCACATTCATTAGGGCATACTCTTCGAGGTGGTTTTTCCCTAATGATGATGAATTCGTGCTGATCCAAGCACTCTGTCGGAGTCCTTTTGTGTGAAAGACAAATGCCCGGTTCAGGGCAGTCTGTGCAGAAATGAGAGAGGACAGCTGGGCTATAGACATACTTGGGAGAGTATTTTTTTAAACCTAAGGTGAGTAACACAGTTTTGGGATTTTTTTTTTTTGGTCTCAGGTGGGGGTTGTTGTTAATATGCGGGTGGGTAATAAAATTTAAGTAAAGTTAACTATATTAACTTTGCTTTTAATTGGCCTATTGAAAAGAATACAATTACATGAAATTGAAGATGACCCAGAAAATGTAAGGCATATCTCTTTGAATTCTGACTTCTTTCTGCAACCCCAGTATGTCTTTCAGCTCCATTTGGGTGACTCTGGGCATCTCAAAGTCAGCACGTTCACAAGCAAATCCCTTACGTCCTTTCTCAGACCTCCACCTGCACTGTCCTCTTGGTCTTTCATGTGCTTCCCAGGCTTGGGATCCTCCCGGTCACCCTTCTGCTCCCTCATAGCAAGTCAGCCACCGTCCTGTCAACTCACTCTCTCAAATGACCCTTTGTTCCGTCTTGATTCAAGCCTTCATCATTTTTCCAGTGTTCTGTCTTAGTTCAAGCCTTCACCATTTCGCCCAACCAAATCCTACTCCATGTGCCTTCTCTGACCTATCATATAAGTTCACAGTCTGGTTCAGCGTGCACAGTCCTTACTGATTCATTCACACATTGTGTTAGCCCCATCCCCACCAGCTACTTTCATACAAAGTCCTGTCGCAACTCCATGCAGCCTTTGACCGGGTTGCCTCTGCCTTCTGTGTGGAGCAAGCATTGATTCATTATTTAAGACCTGGCAAAAATGCTGCCTTCTTTGGAGGTGACTCTGCGTTCTGAGTTAGTTACTGTGTCCCCACAGCAGTCACCCATACGCCTCTTGCATAGGATCATTAGCTGCTTGTCTTTCTCCCTAGAGACTGTGATCTCATCAAGGACAAGGACTGTCTTAATCATATATTTCTAGCAGTTAGTAAAGTACCTGCTAACTTGTCATCTCAGATGTTCACTGAATGAATGAATGAATGAATGAATTGAACTTGTGCCCTGGGATATGGCAATAGCATGTTCTAAAATAAGTGAAGCACTTCACCTCAAACGGAATATCTGCAGTAGAAAACATGGCTTGAGTAAAATTAGGGGATCTATTTTTATCAGCAAAGCTATGCACTATTAGGCTGTTGGTCTTCTTTCTAACTGCTTTCCCTTCACCCCTCACTCCTTCACTCCTACTGGTCTCTCTTACCTTCCCCCAACTCAACACACACATAGATGAACACAATCTTCTCCTTAGTGTATCACCTTTATTAGCAGCCTTCCCTGATTGATGGTCCTTTCCCCTTGGTCCTGGTGTCGGGACACCATAATTCTTACTCTTCTAAACGATACCATTCAAATAGTCTACTATTACAAGCAATTGGCCTGTTGCTCTTTAACAATCCCACGACCACTACCTGTGCCAGACAATCTCATCTGACAAAGATTCCACCATGTATTTGGTCTGCCTGCTCGGTACAAAGGCAGCCTGAAGTCCCCAGGGACCCCAGCCTGCATGCAGAAAAACAGCAGGAAGCCCAGGCGTGAGGCTGAGGAGCTCTCCACCAGCCATGCTGTGGTGCTGCCAGGCAGAGCCCTGGGGGCTGCTGGGAGGTGGCAGTCAGCACTTGGAGCAGCTTGGCTGACTAGCCTGGCAGTGTCACTTCCTCGGGCGGGGACGCGCATGCACTCAAGAGCAGGAGCTAAGCGGAAGGCAAATCCTCCTAAAACTGGGTGCAATAGATTCCTCATGGGACGTGATGGCCAAGTGTGATAAACAGGGAGTTTGGAGTTGAGATTCTCTTGAGGCAGAAAACAGTAAACATAAAAGCTCCTGTGAAAATTACCCATAGATGAGGAAGTCACTGCTCATCAGCATTATAAAATATTTACAATGTGGTAAGTGAAAGGAATATGCTTTCTTCCTCTGCTCTATCTAGACCTGTCTATTTTGTGTGCTAATTTTTAGAATTGTGGCACCAGGTGGTGTTCTATTACTCTTTGTCATTCTTTGGGCACCTGGAAGATTGGAAGAGTTCTGACGTCCTTTTTTATAATAGAGCCTTGGGAATCACTTAAGAAAGATTATGTTACTTGATGAAGTGGGTAGTTTAATAACCATAATATTGCACATGTAATTGTAGATTAATGATACCAAAATAAACGAAAAAAAAGAAAGATTATGTTAAGATAGTATTAGCATCTATAAGAAGCTAATTTTAACTAAATATTCAACTTTCTGAGTATTTACAAGCTCAGGTTTAATCATATAGTTAATTCAGTGCTATAGTTTCCTTAATCCCATGTTCACTAGATCAATAACTGTTTAAGCAAGATAGAATCTGCATTGGTTAATCCCACCCTAAATACCAACTGCTAAGAGCCCATACCTTTCTCTGAATAGCTTGGTTCACAACCCCTCAACATTTATCATTCCAACAGCACTTTCCTGGAAGCCACAGAAGTGTTAAATGACATCAAAGTGATAGAGTTAGAACTTCAAGGGGTTTGGAAGCCTTATGAAAGTGAAAATGGAATCACAGAGAATGGTCTGTGGTCATAATGAGCCACGGAGGGCTCCATACTGTGCTGGCATAAGACCTGCATGCCAGTACCACGGTTTGGGTGAGACCCAGTCTATGTTGAAGTGGAGGCAGTGGCCTCCGTTCCCCCAGAGGGCTGGAGGGGCTGGCTGCAGTGGGTACAATGGGCGGAGGAAAAGCAGCCAAGGAGTAAAAATGACCCTTGAGATTGAGGGGTGATAGGACACAATTACTCATTGCCGCAGCTTGGAACTTGGACACGGTAATGTCTTCCCAGGGCTGCAATTGAGTCCTCGCGATGGAGACCAAGAGAGAAAAAGATGTATGTTTGGCTCTTCCTCATTCAGCCACTCCAACCCAGCTTTACTTCTGAGCCCCCAGCCCAGGCATTAGCTTGTCTGTGTAGCTGTATCTGTAGGCCAATACCAGTGCCTGTGTATCTGTAGATCTAGGTGTACAGACATAACAGGTCACATTTTTAAGTAAGAGCTAAAGAATGCTTGGAAGGAGATACCCACAAATGTTTCCCAGTCGTATTTAGAATTTGGTTTAACCTAAAGTTATGGAGACAGACTTGAAGGGAGACATCCCCAACCTTGCTAAAATGTAAGTACAAAAGGCACAAATTGGATGGATATTGATGATGTTATTTCTACTGTGACATCATCCATAGACTCCTAGTGTCTTTGCTTTGCTTCCCTATAGTGATCACAACATAAATTACTTGTCTTGTTTGACTTCCTTGTTCACCAAAGTTGAGCAGATTGTGGCCGTTTTCAACGCTTCTACCAGACAAAAAGCTTGGGACCATTTCTCGAAAGCTCAGCGCAAGAACATAGACATTTGGCGAAAGCATTCTGAGGTTGGTGATTTTATTATTACTTTTTAACCACCATCACACAGCTGGACTGGCAGAGAATAATGTGGCTGCAGCCCTTACAGTTTATGTCACATTGGGCGGTTGCACCGCCCTTGCCCTGTCTCACTGTCAGCTCCAAATCCAGCTCAGATTTGTTTCTATCCAGAAAAGCAGCTGACTTAATACTTAGAGGACAGAGTGATTTTCTCCCCTGCAAAGGGAGAAAAGAATTCTTCCATTTATAGTGAAGAGATCGGAAATAAACCAAGACACTTGGCCCGACTATTTTGAAGAGAAGTATAACATAAAATAGAAAACCCATTTTTAAATAAACTCAGAGGTTTTTTTCAGTGTTCTGAAACACGTGATGGTGACGGTTTGCTCTCTGGGCTAGACATGGCAAGTATGCCTTCCTTCCATCCTTTTCTTCTCATCATAAGCAATATTCCAGACCCCTGTGCTAGCCAGTAGGTTATATCCCACCTCTCCCCAGAGAAAATTTCCTCAGGGGAACGACTGTGCAGGCTAGCCACGTCCACCCTTCTGCATCAATGCATGTGTGAAGTGTGAGTATCTGCCCCAAGCAAAGAGTCCAGCACTTGACCTTCCTTGCCACCTAGAAGGACCAGCATGTGTCCATAGTCGTTGGTCGTCCAGCTCTTATTTTTAACTCCACAGTGTAGTGTACGCTTTGAACCTGTAATTTAAAAGTAAGTATACTGTCTTTGCTTGCTTCTTCTTTTTTTTTTTTAAATGAGAGAATGTTTTTGATTTGGAAGCCTCTCCATCTCTAGCATGTTAATACTAAAGCTCTCTAAACGATACTCCCCTCTTTCAAAATCCCAAACTCATAGAAGGTAAGGTTTACTTATTTAATGATTTTTGGCTCACACTTGTAACATAGTGTTTTATGCAGACTTTGAGGAACCACGAAGTACTGTGATATCAATCATTTGGGTAGCATTTTAAGTGCCCATTAACTAATGCTAAATTACAGTTGAATACCAATGATACTAGATGTAACATCCACATGAATGCCAAATGAATTCTTTGTTATCACTGTTACTATGGTGAATACTGAATGACTTCACAATAATGGGACACTTAAAATGCTAGTGCAATTTATTGTTAAGAAGGACATTTTTTATTTTGTTCACAAATACCTAAGTAGGTGGTTGGTGACTGATGCAGTTCTGTTCCTCCGTTCAGGACTGAGTAAGGAGGAGGTGGGGTCTCTATAATTTTTCAGGCGCCAGAAAAGCAAAGGGTGCTTATCTGATGATCTTCCAGACACTGAATCGAGACCTAAGCTGATTTTCGGGAGGGAGGAAAGAGTCCTCATTTGTGATGAAACATACAAATTGAGGGTTATGAAAACACAAATTAGAATCTGTAAACTATGATTCAGATTTGGGAATGATCTGTGAATCGTTTATATCTTTTTCCTTTTCATAAACCCAAAAATGATAAAAAGAAATGCCAAGAGAAAGGCAAGTGGCATGATGCTGAATAATATGTGCATAAAAAGGCTGTCATTCATATTTGAGTGTCAGCAACTATCAGCTACTGATCTAAATCGCACCTCCCGCCCTGTCCGAGCCCCTTCCCTTCCCCATCTCCCCGCGCTGGGGCTGCCCTCTCTGCCACTGAGCAGCACATACAACCGCTCCCAGCTTTGTTCCAGGGAAGCCTGCTTGCTTTCCTCTTTATATACAGGGCGGTAGAAACGGATGCAGTCCTGCAAGGTGCTCTGCAACGGGTCTTTGTGCCTCCCTGCCACTCCCACCACCTCTTTTGATATACTAGGAAATAGAATTCTAAATTACCTTTGATTTTCTCTCCTACATGTCACTTAATTGATTAAATACCAGTTGGTAATTTAACATTGTGGATGATTTCTCAGTTGCGTTTAAGCTTGATAATTGGCTTGATTTTTTCCGCGTTCCCATGTACAGCATCTGTTAATTATCTGCAACACCTTTACAGATTTATTAGAGTGTGCTAGTGATTTACTGCTGAACCAGAGGCACCCTGTGGAAACACCCTGAGCTTTTTTTTTCCCCTCCAGTTTTGCCTTTCCAACACCCTTCCCCACAAGAATGGCTACAGTGTGACAGTTTGTCGTTAATTGTAGGGACTAAACAGGCCCTTTCAGCCTCATTTATTCTTTCCACCAGACTTTTCCTTGGTGCAAGTATTTTCAAGCCACTTGCTTGGGAACTGGGCTCTTTGACAGTAGAAACATTAGCTGTTCACAACCTGAAAACTTCCCCACTAATCACGTGTGACAACCACTTCCAAGACCCAGTGGTGTCAAGGCGGAATTGGCACGTCTTCCTAGTGGATGGCATGGTAGAGTGAGGAAGCATTGCCCATCCTCCTGGTGGCCTCTCAAGGCTGTCGTGCGGTGGGTGTCCCTGGGCCAGGGACCTTGCCTCCCTGCCTCCTTCCTTCCCTGTCCCCTGCACTGGTGATTCCCAGGGTTCAGAATGGATACGCCAATACCGTTAGCAATAAATAATTTCCTCTCCATCGTGCTACAGGAGAGCAAAGGAGAGAATTGAGAGAAACTCCAACACAGAATAACAAGTCATGCACATCCATTGAATGGGCACTAGAACTGTTTAAAGCCATGCCATTAATATACTAGGGGTTGTAATTTAGTTTTGTTGTTACTCATAGATTTATTATAAAGCGAAATTATTTTAACTATTTGACTTGTACTCATAGACTTCAATTTACACAGGGGAAAAAAAGAATAATACAGCCTTCCCTGGTTTTTGTTTTGTTTTGTTTTGTTTTGTTTGAGGACATATAAGAGAACAGAATGGGTAAGGATTCATAAATATGTAATATACGGCTTAATAAGAAATACTAATACCATTACCATAAATGATTATAGTGTCCTATTTTTAGACATAGTAGTAAAAAATGTATTGTGTAATTCTTTACTTTTTACAGTGAGTTTTCCCATACACTCTTGAAGTCACACAGCCTTGTATTACTACTATTCCCCATTTATGGGTGAATAGACTAAGGCTCAAAGAAATTAAATGCTTGATTGCAGTCACTCCTCCAGTAAGTGGAGAAAGTAAAATACGATCCTAAGGTCCTAAAATGATGCTAAAACAACAATCCTAAAATGACACTGAAAAATTTTGATGTTTTCACAACAAAAACAACAAATCCTACATGATAATGTGAAACACCAAAAAAGAAGGCATTTGTTTTTATTTTGTCCTCCATCTTTTGAATTTTACCATTTGGGTGTCTGAATGGGGTGTGTGTGTGTGACCACACATAGGCACATACACACATGAGTAATAGTGGTCAACATTATCAACTTAGCAAACCCAGGGTCTTAGCAGGATGTTAACTCTTATGTGCATTAATTTATTTTATCCTCAAACCTATTATCACAATATTCCAGTGAGTAAACGGAAGCTAAGAGAGATAAAGAAACATTCCTCAAGTTACACAATGGGTCAGTGGTAGACGGGGCCTTTTAAAAATTCTGCTGCTCTTGTTCCTGATGATTAGTTAAGCATCCCTCCTACGTGCCCTTCTTGGTAATAGGTGTCTGGGTAATCCTCACAGCAGTCTTACCAGGTGAATGTTATTATCCCCTTTCTCACAAATGAGGGAAGTGAGACTCAAGAGATGAAATAATTTGCTGAAGAGCCCTTGCCCGGCGAGCAGGGATTTCCCCCCGGGTCTGACACCAAGTCCCTCCCGTCTTCCCACTGCCCCGACCCCTCAGAGCCTCATGGTCGAGTAGGCGGGGTGATGTCTGGGAGGTAAAGCCTTCGGATTCTAAGCATTCGTATGTCAGTCCTAGTATGCCAGAAGACACTGGGAAGAGGTATGCTGATGCGTCTCCTCTGCTTTCAGGAGCTCCGGAACGCTCAGAGTGAGCAGCTCATGGGCATCCGCCGCGAGGAAGAGATGGAAATGTCAGACGATGAGAACTGTGACAGCCCCACCAAAAAAATGAGAGTCGATGAATCAGGTAATGCTGATCACTGCCACGTACCGTGAGGTACCATAGTGATCTTCCAAGTCTTAGATGGGGCATCTTTACTGGGAGATGCCCACATAAACTCACTTTTGAGTTATACTAAACTTTCATCTTGAGTGACTGCCTTTTATTAATAGAACTTGAAACTCCTTCTTAGGAAGATAGTGATTTAAATTGCTCCAGTTGTTTATCTCTATGGAGGTCTGGGGCCATTAGACTTTCTTTAGGGATATTTGCCTGTTCCCATAAAAATCCTTTTCCAGAGTGTAGCAGCCACTGCTGATGCTGAAATACAGATAAAATTTGGTTTCAGTCCATGTACTTCTTACATGGGAACTGTTTAATCTTTAAAGAAGCTTTCTAGCTTCTAAGCCAATGTGTTGAAGAATTCATCTCATTTCCAATAAACCTCACCTAACCTGTAATCAAAGGGGTGATCCCATTTGGTACCGAGAAAGGGTATCACACCTTGAGTTGTAAAAAGGGGAGAAATTTAGAGAGAACCTTGCTGTGTGTGCTCTGCCTACCCTGAAATGCTGATTTAAAACTGTCTCCTGAATTATATATAAATCCCTTCGTATTATAAAAGCAGTCAAGGGAAATACTCAAACAAAGGAGACAGCAAGGGGCGACTCTTTGGCTGAGGGGAGAGCTGTTTAAAGGGCCTGGGAAGAACTGCAGTTGTCACCACAACCAAAGAAGAGAATCAGAGGAGTGGTATCGATGTGCCCTGTCTCCTCATACATGCCAGGGAATGAACACTCGACTCTCAAGCTATTTGACAGAAAGAATAAGGGGGCCAGGAAAGAAGATCTTTGCTCAGTAATTTGTTTGCAGAGGTCAAAATCAAGACTCCAAAATGGTCAGGTCATCAAGATTAGAAAGTGGTCAGAATGCTCTGTTTTCTCCAGGGCTTAAAGGAACCCCGGAGTTATAAATGATGATGGTGAGATTAAAATGCCCCTGCTTCCAGGCATAGACAGGAGGGAAGTTAATTTCCTTAGACAAGTGGTTCTTAAAAGTGTGGTCCGCAGTCCAGCAATAGCAGCATTGCTTAGGAACTTATTAGAAATGTAAATTCTTTAAAGACTATTCGATACCTAACCATCAGAGACTCCAGGGGAGGCAGAGGTGAGGAAGCGAGATCCAGCAATCTGTGCTGTAAGTCCTTCAGGGAATTCTGATGAGTGCTAAAATTCGAGAACCACTGCCTTAGACCATTTCCCCTTCATCCTCACATTCCATTCATTTAAATCGTACAGAAGTTTAACATAAAAGAAGGCACCCTGCCACTATTTTTTGAAGCCATATATCCTTTGTCTAAAAACTGAACCTAGCACTTATGTGTCAACGTATGTCTCTTATTGAGTGGATATCAGATTTCTCAGGACTGCTTGATTACTGGGTTTGGATTTGCTTATTTGAGGACGGCGTTTCTATTCTGCAAACCTTCAAAAGAAAAGAGTGAGTTCTGGTGTGATTTTCTTAAATGAGCTTTCCAATAAGTAAGTAAAAAAAAAATTCTCAAAAGCTTTCACTTTCATCATTTCAGAAGTTTCTAGATGAGGGGCAAGTTTACAGAAAACTTGGGTCCTTAACATCCTTATAAGGTAGGTGCAGAAGAAAAGAACGGAGTCAATCAGAAATTCTGATTTGAACCTGTGGCTTTTTAATATTTTTGGTGACATTTCTTTTTAAACTACCTGTCAATTTCCCGAGTAAGAAATATGTATAATTTCATAGCCTGCTTAGGAGAGGACCAGAATAATAATGACGAAGAGCAATAGGCTCACCGAGGAGAATGCAAAAAACACAGCAACCAGCGAAAGCCTGCAGGATTGGCCCTGGTCTCTGCTGTGGAAGAATCCAGAGGTGCCAAGGACCCCTTCCTGTGGCATGGACCACCAGGCCCTCTCTGGAAGATTAACTGAAGGTCCTTCTTCCTAGACTTTTCTTCACTTATTTTCTTTTTTTTTTTTTCTTCCCAGGCATCTGATAAAAGCCTGAAGTAGGGCCTAAACTTTTAGAAACTTTCTCCAGGCTTGGTACTTGGTCAGCAGAATTAATGAACACAACACAGTGCATGTTCTACACCCAGTGCTGAGGGAAGAGTTGAAAAGAACTGGGGTTCAAATGCCAGGCCCTGAGGAGTTCAAAGTCTGTTTCATGCTTTGTGAAATGAGATGGACCAGAGAGCCAGGGGTGCTTTATGAGGAAAGGGCCAGGTTGATTAGAGAGAAGAGAAAGCAACTAACATTTTCTATTCCACTGGGCCCTAAAAATCCCGCCAAAGACAGGCAGCTGTTTTTCTTTCAGCCTGAATATTTGGGGACACAGCCTGCCAGCAAGAATTCCCATCTGGTCTCTTGACCAGGCCTCAGACAGATACCTGCAGCTATGCGAAGCGGGGCTGGAGGCCCCGCAGCCTGAGAGGGGCACACCTTCCAGTGGTGTCTCCTTAGGTGACACTTCGCTCATTTCGGGTACAAATTTGCATCCGTCAATCACCTCCCAGCAGGCCTTGCAAAACACAGCTCTCTACTTCCCTGAACAGGGTACTTGCCAAATGCTGAAATCAAAGTAAAATTCTCTCTCTTTTAAAGAATCCTCTGCCCTTTTCCTTCCTGCTAAAACTTTGCCTCAGTGCTCCCAGCCAATAGCTGCCCCACGAATCTTGGAAATTCCAGCGTAGAATATCTTTCCAGAGCCTCCTGCCCATGCAATGATGTGAAGGGGCCGCAGCTGTGCCGGAGGCTTGAGTTGGACCCACCAGTGTTGGCTTCGCTCTACCTGTCCTCCTAGAAGAGGTTTTATTTCTGAGGGTATCTGGAGATGGTTGACTCTGGTTCCTAGAAAAGGCACAATTTATTATGTGAAGACTTGTATGATACCTTGGGTGTTTTTACAAATCCAAGTTTTTCAATATATCTCTGCTTTTCTGTTATGAAGGATATTTCGTTGTACTTGTGCTTTTCACCTCATATGGTAATTTCTGATGCGTCTTTGGCTAGAGTTCCCCAGTACTGCTGTAAGTAACTACAGTGTAATGCTGGGCAGGCAGCTCTTTCTTCCTCATCAGTTGAAACTGAAAGCGGAAGAGGAGTTTGCTGGAGCAAAACTAAGATGCTGATAAAAATGAGAATGAGTTTTGTTAATAAATTTGAAAAATCAAGGCAGATTCATTGAAGCATTCATTCAAGAAAATTGGCATCCTGCTCCGAAGCCTGTGAAGATAACTTTTGATAAAAATTCAAATTTTTTGTTGCCTCGTCTGCCTCCTACTGGAATCAAGCCAGACTCTGAAAGTCAGATCACTTCCTCCTTCCCCATCCCTTCTCCACTCCCTCTTATCGCTGTCCTGCCCTTCGCTCCTCTCTCCTCCCTCCCTCCAGGTTGGCAGAGCGCACCAAGAAGACAGGAAGAAAAGAGGAAGTCTGTCCTAGCCTGTAAGGCCTCGCCTGGCAGCACCCGATTAGTTTTAGTGTTGTGAGAGGTAAATGAGTCAATGGGCGCAAAGCACTTCCAACTGTTCTCAGTGCAGAGCATGTAACAAGTACTCAGTTACCGTTAACTCTGCTTATTGTCTTAGTCATCCTTCAGCACCTGGCCCCGGGCCTTTTGCCAAGTGCTCAAGGAAAGTTTGTTGACTTTAGCTGCAAACTCCCATTCCTCTGGTCTTTGTTTCTGATCCTTTGTCCTATAAGTTAATAGGAAGGTGGTAACCCAAAGAACATTTGCTGTAATTAAATTTAAATGGCAAGCATGAAGAAGCATGTTCAAAAAGGATGGCTCATTTCTCTGAAATGTTCAGAACTTTTGTATATACAAAATTCAGGGCCACATACTGAATGAGCTATGGCCCAGAGATTTGAAATTCAGCATCAACAAACATTGACAATCACTTTCATGTGTGCCAGGCATGTGGCTGCAGGGGATATAGAGGGTTAGACAGTCTACCCAGCCCTCAAGGGTAGGAGACATCTTTTGAAGAAGAGAATTGAACATTTTAAGTTAATAAAAGTAGAGTGCCTAATGCCAAATATATTCTAAAGCTATTAGTTCAAATTCAATATAAACAGAAAGAACATCACTATCCAGTGTGTGTACTTCATCCAATATTTAGTGAATATACATTGTACATTGGACACAGATTTTAAAAGAGTTGAAATAAAACATTCTTTGCTTAATAGACCACCCTTAAGCCATTCTATAGTGAACAAATGTCCGTGGATTTAAATTACACCTCATTTAAACTCTGAGCTCTTTATAGGAGCAAACACTCTTTTAATTATGAAGAGTGTTTTTTGGGTTGTCAGTTTTTCATGGAAACTCACCACAACATGGGTGTGGAGTTTCTTTTTAATTTCAATAAAAACTCAAACAAGGAATTTCCAGATCTTTCAGCCAGCTGAGTAAAATTAGGAACTTATAATTAAGTTTAGGTGGAATTAGCAGTGTTCAGTCTGTCTGAACAGTTTCATACGTAGCTGGAAGGTTTAGGTTAAAAACTTCAGTAACCCCAGGGCTCTCTAGCTTATCTCCTTGGTCTCTCTGAACATCAGGACTGCCTTTGTTTTTCTGGTCTAGTTGATTTCCTGTAAGGGAGTTGCTTCTGACAGACATAAAGGATGCCTAACAGATCACCATCAGCCAGAGACTCAGAAGTGGCTGCTCACTACTGCCACACCAGCCTGGCCCAGGAGGGAGCGGCTAGGTGCCCGACCAGGGTCCTGCACACATGACTCACAGCTGGCGGAAGCCTCCTTTTAGGAAACAGTGAATGTGATCTCCATAGGCCTACCCTGGAGTTGCCCAGGACGCCGCAGAGGGACAAGAGCATTCAGACCTACGTCTAGAAAGTGAGATGGCGTGGTCTGAGGCCGCATGCCAGGGGCTGAGCTCCCCACGAGCAGGCCCTCAAGACAGGAGCATCAGCAGCAAGAAGAGGCATAGAAGGATAAGCTTTTTGTAGACTTCTGTGTTCACGTTTTCAGGTTGTATCAACCTGAAGGAGAAATAGAACAGCCATGTGGGTCCATCAGCAACCCAGCCAATTAAAGACAAGCATTTTATTTTCAAACAGAACAGAGTATCTTCTGGAAACCCAAGTGCCAAACAGGGCAATGTGATTAGTGAAAACTGTATGACTTAATGATGATGAACTAAACCTTCCGAGGTGGGGTGAGTAGCCTGCTTCATTCCTGAATTCTTGAAACGGAGCTTCATTCTCAAGGAGCCAAGGCTTTTGCTCGTTCTCTGTTGCTTCCCCCCGTTTTCTAATCTTGCTCATCTTGCCAAAGGAAATCAAATAAATGTTTGTTTGGGGTAGATTTTTTAGTTCCCTGACTTCATGTGAAGTTATAGTTTCCTTTTCATAATGGACATCCTTCTGAAATGTGTAAAAACCATTCCCTTTGTTAAATTGCTTTACCATTTAAATGCAAGAGACAGATGCTACCAAACTGATCCTGTAATGTAGGATGCCTTTGTAATGGAAGCATCCTGTCCACCCAGATTGGGTTTATCTGTTTTATAAATTCACATTTGGAGCCTAAACTGTCTCTAAGCTCAGCCCTCTTATAATCTTACTTTTATGTAATGCCTGAGAAGGCCATATTCCTGACATGTCTCTCATATATACAAAAAATTTTCCATAATCATGTGTTCATGTAAAATCGATTTGTACTGCTGAAAATGTGTCGTGTCTAGGAGAGCACAGATTTATCCCAGTACCCTACCCACTCAACTGCACCGAGGCTCCACAGAACGCACGCGGAGCCCTTGGCGAGGCTCTCAAGCAGGCCATCCCCAGTCTGCACGAGCGTGGCACTGGGTGGGTTCTGTGAATGGTTTCCCATGTGATTGACCAGCATATGCTCCCAGCTGCGCTTGCCCTGGAGCCTGGTGAAGGGCTCGGGCTGATTGGCAGTTGGCAGACAGAGGAGAAAAGTGAAGTCAATGGTCAATCTGCAGAAAGGGGGAGCTGCAGAGACCTTGTCCTGGAAGAGTGTAGACAAATGACCAGTGAGCAGTGCAAGGCCAGAGCATAGCCACCCAAGCCAGCCCGTGGTGCTCTGATACCTTTCAGCCGCCAGGAACACCATGATCTAGATTACAGTTTACTGCGTTTTCTGGGTATTTCATTCTGATAAGGTTTGATGAAGTGTCATTACATAGGAGAGCAGATTTAATCCTGTTTTCTCAGCAGGCTGTAAGGACACTGAGGGAATATTTATGTAATAAGATGCAAAGTTGCTATGGAAAATACCGTAGCAACTGAACGTCTTCCTAGAGCCAGGCAGTCACTTGTAACAGCAATCTAAGTGTACATTTATTTTAGTGTCATTTTATTGACACTCTTAGTATCTCATTCTGACAGGATGTTAAAATATGTTTTCAGCTTGCATTTGAGCAAAATTAACACAGTGTTGTTGGAACTTAAGTGTGGTTTGCACAACTTCTGGAAAAAAACAGTATTTTCCAGGAAGTTTAGATGACAGAATCTGGTAAGTTTGTTTTTTTCTTTCTTTCCTAAACATAGGAAAGAATTCCTTAGTAGCATTTACTCGTAATTTTTCCATTTAGTTTGTAAATAAGAAGTAGGAATTTCTAATTATGAAATAGGTTATCCTTTTCAAGTGCTCACCTGTGATTCTAGTTGATCATTTTGAAAACACTTTCAGTAGATTTGCTCATTGCCTACCAGCAGCATGTGACATTTTAAAAATAAAATCTGTTTTCCGTGTAAAGATAATACAAGGACATTTCAGAAAATCTAGTGATTAAGAACAATGAAAGAAGAAAGTAAACTGTTAGTTACAATACTACAAAAGACTGTTTGGTTTCTAATTTATTTTCTTCCACACAGCACAACCATGTAATCATTTTGCTGTATATATTTTTAAAGCTCAGAAGCAATAGTTCCATATGATTTTGTTTTCAGACAGTCCTCATTGTGTAACAAGTGATTTTAAAGCTTCCTTTTTTATATGTTAATGACATAAAAAATATAGAGCAGGTGAGTGTGCATCCTTTCAGGATCATAGCCTCTTCTGTGTGAATCACTGGGAGTGGAAGCCATAATCTTTGAGGTGGTCAGAGTGGATACCTGGTAATTGGTACAGCCGTTCCAAAAGCATCTTTTAAGTCCCTTTAATGTAAGTGTGGCAGAGAAGCTATAGATATGTAGCTGGTTGGTAGTGGAAAGATAGTATCTATTGATTTTCTTCTATACTTCTTCATCTAAAATCTTAAAGTGTGACTGTAACACTGTTAAAGTGGGACGTTGGCCAAAAGAATCAATACCAGACCATGTTAAAGCATATGCTGTTATCCGCTTCTTAGCACTGATGTACTGTTTTTGAACAGCATTGTTCCAATTCTCCTATGCATTGTTCATCAAAACACAGTTGGTGCCATAAAGTTATTATAGCTTGATTCCTAATACTGTTGCCCATAAGCTTCATTAATCAAAGACTTGAAGATGCTAGGTGTACTGTATGAATACAGAGAGGGAAGACAAGAGGACATCCTATAGAATTCCAGGTTGCCATGCACGGTTAAGGGTCACATAACTAATGAAAAAAGTAATTAAAAGAAATAATTATTTCCTCCCTTTCTCAGAAATTCCACCTGCCATCATGTGATACTTAGAAGCCCTGGACATGAAACTTGACAGCAGTGTAAAACTGATGATTATAGAAAGCTCTTACATGTCTGCGTGGCTTAGAGGCTCTTTCACTTGGGTGAATGACCTTGATACCAGAGAAGAATGAAGTGCTCACCAGCACGTCTCCGCAGTCCAGGGCATAGTGTGTAAAGCCTTCTGGAAAGGGCCTAGACAAGGGACATTTTATTTTAGACTCCCCATCACTGGCTGAGAAGTAGGGAGAGACATTTCTGGAGCAGAAGTTGCAAAACAGAATCTATTCATTGTAGTGCTTCAGGCAGGTCACTGCAGGTTCCTAATGAGCCCTCATAACTGGAAGAGCTTGTGTCCCAGAAGCCCTTGCTTTCCATTTGGAGTATGTGGGTCATTGCCACTTGACACAGTTACCTAAGTTTTCAGTTATCTAACACTAGGGTATTAGTTAGTTAATCATATATCCGTTAAACAGCCTTGGAAAGAAATCATGTTTTTGGGGACTGTGTAATGGCAGGAGAGAAGGTTCTCGATATGTTACTAAATGATAAAAGCAGACAGTCCCAGCTGTGTGTTTGTGTGTGTGTGTTGAATTCTCAATTTATATGTTAGGGGAACATCTCTAAGGATATAGGTTAACATATTCTTAGTGATTATTTCTAGATGTAGTGATTACAGGTGATTTCCTTGAAAATCTCAAAAATTTCCTCAGTATGGACATATATTAGTTTAGTAATTAAATAGCAATAAATTTTAATTTAAAAATCACCTGGGGAACCTGGTAAAATTCATATTGATTGGGAAATACAAATCAATCACTTCCAGTGACTTAGGAAAATTACAAGTACTAATGAATGGTAAGTAGTATGAGATTATGGAAGTTTATTGACTTGCCTTCTTTTGCTTTAAGTTAGGGAATTTCCATATTTAATTTGCCATGATATGCTTCCCTTCCCAGGCCACATCATCTTACAATTTCCTATTCCAAGGGCTGATCATAATTGCATAACTAACAAATTAAGGATCTAAGAAATCAAGTCCTAAACTAGGCAGACATGCTGAGTTTTTACCCATAGGGAGATTGGCAATGATGAGTCTCTTCTGATTTACAAGAGACCCTTAGAAATCATCCAGTACAACCTCCTACTTTTTTTACAAATAGGAATATGCACTCCTGTGTTGAGAAGTTATATTATTTGCCCAAATTAGTAGGTGGAAAGCCTTGACCTCAATACTAGTTTTATTTCTTCCAGTCTAATCACTTTTTTATGGCACCACTGAATTTTGTGGGGAACAAGCTCTAGAATATCTCTCAAATGGCTTAAGTGACATCCTAAGAGTCAATCCACCATCATAAAATCAAGCAAGGATTTCGAATGCCTGCTGTGTGTCTGGCACCATGATACCATTTGGAGGCAAAGGTAGACTGGAGATGTTTATTACCTTAAGCTGTTAATCCACAGTTGATTGGGGTTTATGCTTAGTCTTCCCACTAACTTCTGTATTTTCTACTAACTAGCAAGAGATTGGCTTCAACACAGGCAGTACACAGTTTTTAAGCTAATTCAAACAGAAATGCCACCTTTTAAAAATATTCAGGAAATTGGTAAAATCCCTTTTCTATTTGAGTGAGTGATATTTATTTACTCAAAACCAATCTACAGTGTAGCTTTAGGCCAGAAGAAGAAGAAATTATTTGAAGAGGTGAAGTATAAGCCATGCCATGTCATGCATTTCCTTTGGTAAAATACACACACTGACCCAACCCATGTTTTCCATTACACACTGCTCCAAAAGGATAGGAAAATAAAGATATTTCTCACAGTGCTGGCACAGACTCGATGGTCAAACTGGAATGACCTCAGCTGCAAAAGAAGCCCTTTTATTTCCCAGCTCTCCCATGTTCTCTCTGCACCCTTAGGGCCTGGGAGAGTCTCCCTGAAGATCACCAGTTGATTGACTTTCCACCTAATTTTAAGACTTATTAAAATGCTCTCCTTGCCTCCTTGTTCCTGAGGCTTTTCCTATGAGATGTACTTCTCAATAAATCTTAAAAATAAAAGTCAAGATTCAAGATGGTGGCATGGCAGGTGAAACAGAGAACTCCTCCTAAAACCACAGGTAGTGTGAAAATATAGTTAATACAACTACCCCTTAAACAGCAACAGGAAAGAAGGCTGCACCAGAGTGCATACAGACCTCATGAACAGAGCAGACCTAACAAAACAGGATAACGTATGAAAGCCTTGATCCAGTGGGACCCAAGCCTTTCCCCCACCCCAGCACACTGGCAGGAGGAAGAGAGACAGCAGGGAAGAGGTGGAAGCCTGGGACTGCTGAACACCTAGCCCTGGAGATCTGCTCTGTAAGCAGAAATCTACACTGTGTGGTGCTCTGGAGGATGGGGAGCTGGGACAGGCAAAGTGCTTGAGAGACAGATTCCGGCCATTTGTAGAGGACAGGATCCACACCTGGCCGCTCTGGGACAAGGGAAATGCAGGTGGTGTGAGAGGCTTCCTAGCAGTGAGAGGACTGCTGAAGGGGTGGGATTTCCATGGAGCTCGCTGCGTGGGAGAAGGGATAGGAGGACAAGGTTGTCTGGGTGCGCTCTGCCCAGCAGATTGGGAACTTTGGGGAGCTTCAGGCTCTCCATTGCCCTGGCTGGCTACTCAGCTCTGAGGCCCCCACTGTGATACACAGCCTGCTGAATCTTCCTTCTGGCCTGACAGCACTGGCTCGCAAACCAGCAGCCACTGCTCTGGCATCAGGACAGCCAGAGAGAGGCCTCACCTAAAAAAGCTAGACATGCCAAGCACAGAGGCTTACACGTGTGTGCTTGGCCCACTGGCTCTGATACTGGAGACAGGCAGGGCAGACAGGAATCAGGAAACAGATCTTTCCTCCCCCCAGGCACCAGCTCTGCTCCCCTACGACCCCCAACCTCACTCGAGGGGCTGAGCAGCTCCAGAGACTGGAGCTTCTGAGCAATAGAGGGCACCACACAAAAATATGAAATGTCAAAAGATCATGGTACAGACCAAAATATCAAACCCCAGAAAAAGAGCCAAATGAAACCGAACTCACCAATCTTCCTGAAAGAGAGTTCAAAATAAAAATCATAAACATGCTTATGGAGGTACAGAAAAATATTCAAGTACTCAGAAGTGAATTTAAGATGGAGATTCAATCATTAAGAAATTCCATATCTGAAAAGAAACATACAAGGGAGAGATTTAAAAGCAGGTTAGATATAGTAGAAGAGACAGTAATTGGAATAGAAATTAGAAAAGAGGAATACAAAGAACCTGAGGCACAGAAAGAAAAAAGGATCTCTAAGAATGAAAGAATATTGAGAGAACTGTGTGACCAACCCAAACGGAACAATATTGACATAATAGGGGTACCAGAAGAAGAAGAAGAGAGAAAGTGTCATTGAGGAAGTAATAGCTGAAAATTTCCCCTGTCTGGGGAAGGAGATAGTCTCTCAAGCCATCGAGATGCACAGATCTCCCAACACAAGGGACCCAAGGAAGACAATATCAAGACATATAATAATTTAAATGATCAAGGATAAAGACAGACTTTTAAAAGCAGCTAGAGAGAGAGAAAAGATCACATACAAAGGAAGACCCATCAGGCTATCATCAGATTTCTCAACAGAAACCTTATAGGCCAGAAGGGAGTGGCATGATATATTTAATGCAATGAAGCAGAAGGGCCTCAAACCAAGAATACTCTACCCGGCAAGGTTATCATTTAAATTTGAAGGAGGGATTAAACAGTTTTCAGATAAGCAAAAGCTGAGAGAATTTACCTCCCACAAACCACCTCTACAGTGCATTTTGGAGGGACTCTATAGATGGAAGTATTCCTAAGACTAAATAGATGTCACCCAAAGGATAGATAGAGAGTACAGAATATGATTCATAACATACAAAGAATGGAGGAGGAAGAAAAAGGAGGAAAAAAAAAGAATCTTTTGGTTGTGTTTGTAATAGCATACAAAATGAGTTAAACTAGACTGTTAGATAGTAAGGGAATTACCCTTGAACCTTTGGTAACCACAAATCTAAAGCCTGCAATGCAATAAGTACATACCTATAGATAATCACCCTAAACATAAGTGGTTGGAATGCAACAATCAAAAGATGTAGAGTCACTGAATGGATAAAAAAACAAGACCCATCTATATGCTGCCTACAAGAGACTCACTTCAAACCAAAGACATACACAGACTGAAAGTAAAGGGATGGAAAAAGATATTTCATGCAACTAACAGGGAGAAAAGAGCAGGAGTTACAGTACTTGTATCAGACAAAATAGACGTTAAAACAAAGAAAGTCACAAGAGACAAAGAAGGACTTTACATAATGATAAAGGGGTCAGTCCAAAGAGAGGATATAACTATTACAAACATCTATGCACCCAACACAGGATCACCTACATATGTGAAACAAATACAAACAGAATTAAAGGGGGAAATAGAATACAATGCCTTCATTTTGGGAGACTTCAACCCACCACTCACTCCAAAGGACATTTCAACCAGACAGAAAATAAATAAAGAGAAAGAGGCACTGAAGGACATATTAGAACAGATGGACCTTATAGACATCTACAGAACACTCCATCCAAAAGCAACAGGATACACACTCTTCTCAAGTGCATATGGAACATTTTCAAGAATAGATCATATACTAGGCCACAAATAGAGCCTCAGTAAATTCAAAAAGATTGAAATTGTACCAACCAACTTTTCAAATCACAAAGGTATGAAACTAGAAATAAATTACGCAAAGAAAAAGAAAACCCACAAACACATGGAGGCTTAATAACATGCTCCTAAATAATCAATGGAACAATGACCAAATAAAAACAGACATCAAGCAATATATGCAGACAAATGACAACAATAATTCAACACTGCAAAATCTGTCAGATGCAAGCAAAGGCCATGCTAAGAGGGAAATATACTGCAATACAGGCCTACCTCAGGAAAGAAGAACTATCCCAAATGAACACTTTAAACTCACAATTAATGAAACTAGAAGAGGAAGAACAAATGAAGCTCAAAGTCAGTAGACAGAGGGACATAATAAAGATTAAAACATAAATAAATAAAATCGAGAAGAATAAAACAATAGAAAGAACCAATGAAAGCAGGAGCTGGTTCTTTGATAAACAATATAGATAAACCCCTAGCCAGACTTATTAAGAAAAAAAGAGAGTCTACACACCAACAGAATCAGAAATGAGAAAGGAAATATCACTACAGACACTGCAGAAATACAATGAATTATGAGAGAATACTATGAAAAATTATATGCTAACAAACTGGTGAACTTAGAAGAAATGGACAACTTTCTAGAAAAATACAACATTCCAAGGCTGACCCAGGAAGAAACAGAAAATCTGAATAGACCAATTACCAGCAAAGAAATTGAATTGGTAATCAAAAAATTACATAAGAACAAAACTCCTGGACCAGACGGTTTCACTGCTGAATTTTATCAAACATTTAATGAAGACCTAATACCCATCCTCCTTAAAGTTTTCCAAAAAGTAGAAGAGGAGGGAATACTCCAGAACTCATTTTACGAGGCCAACATGACTCTAATACTAAAACCAGGCAAAGACACGACAAGAAAAGAAATTACAGAACAATATCCCTGCTGAACATAGATGCAAAAATAGTCAACAAAATATTAGCAAACTGAACTCAAAAATATATCAGAAAGATTACCCATCATGATCAAGTGGGATTCATCCCAGGGATGCAAGGATGGTACAGTATTTGAAAATCCATCAACATCATCCACTACATCAACAAAAAGAAGGACAAAAACCACAGGATCATCTCCATAGATGCTGAAACAGCATTTGACAAAATTTAACATCCATTCATGATAAGAACTCTCAACAAAATAAGTATAGAGGTCAAGTACCTCAACATCATAAAGGCCATATATGACAAACCCACAGCCAACATTATACTTAACAGCGAGAAGCTGAAAGCTTTTCCTTTAAGATCAGTAACAAGACAAGGATGCCCACTCTCCCCACTTTTATTCAACATAGTTCTAGAGGTCCTAGCCACAGCAATCAGACAACACAAAGAAATAAAAGGCACCCAGACTGGTAAGGAAGAAGTCAAACTGTCCCTGTTTGTAGATAACATGATATTGTACATAAAAAACCCTAAAGAATCCACTCCAAAACTACTAGATCTAATATCTGAATTCAGCAAAGTTGCAGGATACAAAATTGGTACATAGCAATCTGTCGCATTTCTATATCCTAATGTTCAACTAGCAGAAAGAGAAATCAGGAAAACAATTCCATTCACAATTGAATCCAAAAGAATAAAATAGCTAGGAATAAACCTAACCAAGGAAGTGAAAGACCTATACTCTGAAAACTACAAGACACTCATGAGAGAAATTAAAGAAGATGCCAATAAATGGAAACACATCCCATGCTCATGGATAGGAAGAGATAATATTGTCGAAATGGCCATCCTGCCTAAAGCAATCTACAGATTCCATGCAATCCCTATCAAAATACCAACAGCATTCTTCAATGAACTAGAGAAAATAGTTCAAAAATTCATATGGAACCACAAAAGACCCCAAATAGCCAAAGCAATCCTGAGAAGGAAGAATAAAGTGGCAGGGGGGGGGAATTACACTCCCTGACTTCAAGCTCTACTACAAAGCCACAGTAATCAAAACAATTTGGTGCTGGCACAAGAACAGATTCATAGACCAGTGGAACAGACTAGAGAACCCAGATATAAACCCAACATATATGATCAATTAATATACAATAAAGGAGCCATGGATATACAGTGGGAAAATGACAGCCTCTTCAACAGCTGGTGTTGGTAAAACTGGACAGCTACATGTAAGAGAATGAAACTGGATTATTGTTTAACCCCATACACAAAAGTCAACTCAAAATGGATTAAAGACCTGAATGTAAGTCGTGAAACCATAAAACTCTTAGAAAAAACATAGGCAAAAATCTCTTGGACATAAATATGAGCAACTTCTTCATGAACATATCTCCCTGGGCAAGGGAAACAAAAGCAAAAATGAACAAGTGGGACTATATCAAACTAAAAAGCTTCTGTACAGCAAAGGACAGCATCAATACTACAAAAAAGTATCCCACAGTATGGGAGAATATATTCATAAATGACATATCCGATAAGGGGTTGACATCCAAATTATATGAAGAGCTCACACACCTCAACAAACAAAAAGCAAATAAGCCAATTAAAAAATGGGCAGAGGAGCTGAACAGACGCTTCTCCAAAGAAGAAATGCAGATGGCTAACAGACACATGAAAAGATGCCCCACATCACTAATTATCAGAGAAATGCAAATTAAAACCACAGTGAGATATCACCTCACACCAGTAAGGATGGCCAGCATCCAAAAGACAAACAACAACAAATGTTGGCAAGGATGGAGAAAGGGGAACCCTCCTACACTGCTGGTGGGAATGTAAACTAGTTCAACCATTGTAAAAGCAGTATGGAGGTTCCTCAAAAAACTCAAAATAGAAATACCATTTGACCCAGGAATTCCTCTCCTAGGAATTTACCCTAAGAATGCAGGAGCCCAGTTTGAAAGAGACATATGCACCCCTATATTTATCACAGCACTATTTACAATAGCCAAGAAATGGAAGCAACCTAAGTGTCCATCAGTAGATGAATGGATAAAGAAGATGTGGTACATATACACAATGGAATATTATTCAGCCATAAGAAGAAAACAAATCCTACCATTTGCAACAACATGGATGGAGCTAGAGGATATTATGCTCAGTGAAATAAGTCAGGCAGAGAAAGACAAGTACCAAATGATTTCACTCATATGTGGAGTAGAAAAAACTGAAGGAACAAAACAGCAGCAGACTCACAGAACCCAAGAATGGACTAACAGTTACCAAAGGGAAAGGGACTGGGGAAGGTGGGTGGGAAGGGAGGGATAAGGGGGAAAAAAGCAATTAGCACACATAATGTCGCAGTGGGGGTGGATACGGGGAAGGCAGTATAACCCAGAGAAGACAAGTAGTGATTCTATAGCATCTTACTTTGCTCATGGACAGTGACTGTAATGGGGTATGTGGGGGGGACTTGATAATAGGGGTAGTCCAGTAACCATAATGTTGCTCATGTAATTGTACATTAATAATAGCAAAATAAAAGAAATCTAAATTTTAATAAATAAATAAATAAAAAGTCTGATGGAGAGCATCTACAATAATATCAATCCTATTGAGATGATGACTCAGGGAAATTTTGACCTGGAAGAGATCTTAGAAATAGCATGTCCTCTCCTTCCCCACCTCATGTTGTAAAAAATGAAAACAATGTGGGGTTTTTTACCCCCAATAATGGAGGTTCCTCAAAAAACTCAAAATAGAAATACCATTTAACCCAGGAATGCTGAATAAATGCTGCATTTTTTTAATTATTAGTTTTCAGGCACAACTTAAGTGACAAAATATATTTGGCAAAGCTTTTGGAGATAAGAGATTTCATTCCTTTTTCAGTAATGTGCCGGTCAGTTGTCTAAGAATTGTCTCCACCTGCTATACTACACTTTTGTAGTAGATACAGTCTGTGAATCCCAGAGCCATCTACTTTGCCTCCATGCGCTGTCTTAGGCAATGTCATTATAGAACAAGTATTCAGTGAATTCTTATAATGTGTACAGGACAATGATAACATTTGTCTTGCAGTGCCAAATTAGGGGGAAAAATTAGCAAACAAAGTCTTATAAGACTCATTGAGGCTCCGTCTTTGACTTGAGAATGTTGCTTATCTACTCTGAAAAGTCCTGGCAGCATATCCCGAGATATTCATAAATGACATATCTGATAAGGGGTTGACATCCAAATTATATAAAGAGCTCACGCACCTCAACAAACAAAAAGCAAATAAGCCAATTAAAAAATGGGCAGAGGAGCTGAACAGACGCTTCTCCAAAGAAGAAATGCAGATGGCCACGTCAGGCTCCATACACTGCCTGCTCTCTGTCCTCTCAGAAGTCACAGCCAGAATGAGCAGATAGACTCTAACGTAAAGAAGTGCAAGACCTGAGAGCACCTGAGAAGACATGTGTATACCTGTTACTATGAACTCTCTTGTGTCCCTGGAGAAGGTTTTGTTTTGTTTCTTTGTTTTAAGAAAATAAGGGTGAAAATATGCTGAGACAGGAGGACCCTCTACCCCTACCTTCCTTAAAGACCAGTTTGGGATCTCTTCCTTTCTGAGTGGCCAAGCGTAGTGCATTGTACATGGTAGGTGGCCAAGAATTTGTCGAAGGAACGGGTAAGAAAATAAAACTGGAAAGAACTAACTTTTCTGTTGAAGGACTTTTTTTTAGTTTAGATCAAAAGCAAACAAACAAAAAATTCCCATTCCTTTTTTAGTCCTGATAGTACTGACCACGTTTTTCAGCTGAGGACTCCCAGCTCTGCCAGACGCGTGCCAACTTGCCCCAAATCTCAGAACCGATACATGGCTTGAAGCCTTTTCTCTCTCTGTCTAACACCCCATTGCCTCCCTCCTTTGTGAGACATGGGGAATGCAGAACTGCACGACCCGGGCTCACCTCACAGCTACTGCTCAGGAACACCCAGCGGCCCCCAAACCACCATGTGTCCGGTCCCCCCTCCCTCCTTTGTGGAGTCCCTGCTTCTGTAATTATATATCAGACTCTGTACGTTACTCTTTACAGCAGGAAGAATGACATGTTCTTCCAGATCATTAAAAGATGGGGAACTATGGCACAGTGAAGGATGGAGCTAAAAGGAAGAACAAAGAAATAATTAGGGTAACATTTGAAACTTTTTTCCCCTGAACTGGGTTGAAATTATTGCAGATGAAAAATATATATCCTGTGTTTTTTTTTTAGTAACTGAAAGTTGTTAGGTCTTTTGAAATAGGCATAAAAACTTAAATTGGACTTGTTGCCCCTCCTATACAAAGCTTAGCTTCCTAAGGAATATTATAATAGATGCCATATCATCAGCACCGTGTCAACAAAGCACTTTATATAAAACTATCCAAAGCACCTTCTCTCTCATGTTCAATAAAAGGCTAGTAACAAGACAACTGCTTTCTCAGAGGAATTCTTTTAACCTTTCAGAAACAAAATATTTCATGCTAATTCCTGCTTAATTGGAGGGAATTCATTTCTTTAAAATCATTGAATATGAGTTTGAAGTCTGTTTCACCCCTGACCTCTTTAATTCAATCAAGGTCACCTCATAACTTGCCCAAACAGCTCTATTTCTCAATTAGAGAAGGGGTAGAGCTGTTTAAAGACATTTAGTATTTGATTAATAGTGCTTAACTAGACTTCAGTACTTGCAATGTTTTTAAGAAATTGCTAGTAAGAATAAAACATTGCTACCTGAAAAATTATACTCATCAGAAACCAAAAACAAATCATTTTAATGAGCAATGCAAAAACCGCTTTTTGTGGGGATATGAGAAAGATGATCAGAGTCCATATATAGAGTTTTAACATCTGAACAACCCTCTCCTGGGGAGAAATTGCTAATTTAACCATGCAGACAGTTCTTAAAATACATGCATTTTTCCCTGCCTGAAGGACTCAGAGAAGATGAATGCTGAGTTTGTTGAAGCAGGGTTTTGTAGCACTCAAGCCCTGGGGATGAAAAGAAGTAAGGAGAAGATGTGTCCAGCTGAAGAATGTGGACCGGAGCCATCTGAAGGCATGAGAAATCAAGAGTGCTGAAAATGAGTTTTGGGGAGACTTCCTTCCATGTTTCCTTCCCATTTGCTGGGCTTCACTGAGGAATGCTAAGCTCACCTTGATGCTCTTTCGAAGATAAGGTCATCTGGGGGATCAAATTATTAGAAAGGCTCTGAGAAAGTGGCCTATATAAAAGTGAGAACTGGTGTCCCTGGAAGAGAGAGCTTAGAGTCACTGAATAGAGTGAAGATGTAACTTTGAACCAGATGAGGTAAAATGTCCCAGCAGTATCTTAGTTTTGTGTCTGGCATGGCTTGGCAACTGATGTCCTTTTCTCCACCCCTCAGCTTTCTGGACAGTAGCATAAGACTTGTCCTGAGAGAGTTTCCTCAGGGTTGTAAGAAATAACCAATTAAAGGATTCTGTGGCATTTGCAAATACCAGGTCCTGTGGCAATACAGACAACTGACCCTGGAGAGCAACAGGAGAAGGCCCAGGTGAGCGGTTCACAGCCGTGGCCGCACCCGAGACAGACCTCGGGAGCTTTATACAAATGCCAGGGCCTGGGGGTTAATGCCCAGGCAGCTCTGTTATAAAATACTCCTCGGGTGCTTCTGAGGCGCAAAAGAAAACCACTGTCATGTACATGAGGATTGATGGCTGTCAGTAATAAGTGTAGAAGAAGGAGAGAAAAAAACAGGTGGAGATAAGGTGATAAAATATGAGAACAAGAAGAAACTTAAAATGGAGTGAAAGAAAAAAAATGTTCTGTGGTAAGGAAGTGCCTGACATAGGCAATAAAGAAATGAAAGGGAGCAGTTTATTTAAGTATGGCACACATGACACGGGTAGAGAATTCCCATCCTGATACCTGTGTGAGGTGCATCTGACATACACTTTGGCTACTTGGAGCAAAGGCTAGTTGGGAGGAGAGAAACGATGAAGGTAGCCTGGTGAAGAAACTACGATGAGAGCCAAGGACGGAGCCCAGCTTCCCTGTGACTCCAGGAGGATAGCCAGGGACTGCTTTCTCGTCGTCCATCAGTGGTGAGAGGGAAGCGGGATGCTCGGACATTTGCCAAAGAGAAAAGCCTCTGAAGATCTGGAGGCTGGTCTGGAGACAGTGTGCACACAGGAAGGGCCCCTGTCCTCCAGCAGGAGGCCGACCCAAGGGCCCTCTGTCGGGGCGACTAACTGGAGCACCGAGGTGAAGCTGGGCCATTCCTGGGTGGGAGCTGCAAACCTGCTGCTGCAGGAACCTTCTCCAGAAATATGGCTGCAAAGAAAAGTAATACACAACCACATCCACTAGATCAGAAAAATGTGCTTGGGAGACACTGCCTGGCAGATTTATGAAAGCATTCAGTCCCAATATCATCACGGGAGAGGCAGTAAGTAGCACTCAGAGAGGAACAGGTAGATAGATTAATGAAATGTGAGAAGCAAAGCATATGGCGGAGAATCCAGAAGGCCATGTTCAAGGTACAAGCTGGAGAGGAGAAGGTTCTTTCCCTAACAGATGCAGTGAGGAAAGGCTGAGAGAAAAAAGAAATGAGAGAAAAGAATAAAAAAAGCATGAGGAAATGGGATCTGGTCCCTAAAGGCTAGGGAAGTGGTTCTCAAACTTCGGCATGATTAGAATCACCCTAGAAACTTGCTAAAAGGTGCATCCTCAGGCCCCATTCCAAACACTCAGGTCAGAGGGGCTGGGATGGGTCCAGAACTTCTCATTTAAGAGACACCAAGGTGGCATGCATGAAGGTTGCTTGTGGAACACAGTACTGGCCCTTAGAGATGGCAGTTAGTTATTCTCTACCTTGGCTATATATTTAGAGAGGATGGGAATTCTTGTGCTAATGCCTGGCACCAGTATATGTGCATAAATCAGTCTCAACAGTGGTGACAAGGAAAGGGAGGGGAGGAGGCTTCCCGGGCAGCCCAAGCCCGGTGCTGCCCACCAAGCTCACGAGCACAGGCATGGTCCCCACGTAGGAGCCTGGGCTGACAGAGTTCAGTAAGGCCCAAAGACTGAGAGAAGACGAAGATTCTCTATACCGCTCGTCTTTGTTATCCCAAGAATGTGGTGTCATAAAAGCTTTGTGGGAAATGCCAGTATTCCTTGCAGAGGGTGATTCCTAGAACTGAGAACAAACTTTAGGTCTGGACTGATGTTTCATTTCACAGAGTATGGACTTGCTTTATGTGGTAGAAACCACCAGTTCAAGAGCGCGTGTGTGTAGGGGAGGTACTAGGAGTAGGAAAACATTGCTTCTTGAAGGGAAGTTTTCTTGAAGAAAATGAAAGTGACCATTTGTTCAAAAGTAAAGAAATGTGCAAGTTAGGAGGAGAAAGAGGGGAGGCCATCGCACCGCAGGCGGATGAGGACCTGCGAAATGGCAGGAGTGATCGCTCCAGAGAAAGGCGGCTGTTCCCAGCTTCCCTCTCTGGACGGGACCAGCCACTACTGAGCGGCACAGGGCAGACCCAGCGGTGGGGACTGTGCCTGAGAGAGGATCTGTGAGGGTGGCGCACCACGGGCAGGGGGCTTGCTGCTCCCAAAAGCCAGGGTCATTGTGTCATTTTCTCTGTCTGCCTAAGTCGGACTGCCCTGAAAAAGAATTTTTAAGCCTTAAGAGGGTGGAAAAAAGGTAGCCCTGTATCTTGGAAATTGAAATAGGGATCAAAAGTAAAAAAGAAAACTGAAGTCTAATCAAAAAAGGGAGAGTGGGGGTAAATGCCTGCTGCCAGGATTCGGGTGTTTAACCACCCGGCCCCTCTTCTCTGTCTCCCAGCTCTCTTGCCCTGTCCGCCTGGACACTGCTGAGACTGCTGGGTCCTTTGTGAACATGGCCTCCAGGCCTGCTCCCCGGCAGCTTATCAAAGTGTGAGCCTGCATAGGGCCCAGCCCAACCCCTCTTCTTCAGGAAAAAACCCCCCTCAGCATGCCTTCCGGACAGAAGCCCCTCTCCCTCACCCCTGGTCCCACATGGGCGGGGAACAGCTCTAAGCAGCTTCCATCAGCTCCATCCCTGTAGCTGGTTCTCGTGCAGCTGGGCTGGGAGCACCTGAGGTCAGGCGGGCCGGGCTGAGCCTGGAGCAGGCATCCCACTGGCTTTTGCAGGAGCCACTGCATCTGGGCTTCCCAGAGGGCTCTAAAGACATCCCTCACCCGGCGTGGCATCCCTTGACAACATTTTAAATAGCAGATATTTAAAAATGCATTTGAAAGAAGTGTGCATGCCTCTTTCCTCAGCTTGTTTTCCTCTGAGGACAATGGGGATAGTTGGGGCCGCATCAGAAGACACCAGCGTCAGTGGGGAAGCAGTGCGTCATGCTGTGCGCTCTCACTGGTGTCAGCAGTTCCTCAGAGTCCCTGTCCCTGGTGCGGACCTCTTCCTTAGGATGAGCTGTGTGGAGGGAGGGGGGCAGAGGCTTGTGTGTTCCTAAGCCACCTGCTGCTGGGTGTGCCTCCAGACTCACGTGTGAGCCATTACAATTATGGGCTCGAGCTTACCTGTGCTCTCCACATGCCCCTCCTCCTACTAGCCTCACGCAGACAGAAGCAGCCCTGCATCATGCTTCTGCTTAGCTCTCCCTGATAATAGCTAACGTGTAGGCTATCCTACCACGACAAGTATAAAATGTTATGTCAATGCTAAGTTGTAATAACAATAATGCTGCAAAAATGTAGCGGAAGGAATTCTGTGAGCAATTTGAGGAAGATTGCTGTGTTCGTGGTGATACAGGTGTCACTGGAGAACAGATGGATTGCAGTTGGCCAGCTGTCAGAGGAGGCTGAGGCATTCAGAGGAAGGCTGGCCTCAGCAGGTGTCCAGAGCGCTCTTCAGCTCTGCCTGGGCACCTGGAGGTGACACACAGGCCCTGGGCCACCATCTGGATATTGGAGAGTGGGGCTGGACCTCGTCTCGGCCTTCCTCAGCCCATTCAGAGGGGCCCGTGGGGCCAGGGCTCTCTGGGGAGAGGGGTTTCCACCACCTTTATTATAACTGGAGGCACAGGACACTACCAAAACCAGACACAGGTGGGTTCAGATGGAGGGGTAGGCACTCTCATGGCAGTACTTCGGGAGCCCCTAGCTGGGCAGGAGTCTTTGGACACCACTTTCAGAATGGTGCCTTATTAACCACCCAAGGTGAGGCTCCAGGCCTAGTGGCTAGCAGCTGTCAGTGTGGCCATTTCAGAGAAGAGAGACTCGGGGCAGAAGGAGGGATCCTCAAGCGCTTCCAGTCAGGCCTCAAGACTACCAGGTGGGTGAGTTTAACCTTCACATGGGTCATTCCCCACTTTTTTCTGCAGAAGGTAAATTTGTGTTTATTTTAAAATAGGGTCATCCTCCCTGCTGCCACAGCCAAGCCTCCCTCCCCAGCTGACCACGCCCCAAACAGAGCCAAGAGTGGAATGCCTGACTCTGCTGGAAACAGATGAGCTGCTGCAGCAGGGCCCGTGGTGTTCGCTCCTGAGCTGCAGGGCTCCGCCAGCTGGGCTCCCTGCCGGCAGTACCTGTGGGGTAGGGGCTCTGCAGCCACACTGGCTGAGTATAAGCCCTGCCCCTCCCACAGCTGTGCATCCTCCGTGGCTCCCAAACTCAGTAAAACAAGCAATCATCATATTCACTATGTCATGTTTCTGTGAGGGAGGAGGGAGACTGGCAGATGACACGCTCAGCACACTGCCTGGCACGTAAAACTTGTGAGCAGTTACTTCCTCTGTCACTAGTCCTGCTGCTGCTCTTGCTACTGGTATTTGGGGAAATGGGGGCACGAACACACACGGCTGTACCTTTTGCTGCCCACTCCATAAGGAGGTGCTCAGGCCCCTGGCTCGGGGCTGCGGCACGCCTGCCCTCACAGGTGCAGAGCATGGAGCTGGGGCTCATGGGAAAGGACGCCAAGGAATGAAACCAGAATGGCAAGCTAGGCGTGTTCTTCCTTCAGAAGTATTTATCCAAACAAGCCAAACACAGCCCCAGTTCCAGAGCCGGGTGGCGGAATGGGCAGTGGTTTGAGCAGTACTTCTCACCGTGTGGCCTCGGCAAGAGCAGCGTCCGCTGCGGCTGGGAGCTCGGAGGAGTGCACGTTCTCGGGCTTGGTCCCAGACATACCAAACTGGAAGCTCTGCAGTTAGGGCCCAGAAATGTGTTTCAGCATTCCACCAGGAAATTCTGATGCGGGCCATTGTTTGGGAAACGCTGGTTTAGAGTAACACTAGCTGTTTTATAAATAAGTCCCAAATTTTCAGTGGCTTAACTAAGACAAAAAAAATTATTTTTGGGGTACCAAAGAATCCAAAGCAGATATTCTTGGTCTGTGGGCACCTTTGTTGCATGTGGTGGTTCAGAGACGCAGGCCCATTCTAGCAGGAGGAAGAGAAGGAGGAACTATGCAGAAGGCACGTACTTCTCACTCTCATGACTCCGTGGTAAGAACTGACCGTACAGCCACCCTGGGGCAGTCACTTCCCAGGAACAACACTGCCCAAAGCGAAAAGCATGAGCTTGGTACACTGTGTGATGACTGGACACCCAGGCTCCCTGAAAAGCCAGCATGCGGGGCCAGATGGAGCCTGGAGAGTCCCTCTGTCACCAGGCCACAGTGAGGATATCTTCCAGGCCTCAGGCCCATCCATGAGGTCCTGTAGTCTGTCCTCACCAGCACAACCACCTCTCTGGGCAGCCCCTGATGACATCCTTGAAAAAGACTTTCTTGGCATGTGGGAAAGAAATGCACAGTTCAGCAGCAGCCTCCCAGCATTCCAGGACATCTGGCAAATGGAGGGAGAATTTTAAACACAGAGTTCCCCAAAGACACAAAGATGAACAGTTCTTGAGAAATCCAGATATTGTTAGAAACAATATGATAAAGTGTTTTTTCAGTTACATCTTGCCTGAGCATGAAAAAGATATTAACATACTGTCAGTTTAGTGGGACATAACCCAAAATAACTCACATTTTTCATACGGTGCTAATTATTTTGCTGAGTCTGGCTCAGGCTGGTAAGACAGAGATTTCAAGGCTTTCGCCAGATTATTTACTTAAAGAAGTTAAGCATGCCATTATCTGTTGCCATGGAAACACAGTAAGTAATACAGGAGACAGAGGTCACTTTGACCATAATTAATATAAAGAACAATGGTTTATATAGAATCTAGTAAAGGGTACAGAGAGGTGCTGTGATACTTTTAAACCTCTTCTTCAGCAGTGCAATACAATCTCTGAATCAATTTTCTTAACACTAGTATCACTTTGGTAATTTTAGTCAGCTAGCACTCATTTTTGAAATGTAATTTAATCTTGCTGAGCAAAGGTTTTGCAGTTATTTCATTTTTTATCCAAACAGAAAATCTCAGTTTCAGAATTTTTCTAAGGTCCCCAGCAATTATAAATGGACAGCTTCACTGGCCTTAGCCTTGTGTATGCCGCAGCTCCTGGCACGTGGGTTCTGCATAAACAAGTGATCGGTGAATGACTTGATAACCCAGAGGCACCACTAGATTCAGCAGCGCCTTTAAAATCACCAAAGGAAGATTTAAGTATGTTCAGAATAGCTTACATTGAAAGAATTATTGTATTCTCTTTTTTTATTGAACATCGGTAATCCACCTCTGGTGGCTTTTCACTAAATATGCCATTTATTGGAACACAGGGCACTCCTTAGGGATTCTTATAAAAAAAGATGCACACTGTCACTTATTTTTAATCCTAATGATTATTTGAATAGTGAATTTGTTGTGCAGTCTCTCAAGGGTAAATATTATCATGGGAGCTTGATTACACATTTTTCACAACTTTTTAATACAGTGTCCCAGAAAGAACTGAAGAGGAAAAAAAAAAAGGAGAAATGAAAGAGTGGCCCTTTAAAATTTCTGAATTTTTAATGCACTGGAGAAATGACATTAAGTTAGGAATATACTAGGATTTTGTTTCTTTTAGAGCTCTGGTCCAAGAAAAATAATCTAGCTTCTTCCAGGAAGCCTCATCTGAGGGGTGGATTCAGGGCTGCAGCGTGACACCGAATAATGTTTACAAACAGGTGGCCTGAAGTTAAGTGGAGTCAATATTCAATTTCTCACCCTTTAGAAGATAACCACTTTGCTGCCACATGAATAACCAAAATTCTATTTTGCAAATATCAAGCTTGAAATCATTTAATCAGGAATGTAAATCAGTTAAATGCCCCAATTATAAAAATGTTGATGGGATTGGCTATGGTATTGATTTTGGGGGAGTGGCAGGTGGGTAGAGTTACAGCTGCTGGGGTTTTATTTTATATATATATAATGATATCACATTCTTTCAGAAGTGCAAACAGCATCATATCCTACATTGCAGGCACAGTGGTCACTTGGCTTAGCCAAGAATAAGAACTGTCAGCAGTGCCATCCACAGGGTTAAAGGAGGCCCCTAAAATAATGGATGGTGCACTTTCCTATATGCACTTATGTTCAGATAATTCATTTAAATAATGTTGCTGGCACATGCTTTATAGCTGCTTGTTTTTTGCTACACAGATTTCAGCATATCTTGCGGACTATGCAATTCATTTGGAAAATGTAATTTCCATCTCTGCATACTAATCGATTTCTTCACAAACACCTGCTATCAGTTATGATAATAAAAATGCCACTCTAAATTGAAAAAGGGCCAAATAGAGCTTCGTAAGGAAACGACTTAAATGTCTTTGAATGCTACTAAATGTAGTAATATTCAATGTAGCGCCAACACTTTTTCCATCATTTGCATTTTCCATAATTTTGCCCCATTACAACATCCCCTCTCTTAAATGCCGCCTCATAACCATTTCCTTACAGACTGGTAAACTGAGTTGTCTGGAGTTGGTATCTCAGGGTGTGGACAGCGTCTGAACTTGGGTTGAACAATGTTAAAAAGCACTAGCTCACACTCCAAGTATACCCTGGGTCATTTCTGATTTTATGAGTAAGTCCCTGAAAACTGTAAAATTGGCTGCTCCTTGGTTTTGCACACACATATACACCAAATAAAATTTCCTTTATTCATTCTCTTCAGCCTCCAGTTCATTCCATGCACCATTGCCAAACTAATCTTCCAGAATCACCAGTTTCATCGTGTCCTTTTGCTGCCTAACTACCTTCAGTGGTTCTCAACTGGCCTCCCCGTTGAGTCTGACTCTCTGGTCCAACTTCTGGGCCCAGTCCTGTCTCGTCACCTGACATGGCTGGCTCACCTTTCTCTCACTTGCATTTTTGTTCAAGCTTCTCTCCTTCCTGCCCAGAAGAGTCTGTCTTCTCTTCCTGGCCCTGGGCTTTTGTCTATGCTGCTGCTCCTGGCTGAGAGGCCCTTCCCAGTTCTTGGGCTTTCCTCCTTCAAAGCCCTCCTTTATGACTCCAGTCTGCATTTTCCTCTCTTTCTCCAAAGTCCTGTAGGATGTAGTCTCTTGTCACATGCCTTGACACTAAGTTGCTCCTTTATTTAATCATCCAACCAACATTTATTGAGTGCCTGCTGTATGCCAGGCAATAAGGCTGTGTTCTCTTCCTTGAATGTATTAGTTTCCATTCAAATGTGTCAGTCTTTATCATATTTTAAGTTCCTTGAAAGAAGAGACATATTCTGTCTCCTCTTTTTGTGATCCAAGTTGCCCAGACAGGCCTGGGGGTACAGAGTATGTATGCAGTAAACGCTTGTTGACTGACTGATCCCTAATGGTTTGCAGTAGAGAATTTTCTGGTTAATTGCATTTTCTATCCAATTAGTATCTCAGCATGTACTATATATAATCACAAATTGCAAAGTAGAATACCATAAAACACTCAACTATAGAACTATTATTAACCTAATTTGATGTTTGATATTTGAGGAGAGAATTCACTGGGGTCTCAGATCACTTATCTGAGGATTTATCATCATTGTACTGTAATGTGGAGGTAACCCACCCAGAAGGCTGACCTCAGTCTGGCTGATTGGCACTGGAGGGATGGTGGTGGAAATGGACATGCATGGAGAACCTGCTGAGCAGTAAGTAGGCTCCGCACCACACCCGTATCAGCTGGAAGTCATTTTTTGAAGAAGTTTCTGACAAGCTTTTTAAATTATTTCACTTTTCTCTTGCTTATTGTCTTGCCAATGGGTTTCAGCCCCAGGCAAGTTCCCTATGGATTCAATGTGACCAAAGAAATTGACAGAAAAATGTTCTTTGGGGTGAAAAGGTTTATTACCCGGCTTGTTCTCCCGGCGGTAGGTCGAGCACTAGCGTCTCTGACTCTGCCCAGAGCACTAGGACGATCTCTCTATATAGCACAGTAATAGCTTATTGCCTAAAGGTGTGGAAGTGGTAGCCTAGCAACAGGCCAGTTACATCATCAGGTGGTTTAAGTTCAGTGGGGATCCTGGCCATAGGAACCGCAACTGCCCCACACTTACAGAAGTACAGAATGAATTTTCCATGGAAAGGGGAAGAAGGTATAGAAACTGGTGGGTGGGGAGAAGGGGAGAAACCTAAGACTGGTTCTGAACAGTCTGGTAAGAACTAAACACATCTGGATGGGCAGAAGGCCGTATGACTGGAGTGAAGACTCTGGAGCCAGCAGCCTAGCTTTGATGCCTTTTTACACTACTGACTTTGTGGACTCGAACAAGATCTCTCTCCATTCCTTATTTTTCTCATCTGCAAAGGGTGGGATTAAGCACCCGCATCACAGGGTTGTTGGTGGGGGATGAACTTAGTTCACATGAAGCTCTTGGCCAAGAGTCTATAATGTGGTGAGTGTCCAGCAAGCTATTATTATTGCAGAAACCACAAAGCAGTAAACTGGAAATGAGGGAAATGGAGTCCTCATCCTCAATTTTGTTTTGTCCTGGTCACTCTGCTCTTTTATTCAGTTTCATTTGTTGCTGAATCCTTGAGACATAGAAGACCCTGAATTAACTGTCTTGGCTTCTCAGTAAGATGGAGATGTGAGTGCAGGTTGAATCTACACAGAATTTAGGTTTCAGAAAGCAATATTAGAGTAACCACCCAGCCTTGTAGGGAAAAAGAGATTTGAGTCTGTTAGTGAAATGGATGGAACTGGTTACCACTGTGATAGGAGTTAGAGAAAACAATCTGTGCAATTCACCCCAGCAGTATGCAGGGAGGAACAGTGTGCCTGTAGATCCCTCTCTCCCCTGGGTCCTGGCTGCCTGCCTCAACCTGTGGAGCTGCTGAGTATCTGAAAGAGAGTGGTACCCCGAGGAGCTGAGCAAGCCAGCAGCAAGGGAGAGGACAATGATGTGGCAGGTGGGGTTGTCATCTGGGATTGTGAACGCCTTCATCTGGCAACACATACCAAGTTCTGAGCCAGTGCCCAGGATTGGGGGAGAGGTCAAGAGACAAGAATTTGGAAGGAATTAATCCTGTGCCCACAAGAAACATTCGAGCATAAGACAGGACAAATTGAGTAGATAAAAATTCTAGAAGATGTAATTCTCACTGCAAAATAAAGAGCCGCAGGCCTAGACCTTTTGGTTTTATTTCTGAGCTGGTATAATTGTTAAGAATTGGGGTGAGAGACTAAAGGCCGCCTCAGTCGGAGCAGGAATGTAACTCATTTGAACTCATTCTGTTTGTCCTCCAGCCCTGGCTGCCCAAGCCTACGCTCTTAAAGAGGAGAATGACAGTCTCCGTTGGCAGCTGGATGCCTACAGGAATGAGGTGGAGCTGCTGAAACAGGAAAAGGAACAGCTTTTCCGAACAGAAGAAAATGTTACCAAGGACCAGCAGCTCCAATTCCTGCAGCAAACCATGCAAGGCATGCAGCAGGTATGGGGTGCAGATGGTTTCTCCCCGAGAGAGAAGGCTGTGAGCATAGCTGGAGATGAAGTGACAGTTATTTGCCAGAAAGGGGAGGGAGAAATGGCAACCGAAAAGCTAGGTTGCTAAGAAAGGAAAGTGTTAATGACTATTTGTGGAAGGGTAGAATCTGGAGAAAAGCCACGCTAAAGAAATACAGTGAAACACTACACCTTCAAGGTAGGAAATAGGAAGAGAATCTAGAAGATTGAACAATTCATATATGAAATTTACTTCATAGCAAACGGTCAGAAATCCTTGCCAATCATGACGCAAGTGTTTTGAAATCTTAGAACTTCTAGATTAAAAGCATGCCTACTGCTTTTGCAGAGTATGGTGAGCTTGTTTTCAAGGTATATCCACACAGTATTGCTTCCATTTCTTCTGGATCACACTTAGGGTCCAGGCAGGTTCTGTGAACACACTGCTACATGTATTTGACATGTTGTCAGTGGAACGGATGAAGCAGAAGGATTTGGGGCAATGGGCAACATTTGAAACAGGGCAGCATCTGTGCTTTTGTTAAAGAGGTCAGATTTCAGCCTTGCACACTAAATTTAAAGATATATATTTCTGGAAATTGTTGGAAAGAGATAGGAGCTGTGGGCTTTGGAGGAAGGAGAAGGAAGGTGGAAGAGAAAACCTGAGCACAGCAACAGGGGCACAGAATCAAAGATTCACAGCTAGATTTATATCTGAAAACACCAATTCACATGTGATACACTTAAGGGGTTTGGGCCTTTGAGTTATCTCAGAATGATACAGCGTAAATTATCTTCACACTTGGGTATTTTTATGTTTCCTCCTGAATACATAAACCTAACCACCTTTTTCTGAAATAAAAAAAGGATTGTTCTATTTATACAAGGGAAATATAAGTAGGATGATGGGAAATTAAAATATAACGTGAGTAGGATAAAGTAGGATAAATTTAATTCTCCTATCCATGTTGACTGATCTCTAAGGTCAGGAGCATGAATTGCCTACAAAAGGGTCTTAATGACTAGAGGTAACTGCTACAGAAACATTAGCCAAGCAGGGAAAAATAATTGAGAGGAAAGGAGATAAAAGAGATGCATGAGTTGGGATATAAACAAGCTAAGGACCAAGTCACAGAAATTATGTCTTAAACATCTCCTGCCATTTTAAAGCAATTTTCGAGTCTTGGCTTTGAGTCCTAACTGGTTGATGTTCGCAGTATGTGTTAGACAAATCAGTGAGACTCAGAGGTCAGAGCCAGCCAGGAAAATGTCATTACAGTCATTGCTCAGGCCCTGCACTTGGAAATCCGAGTAACAGCTGCTGCTCGAAGCTCCTGGGGTTGCCCATCTGCCCCAACATTGGATGTGCGTCTGTGTCTTTGCCAAGAGGAGAGTCTGTCTATCCATTTTCCCAAAGACCACTACACCAGATCACCAAAGCTAGCCTGCAAGCTGCTCTCTCACACCCCATGAAGTGGGCCCTCTTTTCCTCCAGGAAAGATTACCCCAGTTACTTTAACAGTTGATAAACCTTTAATATGGTCAAAGATTCCATCAGGAAGAAGTCTGAGGAGGCAGGGGTGAGCTCCTCAGTCAGAAGGGCGAGCAGCAGTGTGGCGCGGGGCGCTGGGAACGGTGCATAAACCAACACCCACTCCAGCCCCTTGAAGGAGGTGCTCAGTGGTGCACATTCTTGCAGTTTTGCAGGATCTCCTTGTCAGTAGGAAATATATTTCAGTATAGTTCATTTTGCTTTTGTTTCTTTTGGAGGGGAGGACTTTGTTTTGCTTTTGTTTTGGTTTAAACAACAGAATTTTTGTCTCACATCTCTGGAGGCTGGAAGTGCAAGATCAAGGTGTGGGCAGGGCTGGCTCTTTGAGGGCTGGGAGAGAGCCTCTGCTCCATGCCTCTCCACAGATGCTAGTGGTTTGCTGGCAGTCTTTAGCATTCCTTGGCTTCTTGACACATCTCTCTGCCTCTGCCTCCACCTTCACGTGGCGTTCTTCCCACGTGCATGTCGGTGTCCAAACTTCCACCTTTTACAAGGACACAATTTGTGTAAGATTAAGGGATCCACATTACTGAAATATAACCTCAATATTAACTAATCATATGTGCAATAACTTAATTTCTGAATAAGGTCACATTCTGAGGTACAGAGGGTTAGGAGTTCAACATACAGATTTGGGAGACATGGTTGAATCAGTAACACACATAGTAGACAATCAACATAGACTCATTAAATGGTGGAATGAATGGACAAAGGCACAGAGGCAAGAACTAGCACGGTGCCCTTGGGGGGCTCTGGGTTGCTTGGGATTGTTGATCCTAAAGAGCGAGGCAGGGAGTGGTGAGAGCTGACATCCTAGTGGCGTGCACAGCAGCTCCTTAACACAGGAAAGCACTCGCTCAGTGTCAGGGCTATGATTTCCCTTTTTACTCATTGTTATGTGGGTACATAGTAGCCTCTGTGGCAATGCATCTTTAACAGAGTTTTCAAATATATGTGCTTTCTGAGTCAATTTCAACCTTAACATTATTTTGAATAAATTATTACAACTTGCTAAGTTGAGCCCTATGACAAAGAATTCTTGTGATTTTAAAATTTACCATCAATCTGCCATTACCCACTTTGTACACTAGAAAATCATGATTTTACAGTCAAGTCAACAGATAGAGGAGGGGTTAGCCTCCCACATGCCATTGTTTTGAGAATCGATCAATGGGAAATTATTTATATAACAGACAAAAGAAAATAAGAGTCCTAAGGGCCACAGAACCAGCATGCAAGTTTCAGAATTGCCTTCAAGGTTAGCTACAAAGCTTCCACTCTCGCTTCTTTTAATCACTTAAGAAATATTCACTGATGTCACAGTTTCTCATGTGTTCGTGAAGAAAGCATTACGGGCAGGGTTCCTTAAAAACTGAAAAACCCTTGAGTGACTTTGTTGGTTGTTAGAGTCTACCTCTCCATTACATATGACTCACAAGTTAATATTCAAGGTTTCCCACCAAAGGAAATAATAGCTTGTATCCATGGTAACATGATAGCCTTTACCTAATCTTAGGCTGGTAGCAAAGTTAACCCATCTCTGCCAGAGGCCTACTGAGGTTGTTGGCTTTCATTTGTATCTTTATGTAAACAAGGAAAGAATATATGTATTTTAAACTCATGTTTATCTTCACTGAATTTATTGAGGTAAAAGTTATATACAATGAAAACACTCTTTTTAGGGGTAAAGTTCTTTGAGTTTTGACAAACCTACACACTCATGTAAGCACCACTACCACAATCAATATATAAAATAGTTCCATTGCCCTATGCCCCTCTATGTTCAACCCCACTCCCAGCAACCACTGATTTGTTTTCTACCTTTACAGTTTTGCCTCTTCCCAAATGCCATAATGTGGGATGGAGCAGTGTGCACCCCATTTGAGTCTGGCTGCCTTCACTTAGTGTAATGAGTTTTGAGATTCACCCATATTGCTCTGTATATCAGTAAGCTTACTCACAGATGCTGAGTAGTATTCCATTGTAAGAAAGAGCCATCATTTGTTTATCTAGTCACCAGTTAATGGACATTTGGGTGGTTTCCTGTTTGGGGTAAATATGAATAAATCAGTTATAAACATTCACTTACAGGCTTTTGGTTTGGACATAATTTTTCATTTCACTTGGATAAATACCCAGGAATAGAATTGCTGGGTCATATGGTAAGTGTGTTTCACTTTTTAAGGAACTGCCAAACTGTTTTCTGAGTGTTTGCACCGCCGTGCACTTCCCCGGAATGACACGAGACCCCATTGTTCTGCGTCCTTGTCAGTCGGCGCTTGGTGTGGTCAGTTGTTTTGTTTTGTTCTGTCTTTTTTAGCCACTATAGTAGTGTATAGTGGTATTCCATTATGGTTTTCACCACACCTAAATTTAATACAATGTAATATCTGTATTTTCCTTCATGAGAATAGGTCATATTTTTCAATAACCAATTTAAAAATCAGAATACCTATTTAAGCTTTGTGTAAATCACACTGACAGGCCTGATAAATATGGAGGTAACAGCAGGATGCCGCTATAGGCCGCTGATCATGAAACAGTGTGACTAATGATGATTTCGTCAGAAAGCTCCCACATAAATCCTTTAGGCCAGTGCTTTCTAATAGCATTAGCGAATGTGGGAAGACCAGCTGTGTTGGGCCAGTAAACCACTGGCCCACATAAAGCTGTGGCGCTCTAGCTCTCTTGGCTTGACATTAGTATAACACCAGGGCCAGTCAGCTGTCTGGACAACTTTTAGTAAGATCAGGAAAAAATGGGAAAAAGAGGATTATTATGATCAACACCATTTAGAAATGTAACTTATTTAGAAATTAAATAATAAGTGTTTTCATGCTCAAAAAGGAACATATATTTGATTTTCTGTATATGTATTACAAAAACCTCACTAATTCAGACTAATTTTATAGATGACAGAGAAATAAATACAATACGGTTACTTTCCTAAAATATAAAGTAACCCCAGCTAATTTTACCAGACATCAGTCAAGAATTGGTCTTTGGGATGGGTATTAAGGAATAAATGAAAATGTACTGAAATTAGACCAGTGAGTGCATCTGACCATTTAAGTCAAGCATCTCTTCTGAAATCTTGTTTAGACGATTCCATGGCTTAGTAAGTACATTTTTTTAGAGATAGTGAAAAGTGTGTGTTCAATTCCTCTCCCAAATTCACGTGTAATGAAGCCTGATGTGTACATGTCAAAGTCAGGATAATTATTATGGCAGCAGGAATGTGAATGAGGGAGGAGATGTTGGTAGCTGGGGTGAGGATGGTGGTGTTTTTGATCATTAGAAAATTCTAGGGAAAGACAGGTAAAATGAACATATCTGAGAAAATATTTTTAGAAGGTTTTCTTTTTAATTTCTGAAAAAAAAACTTTTCCCTTAAAAATTGTGAAAATTCTAAAAAGCCCAGCTGGCCCCCCACTCCCAGTGACCTTCAAAATGTGGTGCTGTGAGTAGGAGAGGTAGGAGAGCACAGACGAGTGTAACATCAGTTTGCAACCAGAGTTTCTTTTCTCGATGATTTCTCATTGTTTTCTTCTATTTTCTTTCTGAAATACCCACCAGTCAGATAATGCACCTGCCAGGCTGTTGCTCGGTGCCCTTTATCCTCTTCCTCATATTATCTATTTAAAATGCATCTTTTACCTTTCCCATTTGATAATCATGTTATTTTATTTTGTTCTTTGATTATTGTCTTTTCATGCAATCTTATTATATTTTGCTTGCAGTATCTTCTCAAATCTTTTTGAGGCTAGTCATTAGAATTCTTTTTTAATCTTTTTGTTCCTGAGTCATTTCTGTTTATTCCAGGATTAATTGTTTGGTGTTTTGTGTCTCAGTAGTCCATCTCTTCACATTAAAGTTTTCTTCCCATGTGGGGTGATGGGTGGTGGCCTGCTTGTATTGGCGAGCGAAGGGCTTGGCTCGCTCTGCTAGGGGGCTGCGTGCAGGGTTCACTCTTCGCTGTGTCCTGGTCTCCTCCGTGGCTGAGTCTTTTCCACGCAGTGAGTGATGCACTACAGGCTTGATTTTCAGGAGAGTTGGGCATCCCACAAATGCCAGAATCTGTCATACACCAAGCACTCCCTAGAACTCTCTTCCCATTCTCTTTGCTCTTTTAAGTTTATTCATTGACAGACATTTTATTTGAGTCTCTGGAGGAAGGAAAACCAAAACACAAACATACACGTACAATGTCTGACTTGAAAGAGAACCTGTTTCAGGGGCTTTTAACCTGAGCTCTTACTTAGCATGTGGGCTGGCAAAGCAGGAAGGGGAAGAGTGTTGCAGATTATTCTGGCTGCCCAGAAACATAGCAAGCACACACTTTACAAATGTCTAAGAGGAAGGAATGGGCAACTTAAGGCCGAATATTTTGGAATGAAGGTAGCTGCTTCAGGATGAGTCGCAGATACACAAATTAAAGGATTTTAAGGAGAAAGAGAAGACAAGTAGGAAAAGGAGGCATGCAGAGGCTGAAATATATAACAACAGAGAAATTATTAAGTTTTTTTCCACTCTGCTTTGGTTTTTTGCCCTAGAAGAGAAAAGGAGACAGGGATTGAGAAAAAAACTGATGGTATCTGAGGACAAGCCTCAGATCCAGTGGATGTGCAGAGTAGGACAGAAGCTATTCCAGTTGGAGGGATGAGAAGGGTAACAGAGATAATGGAAGACACAATAGGAAGGACAGTTTTCCTGTATAATAAAAAAAATTTTTAGGAAATCGACACAGACATAATCATGAAAGAACAAGAAAAGGGGAAAAAATTTTCTAAAGAAAGAAATTCAATGTTTTTACAATGATAAATTGTATTTTAAGAGCTTTTATGAAATATTTAGATAAATTAACTAGATACATTATGTAAAAAACTAAAGATTGATTAGTTTGGAATTTAGATTGCAATGTGTTATGAGGATCTTTCTTGTAAGTAGGGTTCATGAACCTCAAAAATGTTCAACTGGAAATAAGAAATAGCACATACATCATGATGTTGTTTACTAATCAGCAGGAAGCAGGTAATAACATTATCCTAATATCTTTAATGTATGGAAACATTATACATCAGAGCAGAAAATACTTCAGTATCACTGGACAGGGCAAAGAAATCATAATATTACAGTGTAGAGAACAGGGCTTTTAGACTTTCATGTGCAAGTAGTAAAACCTTCAGTCCTAAAAAAATTTAGTCAGAAAACATGTGTGTTTCTAAATACATGCTCATGTACATAAAAATCTGGGATCTTTACAAGCTATGCCTGCAGACATACCCTATGTTTATTTGATTCCAGCTCAGCTTCCCAGATGATGTTTCTTTCTTCTGAGTAGAAAACAACTCACAAGACATTCCCACATTCATATGAAAATTCTTTGATATTTTACTAGTATCAGAAAAATCATAAAACATGTACATCTCTCAGATGATATGGCTTTAAAAACATTCAGGGATATCAGGGTTGACAGCAGCTGCTGAAATTTGGATCCATCATTGGTCTTCCCTTCTTTTCACTTACCCACCCCAGTTTGTAGTTTCATCCACCCATTCTTCAGCCAAGTACCTTGGGATGGCGTACAGTAGCCACCACGTGATGGTGGTGGTAATCCTCATTTGGTGGCACCTTTCATTAGGCTGCAAAAAGTCATCTGTAGAGTTCCAGCTGGCAGTATGTGCATTTCCTGGCATTTGCAGATCCCATTCCCAGGCACATCTGAAGACCGTATGTGTTCCACTTCAGTGTAAGACTCTGGAAGAGATTGTTGGATACATTTGGAACCAAAAATAGAAATCAATTCTCCAGTTCTTGGCCCAGAGCTTTACATTACAAAGCCCTGCGTGTTTGAATCGATCACACCTGACATCTGCTAAGGGGGTTGGGGGTCTTTAAAGCACGTTCCAGTTTGTCTGTGGACAAGATACAAAAACTGAAAGTGGAGATTATGGAGAAGAAACCTCACCTCACTAAGTTTTCAGCAGTTTCGAACAAGGCTGGGCAACTGGGTGTCTTGCTTTTGCTTTGGACAGAGACCACAAACTAAGGAAGAAAAGCCGCCTTCCTGCCACCCGAGGAGTGCCACGCTATTGCACAAGAGAATGAAAACAGCAAACCAGCAAAAGGAACAGGCGGCTCCAGCCTGACTGTTTTCTGAACTTCATGAAAGTCGGCCTGTCTGAACCTCAGGTTCTTCTCCTGGAGAACAGGTCCCACCAACCTCAGTCAGGGTTTCTTACAATGAAACGAGACCGTGTGTGTGAAGCCATTTCGAGAAGCTTTTGTACAGATGCAAGCTGTGATCGCCACATTCCCGATGAAAGTGTGAAGAAACAGAGAGGTTTAAGAGAAGACTTAGGATTCGCAGGGTGATTCTGGACCAATCTGGGTCTGAGTTTCCTGAGACGGTGGTGGCCTGTTCTGCCGCTCCTCCCCGCTCACAGCGGGCGGGCTCACCACAGTTCATTCACACTTTCTCTTGGTGCTCACAATTCAGGAGTACAGGCCTATCCCAGTTCCTCAGGTAGGAAATTAAGACCTGGAGATGTCAAGTGACTTGCCAGGGGTAAGCATGTGCCTGGCCGAATCAGAGTCCCAGCCCAGGTCTGTCTGACCAGCGCACTCTGGGAATGGTGCCTCAGAACTGCTGTCATCACAAGAGCAGAACACTGACTAGAAAGCTCTGCCCTTCCTCTGTTTGCTGATTGCTGGAAATTTACCAGCAAAAACCACTGCCTCCTTTCTGACCCTATCATAGCCCCTAATTTGGTCTTTACATTCACAGAGTAAGAGCTAGCAAAAAGAAAATAACATGGATGCAGATTTTATTTATTAAATTTGAACCATGGAAATAAATCTCTTCCCTTCTGGGAAGGGAAAGAGAAGACTTAATAAAATTTAACTATAGGAGGCTTCATCTCATCATTAGTTATCCTGCTCTGCCATTAATTAATTTGATCGTCAAATGCATCCTCATTAGTAGTCATCCCTTCTAAAAATAATGAGGTTTGCAGACGGATTGATGCAGGAGCCAGGGGTAGAAATAATGGCCTGATCCTGCAGGCCATTAAAATCATTTGGCTTCTACATTTTACTGCTTTACCTGACAGCCGCAATGGGACATGCCAAGTCTCAGTAGCCTCGCAGCCATTCCCAGGGCAGAGGAGCCCTGCTGTTTCCAGCACTGTCAGCGGCTGTCCTTGGATGCCCTTTGAATAACCCTCCCCTCCACTACCTCTTTTGGAAATTGCCTCCTGACTTACAGGCCATATCACACCAAGAGTACCAGATTTATAGTAAAATGGATCTTTTCTTAAATGCAATAAATCAAAATGGGCTTTTACTGGCAGACACATACGGGCCTTTTACTCTGTCTGACCATTGTCGTCTCTCCCTTCCGCCACAGACGCTAAAATGAATCCTTGTGGCCTGCCCTTGACTTCATTTCTCTGTCGTCTGCCAGTGCGACGCAGCAGCCTTCTCTGCGCTGAAGCCTGAACCCCGCAGCGCACTGTGCTGCCTGTATACAGCAGGTGTCTCGCTCCCAGCCAGACTGATGTCATTATCCATCTCTCAGATTGGGCTGCAGTGGGGAGGGAACTGCGCTCCAGGGCTTTCTCCCTGCAGCTGGTTAGGAGAGGACACATGAGGATTAGGGAGACCAGCCAATTTCCTTCTCCTCGGAAATGAAGGCTATGGAGAGGAAGCTGGGAGAAAGGCGAATGGGGGAAAAGCATACAACATGGAAACAAAGAAGAAAGGAGAAGAATGAGTCAGAAAAAGAAAATCCTCTTTATATGAGGAAGAGAATAAACAGAGGAAGAGAAACGTAGGTGGTAGTTGCAGGTTCTCTGAATCTTAATTTTTGTCCTATTTTCCTTTTCACAAAAGAATATATGCACAATACAGAAAACTTGGAAACATATAAGCTGTATATAAAGGGAACAGAAATCAGTCCTAGTGTCACTGCCCTGACGGAACTGTTGCTAACATTTACATACATCCTTTCAGTCTTTGTCTCTTTGTGCACGTAAACGCAAAGCATTAATCACTTTTGAGTACTGACCCATGGGACAGCCAAATGGAGTCAGTTAAAAGTTTCTGGGATTGTAACCAAAGTGTGGGATTGGGAATTCAGTTCCAAGATGCTAGATGGTTAGTTAAAGACTATGTTTTCTCCTCTGTTTAACAAAGCACCCTGAATTGTCATCCAGGGAAACTTAAACGAAGTTAGTGCCCAATTTGGCCCTCACTTGACAGACCACCCATTTTGTTCAATCGATCACTGAAAGGCCCCTGCCCATCAAGTCCTTGATTTATCTTCCAAGGTCCCTGATTTCCTCTCCAGCTTTTGTGCTGTCCATGTGTCTTTGTGCCTGCGCCTCTCTGTCTGTGTCTGTCGGTCAGTCACACACCACACACGGAGTAAAGAGCCACAAAGCCATCCTCTGGAAGTATGGGGAAGACAGAAAAGGAGAAAGTATATTTGAACTGTGGTTTAGATTTCCAAGGAAGGGGTGTTACAAGAAGTGCTTATAAATGAAAGGCAAGCAGTCTAACTTTTCGGAGCTTTATTATCAATTTTTCCTTCTTCCTTTTGTTCTCATATTCTGCTGTCCCCTCCTCCCCCCATGCACACACATTCCATTTTTTATGACCACCACCAACACCACCATTTATTTTAAGCCAGGTAGTACTCAGGTATTCCAGTCAGAAGACTTTCCCTGGCATGCATGGGGACTGTATTGTTAGAGTGTTAGAGATGTGTATTTTCACACAGGATTTACATTTGATCCTGAGGAAATCACTTCCTGAGCCCATGCATTATACGGTTTTCAGTCATTTTACACACAGAAGAGTCCTCTGCAATTTTGTCCTTCACTCATTCTCTGCACACCTTGTCTTCTTTTCTCCCTGGCTTCTCTTTCTTGCCCCATGGTTTGTATTTCTTCAGCTGTGCTACTCACGGTTTATTTCAGGAAGGCATTGGTACTGACCTGTCAAGTTCATAAAAAAGCTGCTCTGCTGAGTTTCTCTTTATAATGTTATTTTACCCCAGCAATCCTCCTGCGTATCATTTGGGAGTCAGAGAAGGGCGGCATTATGGTGTCGTTTGGCGGCTCTCTGTCTGAGAGCACGAGCCCAGTTGATGTCAGGGCCACCTCCAGGCCTGTCTTGCCCTGGGGCCCCAGGTCTCGGGTGAAGAGGCCGGTCTTCTCAGTCTGCTCTTCTGCTCAGCCAACGATTGACGTGCTTGCTTTTAGGTCCACAATTTTTCTGGCTGTTTCTCATGTGAATAAAACAAGATAGAATGTGGGAATCTGCTTTATATACAAAATGTGGACTGGATATGGGCTCAACTGTACCACTGGTTTTATAGCAAGAGTACTATAAACTACAGAATGTTAAAACTAGGAGGGACATTGGTGAGTCCTAATCCAGCCTGCTTGTTTCCTAGTTTTAATCAGATTGAGTCATTGAGCTAAGTGCCCCCGTGGCCCACTCTCACTTCCCGCTGCCCAATTTCTGGTCCTGGGGTCCTCACTCTGCCTCCTCATACGTGCTTGCATTCTGAGAATCTTTTCCTTTGACATGCTTCTATCTCCCACTCCTTGAAAGATGAGTTGAGACATAGGAGCTACTATCCACCCCCTCCCACTTGTAAGATAAGTGTTGGTTTATTTTCTCTTCTGATATTCTGGCACCTAACACCTGTCTTTTACAGCTAATTTAGTAGTTCATATCCAACCACTATCTATCTGAGTAAACCGATGAAGAAAATAACAGATTGTTGAATCACCACACATATTTTATTCTTCATGACAGAAAACTCTAAACCAACTTCCCTGATTCTTAATCTGTTGCTTTCCCTACTCATCCCCAAATAAATAATAATCCCATCTCACTTACTGAGTAGAACTAGCTTTCTGAGATGTCTTTATTGAAGTACAAGGATCAAGTCATTGTGTCTTGAGAGATACTCTGCTGGTATCAGAGATCCTAGGAAGGGTAGTTACTGACCTCCTCCAGTGTAGCGCTGAAGGAGTGACTGAAAACATGGGAAATAAGCTACAGTATTTTCATTCTCAGAGCTATGCCAATTGTGTGGGTGTGCAGTCACAGATGTTTCTGTTCAGACAACATCTTTCTTCTGTCCAAAAGCTTCAACAGCTTTAAGGAGTCCTAAGAGATGACACTTTTATTTGTTCCATGCTTATCAAAGGAACCAAGGATTAAAAAGCGCAGGCAAGATGCCTGGTAAGCCAGGCTGTACAGTGCTTAAAACTTCTTCCTATTTGTTTTTCCTAATATTGAAAGTGAGATTATGTCACAAACTGAGACTTAGCAAACAATGAGGAACATACCAACCCCACTCTTTAGTGAAAGACCCTAGAAAGTGTAAGAGAATGACACTTTTCTAAGCAACTCTGCTGTTCCCTTCCTCTTGCTGTTCCTGTTGATGTTTTGTAGTCAATGAAGCATTTCCATACAACTCAGCCCCTAAAAGCTTGATTGGCAGGACATATATAGAAATCTGTACTTGTCAAAAATACCTGGAACATTTATACTAGTTAATCCCATACTAGACTATAAAGCAGATCTCAACAACTGTCAAAGGAGTGCTATCATATTTTCTGACCACAACAAAATTGTTAGAAATCAGTGTCACACTAAAATAAGTCTTATCTATTTGGAAATTTTAAAACACACATCTAAACCCATGGTCCCAAAAGAAATCAGAACTGTAGTTTTAAAATACTTAGAAGTAAATGATAACTAAAATACAACATATCAAAACTCATTGAGGTAGCTCAAATGGAATCTAAAGGAAAAATTTAAATTTTAAGTGTAGGTTTTAGGAAAAAAGAAAAATGGAAACAGAAATAAGCATCCAACTTATTTAAAAAGAACAAATATAAAGAAGAAAAGATAAAGATAAGGATAGAAATTACTAAAATAGCAAATAGCCATATAATAGAGATCAACAAAGTTGAATGTTATTTCTTTGAAAAGATTAATTAAATGGAAAATCTTTGGTAACACTGATAACAAAAAAGAAAGACCTAATAAACAATATTAAAAATTGAAATGAGGTATAACTACAGATATGACAGATTAAAAAGATATGAGAAAGTCAGAAATAGCTTTATGACAAATTTTTATCAAATTTTTATCACTTCAGTGATATAAATTCCTATAGGAAAAAAACATCTTGTCAAAATTAAATCAGAAAGAAATTGGAAGCCTGAATGATATCATTAAAAAAAACTGAATTAGTAACTTAAAATCTTACATCAAAGCAACAGACTCAAAATAGCTTTGCAGGCAAGTTCTACTAGACATTCAAGAAAGATTATTCCAATCTTTTACAAATCCATTCAGAGAATAGAAAAGGAGGAAGAGTTTCTCAACTACTTCATAAGGCTAGTGTACTTGATACTGAGGACAAGGACAGTAAAAAAATGGAGGGTTGGGGAAACTATACGTCCCTCTCACTTATGATCATAGACTTAAAATCCCTTTTAAAAAGCTAATTTATTCTGGTATTTTATAAACCACTATATTGGATTTATTCCAAGAATGCAAGGTTAGTTCAACATTACAAGTCTATTAATGTAATATGTCCCATTAACAGGTTAAACCAGAATAAACCACAATCATATTTTTATTTTTTTATTATATTTTTTATTAAGGTATTATTGATATACACTCTTATGAAGGTTTCACATGAAAAAACAATGTAGTTACTACATTTACCCATATTATCAAGTCCCCATTCATACCCCAATGCAGTCACTGTCTATCAGTGTAGTAAGATGACACAGATTCACTGTTTGCCTTCTGTGTGCTACACTGTTTTCCCCATGTTCCCCCACACCATGTGTACTAAACATAATACTCTTCAATCCCCTTCTCCCACCCTCCCCACCTGCCCTCCCCCACCCCTCCCCTTTGGTAACCACTAGTTCCTTCTTGGAGTCTCTGAGTTTGCTGCTATTTTGTTCCTTCAGTTTTTGCTTCATTGTTATACTCCACAAATGAGGGAAATCATTTGGCACTTGTCTTTCTCTGCCTGGCTTATTTCACGGAGCATAATATCCTCCAGCTCCATCTATATTGTTGCAAATGGCAGGATTTGTTTTCTTCTTATGGATGAATAGTATTCCATTGTGTATATGTATCACATCTTCTTTATCCATTCATCTACTTAGGTTGCTTCCATATCTTGGCTATTGTAAAAAGTACAAAAATAAACAGAGGTGCATATGTCTTTTTGAATCTGAGAAGTTGTATTTTTGGGGTAAATTCCAAGGAGTGGGATTCCCGGGTCAAATGGTATTTGTATTTTTAGAGGAACCTCCATATTGCTTTCCACAATGGTTGAACTAGCTTACATTCCCACCAGCAGTGTAGGAGGGTTCCCCTTTCTCCACATCCTCGCCAGCATTTGTTGTTCTTAGTCTTTTTGATGCTGGCCATCCTTACTGGTGTGAGGTGATATCTCATTGTGGTTTTAATTTGCATTTCCCTCATGATTAGTGATGAACCACAATCATTTTAATAGCTATAGAATATTCATTCATGATTTACAGCTAAAACACCCAAAGAAAAAATGAAGCTTTTAAGAAGTTGGAATAAAAGAGAACTTCCTTATCTGGTTAAACATTATCCACAGTGAGCTGAGTGACAAAACAAGTGATTTTTCTTTTAACCCCTCCAAAGTAATCCTGATACAGTCTTTCTTAACCCTGATAGAATTAGTTGGATTAGAATGTAACTGCTTTATATCACTTGATTTGTGTAATGATTTATATGTTCAAATTATCATTTGGAAGCCAAAAAAGATGTCTGCACAGTCTACTAGCAGACCCTAAAAATGTGGTTTCCCTATTCTTTCCTTCTGAAAAATTAAAAGTCATCAACACTAACCTTTGTTATCCCCTATTTCTAGAATGCAGACTTAACTAGCTATTTATCACAGATGATCCTTTCTGTGCCAACATTGTTAGAAGCTGGCCATTCAGCTGACTTCAGCAAGACTTGTGCTTGAAATTTTAATTAAAAGGACGTGGGTAGACTTTTGCATGTAACGTTAAAATGCATGAAATCGATGATCTCAGGTGGGGGGATTGGTAAGTCAGGAGGCGTACCTTCCAGGGCAGACATTAAATGTAAAGCAGCAGCTCTAATTTCTCTTGACTTTTATACCTTGGGAGCCTTTTTTTGCTATTATCATTCATGGCCATGTTAACACCATTTATTGTAGAGAGTCTGAGTAATTCAGCTCACTTCTTTAATGCTTCCTATAGTTAATGTTTTGGAAGCAGAGAAGATTGTTTTAAAATGGTAATTTAAATTTTCTGTCTGCACTTTTGAGATCTATGCAAGATGGGTGGTTCTGTATTTTATTTTACCAGATAGATTTCAGCCCCAGATGTTAAGAATACGTGGCACATTTCACAAAGGCAGGATTTGCTGAGGTTTTCTGTTTTTGTGACTTTTTCCTTAAAGACAGCCTGTAGTTCAGAGACCAGGCAAACCTGAGAAACTCCAGTGGCTAGCTATATGGCTGTCACAGGGACCGCCTGCAAGTGGCTAAGTCCCCTCCCGGAAACTGTTCTCACCTGCTGCAGCTCCCACCTGTCACCCAGGGCTTGGCCCTGGAGTACAGAACACACGAAACATGAAGATCTCCAGGAGGTTCTAGTTACAATGAGACTTGTAAAATGTGGGGTTCCAGACCAGCCTAGGTGTATTACAATAACATGGAAACTTGGGGGAAATAACTTGAAACTTCCTCTACCTCGGCCTTCTGTGATAGATGAGTGTCCCACTTAACTTGCAGAGCTTGCCCCAGTGACACCTAAAGATGCAAAGTGCTAAGTTCAAAGGCTATTCTTGTCTCCTCTCCCTGCCCCTAAATATCTTAGTCTCCTAGGTGCAAAAATATTAACTTGTGTTAACAAAGAACAATTGGGAATATTGTAATCATTGAATTAGTTTCACTGAAGTTTGATGGTTAATCAAGAGTTAAGTATGATACGTGATCAAGCCTACTAGACCCGCGATAGTGAAAGTTTTCCATCCTTTTGACATCTGTAGCTGATGTAGGGATAAAATTTTCAGCTATATTTTCTCTCTTCGTTTGTCTGCAAAACATGTCAAAGCATTATAACTTCCTAACTAAAACCTCTCAGGACCCCAATGCATATTCTTTTTCCACAACCATTAAGTCAAAAGTTGCTTTCCTAAAACTGCAATCAAGAAGATCAGTGATAGTGGTACTATCTGGTGTTAATGATGCTGAAAGGAGCGTAGTCTGGCTCTCTAAGGGCTAAACTAAATGAGGCCCAATTACTTTAAATAAACTACTTTCAAAGATGGCCACAGGATTTTGGAAAAAAGTCACTCATAAAGGGCTTTCTATCTATAAGTTCAGATTATGACTGTGTTATAAGCCTTGCAAAGAAAGAACACATTTATATTGGCCTTTGGGGCACAGTGTAAAACCCAGCTGTTCAATTGGGTTCTTGTTGAAAGTAAATGGGCCAACCTGGCTGAAAAACATGTTAGTATTTCAAATTTCTACATTAACAGCTGTACATGTGCCCAGAGGCTGTGGTGATGACCATCTCCTGTAATTGGGGGAAAAAAAACAAGTGATAAGAATAAATAAATCCCAGCAAATTGGATTATCATTTGCAGTGGAATTGCCAGCAAAGGCACTGGAGAGAGTATCACTGATATATATTCCTGCTTCAGTAAGGCATTTGACACCTTCTCTTGTGAATTGCATGAGTGGTGTTAATTCAAGTTGGCTGGCCCTGTGTTTTGAAAACTGGCTGACAGAGGACAACCAGCATGGCTAGACTGGAGCTGAACAACAGCCCTTTTTCTTTGAATATTAATACCCCGCACTACCTGCTCATGTAAGTTAGAAGTCACTTGACCTTCCTCGGTCTTGGTCTCTCCATTTTTGCAAGGAGGATACTGACAGCACTTTCCTTTAACTTGCTACCCTTTGCCCTTCAAGGATACTTAATGGATGTTCTTTAGTCTCACAATATCCCACTGAAGAGCACTGTTACCTTTACTTAACATCTGAAGAAAGTAAAAAAAACAGGAAGGTGAAATGACCCTGCAAATTATACTATTTTGAAAAAAATCATCTGAAGAGAAAATAGGTTTTAAAGCCTTCCAGACCACTTTTGCATCTGCTTTACCTGTGTTCAATATTCATGGAATTAATTGATGTGTTGTTTTGCAAATGATAAATTATTTCTCACAATATAGTTGTGAGGGAAAAGAGAAGGCCAGAGCAGTAAAGAGGCTTGTTCAAGATCACACAGCAAGTCAGCAATAGAGCCAGTTTTTGCAGTCCTGACTGGTGGCTTAATTTATGCCTTTTCACTAATCCCTCGCTATATTTCTTTTTGTAATAATGTTGCCTTATCAGGATGTAGTGTATCATGGCTCATAAGTCAAGATGATACAAATGCAAAAAGTATCTGTCTTTCACACAAGTCCCTCCCAGGAGGATATTCAAGTAAAGGAAATTGTCTCTAAAACCATATCTGATGAAACAGTTATCCCTCCCACCAGCCCAACGGGCCAAGGTCATGTTTTCCCTCTCCTGCTCGGGCACTGGGCTGCCTGCCAGTGGTGGGCCTTGTGTAATTTGACTCTCAGAGAGAATCCTTTTTTAAACATCTTCCTCCTCTAAATGAAAAAATTATTCTCAATGATAATCATTAAATGAAATTAATAATAATAGCCAAGAAAAAAATGCAGTGAAATTTTTCTTATATTGATTTTCACATACAATTATTCCTGTTAAAAATAATAAAATAGTACAATGAAAGGAAAAAAACCACAACTTTTCAAAAATTTTAATTCAACTAATAGTTTGAATTTTGATCCTTTGATTACAGTTAATATAATACACTACATAAATAATTGTCCAGTAAATAGGGAAATTTTAATAAAACCAAATAAAAGTACAATTTAGGCAAGTATTAATTGTACCAGTGATATAACATTTTCTTTATTTTCCCTTTAGGTTTAAAGCAATTAACAATTTAAAAAGAAAACAAAATCTCTGATTTGAAAGGTATATGCACCCCTCTGTTTATTGTCACATTATTTACAATAGCCAAGATAGGGAAGCAACCTAAGTGCCCATCAATAGATAAATGGATAAAGAAGAGGTGGTTCATATACACAGTGGATATTATTCAGCCATAAAAAAGAGAGAAATCTGCCATTTGAACAATATGAATGGATCTAGAGGGTATTATGCTCAGCGAAGTAAGTCAGGTGGAGAAAGACAGGTACCATACGATTTCACTTACTTGTGGGATCTAAAAACAAAACAAAACAAAATGAACAAAACAACAGTAGACTCATAGACACTGAAAAGTGACTGGTGGCTACCATGGGAAAGGGGTTGTGGTGGATAGATGAATTAGGAAAAGGGGATAAAAAGGCACACAAATCTCAGTCATAATATAAGTTAGTCATGGGGATGGAAGAGCAGCATGGAGAATACAACCAATGGTTCTGTGACATCTTTCTATGTTGACAGATAGTAACTGCACTAGTTGGGGTGAGGATTTGATAATATGTATAACTGGTTGAATCACTGTGTTGTATACTTGAAACCAATACAATATTGGGTACCAACTATACTTCAATTGAAGAAAAACACTTAAAAATACATTTAATTTTTAAACTACCAAAATTCAGTAAAAATATTAACACGTGAACTAAAATTTGCACTTCACAAAAATAGTACAGCTCACAGTTCTCATGCTGTTTCAGTGTTTTAAATTTTAAATATAAAAATTCTTTAAGAGGTCCTGTGGAATGAATTGAAGTCACTCAAGTTCTAGTTCTAAGTCTTGTAGCAACTGGGCTATCGCTATACTTATTTTGAATCTACTGTAGAAATGTAGGAATACATATAGTACCACAGGGGTTAGAGACAGTGTCTAAAGCAATTCAAGCGATTCTAAATCCAAGAACTGTGTGTAGCTGAGTCCTTGTGTCTGTGGATGGGGAGGGAAGGGAGGGTTGGAAGAGGGAGCAGACTATGAAACCGGACATTTTCCAAATTAGTTTCTACATAGAGTGTGTTTGTTAAAGGGTAAGTAATGAAAATGTGCTAATGTAAGGATTACATATATATTCAATCTTAACAGTAATAAAAGCAATTGTTTAGGTTTTAGGTCAACAAAGGATTTTTATCAGGAAGGCGTATTTTATCACTGATGAGGTTCGGAATTGCTGGTGTCTGGTGACAGTAAATGCATGGACCTTTAGTTCGTGTTATTATCATTATATTTCACACATTTGCACCTGCTTATTCCCTGCACTGAGGCAGACAGCTCCCATGGCCCTGCCCTTGGTTCCCCACCACTAATTGCAGACTTCGGCCCCCAAACCTATATCTCAGTGGTTCCCTGTATTTACCGACCTCTTGGTCTCTCTTGAAATCTTACATTTATTGCTCCTGCTTTCCTTTGGAAATTTTGCATGGCTCATAAAATTCATGGATTTTCCCTTTCTCTACAGCAGGGGATATGCCAATGTTGCGGGCCAGTGCCCCAGAGCCTGGACACATGCCTGTCCAAGTCCCTGCTCTCTGGGGTTGCCCCTTTCCCTCCTCTAGAGAACCCACAGTCTGTGTCTTCCCTTCCCCACTCCCCGTGAGTTCCTGCTCAGATGTGCACACACCGTGCATGTCCTTCAGTGGGGGCCCTAACTCATGCATTCCAAAAGGGAATCCCTGCCAGAGCACACTGCCCTAGGTGGGTGGCAGGGTGTCTCACGTCTCAGGTGCCCCCTTGAGGACCCAGAGCCTTGAAAACATGTTTGCCTTCTCACTAGCCTCCCAGAGCTGTCCGGGCTTCCAGGGTATGATAGGCATGACCCTGGGGTCCGTGGTCCTGACCTCTGAGAGGGCAATCCCAGTCAGGCCTGCACTGGGCTGTGTGGCTCCGGTTGACATTAGGATCTTAACAGCAGTGTCAGGGAACAGGGCTGTGCCCCAGGCATCTCTTGGCTGTAAATGAAGCCTGATCCCATCATGAGCAAGAGATTGCCTTTCTGCCTAGCAATGAGAATGGCATTTAAAATTCAATATCAGAAAAGCTATTGACGAGATTAAGGGCCTGAAGGAATTGATTTATGAGGAAAGACCCAAGGAATTAAATATGTATAGCCTGGTGTAATAGGATATTAGGCTCTGAGCACAATTTCATTTCTATAATCCAGTGTTCCTGTTATCAGTCTTCTGAATGGTGGAGTTCTCTCTGAGAGATGTTTCTCCCCCAGGGGTCACCATGCTGGAGGCAGAGAGGCACTGGATTGATAAAGCAGGCCACAGGCTTGGTTACCCTTGAATCTTGCCGTAAATTGAAGTGCAGTTTCATCCCCAGGTGAAAGCAGATATTTTAAGCTAGAATAGATCCTGAGTAGTCTCACCACCTTGTGTGACCAGAAAATTCAAGCTAGTTCAGTTCTGTCTTTTCTTTCCCCCAAGGAGAAAAGTGAAAGTTGTAAGTTCCAAGTGGTAAATGGCTGTCCTCCCCCTGGGCCAGGTTTCACTCCTTTGTCAGGAATACTGTTAGATGTGTTTGCCTTTAGGCAAAGCCTTGCCAGTGGGCTGTGATAATATGCACTTGATATTTTATATCTCAAACTTTCCCTAACAACTGGGGATTGGCTCAGGATTCACAGTGTTAGATATAAAGCAGGTACTGATAGATTTCATTGGCAGGACCTGACATTCCTAAATTCTGGACTCAGAACCAAACCAGGACTTAGGTGGTGAAGGTTTCAGAGGGTCCTGGGGAGAAAAGGAGAAGAAGCTGTGCTTGGGTAACAAGGTCTCACCAATGGAGAAGGAATCAGTAGAGGTATCCTCTCACCTTACAGCAGGACAAGGTGACAAGGATCTGGCGGAGCTGGACACAGATAGGGCTCAGACCACAGGCCAAAATATGCAGAGAAATCAGGTTGGAGACAAGGTGCGCAGACCTGGAGGTACACGATGTCCACAGGCATTTCCACATAGACTAGAGATTCAGCGGCTGCAGGGATTGTTCTCCCCAGATGCACTCACATCTTCCACAGCCTTTGGTGAAAAATTCTCTCTGGAAGTTCCTGGACCATTTTTCCTTAGGTGATACTCTACTGGCTTTCAAGGTGTATTCCACTGAGTAGGGCATCTAACTTATAGCAGTTATGGACATGGAGTAACACTTACTAAAACTGAATCAAAAGAGCAAAAACACATTAAATTTGATGATACCCTATGGGTTCAAATATTCCCAGAGTTTTATGCATGAATATTCAGTAACTAATTTCAAATAAGTAAAGGAAGTTCTGATTCAAAATGGATCACCTAAGCCTATATTCTCCTAACACCTAAACTGATTCCCAAAAATCTGTCAGGGAAACTACACTGGTTGTAGCCATTATTAGAGTATTTTGTGTAGCCCTAAATTAATGTTAGTGTATATATTGGCATCCTCGTGACCCAGCATCTTGAGAACAGACTACTTAGTGTCTATTTCCTCCATATCCTCCATGTTATCTAGTCCAGCACTGTGTACACAGTAGATCAGTGGTGACTGAAATAAAGAATGAATTATTGTTTGACTGAATGAATGAATATTAGTAAATTGTTTTAAGAGAACTGAATGTAGAGCCATGCACCAGGGAAATCCTGAATTAAGGGGAAGAGGGAAAGAGAAAAAAAATGTGCAAGTGTGTGTGTGTGTGTGTGTGTGGGTGTGTGTGTGTGTGTATTCAGGTGTCATTACTATCAGTGTGTATCTACCTGGCAGCATGGGTTCACCTGACCCACCACCAACCTAAATTTAGCAAGAATATTCCTCCACCACCATGGAAGACACACAGTTAGTATTATATTTAGGGGTCCTTTCAATTTTATGGCAACCACCACTTCATCCCCAAGCCACCTACCAGTCTTGCCAAAGATTCCTGAGTTATCACAGTTGGATTATAAAGAGATGTTGCTGGTGTACTTCATAGACAGTATTTGTGCTGTGGTCTGTGACTTTCATGAATCTAACCTTTATAATCTGTTAATTATATAAAAACTTCACCTTGGTAAGAATATTATAAAATTTAAAGAAGAAAGACAAGGAAGGGGTTACAGTTTGCAACAGAAAGTCAACTCCACTATGGTGCATGTGTACAGTGCATGTATAGAGAAGTATACACAAAGCATGTCTCTAGCAGCCTAGCTCTTAAATGCAAATGATGAATGCCTAGGTAGAAGTAGTTTCTAGGAGAATTTTAAGTTTGTCATGTCCTGATTTCCATTTCAAACTGACAGTACAATGTGGTTGCTGGGGTAGAAACCACGGTTTGAAGCAAGAATACTGAGTTGTGCAAGTGGAAGGTCTCCTCCAGACAGTGTGGCCTCAGAAACATGACTTCACCTCTGTGTGCCTATGATTCACCCATCTGTAAAGATGGAAATGTGACCTCACTTATTCTGGGTCTCCAAATAACATTTGTAATCCTCCTGGAGTTGTCAGAGACAAAGACCCATTACACACTGAAGTCTGCATCCCCAAAGAGCATTACAAACGATCCTATTAAATCAGTGGCCTGGAAATATCAAGATGTATCAGGTATGGCATTTATTTACCTGTTATTGTCTGCTGGAGAGTTTGCACTTGATTGTCATATGGATAATTGTCTAATTGGAACACACTCAGTTGTAACCACCAAAAAATGTAATAATGCATCTGTTTAATGTCATACTCTCCAGTGTGAAATTAAAATTCTGCTGCAGTCAGCCAATCCAACTGAGGGACTCTTCTGATTAAGTTCTAGCTGCCTGTGAACTTCTGTAATAGAGGCATTTTGGTACTTAAAAAATTCAGACTAGAAAGAATATCATAGTCTCATAAATTTCATGTGAAGGAGGACCAGAAAAGCTGACCTAAATTACCTAGTTGTGGGCTATTTCCTTGTTTTTGTAGGAGATCTAGTTCAAATGAAGAATAGCCATTTTGAATTACCACTGTTTTAAATACATAAATATTAGATTCACAAGTTTATGCTTTGTAAACAAAAGCAAGCATTAATCTTGAAGAACACAGAGAACAGTCTAGGGATGTTGATTTTGTTTTTCCTCTAGCGGTGGTTTTTCTCCTTTCTTGTTGGAATGTGGGTGTGAAATTACATAATTAAAAATTCACTGATTGTATTTCCTTAGCATTGTAAGAAATATTCCCCTTTAGTTTAAGAAGGATATCTGTAATTGCCAGGGGAATGAATCAAAATGTCTTAAATGGAACTGCTGTTTCCCTCTGAAAGTCTCATGTGCCCATATGTCTAGAACAATGACTCACCCAGTGATAGATCCTCGGGCCATTTTGTCATTGTGGTTTTTGGGGTTTTGTCTGCCTGTGGCTTTTGTTTCTTTATGCTTTTTGCTAGATCATGATTTAATCCCCTAGAAGCCGGGACATCAGCAAGCATTCATCCTCCCATTCATTCATTCAGCACCTACTCTGTGTTACGGATAATCTAACTACTGAACCTATCATTGGTGGATGTAGTCTCGTTGGGGAGATAACTATGAAATGTAATATGCCATACTAAGTGCTTTGGGAGCCTAGAAGCTGGGACAACTAGCTTTGCCTGGGTGAGTGGAGGAGGTTTTCATCGCCGAAGAACCTAAGGCTACTGCAGTGTATGGATTCTGCCCAGGACAAGGGCACGGAGTGAAAGGAGTGAGTGGGAATGAAATCCAACCCCTTCTTCACTACCTGACCGTGAGGAGCTGTGTCTCCCTACAGGATGCGGCTCTTTTCTGTTGTGTAAAGTCATCCTATGTATTGGTTTTGTCCTGAAATCATTCTTTAAGTTGGCCTTAAAATGAACAGGAATCTGCCAGGCAAAATTCTGGGCAATGAGCTTGTCATAGAATTAAGAAAGGACCTAGCATGTCTGGGAACGAGAAGGTCAGTAGTTTGAGTTGTGTCCATGGGAGTTTGGGGAAGCAATAGTATTTTTCAAGCTGGGAGCACATTAATTCTTAGATGGTCAATTTTCTCAGGAGTATAGAGTGAACAACAGGAAGAACAAGCAGATACAGAGGAGAGGAGATGTTCACGTTAACTCTGACAGTGAGGAGGGATGGAGAAAAGGCAGAACAATCAGCAGAGAGGCTGTGAAGGGGAAGAAAGGGCAGGGGCTGACTGCAGGGTTCTAACTCAGGACCCCAGGGGCAAGACTCAGGTGGGGGTAGGGTGATAATGAGCATAGTTTGAAACACTGTGAATTAAGGGTCTGGAGTAGTAGGAATGAGGCAGAAGCTGTAGAGTCAGCTCTGTACAGTGTAAGTGCACGGGGTGTACATGCGAAGCCATGGCTATGGTAGGGTCACCTGGAGAGAGCCCGCAGCAAGGAGAGAACCTAGCAGCCTACTAGTTGGCAATCAGAAAGGCATTGGTGACTTCAGTAAGGAGAGTTTTAGTAGAGTACAATGGATGGAAGTCACATTGTTGTAAGATGAGGATTAAATAAATGCTAAAGGTGACAGTGGTTTTCATGACACCCAGTGAATTTTTACATCATTAGAATGTAATGTACACCCAGTGAATTTTTACATCATTAGAATGTACCCAGACTACTTAGGTACACATTAGAATTACCTTTGAAGGTCTTTTTAAAAGTAGCATTGCCTAGATATTCTGGATGAATTGGTCTTCCGTGGGGCCCAGGAATCAGTACTTTTTAAAAGTTCCCCAGATTTCAGGAACAGTACCCTTGACTATTCTTTAAAAAGTGTAAATAAACCTCAATAGCTAGCAAGCATATTATGAGATGTTTAAAATCATAGGGAATCAGAGAAATGCAATTTTAAAAGATGAAGAATCTTTATACTATTAAATTAATAAATATTAGAAAGCTGGATAATGCTATGTTAGTATGGATATGGGGCACAGTAACTCAATCCCACTGGTGGGTAGGCAGACGGGTACAGCCATTCTGTAGAGCAGCTTTGGCAAATTAACTCGTTAGGCACACCCTATGTGCTCGCAGTTCCACTGCCACATTTGCATGCCAGGGAAATGCTCCCACACGTCCATAGGTGGCATGTGTTCGCATGTTCCACTGCAGCCCTGTACAGGGAAAGGAGAATTGGCGATAATCTGAGTGGCCGTCACTGGGACGGGGATTAGGTATACTTAGGTGGACACATCCTATAGAATCTTAGGCAGACATCAGAAGCACTAGATGAAATATATACAGATAATATGAATGGATCTTAAAAACATAACACTGAGTAAAAACTGAGTAAACAAGAAAGATGATAATCACATAAAAATACATATTCACAAAACAATGACAATATATATTTTGAAAAAACATTCAAATAAAAAGAAGCCTTTAAAAGTCATTGCCTACATATGAGAAGAGAAGGAAATGGGGATTTGAGAGAAGACATTTAAAAAGTGTGATTCTCAGGAAGAATGGGATAGAATGAAAGCTTAAATGGAAAGTGAGGTCAAGGGAAGGTGTGGGAGAGCGAGAGAACGAAGGCATGCTGTAGTGTGAGGATGTGATGGCAGACGCCCAAGGGCTCCTACTCGCCCTCTTGTTCATTCACAGCACCGGGAGTGACAGCTGAGTTGTGTTTAAGTATCTCTTCCTTTGCCTTTTCCCACCGTAATTAAGTTCATTTGATTTTTTCCTCATTACGAAAGCAATGTATGCTTCATACAGTCATACCAGAAAACTACAAACAAAACTAACAGAAACATCCTTAAACCTACTTCCCCAGACACCACATCCAGATCAGATCCACATATGTGAATACGTTGCAAAATTTAATGAAACCTTTTCAGAACTTTTCATGTGGGAGCAGTGCATGGTGTACTTATATGCCCAGAGATATTTGTACAACTTCATTTTTGATGGCTGCGTGGTGTTCCACTGCACAGGTACACCGTCATTACTGTAGCCGACCCCCTTCTACTGGACGTCAGCTGTTTCTTAATGGAGCTACCCCAAGTGCTAGATGAACAAACATAAGCTATCTACCTGTGCAATTTCCTGTCCTTCATTTGGCTCATTTTTAAAAGACGTTTAAGGATTGAACTTGAAATTGTCTAATGATGTAAAAATTCACTGGGTGTCATTGAAGTCAGAGCACCAGCTCCTCACAGAACCATTCTGGGGCCATGAGTGAGAATGAAGGTCATTCCCTGGCTGTCCAGAAAGAGTCATTTTAGGTACTTGTCATGGTGCCAAACTACAAGATGGGCTCCCTGGTTTCTGTCCTTTAATCAGCTGATGCACAATGAAATCACATGAGATGCTAAGTGAGCCAGCATGGGATGTGTGCATTACCTCACGTGTGAGTATGATGTGGGCAGGTGGTGAAATAGGAGGTACAGGATTTTTAGAAAATTGCAGGGAAATCACTGTTTATGCTAGGGGACCAAAGTAGGTTCTCACATTTATATCCAGTGCCAGAGCAGGGAGCAGAGCAAGCAAGCCCAATGGAAAGCACAGTTGTTTTTCTGAGCACTTCCTGCCCCCCAGCATACCCCAAAACTAGGTTTTAAAGATTTCGTTTAATCCTTCCAATTGGTAGGTTGAAGCATCCAAAATCCAGAGCCACTGTTTCAGGCCTTGATAGTTAAGAACTGGTCAGGCAGCCCTGCAGCCTGCTGGACAGTCCCTGCAACGGCCTTGATGCCGGAGACGGCTACCTTCATGGCCAGAAGGCACTGGCATCTCCTTATCGTTGGTGCGCACATGTGATTACACTACAGAAGAAATGCACTCCTGTCTTTGCAAACCTTTGTTGGCAAGAAGCTTTGAATAAACAGAGCTGTTTCCAGGGCCTGTTTGAAGCTCTTGAATGTGTTCTCCAGCCTAAGTATATATTAGCATATAACCATGTTTCAAAGAATTAGTACCGGGCAGCCCTGTACTTTTGGCAGACAGGTAAGGCTCCACGTGAATTATAGTTGATAGTGCAAGACAGGCTCAAGGCTTAAAAAAAATCCCTTCAGTGGCCCTGCTTAAAAAATAGCAGTGTGGGCCATAGCTTAGTGTTTTGACAGCTTGTATCAGCAGTTTTCTCAGCTGATATATTGATTCCAGCTTGGACTTCAGTCCTGCCAATCTAATAAAACAGCACCGTGATAACAGAAAAAGTAAAAGGATCTTCTGTGGTCCCAGCTGCTTGGTGAAGCAGTCTTACAGAGCTACTATAAAGCTAGCTTTACTGTCACACATGAAATGAAGTAACCTGAGACAAGCTGACTAATTATATTAAGGTTTTTTTTATTATATGATTTCCACATCTATCAATATGTTGTTTATTCGCACTATTCTGCATATGTTTGCAAGTATGCATTTGTTCAAAGGAACATAAGGGTGCCTTCACAAATACTAAAACAAACTTGTTTAATTGTGTATCAGTATCACAAATGGCCTAATAATTTGTCACAAACTGTAATACTTGGTGGGGGGGCAGGAGGGACAGACACAAAAGTTAACTGGAGCCTGGATTAAGTTTGAAGACATGTAAAAATCTCCTCCAACTTTCTGATTATCTTCCAATCCCCTGGCCGTCAAGCCTACTTATCTTAAATATCCTTTACTTTCACAGCAATTGCTGACCATCCAGGAGGAGCTAAACAACAAGAAGTCTGAGCTGGAACAAGCCAAGGAAGAGCAGGCACATACGCAAGCACTACTCAAAGTCCTCCAGGAACAAGTAAGTGAAGGCCCGGCTTTGACCATGTGCCAGCTCAAACACTGAAGCGCCCCTCGCTCGTGCTTGACACACGTGCAAACAGTACTGAAGCTAATCTGCAGTGCAGTTAGCCTGCAAGTGCCAAGCCTTTCAGTGGCTTTGCTGTGCGGAATTTATAATCTTATTTCCAGCATCTCTGTTCTCACTCATGTACTTGCTTAGAGCACCCAAGCCCTCCAGCGGTGTATGAACATTTCTTCTGGAGGACAAAAGAATTTTGATAGTTTTAAAATATTGGCAATGCAGATATCTTTCAAAGCAAGCAGCTAGTTTCCCCTCAAGTCTAACAGTGAGGAAAATGAGTTTAGCAAAACCCGTGCACTCCTGCAGACACATGAGGAAGAAAAACTGAGTCACAGGGATTCTAAAAGCACGTCTTCCCTGCGCATCAGGGCACTTATCTAACCACAGTGAGCGAAAGCCTTTTATGTTAGGTTTGTAAATCTGATCATTTCATCCTGGCTTTCTTTGATAGTAAAGTGTGGCCTGACACTGATAAGTGGATTTCAAAGTATTGTCTCACAGAAGGGTGAGACTGATCGCTGGGCAGCAGAGTGAAATCGGAGTGACATCGAAGCCCAGCAACTACATAGGCGAGCTCTTGAACTGCTTTCCTATTTCTGGCCTTCACGTGCTGTCAACAATGTAGTGGGTGGTAACTGGGGAGAAATATTCACATACAGTAACTCCAGCCCTTGGGGGTAATCAAATTTAGGTGTTTTTAAAAATTTCACTCTCAGTGGTTTCTAAGGTTATTTACACAATATAAATAACCTTGAAAGTGTTGGTTTTTTAAAAATATGAAGTTGGAAGAGTATGACCCTAGTCAGCTGTGACCCAGTCACTTTACAAGTGATTTTTATCTTTTGATGATTTGGAATCAAGAAAATATATTTTGAGTTACTTTCAAAGTGGAAGTGACTTGTGAGGGAAAAGTCAAGATGTTGGATAGTTTGTAAGCTTTGAAGCACTGGAAGAAAATGCTTTATAAAACTAATCATTATCTTTATATGATTAATATAGATCCAGTGACTCAGACTGAGGTTGAATCTGTATGATTTTGAATAAGTTTGAAATGAAAAATATCAACTAAATTCACAGTGACCTACTGTCTAGGAACCTTTCCTCCTCTACATTGTTAAAAGACTCCCAGCAGAGTGGAGCTGATTTGGTCCAAATTCGCTGCTGACCCGGCAGACATAGCTCTGAACTTTGTTATTTATTTTTCTCTTTCTCTCTCAATCCCTCTCCCCCCTCCCCACCACTCCTTGATTTACTGGGATGGGGAAGGATGAATTTCTCTTTTCTTCAAATGACTCAAATCCTTTACATATGTAGTTTTTTTTAGACGTAATGCTAATCACACTTAATAGACTACATCACAGGATAAACAGAACTGTTATGTGCCCTGGGGAACCAAAACATTCATTGGTTTGCTTTATTGGGCTATTCACTTTATTGCAGTGCTCTAGAACTGAACCTGTAATATCTCTGAGCTATGCGTGTATTGTGATTTGAAGTCCAAACCCCATCATAAAAACAGATGGAGATTTGCAGAAAGTATTGATATACTCTAGTTATGGCATTCATTTTTAAAGATCAAAAAGCATACACGCAGGCATTGGTGAAACATCACACTTTACAGTCTGTTACTTAAAGAAAAATAAATAAAATAAAGGGGAATGTGAAGACGATACAGAGCAAATAAAACCAGTAAAGATGTAAGAAACAAGACTGTGAAGGAAGCAGTTTTAAATCTGCTGTGCTAATTTACATGGGACAACTCTTTTCAAGCAAAGGCCTATCATTCTAACGGGGCCAGTGACACACAGCAACCAAATGCATTTGAGGGCTGTGGCCACCACCAGGCTTTTGTCCTGAGAGCCCCCTGCCTGGCGCCCTGTCGTCCTTGCAGATGGGAGCACAGTGGACATGTTCCTTCTATCTCCCTGCAGCCACCCACCCACAGACAGACACACACTTAAAAACACATGTCTGCCTCTGTGAGCACTGCCTTATTAGGCTTGCTTTGGACTTGTGTAGAGTGACCACATGTGTTAAAACTTTTTCACTGCTTGCACCTACAGATAGGGTCTAGACAAACAGTATCTCTTCTGTGGGGTATGACAGTATGGACCAAGGGTCTTGCTATTACACACACACGCACGCTCACTCACACACTCAAAAAGATATAGCCTTCTCTGAAGACCTGGTACTTTGTGATTCAAAGTGACTGCCACTTGATGGGAATCCTGAAAAGAAAGACTAGGGCATGAGGTCCGACGCTTACCAGCATCAGGCCCCACCCCCTCCAGGGAAGACTTTCCAGAAGGTTTCCAGCCTTCTTTGTTTGCTAGGATGCAGCTTCTCTAGGTCCTCCATGACCCACTGGCTCCAGCCTTTCATCTTTACAAAGATGGTGGCATCCAACATCTAGAGCTTGTTCACAAACCCAGCTGTCATTAGACAAAATGTTTGGCCCAGCAGTGCAGCTGGAGGAGAGGAGGGCAGGGAGCACGCCGGCGAGGGGCCAGGCAGTGGCTGGCTTGCAGCTGCGACTGAAAGGCATGGGGCCACTGCAGGAGGAGCGGCTCCCGGGGGTAGTTTGGGCGGAGAGCGTAGAGGCGTGACCAGCCCCAGGGACTGGGAGTGAGAGGAGAGCACACATAAAAAGACAGGGCAGAGCTGAAGGATGGCTTGGAGTAGCAAGAGGGGATTTATTTAAAAGGGAGAAGGAGAGCGCCAGCCATGTCTGTGCTGGCAGCCATGTCAGGTGGGACAGGCTCTGACAATACCGTGCTTTCCTTCCATGGCAGATGAACCTTTTCTAAGCTCACCCTTCTCAGACTCATGGAAGCACGAGTCACAGGCCCTAAGGTGGGACGAGCAGGGAGGGCTGGTGGAGAGGAAGGTGAGGAACGCTGATACAAAAATCTTAAGATAGGAAAGCAGACAGGGCTTTTTAGGTGCTTCTGTGCCCTGTGATGATATAAGGCCTTCCTGTCACTGTGGCACGATTTGGCTTTTCACATATACCACACATCGTATTTGTCACATGTAGAAACATCCGTGACGTAGTCCTGAAGAACAGGAGGCAGAATTTTTTTTCCTAGTGGAAGTGACATGGAAATAAGCCAAAGAGCTTTTGGTCCATAACCAGCTGCTTTTCTTCATGTCACCATTCCTTTGGCAAAGGAGTGTAGTCTTCATTTTGCCCTGAAGAGTGTATGGCCTTTTTGCTGAGATTCTGAGACTGCCTTAAAAAACTAAAGAAGTTTTCATTTTAATATGTACAAATAACCAGCAAGAGCCAATATTCTGAATCAAACACATCGTTCGTGCATGTGCATTTATTTTCTTTCAGGCTTTAAGCATTTATTTCCCACAATGAACACTTTATTTCAGGTATTTAAAAAATATGATACAGAAGATGCCACTTCCTAAGCGTAAAGCTAGGAAGAAATAATGGTAAACAGCTACAAGGCCTGCTTACACTTCGCCTTTGCTCTCTGCCTCCAAACAGCTGCTTTGTGCCAGGCCAGGATAAAATGCCAATGAAAGGTTTCCAGAAATATCCTGATAACTGATTATTCTAAATCTCCTGAGGGAGAGTAGAGAGAATAGTGTTTTCAAGTGTTCACTGTTAAAAAATCTCATTTGAGAAATAGCTTTCCTTCTAATGCCTCAGTGACCAAGGAAATGTCTTCCCCTGTCTCCCTTTACAAAAAGAGGCAAATTGTCTTTTTTTAGACCTCCAGAAATGGTATCAGTCATTCAAATATGTTCTCAAGATGGACACGTACAGTAGCACACAGCGTGTGAAAACAACCCAAATACCTCATTCATGAATAACCATTCGTATAGCATCATTTAGCTGGTGGCAACTTGCAAACACTGCAGGGTTTAAATTAACAGCAATACAACTAGGAAATGAAGTCATTTATTATTCTTAAGAACCAATTTTATACATTCTATGCCTCTGGAACTGCTTTCTAATCATATTATTTAAAATATAATGACTGAGACCCATTTATTTTTTGCCAGCCACCAAGTTTCATAAAATATTGGTCTCAAACTGGTTTCAGTAAAACACATTAGAATTATGTACTGCATCTGTTTTCCTCTCAGAAGTTTTATAAAGTATGACCTCAGGTAAATAACAGATATGCTTACTTATTCATTTGGGTTTTTTTTTTTCTTAAAATTTGCAGTTAAAAGGTACCAAGGAATTGGTCGAGACCAATGGCCACAGCCATGAGGACACAAATGTAGGTACCGATAACCTGGCATTTGCTCTTACTTGTTGGTTGAATGCCCACAGGTATGTGGCACTTCATTTTTAACACCAAGGAAATCAGAAGCCATGCCTCCCAGTGGCTTATTAAGATTACTCTGCATGGTTTGGCAAGAAAATATGGTAGGTAAGCATTGCTGTTTGTTAGCTTAGGTTGCCAAATGTCAATGTAGGAGTACTTGAGCTAGTGTCTACTGTAAAAATTCTAATCTCAGTGAATTTGTTTGAGCCCTTTATATTTTTAAAGCTATAAACTAATAATGCATTGGGAGGGCAAATGGCAGGAAACCCAGTATGGTAGTAAGTTGTAGGCTGCATGTATATTTATTAAGTTTGCCTGTCAATGAAGATGGTAATGAAATGATTGCTATGCTGGAGAGATTTCAGAGCAAACCAGTTCTCCCAGAAAAGCCACTGAAAGCATATCTCTCTTCTGTTGCGGACCCAGCGCAATGGTGTGGTGCATCCATTTCCCTGATACGGTGGTGCAAGGTCCCCGTTAGCACCTTGACTTCCTCTCTTAGTGGTCCTTGAATATCCAGTTGCTCAAAATTACTCATGTACTCTCTTGGCCTTAGAAGTTCTTTACTAAAACTGGAGACTATTTATGGACTATTATACCATGTAGATCATTGTGGACTATTATACCATGTAAATCACCATCTCTCCATATATTTGATGGTTTTGTTTTTGTCTTTAAAACATCTCTCTGATCTCTTTATGTATTTTATTATACTCATCACACAAAGTGCTAAGCATTTCTTTTCATGTAACACAGAATCAGACATGGTGATCAATGCCTGATTAAGCTAGAGCTAGGAGAAATTATACATTCCATGTTCACTCCTGTTTTAATTATACACAGCAGAGAGCCTGACATTCAGAGAACCATAAGATCTATGTGAATAATTACTATTCCTACCAAATAGATATTTAATATGTGATGTTTATTAAGAACCTGCTGTGTATGTGGACTCTGCTAAGTGATGCTGAGGGGAGTGGTTACAAATAAGTATGTAAGGGTTGTGGTCTGCCCTTAAAGAACTTGTAACCGAGTTGAGAAGTTAAGGAACATGTGGACGATGTGTATATAGGAAGGTGAGGCAGCTGTGATGTGATGTAGTTTGGAATCTGAACTTCGCTGCTTCATTAACCACATCAGCCCGACGAGTTCCGTGGCTCCTGAGTTCCATTCTCCTCATTTGTCAGACGGAGCTGAAGCTCACCTCACAGACTCATCATGATGTTGTTAGTATGGTAAGGTGTGTGGGAACTTCAGGGTGTTATTATTAGTGTTTCTTTATGCTGATGACCAAAACGGCTCCCTAGATCTGCAGGATTTGGGTTGACATTTGAGAATGGATAGAATTGAGAAAGTAGAAAGCTAGAGGAGAAAGCCACTCATACAGAGCTCTCCACAGGCAATACTGTGACCTAACCAGAGTTGGTCTTTCCGCTCCAATATTCATTACACCCCCACCATGTCCTAAAATCCTTTCCTGCATCCTGCCTCCCAGGGACACATGGCTGCCACATTCTCAACCAAAGATCTCCCATGGACTCCCTTAAGAGTCAGGCCCCTGTACCTTCCAAGGAAGCTGCTCCCTCACCCAATGAACCATATTATGCCTGTTTCCTGGACTGTAATACGGAGATGAAATAATTACCTTTCCTTCCTTAGGCTTATTGGGAGAAGAAAATGAGATTATGGATATGGAAGGCCTTTTTACTTGTGAAATTCTAGCTGAGTAGGAGCTTATGGTTATAAACTCATCTGGTGATGAATTAAATTAGATGATACATGTAAAGATAGGCCTAATGTTATATCTAGTCTGTAGGCTCTTTTTTGAGAAATGGGAAAAGGCATTACATTTTCAGTGGAAAAAGTGAAAGGAGATTATCTTTGAGGTTTTTTTGGTACTTTCTAGAGGAAAGTCTTTGGGTTCTAAAAATGCCTCTCTGAAATTCATGATGTGGGGGCATGGTAATCAACAAAAGAAATGACCATTGAGAGAAGGGGGTTCGGACAAGTAGGAGGGAGGAGCAGTGTGTCAACCAACGGTGGGTGAGAGATTTGGTGGAATGCCAGGAGCACCTGCCAGTCGCCACTAGGGACAAGCGCTCCCTTTGGGCAGAAGGTGAGGCTAGTATTTACAGTCACTGCCTGTTTTCTCAGGGGCATCCCAGTAGGTGGATTATATACCAATTCTTCTCATTTTTCTGCCTATGTTGTCTCCTGTGGGCAGTTTCCCTAGTGCCTCCACTAGGGGTATCTGAAAGAAAAGAAAGAAAAATGTTATTTTGGCCACTCCTTAGGAGTACTAGTAAAATATTTTCTGGAGATATTTTTAAATGTCTGAAATGATTAGAAGTGGTGATAGGAGACAAGGCTTTCATGGCAAACCAAGAAGGATGGAACCCATTTTGATCACTGTAGAGCCATTTGACCAGACCAAGTTCTTTGACCTTTTTGAATTTCACCTTCCTTATCCATAAGTGTGTTAGTGAAACAGAGAAATCCTGAACATAAATACTTGGTCCAGAGTATGTACTCAGTAAGTATCAGTCCCTCTTCAGGCATCACTATAAACAGTATTTAATCGACAGGGCAATACTTTGACAGGATGGATTTTTTAAATTTTTTTAAATTGAGGTACACACAATATACAAACCTTAGTGTACAGGTGATCAATTATGACATGTGTGTATACCCTTGATTTCATTGCCCTGATCAGTATAGTAAACATTATGATTTTTTTAACCTTCACCTATTTCACCTATCATTCCACTCCCTTCTTGTATGGTAACCATCAGTCTGTCCTCTGTGATTACAAATCTATTTCTATTTTATTTATACATTTGTTTTTCAGATTCCACATATAAGTGAAATCATACAGTATTTGTCATTCTCTGACTTATATCACTTATCATAATGCCCTTAGATCCATCCATGTTGTCACTAATGGCAAGATTTCATTCTTTATGACTGAGTAATATTCCACTGTATATATGTATCACCTCTTCTTTATCCATTCATCTGCTGATGGACACATAGGTTGCTTCCATATCTTGGCTATTATAAATGATGCTCCAATAAACATAGAGGTAGATATCTTTTTGAATTAGGGATTTTGTTTTCTTTCAGCAAATTTCCACAAGTGGAATTGCTGGGTAGTATGGTATTTCTATTTTTAGTTTCTTGAGAAACCTCCATACTGCTTTCACTAGTCACTGCATCAATTTACGTTCTCACCAACAGTGCACTAGGGTGTCCTTTTCTCTACATCCTCACCAACACTTTTTATTGCTTATCTTGTTGATATTAGTCACTCTGACTGGTGTGAGGTGTTATCTCATTGTGGTTTTGATGTGCATTTCTCTGATGGTTAGTGACACTGAGCATTTTCCCATGTGTCTGTTGCATGTCTTCCATCTGTACGTCTTCTTTGGGAAAATGTCTGTTCAGGTCCTCTGCCCATTTTTAAATTGGATTATTTGATTCTTTGGTGTTGAGCTGTAAGAGTTCTTTTTATATTTTGGATATTAGGCCTTAATAGGGTATATTACTGGCAAATATCTTCTCCCATACAGCAGGCTGCCCTTTTATTTTCTTGATGGTTTCCTTTGCTGTGCAGGAGCTTTTTAGTTTGATGTGGTCCCACTAGTTTATTTTTGCTTTGGTTTCCCCTGCCTGGGGAGACATTTCCAGAAGAAGTTACTCATGCTGCTGTTCAAGAGTTTATTGCCTGTGTTTCTCCCAGGAGTTGTATGGTTTCAGGCCTTGTAATTAGGTCTTTAATCCACTTTGAGTTATTTTCTAGTATAGTGTAAGACAATGATCCTGTTTCATTCTTTTGCATGAAGCTGTACAGCTTTCCCAACAACATTTATTGAAGAGACTGTCTCTTCCTCATTGCATATTCTTGACATCCTTGTCATAGATTCATTGACCACACATAAAAGTGTGGGTTTATTTGTGAGCTCTGACTTATGTGTCTGTTTTTGTGCCAGTAAGAAACTGTTTTGATCACTGTAGCTTCACAGTGTAGTTTGAAATCAGGGAGTGTGATACCCTCAGCTTTGGTCTTCTTTCTCAAGATTACTTTGGCTATTTGGGTTTTTTTTGTGATTCCATACAAATTGTCAGATTATCTGATCTAGCTCTGTAAATACTGTTATTGGTATATTGATAGAGATTGCGTTGAATCCCTAGATTGCTTTGGGAAATATGGCCAATTTAACAATATTAGTTATTCTAACCATAAGCATGGGATATTTTTCCATTTCTTTGTGTCATCTTCAGTTTCTTTCACCAATGTCTTACAGTTTTCAAACTACAGGGCTTCCATTTCCTTGGCTAAATTTATTTCTAGGTGTTTTATTCTTCTTGATGCAGTTGTCCATGGTATTGCTTTCTCAATTTCTCTTTGTACTAGTTTGTTATTTGTATATATAGAAAATCACCAGATTTCTGTATATTGATTTTGTATCCTGTGACTTTCCTGAATTCATTTATTCATTCTAGTAGTTTTTTGGTGGAGTTTTGAGGGTTTTCTCTATCTAGTATCATGTCATCTGCAACTAGTAGCAGTTTTACTTCTTCCTTACCAATTTGGATGTCATCTATTTCTTCTTCCTGCTTGATTGCTATGGCTAGGACTTCCAGTACTATGTGAAATAAGAGTGGTGAGAGTGAACATCTGTGTTTTGTTGCTGATCTTAGAGGAAAAGCTTTCAGCTTTTCACTGTTGAGTAGATTGTTAGCTGTGGGTTTGTCATATATGGCCTTTATTATGTTGAGGTATTTCCCACCTTACCCACTTTGTTGAGGGTTTTTATCATGAATGGATTCTGAATTTTCAAAGGCTTTTTCTGCATCTATTGGATGACCATATGCTGTTTATCCTTCCTTTTGTTAGTGTGTGTATCATATTGATTGATTTGTAGATGTTGAACCATCCTTGCATCCCTGGAATAAATTCTGCTTGGTTATTCTGAATGATCTTCTTAATGTAGTTTTTCAAAGTTTCTATATCTTTCTTGAAGTCCTCCTGCCTGAGATCTTAAATATTTTTCTTTAGCTCCATGAGCATGTTTATGATTTTTATTTAAAAATCTTTATCAAGAATATTGGTGATTTCAGTTTCACTGAGCCCTCCTTCTGGCATTTTTTCTAGTAATTTTGTTTGTACTAAATTCCTGTTCCGTTTCACATATCTAATGATTACTTTGGAATAATAACTTTGTATAGGCATCACCTTCTAGTGCCCAGAAGCCCAACTCTCTGGAGCTGCCCAGCACCTGGAGCGATGGTGCGGGTTGCAGTCTTCTTTGTTTGAGGTTTTTTCCTTTGAGGAGGTAGGTTTCAGATCATTCTATGATCTCATTTTCTCCTTCTCCCAGATGTTTTCTTTTCTTTATATTTTTCTGCATTTTTCAAATTTCCACAAAAAGAAAATGTTACTTTTAAGATAAGATCATTTATATCATTTATATATATGTATATTTGATCTAAAATACTTAGCAGTTTTCCATTTTAAACAATTGCTTTTGCTTCTACATCAGGTAGGATTATCTTTAATCCTTTGGGAAAATTGCATTCAATCTCCAAAATAGAAAATTTTGTTTCAGATCTCAATCAGACCATTTTCCACATTGCTGAAATTTTTGTCTCCTTTGCCTGTTTTTCTCTAACCTGTCCTGGGGGAAGAAGGTATTTTCACTTCTCTAAACCCAACCCGTCAGCTTTACTAAACATGCACTAATCCTGTGACAAGCTCCAAAGCCACTAATAGTCTAGCAGGTACTACCACCTCTTATCCTGACAAAAATGGTGAACTATAGTCCCCAGCTCCAGCTGTGAAAACACTGTCAGTTGGTGGCGAGGGGCTTGGGAAGAAAACTTCTCTTGAGTGTTTATTAACAAAAGCACTAACTGTGAAGGCACTTTCTACCTATTTTTGTCAGTAGTTCCCTCTAATGCTTTCTGGGAGGAAGCTCAGAGAGTGCTCTGACTGGGTCTTATTTAGTCATTAGTCCTTCTCAGGGATGCTGCATTGGAATGTGTGTGCATTTTTTTCAGAGGAAATTATGGATTTCATGTGGTTTCAGGGCGTGTGATTAATTCACAGCAGCAAGTGTGGTAAAGCAGCTGTATGGGGGCAGGAGGATGTAGAGGGTGGGGAAGGAAGCATCAGCAGGTGAAAAGAAGTAGTGTAACAGGAGCTGTAACTCAAGGAAATGTCCAAATTCTGGGTGTGAGCCTTTACTATGTGAGCAGAGCCATATATTACAGGGTTAAGGAAATGCTAGTTCATGAGAAGTCCACGTACTTGATTTCAGACATCTACCCACATGGGTCTGTCTCTCCCTGAAGGACCAGTTGAGCTCTTTAGGGGCCTTATAGCTCCCTATATATTTATGCACCATGCCTCATTACCACCAGATTCTCTCCGTGGAGCCGACCTGTCCAAAAGATCTCATCTCCAGAGAGTTGCTGGAAGCATACAAAGACATTACTTCAAGACCATCATTCATACTGTGATACTGACCTAAAGGTGGAGAGCAGGCCCTGATGGATTAAAACAGAGGACAAGCAAATTTTCATTAGAGCAGGATAGGATAACAGGGAGGTGGCTCCAAGTGTGCTTGAACCACATCTATATCACTCATCAATGGATCTCCAGAGCTGAGCACAGCACCTGCCATGTGAAAGGGTGGAGTACTAATAAATGCTTGACATATACTGATCACATCCACACTGCTGAGCAGTGTTCACAATAGCCTTATGAGGTAGATGTGATGACTACCATCATCTTAGAAGTGAAAAAAGTAGTGGGGCAGGGCCAGGTTTGAAACTAGGCTGCTTGGTGCCCAGATCTGTTCTGAAGAACCTTACACAATTCTGCCTCCCTCAATGATACTTGATTTTACTGAGTAAAAAATAGATAGTAAGTTGTGTCTTTGTATAGGGAGACTCTGTACACGCCAAGGGCAGCAAGGGATGATGAGAAGACAGATACCAGGTGCAGGAAGAACTGTGACATCTGCAGCCTCACACCTCAGTTTCTGCAGGGCTCATGCTCACCACGTTAGGTGCTCATATCCTGCCTGACACAGGCTCTGGGATGGGTTGGGTGAGTGTAATTCCTTCTGTTGTGAAGTGTTCCTTTCTGTCTACTCCTCTTCCATTTCAAGCTTGGGGCCCCAAAGAGGAGGCAGCAAGTTGTTATTGGAGGAAAGGATAGGCGCTGAGTTGTCTTTGCCCTTTGAGAAGTGGGCCCATTTTCCTGCGGGCTTTTCTTCTTTCTTGCCTTGTTTAATACATTCATATATATTTATAGCTCTTGCACTTGCCTGCCTAAAGGATGAAAGCCACACTTTGAAGCTGGGCAAAGGACTCAGCACATGCAGAGGTTCTGCCATAGACATCATTAAAATGCATGGTTGACAATAGCTTTCTGCTGCTGTGTGCTAAACTTGAAGGATGTCCTTCACACAGTATCTCTTCCATACACTAACATCTTTACTCTGACAGACTTAAAGACAACTCTGAGGATTTACTTTCTTCTAGAGGCAACTTGAAAAACGGAAAAGTCTTTTCGGTTTTGTGTTTTTGTTTTATTGTTGGGGGGAAGGGTGTTCTACTTGACAGCAGTAACCCTTCATTATTACAAATTAAACCTCTCTACAGATTGCAAATGATTTCTCTAAGCCTAGTATGTGAGCCTGAATTGTGCAAAGAGAAGATGTGTTGTAGCATCTTTCCTACAGCAAAAATCAAGGACACTAGGAGAGAAAATTCATCAAAAGCCTTTAGACGAAATTATTCTGTATATTGCAGGCTTAAGCTGCCACTTTCTTGATTCCTCCTACTTGTTCCTCCATTTTTTGCATCCTCTCCCTTCCCCTTCACTTTCTCACCAAACATACTTGTAAGGTCTATAGGTAGTGATACTTCTGGGAGGAAGTTCTTCAAGTTAAAAAAAAAGTCTCTGTCTTGCATCTTTTTAACGATTGCATACTTACAGGGACCAGGCCAGTTTATTCAGCAGTTCTATTAGGAGATAGCTCAGAGACAAAGCAGAAGAAAATTTGATCCCTATTTTGCTTTTTAGGAAAGAAAATTGGGTCTGGAATGCTGAAATCTTTAAAGGAACTGTGGTAAAGCCTAATTTTAAACTTGGGTAGACTTAAAAAGTTTGGACTTCCCAGCTGTCATTAATAATATCCAGTTCCAAATACAAAGAAAAACCTATTTAAAATCATTAAGTACAGTCCTCTTGGAGAGCAAGGCCTTTGCAGTTGATCTCAGTTTCTAACTGTAATTGTTTTAAATTAGCCTTCAGAAACCTTTTCCTATGGGCATGAGCTCACAGAAGATCTTATAAAGGGACAAGGGTGACTGTTCAGGGACCTCAAGAATATTGGACAAGGTGTTGGTTGGATACTGGTGTTGCTCAATAAAATGTAAACAAAGTAACAGGAACAGATGAAATCTGAGGTTACCATCCCATAAGTTAGACAACTCTTAAGACTAAGGCAAAAGAGTTAGTAAATTGCAAAACTAAACATATCAGAACTACTGATGAGTATCATAAGCGTGCACCTGCCATACTCACATTCTGAATGCCGAAGAATTCTGTAGTCTCAAGCTCTTGCCAGACTTTATGACACAGTTATTAATATACAGAATCTTCCCAAAACAAATATGAAAGATATACACCAAGATTTATGGACATGTTAATTATAGTATTATTTATAAGAGTAAACCATGGGAAGTTAAATGCCTAACATATAGGTGAATGGTTCAATTATTTCATATCTTCATATCTACATTACACAGCCATTAAGAAGCATGTCTCTGAGGACTATTTGGTGGCAAGAAAAATATTTAAGATATATATGCACATGACCAGAAAGAATTAAAATATTAATAACCATTATTTTCTTTACCTATATATACACTTTTTAAAAACTACTGCCAACTCTCACAAGAGTACCCAGCTAAGCCAGCCCTAGTCCACTGTATAATTATTATGAAATTATGTAAAATTACTGCCCCCACAGGTGAATAATTATAGTGAAAAAAATCTGTATGTCTCAGTCAATAACTACTGGGCCAGAGGCTTTAAACCTCATTAAAATTCATCCTATCAAGAGGAGGGTCCAAAATGGCCATGTAGGAAAAGCCTGAGTCCACTTCCTTCCACATATACACCATATCTAGACCTATGCACGCAGCAGTTCATCCTGAGGGATGAGGAAGAACGGAGACATGAGTGAACACCTTCAGCATAATGGAGGATAAAAAGACCCCATAAAAATTGGCAGGAGAAACAGAGACCTAGTAACAGAGTGAATGCCACCCTGCAATAGGGAGGGAAATTCCTGAGATACTACAGCGTGGACTCTTCTGCCCTGGGGCATGAAAAATAGCTGCGCATTAGAGCATTTAAACCCAACTGCCGAATGGCAGAACTGCCAAACCTCTCTCCCAGACAAGAGGTGCTACTGAATGCCACTGAATGAAGTTGGTACTAGGATGAGAGTAACAAAGATTCACTCTGCCTGTGCCCCAGCCTGGTGCCAAACTGGGAGATCTCCAGACTGCACCATCCACCCCAGTCATCCAGCCAGACAGACCCCAGCCCATTCCCCCTTCCACACCAGCTGCCCCACACAGGAGACCCCCAGGCACACACAGTCTACCCAGGAACGTTTCTACATGAGGCCACACTTTCAAGACTGGGAGAGGTATCTCTTTCATCTAACCTAGAGCAACACAAAAAATCAAACAAATTGAGACACAGGAATATGCTCAAAACAAAAGAACATGACAAAACTTCAGAGAAACAACTGAACGAAACAGAGTTAAACAATCTACCTGAAAAATATAAAGTGATGAGAGAAGAGTGGACAAACTCAGCAAGAACCTCTAGAAAGAGAGAAAATATAAAAAGAACCAAGATGATGAATACAATAAATGAAATGAAAAATACACTAGAGAGAATCAACAGCAGGTTGGAGGATACAGAAGAATGGATCATCAAATTGGAAGACACAGTAATGGAAAGCACTCAAGATGAACAGCAGAAAGAATACAGAGAAATGAGGATAGGCTAAGGGACCTCTGGGACGATATCAAATATACTAATATTCACAGTATAGAAGTCCCAGAAGGAGGGGAGAGAGAGAGAAAAGGGTAGAAAGTGCATTTGAAGAAATAATAGGTGAAAACTGATCTGGGGAAGAAAACTGGAAACACAGAGAGCCCCAATAAGAAGAACTCAAAGAGGTCCACACCAAGACACATGATAATGTTATCTGCAAGGGGAACCCATAAGACAATGTGCTGATTTTTCAGCAGGAATTCTACAGGTCATAAGGGAATGGCATGATGTATTCACAGTCCTGAAAGGAGAAAAACCTAACCAAGAATACTCTACTCAGCAAGGTTATCATTCAGAACTGAAGGAGAACTAAAGAGGTTCGTAAATAAACGTAAGTTAAAAGAGTTCACCACACTAAACCTGCCTTACAACAAATGTTAAAGGAACTTCTTTAAGAGGAAAAGGAAAGTCTCCAACTAGAAGCATGAAAATTATGAAAGGAAAAAATTTCACTGGTAAAAGCAACCATAGAGGTAGTACATCAATTGCTTAGAAGCTAGTATGAAGGTTAGAAAGACAAAAGTAGTAAAATTAACTGTTTCTAAAAATTATGGAAATCAGTAAATAAAAAGTTAAAAGGTGGAGGAGGGGGAATAAAAAATGTAGTGCTGTTAGAAGGCATTCAAAGTTACCATCAACTTAACACAGATTGTTATATACATAGAATGTCTACTTACATGAACTCAATGGTAACCACAAACTAAAAATCTATAATAGCTACGTAAAAATTAAAGAGAAAGTAATCCAAACCACAACAATAAAGAAGATTATCAGGCAGAGAGGAAGAAAGGCCCAAAGAGTGATGAAAACATTTAACAAAATGACAGTAAGTACATCCCTATGAATACTTTAAATGTAAACACTTCAATCAAAAGACATGGGTCTTGTTTTTTTATCCATTCAGTCACCCTATCGATTTGCTGCCTACATGAGACTCACTACAGGTCTAAAAACATGCAGACTAAAACAGAAATTAAGAACAGAAAAAGCTGGAGGCTCAGTATTTATATAAGACAAAATAGACTTTAAAACAAAGACTATGACACAAAACAAAGAAGAACATTACATATAAGGGCTCAATCCAGCAAGATCTAACAATTATAAATATCATGCACCCAAAAGAGCACTTACACATAAAGCAGATGTAACACCCCACTTACATCAATGGACTGATCATTCGGACCGGAAATCAATAAGGAAACAGTGGTGTTGAATGACACATTAGACCAAATGGACCTAATAGATGTATATAGAGCATTACATCCAAAAACAGCAGACTACACATTCTTTTCTAGTGCGCACAGAACATTCTCCAGAATAGATCAAATTAGGCCACAAATCAAGTCTCAATAAATTTAAAGAGATTGAAATCATATCAGGTATCTTCCAACCACAGCAGTATGAAACCAGAAATCACTCATGGGAAAAAAGCAAGAAAATACACAAATATCAGAAGGCCAAACAGCATGCTACTGAACAACCAATGGGTTAATGAAGAAATGAAAGAAGGAATCAAAAAATATTTGGACATTAACAAAAATAGAAACAACAATGTAAAATCTTTGCAATGCAACAAAAGCAGTTCAAAGAGGGTAATTTATAACATTATAAATCTACTCAAGAAACAAGAAAAAAAACCAAGGTTAGTTGGAAGGAAATAATAAAGATCAATAAAGAAAAAAATAAATGAAATAGACACCAAATAAAAATGCAAAAGGTCAATGACACTAAGAGCTGGTTCTTTAAAATGATAAACAAAATTGGTAAACCTTTAGCTAGAATCATTGAGAAAGAACACATAAATAAAATCAGAAATGAGCAAGGAGAAGTCACAGCTGACATCACAGAAATATAAATAGTTATATGCAATCACTATGAAAAATTACATGTCAATAAGTTGGACAGCCTAGAAGAAATGGATAAATTCTTAGAAACATAGATCTTCCAAGACTGAACCAGGAAGAAATCGAAAATCTGAACAGACTGATTATTAGTAAAAAAAAATGGAAGCAGTAGTAAAAGAACTCCCAACAAACAAAATGCCAGAACCAGGTGGCTTCACAGGAGAAGTCTACCAACCATTTAACAAAGAGTTAATACCTCTCCTACTCAAACTATTCCAAAAAATTGAAGAGGAAGGAAAGCTTCCACATTCATTCTACAAGGCCAGCATTACCTTGAAAAAGCAATCCCATGTACAATTGCATCAAGAAATATAAAACACCTAGGAATAAACTTAACCAAGGAAGTGGAAGGCCTGTAGTTTGAAAACTGTAAGACATTGGTGAAAGAAACTGAAGATGATAGAAAGAAATGGAAAAATATCCCATGCTTATGGTTAGAATAACTAATATTGTTAAATTGGCCATATTTCCCAAAGCAATCTAGGGAGTCAGTGCAATCTCTATCAATATACCAATAACAGTATTTACAGAGCTAGATCAGATAATCTGACAATTTGTATGGAATCACAAAAAAACCCAAATAGCCAAAGTAATCTTGAGAAAGAACACCAAAGCTGAGGGTATCACACTCCCTGATCTCAAACTATACTGTGAAGCTACAGTGATCAAAACAGTTTCTTACTGGCACAAAAACAGACACATAAGTCAGAGCTCACAAATAAACCCACACTTTTATGTGTGGTCAATGAATCTATGACAAGGATGTCAAGAATATGCAATGAGGAAGAGACAGTCTCTTCAATAAATGTTGTTGGGAAAGCTGTACAGCTTCATGCAAAAGAATGAAACAGGATCATTGTCTTACACTATACTAGAAAATAACTCAAAGTGGATTAAAGACCTAAATACAAGGCCTGAAACCATACAACTCCTGGGAGAAACACAGGCAATAAACTCTTGAACAGCAGCATGAGTAACTTCTTCTGGAAATGTCTCCCCAGGCAGGGGAAACCAAAGCAAAAATAAACTAGTGGGACCACATCAAACTAAAAAGCTCCTGCACAGCAAAGGAAACCATCAAGAAAATAAAAGGGCAGCCTGCTGTATGGGAGAAGATATTTGCCAATAACATACCCTATTAAGGCCTAATATCCAAAATATAAAAAGAACTCTTACAGCTCAACACCAGAAGAATCAAATAATCCAATTTAAAAATGGGCAGAGGACCTGAACAGACATTTTCCCAAAGAAGACATACAGATGGGAAGACATACAACAGACACATGGGAAAATGCTCAGTGTCACTAACCATCAGAGAAATGCACATCAAAACCACAATGAGATAACACCTCACACCAGTCAGAGTGACTAATATCAACAAGATAAGCAATAAAAAGTGTTGGTGAGGATGTAGAGAAAAGGACACCCTAGTGCACTGTTGGTGAGAACGTAAATTGATGCAGTGACTAGTGAAAGCAGTATGGAGGTTTCTCAAGAAACTAAAAATAGAAATACCATACTACCCAGCAATTCCACTTGTGGGAATTTGCTGAAAGAAAACAAAATCCCTAATTCAAAAAGACATCTACCTCTATGTTTATTGGAGCATCATTTATAATAGCCAAGATATGGAAGCAACCTATGTGTCCATCAACAGATGAATGGATAAAGAAGAAGTGGTACATGTATACAGTGGAATATTACTCAGCCATAAAGAATGAAATCTTGCCATTAGTGATAACATGGACGGATCTAAGGGCATTATGATAAGTGATATAAGTCAGAGAAAGACAAATAGTGTATGATCTTATTCATATGTGGAATCTAAAAACGAAATGAACAAAGAAAAGAGAAACAGACTCATAAACATTGAGAACAGACTTCTGAGTACCATAGGGGAGGTGAGTGTGGGTGGATTGGGTGAAATAGATGAAGGGCATAAATAGCTACAAATTTCACATTATAACATAAATTAGTCATAACAACGGAAATACACCATAGGGAATATAGCCAATAATACTGTAATTTCTTTGTATGGTGACAGATGGTTACTACACTTACCATGGTAAGCATTAAATGATATATATATAATTGTTAAGTCACTATGTTTTAATCCTGAAACCAATATAATGTTAATATCAACTATATTTCAATAAAAAAAAGAAACACATACAAATCACCACTCAGAATAGTGTCTCCACTTTATATTTCCCTTATCTTTTTCTACACACACATACATTTTAACCAAATTCACAGCATATCACATAGGCAGTTTTACAGCCTATATTTTTTTCTTATTAATCATGAGCATTTCCCTGTGTTATTAAGTATTTTTTAATACAACTTTTAATGATTTGCCAATACTTCATGCCACAGATGTGCTCTGGGTTATTTAATCAGTCCCTGCTGTGGGACTACAAAATATTATTTGTTTTTGCTGTCACAGATAGTATTCAATGAATGTTCTTTAATAATGTATTAGTTAATTTCATCCACCATTTAAGCACTTCTTAAATGGGAAAGATTTTCTGTTTGATTGGGATTCAGGGATAGAAGGAGATCCACTGATTATTTTAAAAAATTAAAACTCACCCCCTACATGATGAGGAAATAATCAACCAATAACAATGCTTGGATGTTACCACATAGAAAGGATACTGAATTCTTCAATAGGAAAGGAAAAACAATTCCTAAGAATATTTGCATTCTGAACAGAAAAGCAAACTGTATATACTTCATAAATAATTTAGAACAATACTGAGATATGCTATTTGGGGTTTTGTGCTGTGATCTACAGGGCAGACTTCTTAGTGGCCTAGGGATTGTATATAGCCTGTTCTCCGTGTGGATCCAAGACTGAGGCTTGCAGAACCAGGCCACCTCTACTCAAATGAGACTCGTCCATCTTCTCTAGACCATACAATACAATACATGAGACTGAGAAGTGTGATCAGCTAAAAGAACAAAATGAGTTCTAACCTCAAGCAGAAAATAAGCTTTTATTTCTAATATGGCCAAGAAGATATATGTATGCCCCAAGCCATCAACAAGAGATACATACATAAACGTACAGACATGACTGGAGTGCCAGAATATCATTTTAAAGTCAAATACACCCAGAGGGCTTAATCACAGTATTCCTGCCTCCCACAAGATACAGCTTAGCGCTGTCCAATATGCTAATCAAAAATGAACAGGAAGAAAGTTTGGAAGCATTTCTGAAAGAAGCCAGGAGCCCAACAGGTGGACAGAGGCAGAAGTTTGTTCTAGTGCCTCACAAAGAAGGTAGAGGAGGGAGCCTCCTTTACTCAAGCAACTTCAGTTCTTACTGACATATCACCAAGATTACTGATCTGAAAACAGTGAGGAGCAAGGATTCAAGAGTAGGTGAATTTTCCCTCTTCTTACCTCTTTGTTACTCTGGAGCCACAGGGCTACCTACCTATTTGTTGTTGTTAGAACTGCAATTGTTCTATCCTTTCTGCTAACCACATGTAAGACCAGGAAGGGGAGAGGTGTGAAATACACCAGCCAGGGCTAGGGGTCAGCTGGTCAGCTCACCAGCTGTGACCCCAGTCTTCCTCAAGGATTCTCTGCTCAGAGCTCTCTAGTCTCCTGAGAGTCCTGTAATGCCGCAAACGCTGGTCATTCTCTATATCCGCACACACTGCTCATCTCCAGACCTCATGCATCATATTGCCACATAGCACATTGGAATGGGGCATTTCCTTGAGGAAATGTGTAGAAAGATGACAAAGAAGAAAAGTAGGTGGGAAGAAGAAAAAAAGGGGAGATAGGTGGGAAAGACTGTGACAAGAAGAGTTTTCCTAAGGTTCCTCACTTCCTGCTGCCTGCTAGCTAGCACTTCTGCAGCTGCCGTGGCAGTCAGTAAAGCGATGGCTTTTACCGTCGCACACGCCCCTGCAAAGTCTGGTACTGAAGTCTTCCTTCAACAAAGGTGTTTGTGTTTGCATATATACATTTAATGAAAACTTAATCCAAAAACAAGGTCCTTGAATTTAAAGCAAAAGGCTCATATGTTAATCTGCAAATAAACAATTGGTGGGCCTCCTGGGGGTAACTATTTCAAAGGCTGGACTTGGAAAGAAATATGTTCAAACTACCCACAATAAAGTGAAGTGTGTTCTAATGCTTCAACCCCCGAACTCTCCCCAGCTCCGTAAGAGACATCTCTCTCCATCCCTCCCTTCTAGAGCCTCAGAGGTGGAATCGTCCACACTGTCAGTTGGCTGCCTGCCAACTGCAGCTTCACCTTCTTCCTTCCGCACCTGCCCACCGAGCCCAGGGAACACCCAGCCAAGCTGCTCACCCAGGTGCCAGACATCCTGTTTGTAGCCACCTGTTAACTGGGCGTTGTAGTCAAACCTCCAAGAAGGTTGCAAACTTTATACTTGGGGCTTTAAATCTAACTTAGTGGACCACAAAATTTCAGGGCTCCCCCAAACCACACCTCAGTGTGAATCCCCGTCCATGTGTTCCTAATGCAGGCAGAGCAAAGTCGAACTGGAAGGAATGCTGTTGATCTAAGGAACAGGCCTCCCCAGATTATATTCTTATGAAGACTGCAGGATTTTTCCTAAAGAAATGGGTCTGCTTTTCTTGGCTATGCAGGTGTCAGAGCCAGGGAGGTTTTTGCTTGTCATCCCTTCTTGGCAGGAATCTACTTGTAAACAGGCAGAGTCTCTGGGAAATTTGCAGGCAGCACCTTGCCAGATATATGGCAGCCATTCTCCACAGGTTCCCCTGAAAAACTCACCAGCTTCGAAACACTTAATAGTTATTTTCAAAGTTCTGTTGAGTTGATTTTGTTTTTCAGTAAAATCTGTTAGCCTCAGCCTTCCCAGCTCTGAAGTTGCGCTGGTCGGGGAGATCTGTGGCTGTGATGTTCAGCGTTGGTTTCCTCATGAGATTACAGAGATGCCCTTTGTCTGGACCATTTCCAGACTGTTCAGCGCACACTGATGAGCTACTTTTCACCTCCACTGCAAACTGCCTGTTTTTAAGCCCAGCTCAATTCCCATTTATTGGGACCTTATCCTAAAAGCAGCCCAAATCAATTACCATCTTCTCCATATTCCCACAGTATGTATCCCTATTCTAAACAGCCTGAACAACTCAATTAAGATAGATCTATTGCCTCAACTCAGATGTGTGCCTTAAGGGCAGGTAGTGTGTATGCATGTCTTACAGCACCTAACACAGTGATGAGCCTATGTAGGTGGTTACATTTGTAATACATTTAAAATACTTATTGATTGATGATTTGATTGACATAGAATTTCAGCAGCCTCAGACAGTTCTGTGAATCTGTTTGGCCTGGCAAGGTGAGAGAGATGGAAACACTTCCTTCTGTATAGAACTGCAGGTGATCTTGAAAATAAACATACTTCATTCCAGTTCACTTTGAGGTGTGTACAGAAGTCTTGTAAACTGTGAAAGTTAGAATTGAGGTGGCAGGGATCACCTCACCCAGCTTTCTTATTTTACAGGTTTTATTTTAGTACTCGCTTCCTTGCCTAACTGTTGTGTGCCTGTGAGCCTTACATTTCAGAGTTTAAAACATAGATTCCTGGGCTCCACTGTAGAGTTTTGGATTGGGTAGGTCTGGGCTAGGGTCAAAGATTATGCATTTTCCATAAGCTCCCAGATGAGGCCAGTGCTACCAGTCTCTGGAGCACACTTTAAGTAATTGCTACCTACTTTCTCCACGGTCAGGTGCTGCTCTGGGTTTCCACAGCACACAAGGCCGACCCTTGTCATAACTTGTATCACAGCCTTTTAAGATAGTTTACATGCTTGTCCGTCCTCCAGACTCTTATGTTCTCTGAATGCAGGAACTACTATTATTCATCTCTGAATCTTCTTGTCTAGCACAGAGGCTACCTTATAGTAGATGCTAAATCATATTTGATGAATGAAAGAGTAGCGTAGCTCCATAAATTCCAATCAAATTATACTGAGCTAAGGTGTCCAGACACTTAATTTAGTTCGAATGTTGAACTTTCCTATTTAACCCCAAAAAAGAAAATATACAATTAGTAATTGCCAGATTCGGGTTCATAAGAAACTGCATCCATGTGGAGAATAATCAAAAGATAGGTGGACTCACAACTAGCCACTCCTGATCGTGGCCATCCACGTCCACGCGGTAGGCAGTGCCGTATTGTCCGCACAGGGCTGTAACGTTGGTTGTCTACACCGTCACACCCTGCCCATTGAGGAGACGGCATATGACTCAAAAGGGAAATAACCAAGTCTGGCTCTAGCCCTCTTAGTAGGGAAGGGACTTGGAGTGGGATTAGGAACTTAAACAAAGTGGAAAAATTGTGATTCCCTGAGAGGTGACTCGGACAGAAGGCAGTGTAAACTAACAGCTCCCGAGTCGGACTGCGTGGGGCCCAGTCTTAGAGCCACTACTTTCCAGGTGTGCGAACTTAGAAAACTACTTGCCTTATGGTGCCTGAATTTTTTCTGTAAAATGGAGATAATAATAGTACTGGCACCTGGCATCTACCAGGCACTCAGCAAGGGAACTATTAGCATTACATCATACCATCATTCATATTATTATCAGAGAACTTCAAATACTACACTCGTCACTCACCATGTACCAGCGATCCAAAACATAGTTCCTGGAATATTTCTCATGTATGGCATATGCGAGGAGACAGTGAGGAGACAGAACTGGATTTTGGTGTGTTGGGGAGGCAGAGACTATTTAAGGTTTACTACCGTCTCCCAGTGTGCCTGGAAACATTTATGAAATTTTATTTTACTTTAATAAGAATTAAATGTCCCTCTCATTTATCAGATTGCATCTTATCTATTCTCATGACCTAGTAAAACATAAAGGTCAAAGAACTTAAAGTTCCGTATTATCATTAGTAATGTAAATTCAGCAGGTGAAAATTATGATAGTGGGTGCTTTGTAGCAGAGAGAAATTGGAAATGCCACACTGAGAAGTGGCCTGGGAAAATAACACGCCAAGAGCACCATAATACAATTAATCTTTACCAGCAAAAGAATCAGTGTCATACAAGATAAATCAAACCAACTAATTCTAGCTGCACATACATACATTTAAAAGTATTCCACTTTAGTTTCTTCTGTTTGGTGCTCCATTTGTATTGGCCGAGATTTTTCATGGCAGTGTTTTTTCAGGCTGTGAAGGGTATGGACTTGTGTAGATCCAGCACTGTGGGTTACGTGTTTTACATACTGAAGAGCAACACAACTATGTTTCGATAAAGTGTACATTTTCATTCGGTAACATCTACAGTGGCACACAGTAAAACTAAAAACAAAATGTTACAACCTACACTTTTAATATTGAATGGAGTTCTTGAAATACAAAGGTTTTTTTGCCTCCTATTTAGATCATTTTTATTTAAACAAAATTATGCCAAAAGAAAGTTATTTAGTTGCTAGTTTGAGGCCACAGTTTAAACATAAGTTATGATCCGAGCAGCAGTGATGTTCTTCCTGTTTAATGGGACACATTACAAAATTGAAATTATTCTTTCCTATCAAGGTCTCTGTTCTCTCATTAAAAGTATATGTGGGAAAATCCTATTTTTCAAGTAGTAACCAAACAACAATAATATATACATATACATGTAACATACATGTGTGTAGGAGGAAGATTATATATTAAATATAAAAGGTAAATATCTGAATGTTAATAGTGCATGTACCTGGATAGAATTCCAATTCATTTTCATTTTGTTGTTATATCTTGTAAGTTTTCTACATTGAAAAATCATACATACAATATTTGTAAGGAGAGAACCAGTAAAGGTGATTATTAAGAATCAAAGTGAACTAGAAAAGCATCTTAAATTTTGGAATGGAAAGGAAAAAGGTTATAAACATATTATAGTCAAAAAAAGTTAATATTTAAATTAAAGACATGTTGAAAGCATTAATATAAATATAAACTGAGAATTAACTTTTTACTTTCTTCAATCTAAGACAGTAAAGAAATGACTTTACCGTAAATGATACTACAGCAAATTTAGGGACTACAAGAATGCCAACAGGTCCAAGATGGTGGCAGAGAACGTTGTGCCCACACGTTCCCACACATACACACTGAATCTGCACCTACACACAAAGCAGTGTACCCTGAGGAAGAGCAGAGGCCTGAGTAAACACCTTCTGCACAGCGAGGGATAAAAAGCCCACATGCAAGCAGCAGGAGAGATGAAGACATGGTAACAGAGGGGGCCCCACCCCCAGCACGACTCTGCCCTAGGAAGGGTTATTGTCGGGCCACCAGACAGCAGACTTGCCTGCCATGGGGCATCAAAAAAATCACGGGTTGGAGGGTTTAAATTCAACTGCCAAACACAGCTGGGGAAGTACTGGAACCCTCTCCCAGAACAGACGTGCTGATAAGCACCAATGTTTGTGTTTCCCTAGACACTGCTAGCACAAAGGGGAGCAGAGTAAGTATGATTGTTTATATCACCCACTCACATTGGTAGTGCAGACAGGAACAGGGTCAGGGAGAACACACCAGCCCCAGACATACATGGCCTCCTGTTCCCCACCCACACCCAAACATTACTGTCATAGATAAAGCAGTCCCACCAAGGTGGTACTTGCTTGACACTCATCCACATTCACCCTGCCATACCCTTCGATTCTCAGCTGCTCCCTCTACATGGCCCCGGCTTGGTGCCAACCCAGGAGATCCCTAGACAGCACCTAACCTCCCCCACTGTCCTGTTAGCATGGCCCTGGCTGGTGCCCACCCTAGAGACCCCCAAACATGCCCCAGTCACCCTGCAGAGAGACCCCACCCCTTTGCCCACCCAGGAAATCCCTAGTATGTGCCCTTTGACACTGGCCACCCCACCAGTGAGTCCCTGCCTAGCAACCACACAGGAGACCTCCCCCCCCAGCCCCAGCCCTTGCCTACCCTGCCTCCAGCCAGCCAGCCAAAACCACCAGGCGAGCAGACAACCAAGGGGACGTGCCTGCACAAGACCACACCTTCAAGACTGGGAGAGGCAGCTCTTTCACCTAGCCTATAGAAACGAACACAGAAAGTCACATAAAATGAGGAGACACAGGAATATGCTTGAAACAAAAGAATATGATGAAACTTCAGAAAAAGAACTAAATGAAACAGAGTTAAGTAATCTGCTTGACAGAGTTTAAAGTAATGGTTATAAAGATATGACCAAGTCTGGTGAGACCAGACTTGAGAAAAGAGTGAATGAACTCAGTGAGAACCTCTAGGAAGAGATAGAAAATATAAAAAAGAATCAGTCAGAGATGAAAGCTACAATAAATGAAATGAAAAATACACTAGAAGGAATCATTGGCAGATTAGAGGATGCAGAAAAAGCATCAGTGGTTTGGAAGACAGTAATGAAAAGCTTCCAGCTGAACAGCAGAAAGAAAAAAAGGAGGGTGGGGAACTAAAAGGATGCAAAATATCCAAAGCAATTGCATTTTTTTTAAATCTACTATATACAGTCCTCACAGACTTCTTGTAAATCTTTCCAGGCCAAGGGTACTGATCAAGTAGGTACCAGTCAGTTTTACCCATGAAGTTTATCCTCTCTGTTTCACATTCACTTAAGTTAATTCAAGTATTACTGAATGTGTACTGTTTATTTTTTCAAAAAATATTGGTTTCAGATTTATTTTGTGCAGGGGACTGTGGTAGGTAGTAAGGACACTGTTGGTGTCTAGAGAAATGATCACAGAGTCTGGGCAGGGACACTCCTGAGGGTGACAGGGACTGTAATACTTCTGCTGGGACAGCAGATGTGCCCTGGGAGTGTGCGGAAGAGGCAGAGGGACAGAGATGGGCTAGAAAGTCACTCCAAACCAATCACTCTCCTGAGCGTGTGTCCCATATTTCCTGCTGCCTTCCCAAGACCTCACATCAAATATTTCTTAAAATATTGGAGCCAGTACTTCTTTCTTTGACCTCTGATTCTAGCATCACTATTCTGTAGTCATCCAGACTTCACTTGTTTAAATTTTGTTAAGTCTCTCCACCTTTGCTCTGCTTCACACACAGAATCTGCCCATTCTTCCTTTAGAATGGCTTTTGTATCCCCGCCTTTTCTCTTTTCCTGCCACCTCAGTGGCTCTGCCTTATTACCACATATCTGGGGTGTGGCTGGAGCTCCACCCTGGGGCCCCTGCCTGAGCTGCTTCACCTGCTCAGCCAGTCTCACGCTGGCCCACACCTGGTCTTTCCGAGTGTTGCTTTGACCTTGGCTTTCCTCCCCCACGTCTTCCAAACCAGGAGAGCACATGTGGCAGCTCCTTCACTGGCCCTAATGCTCTGCCTCTGAAATCCTTCCTTGCACAGGCTCTGGTTACAAGTCACACTTGTCCAAAGGAAGTCTGTCGCCACCTAGCAACAGCAGGTAGCAGGGCCCATCCCCGCGGCGCTGCCCCTCAGCTGGGCCCCGTTGGCTTGCTCTGTGCTCGCCTTTGCTTTCATGGCTGTCCACGAGCCCCTGCTCCTCGGGTCTGTCTGGAATCCCTGCTGGGTAATAGGTGGAATCAGTGCCAGGAGGGCTTCCAAGAGAGGCAGCCTAGCATAGTGGTTGAGACTCTGGAGTGAGACAGCATTGGTTGAAATCCCCAGTCTACTTCTTACTAATTCTGTGACCTTAGGCAAGTCACTAGCCTCTCTCTGCCTCATTTTCTTCATCTGTAAAATGGGAATGCCACATAGGGCTCTTGTGAGGATTAAATAAGTTTATATATGTAACATTCTTATAATACAACTTGCACATAATAAACACTATGTAAGTACATTTAAAAAAATATATTACCAAGGATGACCTAAAAAGAAGGCCACCAGGAAAAATGCTGTATTTGTATTCTCTGACATGTAAACGTCTCTGAGTTTTCACCTTCCTTTAAATGGTCCTTTTTACAACCTGTAACCAGTCCTCACCTATTTTAATCTTTGCAATTGGAAATTTTAGCACAGTTCTTAGAGTTGTCTAAGGACATAATGCATGCACTCTGGGTCCAGCCACTGAACCCAGTGAGGAAGAACAAATAAAATGTGGTCACGTTGTGATGTGGCCAAGGACAGGAGCCCTGCATGTCTGCTTTCAGATTCTTTCTATAGTTGAAGCCTGTTGGGCCTCTGAAACTCCCCTCATCCAGACCCTGAACATCAAAGGCTGCTGAAGAAAGGTCACAGGTGGGTGGGAGCCCATGACCCTTGGGACTGGTGGTACCAAGCTTCAGCAACTGATAAGGTTGGCAAGACATTAGAGCTTCTAACCCACAGAAAAATCCTGAGATTTTGCTCACTCTTGGGAATTGATGTATTCTTATTTTCCCTTGAACTGTAAGAAATTTTGCAGCTTATTCAGTTACTCATTCTCATCAATCCTTTTCACATCCATTTGCTGTTTAACTGTTTTTCTCCCTTTGCTTCCTCTTTCCTTCTGAATTCTCATTGACACTGAAATCCAGGGTAAGTGCATATCATCTGCATCAAGGTGGCTGCCTTTTTCTGAAGGGGAGTGCCAGGTCAGGGAAAAGGCACAAAGCAGGCATGAATTTTGAAGCACAAAGACACCTGAGAGATCATCTGCTCGAATCCCCTTTTACAAATAGAAATAATGAAACAAGAGTACACAACAAGCCAGTGGCAATTAGGACATTTTCTGTGTCCAAATCCATCATTTTTTTCCACTATCCTAGGACACTGATTATAGGTAATTCCTTCATTTATCAGCCACTGGCACCTGCTATGTGATAGTCACTGGCTCATGAAGGAAAATGTGAGAGATACCTCCACTCTTCTTCCTACCCTGACCACAGTTATCATCTTATGAGGAATACCTTGAAGGTTTTTGGAGATGAGCATACTGCTTGAAGGGATTGCTTTTGGGTCTTTAAAAAAAATGTGACTAAAGGATATTGAAATAGCTGATTGGCATTTTTACTGAGATGTGGTCTATATGGCCCCTGATTTCTTGAAGTGTGATGCTTGACAGTAGGGCCTAGAAGCAAACAACAAAACTAGGCCATAGAACAAAGAAAGCAGGGAAGGAATGGAAGTCTTATGGTATGGTGCTGGCAGAGGGGAGGTGACGTGGTGAATCTTTACCATGCAGATCTTGAAGGTTGCCCTTGTAGCTACAGATGTGACCAGCCCTTGGAGGGCCACAGGCGAAGTCACATGGTGGTGGTCTCCCCATTTAACGTGTGTGGGAGGGACGGGGGGTGTCACTCAATAAGTTCTCCAGTGAAGAAGTCAGCTACTGGCTGTGCTTACATAGAACTCTTCAAAATGACATCTGCATATCATTGGCTTCTTTTTACTTCTCTTTAATTATAAGAATAGCAGTATAATAACATTGCCACAGAACATTTAGAGAGTGGAAAATATGCACAATTTGAACACTACCACAGTTATCACTTTTGCATACATATTTTTATACAATACAGTCAAGGTCTTACACAGAATTCTCCCATGGATTCAGTACCCCGAGAATGTATTATACACCTGTTCTGTATCCAGTCAGTCCTGAGAATAATACAAGTGAATGATGACAATAATGATGCTTCAGAATATTCCCAGAAGTTCATAGTTTTCAAAAGCACTACCTCACATACGACATTTGGTCTCCACAGGAGCCGTGGGTGACAGACATAAGCTTTTCTCCATGTTTTACATGAGAAAAAGTTTAGAGATGCCCTGCTTAAAGTTATCCAGTACGTAGAGGTGACCGAATTCAAACACAGGTTCCACTCAGCCATGCTGCCCCACTTGCTTGCATATGGTGACCGGCCTAAAGGAGTTGGCAGTTTTGTTGAAGAAACAAGCACAGGCGCAAGTCAGTTGTACCCAAATGTATAAGTGATCAACTGCCACATAAATGACGTAGGAAATGTGCTGGTGAGGAGACTTGCAAGTAGCCTGGAATAAATGCCTCTGAGAGATATGGGACCTGTGTGCTTTGTATAAAAATGTAAGTAGGAAGTGGTGAAGAAAAGGGGGAAGAGGGTTTCCAAGAACAATATCTAGATACCACATATAAAGGGGATAGGCTATTTTGGTAGGACTGAACCTGAAATGCCAAGCACAATCCAGCATTTTCCCATGGGTTATCAGAAAGCATCTGAGTTTTATAGTGGAAATTGACAAAATGGAAGTGGCATTTTAGAAAATTGATCTGGTAATATCACGTAAGGTGGATGGGAAGAGGAATGGACCAGAGGCAGAGACAAAGTAGTTGGTTCTTGCAGTGGTCAAAATAAGAAACTAGAACTGCTATCAGAGCCCTGGTAGTAGAACTGGGGAAGGGCTACAAGCAGCTCACAGGGATTTGGCAGGATTCAGACCCAGAGAGGTCTCAGAAGCACTGAGAGAACAGCAGAGAATACATCAAAAATAAGATGAAGGTTTCAAGCCCCTGCAAGTGGAAGAATGACAGTGTTACTAATAGGAACAGGTAAGTTAGAAGAGGATACAATCTGACAGGTGACATGAATTGGATTTTTAGACGCAGAATTAGAGAATTTTAGAAGAACCACATCGAGCAGGACCTGGGTTCAGATATTTTTGTAAGGACATTCTTTACATGAAGCTTTACATAGAAGTCCTGTATTATAAAACAGAAGAAAGTAGTAAAGGAGTGGGACTCTTAGAGATCTGTCCACTCCTGGGACCTTCCTCGTTACCTCTGCAGAGCTGATGAGGTTCTATAGAGCAGTATTCAGAGATGACTGACCTCACCCAGTACTCTCATTTTTAGACAAGTGATCTAAGGCTTGAAGCTGTTGAGTAACTTGCCCAAGGTCAACCAGTTGCTAGTGGAAGAGCCAAGGCTAAAACTCAAGTAAGTAGTGTCTCTTCTACCACCTCAGGGACACCTGTCATTTTGAAATCAAATTAGGCAGTGGTAAATCGAAGCAGAGAAGCCCAGTGGTCTGGTGATGATAAGGAACGGAAGTTAGGGAGTTAAGTATGATGATAGTTCAGCCCATGAGAATGAAAGATCTCTGATAAAAGGCAACAAAAAAGAAAAAATGGTGACTGAACTTCAGCAAGTACCAAAGTTAGAGTGTCAGAGATGGAAGAATGCACCCATCTTCTTCTCCATGTGTACTGGGCCAGCAGTGGGAATAAAACAGCCAGTGAAAACTAAACAAAAAATTAGGAAAATGACCAGGGCCTCTTACATAACAGAAGCAAGTGAAGCAGATGGTTCAAGAGGGGCTGATGTCAATGATGTCAAAATGAAGGCAGAAAATACAGGCAGTCACTGAAAATCTTTCAAAGGACAGTTTCATGGAACGACCGAAGAGAAAGCGGAGCTTTCAGGTGGAAGGGCAGTAACCACAGTGGGTGTACACCACACATTCAAGAAGCTTCACAGTAGAAAGAAAACAGCACAGAAGGTAAGGAGGTCACAGGAATAATGAAAGGAAAACCAAGGGACTTTATAAAGCTGAAGTTCTTAGGGCCTTAGGTGGGTAGAGGGAAACAAAAACAAAACAACAAAGCACAATGCTAGCTCAGTAAGTCACTGGATACAAAGTTTTCTAAATGGATAAATTACTCTGAACATTTCTCAAAGTAACTGATAAGGATTGTTAAAGGGGACATTTTCACCTTCAAGTAACTAAGTCTTTATGAAGTCTTAAAAAAAAATCCATAATATCTAGTTTCCGTTACTGAAAACCTCTTCTCCCAGCCTTTTAATGATAATGTCACAGAAATTAGAGTTAAAAGATGGACTGAGAAAAATTTATTAGATAATCATGTTCATTCTCCTGCCAACTGCAGAAGTATTAGTTATTGTGCATTTTCTACTCTGGATTGCTTTTTACCGTGTCGAGTGAATGGTGTTCTTGCCACTTCCCTTGGAATACTGCATCATGACCCTGTCGGTCTCACTGTGAGGAGACTCTTGATCTTCATCCTAATGTCTCCTTCCCATTGTATACTTTGTACACCATTAGCAGTTCGCCCTTGGCGCCCTCCTTCACCTCCCGACCCCATCCACTCTTACCCACATCCAATTTGCAGTCTCAAACCCCTTTCCCACAACACCCAATAGACACACAATTCTTCAGGGCATGTGACACCTAGCAGGGTAAAGGGTTTCAATGTAATCAAATATATTCTTCATAATTTTATGCTTCTAATGATAAAACTCCGATTCTGATAAGGTTCCTTGCATTTTCTGGAGATTTGGAGTGAGAAGTAGTAATAAGGACAGTGACATTTAAAAGGAGCAAAGCCTTTCTAACGTATAGTCAAATGTCTAAATGAAATGTGTCCCCGATTACTGAATACGGAAGTTGGAACATCTTAAGTAGAGAATGTGAAACTCTTAAGATGGGACTTAGATTTGAAGTATGGTTTTCCCAGAATTAGAGATAAAGTATAAACTGGTTATGTCCTCTGATATCATTGAAAATATGCTCCCTTAGTGCTTAATGTTATGGGCAATTTGTCCCTCCTGTAATGAGTTGTTCTCAGAGAAGATTTTGGCAAGTCCCCCATTTGAGGTTTTATTGTGTGCTGCCAGACACCAGCCTGGCATCACCAGACATACCCTCCTGGATCTCACACCCTGATGGTCCCCAGCAGAGAGGGACCCAGATGGAAGCTGGTACATGCAGCCAGTTATGTGACAGGAGAGACACACTCAGCTTGGGGAATCACCTCTTCTGTATAAAACAGTAAGCAAGCCTTTTCTTTGTCCCCCAAAGGAGACATCGGGGTCGCTTGCGGCAAGTACAAACCTGAGAAATAGCCCATAAACAGAGCTGTCAGAGTCTTGGTTCTAAGTTCAAAAATCTGTATACCCTACTTTCTCTCAAATATCTTGACAAGATGTCCTAGAAATCTTAAGTTCAGCATTTCCAAAACTGAATGCATCATCTTCTCCCATACGTGCTTCTTTCTCTATTTCCCTGCTTGCCAAGGCACTTATCCTCAGCGTTTTCCTCATCCATCAGGTTGCCAGATTTTTTAAAGGTCTACCTGTTAAATATCTGTTACGTTTTGCACTCTGCACACCATTGACTTGGTTTTGACCCTCATCATGAAAACATAAAAAATAAGTAGACTATCGCAGTAGGCTCCAACCTGGCATTCCTGCCACCATTTCACTTGCCTCCAAACCAATATCCTAAAATACGGAATTGTTCATGTAAGTCCTCTGCTGAATACTCTTCATTAGTTAAGGCTTCCAGATAAAATCCAAACTCCTTGCCAGGATCTACCTACTTCTTCATCTACTTACATTTCCTATAAGGAATAATGTCTGTCTTACAGACTGTTTATAAGAATTTCTTGCTCCTGAGTCAAGCATTCACTTATTCCCACTTTGGACTCCATATCCTTAAAAACTTAGCATTCCCTGGCATAAAGTAGGCATGTAATCCATGTATGCAGCACAAGCCACATGTGTGTGGCTTAAAGTAAAAACAGGCTTAGCTTAAATACAACAAGGATTTAGCTTGGGAAATTATTAGATTCTGTATTCTGTGTGTATATTCCCTTAACTAGTCGTGATGATGGAGCTCTTTTGGCAAACCCTGTATAATAATTTAGATTTGTAGACACTAAAACCAGGGAAAGGGGGGATGGCTGTGGCTTAGATCTACTTTGCACTTCGTAGACAACTCCAAACCTGCAGCTTACTAAAAATTGTAACTCTTGTTCAGTCAAACAACTCTATTACAAATACAGTCAAGACAAGTTAATTGTTTTTCTCAGAAACCCATGACTCAAGAGTCATACACTACTCTTCCCTGTTCCATTACAGCGGGAAAAGATAAAAGCACAGCGCATCAAGTGGCTACTTAAAATCACTATCTTGTCTTCTGGCCCTTAAAACACATTCATATTAACTTTAAATTTTGTCTGTGGCAAAATATATGACCTAAGCATTCACCCATCTCATTAACTACGTGACTCTGTTGACAAGAGTCTGAGCTTTTACATTATGCCGAGGCAGGCTTGGGCTCCAGGGTGCTTAGTCAGTAGGAGCTCTTCAGAGTGGTCACAGGTGGTCCACGTCACTAAATGTTGCTAGAGACCCAAGTCTCTCATTAATATGCTTGCATATCCCTCCGGCTATCATGGAAATGGCAGTTCCCCTTTTACAGATTCCTGACGCCAACTTATTACAATATGCCAAGCACTCCATGGAGCCAACCCAATTAGGTCTACTACTTCTTGTACCACTTCCCAGCATAACTTTTCTGCTTCCTGGGGGAGTCAGAAAAGCAGCAACACCTCCTCTCCGGACAGAAGTCACAGTGGTACCCAAAGCTGAAGCAGCTGCCAAGCCTGGCTCTCTGCAGGGCCAGGCCTGCTGGGCTGTTGTCAGAGGCTTGCGGAGCCGTGGGTCCACCACCGTAACTGAGGATGACTGTGTAGGAGAACACCATTCACATCAGTGGGACACAGGCTACCATATTGACTCTCAAGAAATATTTCTACAGAGAGGTGGTCCTAGGACTTATCATCCACATTTACTCAACCCTAAAATACCATCACAGCAACAGGCACTGGTAGGCCGGAGCTGGCTCCTTGCAGATGTCACTGGCTTGGTAGCTGCTCAGGGTTCCCCTTCCTTTATGACTCCAGCTTTGGACATGGGGATAGGTGCCCACATCACCCATGAGGGGTCTCAGTCTACTCTGCCCAGGTCATTTCCTGTGTCTCCCAGTGTGCTGCCTCCCTCTGTGGCCCATTTCCATCACTAACGCTGGATTCTCAATTGTGTCATGGCCACAGGACACCACTCAGTTTTGGCAATTAATGCAAGCCTGTTGTCTGCTAAACTCTTCTCAGTAATTTCATTTGGCCCCAATTATCATCCAGCTGTGAATAGATCACCCTTTCTTGGAAATATTATTTCCACTCAGCCCCGGGGTCCATTATTTATATTTTTCTTAAATGATGCAATCATCCTAGGTAATATTTTTCCATCCTCTTTCTCCTAAATCTCTTCTAGCCCTTAAAGCATATCCATATGTTATTTCGTGACAGAAGGAATTCCTGTTTTCTTCCCAGTAACTCCACTTTATGAAATGTTCTAATCCCATCTACATAAATCTTTGGGTTCTGTTTTTAAGTTCTGGATTGTTTCTACCAGGACTGATTCCCAATATCCCTTTTTTGGAAGTATAGAAGCATCTTTCATTTATAATGACCTTTTATGTCCACCTAGCTCCAGACTTGCCTTGGACCATTCCTGAAATTCTTTCTGACCCCTCTGAGAGCACTCATACCATCACCCTCAGGCCTCAGCTGGCACCCTTCAGTCAACCAAGATCTTATCTTCTGATATATCACATCACTGTGAGTCCCTCAAAGCTTTGCCTTGCCCATCTTTACTCTTACTCAGTTTTGATCACTCAGTCTTCAGCAGGTGTGTAAGTCTGACCTTTAGGAGGAACCTCCAAAATGCTCACCAAATATTACCAACTGAAGTTTCTCTAGAGCGCCTTCTTTCCCAGCAGTTTCTAATTACACTTGATTTACAAAGTAGTAGCTCATAGGTCAAATTCAGCTTATAGATCTGTTTTGACTGACATGCATTGAGTTTTTTTTTCTTTGAGTGCCTTCAGATGGGGTTTTCCTTTTATATGCTCAACATGCTGCCAAAAATTTCCTATGGCCTTTTATCTGGCCATTGTTATTAACTTGTATTAACTAGCTAAATATCTATCCTATAACCAGTTCCACTCCTGGTATCACCTGCAGAACCATTTGCCCAGACCTTCTAAGTTTTCCTTTGTCCCTCCCTATACTCTATCCTCTGGAAGATTCCTCACTGTCTAATGGAAACAGTATCCTTAACTCTTCACTCACTATGCTAGTCCTTTGAGACCTATCTTCCAGTAAGAAATTTCCCTCCAACAAGACTCAAATGATTCTATTGTCCCCAATGTGCAGGTCTCTGATTATTACATTTTATTTTCAATTAAGTCATCTGCATTTTGAGTCCTAATATCAAGTCTGGGAGAATATGAATTAAGTCTTTTTGTTTTTAAGTAAAAAGACCACAGAAAGTACTAAAAATAATCCAGCCTCAGTGTTTCATGTGTTATTGGTTTACAATTCTCTATTTTTAGTTTCTAAAGAAAAGAATTTCCTAACCTTTGCTTTATCTAACCTTTTACAGTGATGTATAAGGATATATATTTCACCTTAAACACTCCCAACAACAATTCTGTCTCACCTTTCCAACAGATGCTATTTCCCCACACACTCACACAAATTATTAGCATAGTATTATGAGTCAGTCTGTTTATGCTTTGGGGGCAAATTTTTCATATTTGAAATAAAAACATGTTAAAGTAGCTATAGTCAAATACGACTTAGTAAAAGTTTAATCAAAACATGGATGAAAACCTAAGACAATTTGTGTCAAATTTGCTACTTTTGTAGATACAGCTAGGAACCTAAACTTTAGAATGAATCTTGTATGGTTGGGCACATAGGTCAATTACTTATAAAAGTTGATCTTGAGTTATAAATGACAGTGATGACCTCTTTTGTAGAATTTAAAAAACCTGGTAGCTCTTATTGAAATACACAGAATCTACATAAACACCTGTGGTTTTTGTTTTTTTTAACTTTATAGGAAATCAATGTGTTGACAGTTGCACTGGTCAACCAAGACCGAGAGAACAATATTGAGAAAAGAAGCCAAGGCTTAAAATCAGAGAAAGAAGCTCTACTAATCGGTAAGGAAATTCTGTTTTCCTCAGTTCTTAGCTACTTCACTTAATATTTAAGTAATTCACTTCTAACTTAACAATATGAACCGCTTTGCCTTCTAGTCAGAGATGAGATTAGCTTTGTCAAGATTCTATTACATATGCTTCAAATTAGGGACATACAGATTTCACTCTTCTGTAACCATGGGTCTTAGTTGGTCAGCCAACATAAAACTGAATCCAAAAAGACAGATTAATTTGCATCTCACATGTTTCAAATGTGTATTTCAAAATTCGAACACATTGCTTTCACCTGGAGGCCAGGTTGGGTCCAGTCCAAAAGTTCTAAACCAAGCCAGATCTCCAGCCTCAAGAGAAGCCACATCCTAAAAAACATTCATTTGCCCCTCAAAATATATGTAGGCTTACTTTTCTTTGTCTGGAATATATCTAGGTTGACTTTTCATGTCCTCATAATCAGATCCAGAGTAGTACTTATTCTCACAAGGAAGAGGTCTGATGAGGATGTGCTGGTAATGGGCCTGTGATCCCACTTTAGAAAACTGTCTATTTAAGGCTGTCTCCAAAGCCCTCAAATCCAGAGAAGGAGAAGCCACCACCCTCACTTCGTTATGCGCAGCACCGACTGGAGCTGTCTTGGCGCTAACCCCAGCTGGGCGGAGGGGGGAGGTCCTCCGTGGCATGGTTAAGAGAGAAGGATGAGGCTGTTGTACATGTGAGATGAATTGTTCTCCTGCAGTTCGTTATCTGGCAGTAGCACCCAGCTGCATTTTCTGTGTGCTGCATACGCTCACCTCAAAATGATGGGTACACCAGGGCCGGTAGAAGCTGGCACAGGAGGAATTAAATTCAAAAGATAGTCCAGACTTCATCCGTCATATATAGATTTTTCAACTACAGGGTTATTAAATATGACATCAACTTAGAGATACTCCAAGGAAAACCAATTATTTTTTCTCTCTGATGATATACAGCTGTAGTAACATGCCAAGTACAAGTTTCATAAGACATGCTGATGTACTATCAGTTCCAGGAATCCAGAATGAACCCATATACAGTTGGCAACTGGATGTTTCTTCCATTGGAATATATGTCAAACTCTGACAACTGTTTGTGTGACAAAATTGTGATTTTTCCCCATGATGCTTTTAGGGTCTGAACAAAGCACATAATGATCAGCAGTAAACTTTCCCTCTTTGTTTAAGTCTGAATAATACAGACCAGTTGAAGGTTAAAAAAATGGGAATGGGTCTCTGATTTTCTTTCTTTCCTGCCTGTCACTACAGATTCCTTCTCCTTACATGCTCTACTTAGAGAACACAGTTCATTTGTAATGTCTTCTAGTTACTATATATATACACAGACACACAAGTATGTATTTTTTCAATCAGCAACCTCAAAAATTTTAAAAGGATATGCTTTACACACTTTAGGTTAATGGGAGTAGATAGGAAGGTTACATTCAATAATACGTCACCTCTGCTGAGGTCTTTCGTATTAGAAAAAAAATTTTCAAATTTGTAAAGTCAAGTGTGTTAGAAAGAAAAAAAACTGTCAGGATCTTCAATAAAAAGAAGACGCAGCCAACTCTAAATTTTCTAGGACTTTTTCCATTCACTTTTGGTCTTTTGAACTAATCTACCTCTGTTAGCATTTGAAGTTCAGGGTTAAGCAAAAGAGAAACAGCATGGGACACTCACTTTGAATCAATTTATGAGAAATGTTCAAGTAGAAAGGAGATTCAAGTTATTGATTAAATTTAGGAGTTTTCCCTTCATTTCTCTATTGCCTCTCAGCCTCAATATTTCATTTTACTTTCCTTAATGAACGTTTGATTACAATTGTGTTTTCCTGCCCAAACTCTCTCCCCAAATCCCTAGGTACTTCCACTGTTCTGTAGGTAAAGACAGAGTAGTCATTCAAAAGAATGCCAAGGTAAAGAGTTTCCAAGTCTGGCAAAATGGGTCCTGCCAAAGGATCAGTTGCTCCCATTAAAGACGCCTCTTTGCTAACTGAGTTGCACATTCATACTCTGTACAAACCTGAATGTTGGAACCACAGCAACATCTCCTGAATCTAGGTAAGGACAGTAATAGAGACAAAAATGACAGAACATGGGGCTAAAACTCCTTTGGACCAGGCTAGAGACATAAATGAGTTTCTGGTGCTGGGGCTACTCTTTGCGGAAGAATACTTGCAGGTAGAATGATTCTGGGAGTCAGTCCCCTGGACTTCTGACACATATGGAGGGGTCAGGAATACCCATTGCATTTTCCCTGGAATCTTCCCTTGGAATAATTAAAACCATACAGCCCTGGGTACAGTGGGCCTGCTCAAAGACAGTCTAGAAGGCCAGGAACACAGCAAAAAAAGGCCTTCTCTGAATTGGAAATACTGGCAAAATCTCCATCACTATAGAAGTGACTATAGGGGTGACTATAGTATATGCTATAAGCCAATATATTCAAATAACACCCTCTTGGGACACACCAATGTTATATAAAATGCACAGTGGCCCAAATCTTGGTGACCTGGAAGAGAAAGGAGGAGCAAAAAATGAGCTGTTCAAATGGATTCCATCCACAGAGAACATAAAACTGAGGCTAGAAAATTCCTAAACAACAAGCAGTCCTAGTTATTTGTAATTATTTGTTACACTAATTTATCTGGGCAAAAGTGTTTATTCTTTTTGAACATTCTCATGTCCATTTGAGTAAACTGGGTCTTTAAGGCAATAAGTTAGGCATACAGAAGATCACTGGAATTTCACTGATAACATTATTTTGGGCTTTGCAGATTTGGATCCTGATCCCTTGGGAGTTAACCATTCTGCCAGATTTTCTGCTTAACCATTAATGGGGATTGAGTGCTACATTCCAACTCAACTAAAGAGGACAGGCCCTTAGAAAGCTCTTTATTCTGATTTCTAGATCATTTGCTTTGCAATCAATCCTTATGAAGACAGGTAGACATTATAACTGGACCTTAAAGGATTACATTTTTATGGGGCATTGCACAGTAGCATTTTATACCTTACTCTGTAGTGCCTGCATATTAGGTCAGCTTGATATGGCCCAATGTCAATGCCAGAACTCCTAGTTCATGTCTCATATGGCCTATATGTTGGATTTGGCATGCACTGAACTCGTGTGTGATAGAATGAGTCAGTATTTTTGATTTAGAGCTTTGGTTGAAGCTTTGAAGATGTGTTTGGCTGGAAATCACTGGCTATTGTTATAAAGGAAAATGGATCAAAATTTTTTGTGCTAGGCAAATAGCTCTGAGAAGATGTTGACAGTATAACTCTGGTGTATATCATGCCATCTTCTCTTGCTTTTTAATTAATTCTAACACAATAGATTTCCAAACCTCGCAGCACTGATTGGCACCCTGGCAATGCTAATCATTGTAAATCCCATCCAGATATAGTCAAGACCTTCTCAACAACTCTATGAAGTATCTGCTCTTCAAAACTTCCCTGGACCCCTGAAAAGCAAACTTCTTTACATTTTACACTGACTCCTCTGCAGATCAGGACATACATATTGTGGGTAACCAAGACCCTTCTTTACGTCAAGCCCTCCCCCTACCACGACTGCCACCATTTCCATCCCTGTTACCATTTCTATATCTGAATTGGAATGTTCTCCCTAATGCGTGGGTTTTAGAAAGCAGATAAAAGGAATGTAGAGAAATATACTAAAAGAAGGTTGAGTAGTGATTTTTGGTGTTTTCATTGACAAGAGTTGAGCCTATATTTAGGGTGCACCTGAGAAAAGTAATCTGGCGAGTGTATTCTTCTCTGAAAGCTACTGACCATAAAGAGTGAGTCATTGACCTAAATCTTGTTTCTAAGACACAACTGTCTATATCAATAAATCAACAATATTTGTCAAGAGCCTACTATAAAAATTACCAGCCTTCATTGTGAAAAAAAAAATTTAACAGCCCATTTAAAAGTCAGAATTCTTTGTCCCACCACAGCCCATCACCACACACACAGATTCTATTTATTTAACACTAACACCCAAGGTGATACCGAAATAGGCACTCTGGGGAACATGTTTTGAGGACTACTGGCCTCTGTTAGCTGGTGATGATAGTAAGATGGTCTCTTCCCTCGAGAAGTGCACAGAGTTGTGAGAAAGAAATAAGCTAATGACAATGAAATGTGTTTCCTACTAACATCGGAAGCACAGAGAAGGGGCTACTTACACTACAGATCCTTATTAGAAGGAAGGACAGTCAAGTGATTCCTAAAGGATGCACAGATTTTCTCCGGATAGATAAGGGAGTGTCAAGCTCGTTTCATATACAAGGGACAGTTTCCTGAAAGGCACCAAAAGAGTCTCAGGGCTTTAGTTAAAATAAAACAAGCAGGTATTTAAAAACAAAAAAACTAACCATCCAAGATCAGGTATTGTACTCAATAAATAAGTGGAACACGTGCTTTTTGGAAGATTAAAGCTTTTTAGAATCCCAAGGTACTGAGAAGCATCAGACCGAACCATAGTGTTTGATCAGTCTGCTTCCGCCCACTCACAGTCGTGCCTCTCTCCACTTCCCATATATGCTTTGTTACTCTGTGACTGCCCACATACAACTATCCCCTCGTGGCTTAGTGGGAAACCCAGATTTCATATAGCATCCTCCCTGCTGCTTCTCCACTGAGGGGTCCATGGAGACTTCATATGTGCTGCAACATGGAGTAAGAATATTTCAGGCTGGCTTATGGTCACACTTCTGTTGGTTTTCAGCAAGATATGAGTATGTCTAGAGAGACAGCTGCCCCTCTGCAGAGCTAGGTTCCTGGAGATCTCTGGGATTCCCTCCTCCCCAGTGAGCTGACAGGCCCCAGAGTTTTCTGAAGTTTCCCAGAAGAATACCAAGCAGTGTGGATATACGGAAAGCTAATCTCAGCCAGAACCTCAAAAGGTGACACGGAGAGTTTGGAATGAAATGCCCAGCAGCCTGAGGAAGGGTAGGATTCCATTTCTTGTTTGACTCAAAGAGAATAATGCACTGACCAAATTGATAGTTTGTTCTCATCGGGTAATCAATAAAATTTCTAAAATGGAAGTCCGTAAGAGAAAAAGATCAGAGTGGGATCAGTTGGCCCTGTCACAAAGCACAGTACCTGATGATCTTTTAACAGCCCAATGCAGGGGAAGTATTTGTGGATGGAGGTATTAGATACACTGGGCAAGTCACTTACCCACTGTGGACCTACTTCCTCATACTGTATGAAGTTAGGAGGCTAGATTGATAGTCTTTTTCAATTCGGTACTTTGTAATCCATGAGGGCTATTATGAAAGCTGCAGTGCCCCTTAGGCAGTGACCTTATAGGTAGGTATAGAATCGTATCATCAACATATAAACATGAATTCTACTATCTTATCCCTGTAAAACAAAGAGAAAGAAAACCTGTCTTGACACCATAACTCTTCAACCAACAGGCTATTTCCCTGCTCACCACCCAAAGCATAACTTCTTCAAAGTATTGCCTACACTCACCATCTCCATTGCCTTTCCTGCCTTCTCTCATCAGCCCACTCCAGTCTGGCTTGCATCCTCACACTGAAGCTGTTCGTAGCAATGTGACCAGAGAACATCATATTCCCATTCTCTCAACTCCCTCCATCTGCCAGCTGCACTTTACACAGCTGACTACTCACATCTGGAACTCCTGGTTGCCATGACACTACTCTTCTGCTCACTCCCTCTCAGCTTTCTTTTCCCTCTCAGTTTTCCTCAGTTTAACCTCTACATTTTGCGCTTCCTCAGGGTTCATTCTTGAGGCTTCTTCTCTTCCTAAGTAATCTCAATGATTATGTTGACTTCAAATTCCTTTTTGTTACCACTGACTTACAAATTTATACCATCTCCAACTGCCATTTGGTATCTCTACTTAGATGCTAACTGATCTCTCAGATGCAATGAGGCCAAAACAGAACTCTTGGTCCCACCCTTTTTCCTGCTCTAATATGCTCCCCCCCCAGTATTCCCATCTGAGAAAATGGTACCACTCAGTTGTTCAAGCCAAATATGGAGGAGGACTCCTTGATTCCTCCTAACCCTTTACCACTCACAATCAGTCCATCAGCTCTACCTGCAAGGTCCACTACCACCCGGTCCAGATCTCTTCCGGCCTTGTGCAAACACTTCTAATTGGTCTCCCAGTTTCCCTTTCATCTATTTACCACATAGCAGCCTGAATGAAATTCGTGAAACGTAATTCAGATCAGATGATGCCCCTGCTTAGAACCTTCTGTTTGTTTTTCCTATTGTATTTAGAATTCAATCCAAAGCCCTCGCTCAAACGCACAAGCCCCTGCGGGGTCCGGCTCCCCACCTACCTCTAAATGCCTGCTGAGCCGCTCTCTGGTCGCTTCGTTCCCATCTCCGCTCCCTTGCGCTTTCTGCTGCCTGCACCTGAGTAATCTTCCCCCAGGCTCTCTGCGGCTGGCTCCTCCTCTGACCCTCAGGAAAAAGTACCTTTGCTTGACTTCAATGTAAAACAGCCCTCTGCCAAGCTGAGGTTACTCCCCATTCTATCCTATTACCTGTTTTATTTTCTTCATTATGCTTACTCCTATCTGAAAATGTTTCCTTTATTTTTAATCTTTGTGTTATTGTCTATGCTGCTTACCTAGAATAAGTTTCCCAAGAGCAGGAATCTTGTGTGTCTTGTGTGACGCTGTATTTCTAGCAGCTTGCACCTAACTGCTGCTCAAGACATGTAGAAATAAGAGTGAATGAAGCCGTAAAAGTCTAGCACTACTTGGCTCATTTAAATGCTACTCCCTTGGTCTTAGTGAACTCTAAAAATGAAAATAAAGTAGATGATTTTGTTGGGAAAAATCTCAAAATGCCTTTATGTTCCTTTTTAAATGAGCCTTCCTAATGGGAGATTTGCCGTAGGTTGTACCGACCTGGTTTGTGTAGCTTTCTAAAGCAGTTTTTAAGGCTCTGAGATGTGTAAAAAGCACAACAGTACTGCCAGCCTCCTCTACTCCTTTTTTTGTTTTCTTAAACTAGCTGCTCACAGTTGTATTTTCCACCATTGAGAAACCCATTCTTAAATATGGAGATATGGAGACGTCTGCTCCTCTCTGGGAACAGCCAGATCAGACTGCTGAGCTCATCTCTCTGGAAATACACCGGTTCAGTAATGGCTAAGCTCTCCACCCTCGGTTTCTAGTGTTCCTTTTATCAGCCCTCCCAAAGGACCATAAAATAGCCTCCATTTCTCTGGGCTTGCAGCATTTTTCATTAGGTTTTGAGTTACAGCCGTCTTTTTCTCCATTTGCAGGAAATATCCCAATTCCTTTAAAAGAGCTGCAAAGAGGCTTTAGTTGGTTATTCAGGAAGCCCAGAATGAATGTAATCCAAAACCAGGGCCTAGAAACTACATTTTCTCCGATGGCATGACTAATGGTCCTGGGACACTACGAGGATGGGCAGGGAAGGGCACGAGCCCTGGAAGGAGGATGGCCAATGCTTCCCTTTCTGCTGCACCTCTAGCGACGCCCAGTCACTTGGTTGTGACCCACAGGAAGAGCTTGGGAAACCTTCACTTAACTACCTGCCTCGGCCTCACATGGATCTAGTGGCAAATGCTGAACTTTTATAAAGAAAAGCCAATGGCTTGTTAATGTCAGCTACTACCGAAATGGTTCTGAGTACCCTCCCAAGGAAAAATACTCATGTCTGGGGCAGGATTTCTAATCTGGTTTTAGAAACTTATATGGAAATCATATGAGTGTTTCCCCCTCAGTTTTATGAGCAAAATGGTTTCAATAAAAGTTTCCATGCCCAAAACATCTAAGTAATTCTATCCTTCTAAATCTGTAACATGATGAGTTAAGGGCAGGAATCACCAATGTATAACACCCTCAAAGTTACCTGATTTTTGAGAGAGTATTACATCATTGGTTAGTCCTGGTAACAGTTTTTATCCCCATTTTTCAATAGCAGAACAATAGAAATATGGCTGTTCTTAGTTCTAGGGGATAAACTCATTCAACATACATTTATCATATATTCCCGATACTGAACCAGAACACAAGAAGACTGTCTAAAGGCAGGATTCCTTGGGGGTGCACACCCAAGACTGGGGCTGAGGGACAATAAACAGTGAGGGAGTAAGTACATATATACAGAGAGATGCCAACATCACAGAGGCAATAAAAGTGCCACTCCAAGTCCTCTCATTTCCGGAATACCTAAATTTCCTCTTTCAGCACTTCATCTCCTAGGCCAGGAGCTGTCAGCCTTTCCCCGATGCCCTCACCCCCATCCACTCCTGATTCACTCTGTTCATTCTCCTGAAGACCTTTAACTTCACATCACATCCCCATGGGCATTTATTTATAAGAGAGGCTGTGGATTATCCAGATGTTGCTGAGTCTCTGTCCAGTGGGGAGATAAATAGGAAAAATGCTGTTCTCTATTTGCTGGGGTGCTTCGGGTAGTTCGCCTGTAAGACTACTCATGCCCCTCTACCTTCTGAGATGCTCCACTCCACCCCATGGGAAACACATATCCTTGTCACCTAACGGCTGCAGTGCCACACAGCTCCCGGGCTCAGCCCCACCGTCTCCCCTGTGCTCGGGTCAGCACAAAGTCAGATCAGTCTGCAGCCTCTCAAGAGAGGGAATGCTGCTCTCCTGTTTTTCAGCACCCCTCTGACTCTATGAGCCACTCCCCCGGAGCACCCCTGCCCTTCCTGGAGAGACTCCTGTATGGGAGCAGAAGAGAAAAGCTGGAACACCCTCCCGTCCTCCCGAAGCCAGAGCTGACTGCCCCTTCTCCCTCCTTCATCCTCCTCCCGGCTGGGGAATGGAGGTCTGTCTGCCATGTGTTGGAAGCTGTAACTAATGGATATAGGACTGCTTGTCCTCAGTCTGGGACAGCAGGGAAAGCCCTACTCACCATTCTGAAACAGAGGCGGTTCCCCATAAGAATTCTGCCCCCTCTCTCCCACTTAAGAAATGCAAATAAAAGTGGCATTTTAAAAATACTTCTAATTTATTTTTTAAGTAAATCATTCATGAGCTTCTATATTTTAACTCTTACTAGTAGCAGAATTACTTACAATGCCACCTCACCAGATTTGACAATCTCAGAAACAGGGAAGAAGTTGCCAAGTCTATACAATTAAATAAAGTGGTAGGTGGGGGAAAAACAATTTCACTTAGTATATTAACAATGGTGAGTTGCCACTTAAAGATATTAAAACTACCATTACTCCCTTTTGTCATCACCATTATTTCATAAAAGAAGGACCTTTTAGCAAAGAAGGAAAAGCAATCTCAGGATGGTAGTTCTTTAAGGACTCAGGAAAAATAGGTCAATCTGTGAAGTGAGGTCTTAGCTTTATGGAGAAAAGCAATGAACTGTTTGTTTCTACTTCCTCATTTCACTGTGAACCAGTGCAAACTTCCTAAAAGCAATGTTCTGAGGAAAGCTGGTTGAGAGTGCTTTTCTAGGGCCTTCAGTTCTCTGTCCTCAGCCTAAGGATAAACTGGGAACTTTGCTTTAAAACCTAAAGCTCATCCCAGAGCATTGTCAACCCTCACACAGGAGATCAGAGGGCCTGACACCCTCTCCCAGATCAGTCCAAGGCCACGCTGCAGTTTCTGGGATGACCTAGTGCAAGAGCAGTGTGCCCGTCTAGTCCCCGTCCTGACCACATCTCATACCAGTGTGGGTCTTCCCTTTGACGTTAGGCTCTGAAGCATCAAAGCTTCCCAGCGAACATGCAAGTGCTTATCCCCAGATTTAAAGAGAACCAAAGAACGTCAGTCTAGACACAGTTTCTTAACAAACAGAAGCATACACTCATATGCGTCAACATCCTCTTTCTCACTAGTTTGATTTTGGATATAGGAGGAGGGAGGGTAGGGAGGAAATGTTTTTACTTCAGCCCTGACACCAGCAACCAGCTTTTCATTTGTCAGTACAATGTTGACAGCTGATTTTCACAATGGAAAAGCTTTCTGATTTATAATCAGACTCCAGCTAAACCATCCATTCCCAGACCTTTTAAAATGATCTTGTAAATTACAGCAGCAAAGAGGAGAGGTCAAGCTGGTTCCCTCTAAACACCAGCGACAGCCAGAGGGAAACAAAGATTTCAGGAAGGATTTGTGCTTCCTTCAGTGGCAGTGAGGGGAAATATGGATTAAATACCTTCCATAACTAGCAGCTGTAATTATCAAGGAAATTTGAGGCAGTGTGATCTCTGACACAGCTGTATGAGCCATTTTAATACTGCAGAGTCCACTGAGGGAAAGAAAAGAGATCATTTTTTCCTTCCAATAACTATAATTTTATATTAGTAAATCAAACATACACTTGGTAGCTGAAACGCTTCCAGGAGTCTTTGTTTAGAAATACCTTTATTCATCTATATACTATCTCAGAGCCTAGCTTCTCTAACTACTGTCATTCCAGGAGACAGAGGGTTCTGTTTGCTGTGTTACCATTCCTGCCTCCAGAATGTGCTATTATTATTGAATGCATGCTGAGTGCTGTTACAAATGGCAAGACCATAACTTAGCCTGACAAGACCATCATTGGGATTAGATGCCATTATTTGACTGAGACTCTCATTTGCCCTTCAATAATGTCCAATGTTTGTCTTTTTAATTCAGGCATCATATCAACATTTCTTCATGTCCATCCGTTCGGAGCCAATATAGAGTATCTTTGGTCATACATGCAGCAGCTGGATTCCAAGGTAAATTCTTTTTTCTCAAGTGGACTCGCATTGCTGAAATGTAACCCTCTGGTTTCTGGCTGCGGTTGGCCCCTGCAGCAGCTGCAGTTGGGGGGAAATAGCGGCTGGAGGTTTGTCATTACTTCTCCTGCACAAGGAGCTCTGTCTTTAGCAGACAACTGATTCCTTTCATTTGCTTTTGTCTTTGTAGAAAGAAAAGCAGTTAAGTAGAATGACAGTGACTTTCAGCAGATCTGTGAAAAGCATATGAAGGATTTAAATTTGTAGGTTAGCCTGAAAGTTCCCAAGACAAGGGAGAAATCAGGTCAGGGTGATACGGCAGCATCCCAGACCATATCCTCACAGGATTCTATGTAAGGACTCCACACCACAGAGGGAAAATCGCTAGAAGCCACGTAAATATCCGATATGACTCTCAAGAAAATGGTATCAATGGTTGTTTTCCAGCATTATTTTCTAAATGGAAAACATGACTGCAAAGTTACTGTCAGCTGTGCCCCTCAGGGGTCATACCCCAAAATGAGAACATCCCTCCTCATTTCACAGACGCTCAGTCTTTCTCACTGCACATTTGCAATGCTCCTGACCAACTGCGGTGTTTGGGGGCTGAAAAAGGAGGGACAAGAAATTAGCTCAATTTATGTACTGCATTCCAGTGACAGGGAGAGGGGCCCCTGTTGAAATAAAGTCATGTCATTACCCTATCCTGCCTGGGGAAGCCCTGAAGTGGGTGGACACAGAGAGTCGAAGCCTGTCACTGAGTAGCCTGTCAAATGTCCTGCTGGGAAGGAAAATGGAAATAAGCCCTTCCATAGAGCACACAGCAAAGTGCATGGGATTCGTAGGACCCGGCCCACAGCTCGCAGTTCTCTGACCCTAGTACACACATATACATCCTTCTAAATTTCCTATCACCAGTATTGATTGTATTACTACATGTGTTCTTAATTCCAATGATCCTACCAAATCATGAATCCCACAACTGCCTGACCTTCCTAATGGGCTTTATACATGGGCCTTTGAGAGCAATCATCGGGAACAGGAAGTATTTTTCAGTCATAGAGACTCACGCCCTTTTATTCTCCCACAGCTGGTGATGGGTGGACCACACCAGAGCGAAAGGGACTGAGATTACAGGACTCCTGAGGTTCAGACTTATATTATTGTCTTCTCACTGAGACCTCCCGTCACACTGATAGGAAGGGATACAAAGTGCTTATGAAGTGTTTCTCTTTTTCCTTCTTCACTGTCATTCTTCCTTAATATCACCACTACCTTTGCCTGGAGGGTTAAATGAAATACTGCTTGCTCCAATATGCTTGGCATAGAATAAACCCTCAAGAAATTATCCCAGTTGTTGCTGTTATCCTTCCCTTGTACTGTTGACATTTCCTCCCCTTTCTGGAAATCCCAAGTGGGAAGCTGTTGTTGAGAAGCAGTTGTTATTTTAGTATGAGCCAGAATAGCCAAGGAATCCATCTGCTATTTATCTCAGAATTTCAGGGCTCGTGTCTCTTCCTCTGTATTACTGTAGGCTGCTGATGGGTGCATCTATGAAATTGTGTGTGTTACACCTGTGTGTGTGGGGAGGTGTTAAATCACCTGTGGGGGGTAAATAATGAATTATTTTGGTGGGGTAGAAGCTCTTGTTCTATTCTTAACTTCAGGACACAGTATCCATTATCCATATGCTCAGGTGAGGTTTGTGTGGTCTCCCTCAGATGTCTCTGTGGAAAGAATTCACACACATGGTCTCTGGCCATTAGATGATGGGCCTTTTCACAGGGGATTCAGTTAATGGGAATTCCATTTCATCTCAGGCTGGTGCTTTTATTCCAGAAGATAATGAAGAAAGTATTTCCCTCACAGAGGAAATACACAGGGTCTCCCCCAGATGTCCTTCTATCTCCTGAATGAAATGCTCAGTAGAGCTGTCAAATTTTTTCCTCATGCCCGAGGTAAAAATTGTATCAAAAAAGTGCCTTAAAACTCCTGGATCCCCGAGCCCTCCCCCACCCCAGCGCACCAGCGGGAGGAGAGGATTCAGAGCCAGGAGGGAGTGGAAGCACACCCCGCAAAGTAGCCAGCCCCGGTGATCTGCGCGGGGAGCGCTGACCCACATTGCGCAGTGCAGCAGAGATTGCAGAGACAGAGGGGCAGGATCTGAGCAGGGAACGTGCCAGGGTGCTTGCAGCCGGCTCCCGGGAAGGAAAAAAAAAAAAGCGCGCGCTTTCTTCAGCGGTCTTAAAGAGACAGGAGCCCAGCGGAGGAGCCAGATCGCCCCAGCACACTCAGCCCAGCAGGCTGGGAGTCCTGGGGAGTTTCAGACGCCTTAGCTGGCGACTGAGGAAGCGTAGCCATACTTAACACTTCTCACTGAGATCAACAGCCTCCTATTCGTTCCCACCCCTGCCAGAGCGATAAAGGGCCCTGCGGAGCGGCACAGTCACAGCTGTGGAATAGTGGGGCAATAGCGCCACCTAGAGCATTCCCACAGAATCTACGTCCGGTGGGCATTTTTTTTGTTTTTTTTGTTTGTTTGTTTTGTTTTTTCTTTTCTTTCTTTTCTTTCTTTCTTTCTTTTTTTTTCTCTTTTTTTTCCTTCTCTTTTTAAAGTCTTAAAGAGCCCAGCTGACATACGTGGCAACTATCAGTGACCAATTATACAGCCATGAAAAGACAGAGGAATATGGTTCAGACAAAAATCAACCAGACAACCCCAGAGAGGGAGTCTGAAGGGATGGAAATGCACAGCCTCCCTGAAAAAGAATTCAGAATAAAAGTCATAACCATGCTGATGGACTTACAGAGAAATGTGCAAGAGCTGAGGGAGGAAGTGAGGGAACTGAGGAAAGACAATACAGAAATCAGACAAGCGATCGACGGGCTTAACAGCAGAATGGATGAGATGCAAGAGACTGTTAATGGAATAGAAAATAGAGAACAGGAGTACAGAGCAGCTGAGGCAGAGAGAGATAAAAGGATTTCAAGGAATGAAAGAATATTAAGAGAACTGTGTGACCAATCCAAACGGAACAATATTCGCATTATAAGAGTACCAGAGGAAGAAGAGAGAGAAAAAGGGATAGAAAGTGTCTTTGAAGAAACAATTGCTGAAAACTTTCCCTCGCTGGGGAAGGAAGTAGTCTCGCAGTCCACCGAAGCTCATAGATCTCCCAACACAAGGGACCCAAGGAAGACAACACCAAGACACATAATAATTAAGATGGCAAAGATCAAAGATAAAGACAGGGTATTAAAGGCAGCTAGAGAGAGAAAAAAGATCACCCACAAAGGAAAACCCATCAGACTTCTCAACAGAAACCTTACAGGCCAGAACAGAATGACATGATATATTTAACATTATGAAACAGAAGGGCCTCGAACCAAGAATATTGTATCCAGCACAATTATCATTTAAATATGATGGAGGGATTAAACAATTTCCAGATAAACGAAAGTTAAGAGAGTTTGCCTCTCATAAACCACCACTACAGGATATCTTAAATGGACTGCTCTAGATGGAAGCACACCTCAGGCTAAAAAGATGTCACCTAGAGAAAAAAAAAATCATAGCAAAGAAAGCAGACCATCCAAATACTAACTAAAGGCAAAGAATAAAACACCTATTATAGAAAGAATGGAGGAGGAGGAATAAGAAGGGAGAGAAAGAAAGAAACATCAGACTGTGTTTACAATAACTTAACAAGAAAGTTAAGTTAGATTGTTAGATAGTAAAGAAGCAACCCTTGAACCCTTGGTAACCATGAATCTAAAGCCAGCAATGGCAATAAGTACATACCTATCAATAATCACCCTAAATGTAAATGGACTGAATGCACCAATCAAAAGACACAGAGTAACAGAATGGATAAAAAAGCAAGACCCATCTATATGCTGCCTACAAGAAACTCACCTCAAATCCAAAGATATACACAGACTAAAAGTGAAGGGATGGAAAAAGATATTTCATGCAAACAACAAAGAGAAAAAAGCAGGTGTTGCAGTACTTGTATCAGACAAAATAGACTTCAAAACGAAGAAAGTAGCAAAAGATAAAGAAGGACATTACATAATGATAAAGGGGTCAGTCCAACAAGAAGATATAACCATTATAAATATATATGCACCCAACACAGGAGCGCCAGCATATGTGAGACAAATACTAACAGAATTAAAGGAGGAAATAGACAGCAATGCATTCATCTTAGGAGACTTCAACACACCACTCACTCCAGAGGACAGATCAACCAGACAGAAAATAAGTAAAGACACAGAGGCACTGAACAACACACTAGAACAGATGGACCTAACAGACATCTACAGAACTCTACACCCAAAAGCAACAGGATACACATTCTTCTCAAGTGCACATGGAACATTTTCCAGAATAGACCACATACTAGGCCACAAAAAGAACCTCAGTAATTTCAAAAATATTGAAATCCTACCAACCAACTTCTCAGATCACCAAGGTATAAAACTAGAAATAAATTTTAGAAAGAAATCAAAAAGGCTCACAAATACATGGAGACTTAACAACACTCTCCTAATTAATCAATGGGTTAACGACCAAATCAAAACAGAAATCAAAGAATATATGGAGACTAATGACAACAACAACACAAAGCCACAACTTCTGTGGGACGCAGCAAAGGCAGTTCTAAGAGGAAAGTATATTGCAATCCAGGCCTATTTAAAGAAGGAAGAACATTCCCAAATGAATAGTCTAAAGACACAATTACTGAAATTGGAAAAAGAAGAACAAATGAGGCCCAAAGTCACCAGAAGGAGGGACATAATAAAGATTAGAGAAGAAATAAATAAAATTGAGAAGAATAAAACAATAGAAAAAATCAATAAAACCAAGAGCTGGTTCTTTGAAAAAATAAACAAAATAGATAAACCCCTAGCCAGACTCATTAAGAGAAAAAGAGAATCTACACACATAAACACAATCAGAAATGAGAAAGGAAAAATCACGACGGACCCCACAGAAATACAAAGAATCATAAGAGAATATTATGAGAATCTATATGCTAACAAGCTGGAAAACATAGAAGAAATGGACAACTTCTTGGAAAAATACAACATTCCAAGACTGACCAAGCAAGAAACAGAAAAACTAAACAGACCAATCACCAGTGACGAAATTGAATTGGTAATCAAAAAACTACCCAAGAACAAAACCCCTGGGCCTGATGGATTCACCTCTGAATTCTACCAGACATATAGAGAAGAAATAACACCGATTCTCCTTAAAGTTTTCCAAAAAATAGAAGAGGAGGGAATACTTCCAAACTCATTCTATGAAGCCAGCATCACTCTAATACCAAAACCGGGCAAAGACCTCACCAAAAAAGAAAATTACAGACCAATATCCCTGATGAACGTAGATGCAAAAATACTCAACAAAATATTAGCAAACCGAATTCAAAAATACATCAAGAGGATCATACACCATGATCAAGTGGGATTCATCCCAGGGATGCAAGGATGGTACAACATTCGAAAATCCATCAACATCATCCACCACATCAACAAAAAGAAGAACAAAAACCACATGATCATCTCCATAGATGCTGAAAAAGCATTTGACAAAATTCAGCATCCATTCCTGATTAAAACTCTCAACAAAATGGGTATAGACGGCAAGTACCTCAACATCATAAAGGCTATATATGACAAACCCACAGCTAACATCATACTTAACGGCGAGACGCTGAAAGCTTTTCATCTAAGATCGGGAACAAGACAGGGATGCCCACTCTCTCCACTGTTATTCAACATAGTACTGGAGGTCCTAGCCACAGCAATCAGACAAAACAAAGACATACAAGGCATCCAGATTGGTAAAGAAGAAGTCAAATTGTCACTATTTGCAGATGACATGATACTGTACATAAAAAACCCTAAAGACTCCATTCCAAAACTACTAGAACTAATATCTGAATTCAGCAAAGTTGCAGGATACAAAATTAACACACAGAAATCTGTTGCTTTCCTATACACTAATGATGAACTAACAGAAAGAGAAATCAGAAAAACAATTCCATTCACAATTGCATCAAAAAGAATAAAATACCTAGGAATAAACCTAACGAAGGAAGTGAAAGACCTGTACTCTGAAAACTACAAGACACTCCTAAGAGAAATTAAAGAGGACACTAACAAATGGAAATGCATCCCATGCTCTTGGCTAGGAAGAATAAATATTGTCAAAATGGCTATACTACCTAAAGCAATCTACAGATTCAATGCAATCCCTATCAAACTACCAACAGCTTTCTTCAATGAACTGGAACAAATAATTCTAAAATTCATATGGAACCACAAAAGACCCCGAATAGCCAAAGCAATCCTGAGAAGGAGGAATAAAACAGGGGGAATTACACTCCCTGACTTCAAGCTCTACTACAAAGCCACAGTAATCAAGACAATTTGGTATTGGCACAAAAACAGACCCACAGACCAGTGGAACAGAATAGAAAATCCAAACATTAACCCAAACATATACAGTCAATTAATATTTGATAAAAGTGCCTTGGATATACAATGGGGAGATGACAGCCTCTTCAGCAGCTGGTGTTGGAAAAACTGGACAGCTACATGTAAGAGAATGAAACTGGACTACTGTCTAGCCCCATACACAAAGGTAAACTCAAGGTGGATCAAAGACTTGAATGTAAGTCATGAAACCATAAAACTCTTAGAAAAAAACATAGGCAAAAATCTCTTGGACATAAACATGAGCAACTTCTTCATGAACATATCTCCCCGGGCAAGGGAAACAAAAGCAAAAATGAACAAGTGGGACTATATCAAGCTGAAAAGCTTCTGTACAGCAAAGGACACCATCAGTAGAACAAAAAGACATCCTACAGTATGGGAGAACATATTCATAAAAAACATATCTGATAAAGGGTTGACATCCAAAATATATAAAGAACTCATGCACCTTAACAAACAGAAAGCAAATAATCCAATTAAGAAATGGGCAGAGGACATGAATAGACACTTCTCCAAAGAAGAAATTCAGATGGCCAACAGGCACATGAAAAGATGCTCCACATCGCTAATCATCAGAGAAATGCAGATTAAAACCACAATGAGATATCACCTCACACCAGTGAGGATGGCCAACATCCAAAACACAAACAACAACAAATGTTGGCGAGGATGTGGAGAAAAGGGAACCCTCCTACACTGCTGGTGGGACTGCAAATTAGTTCAACCATTGTGGAAAGCAGTATGGAGGTTCCTCAAAAAACTCAAAATAGAAATACCATTTGACCCAGGAATTCCACTCCTAGGAATTTACCCTAAGAATGCAGCAGCCCAATTTGAAAAGGACAGATGCACCCCTATGTTTATTGCAGCACTATTTACAATAGCCAAGAAATGGAAGCAACCTAAGTGTCCATCAGTAGATGAATGGATAAAGAAGATGTGGTACATATACACAATGGAATATTATTCAGCCATAAGAAGAAAACAAATCCTACCATTTGCAACAACATGGATGGAGCTAGAGGGTATTATGCTCAGTGAAATAAGCCAAGCCGAAAAAGACAAGTATCAAATGATTTCACTCATATGTGGAGTATAAGAACAAAGAAAAAAACTGAAGGAACAAAACAGCAGCAGACTCACAGAACCCAAGAACGGACTAATAGTTACCAAAGGGAAAGGGACTGGGGAAAATGGGCGGGAAGGGAGGGATAAGAGGGAAAAAGGGGCATTACGATTAGCAGATGTAATGTTGGGGGGGCACGGGGAGGGCAGTACAACTCAGAGAAGACAAGTAGTGATTCTATAGCATCTCACTACGCTGATGGACAGTGACTGTAATGGGGTTGGTGGGGGGGACCTGATGAAGGGGTAGTTTAATAATCGTAATATTGCACATGTAATTGTAAATTAATGATAATAAAATAAATTATATTAAAAAAAAACTCCTGGGTCCCAGGGATTAGACCAAATATTCTCTCTATCCCAGGGAGGCTGAAAGGCTATTTAGACTTTTTAACCCAGAAAACACGTAATTGCTATGTACTGGAACTCCGTACCTCAGGGCTTTAAGCAGAAAACAAAATAATGAGTGGTCTGCCCTCTAAGTATGCACCAGGGCCTAGTCCCTGCATCAGCTGCCAAAAGGCTCATAACCCTGGAGCCCCACCAGCACACTGACGCTGAGGCTCTCTAGTGCAGCGGCCTGGCGTGCCTGCCTCTAGCTAGTCAGGGCCAACTGAGTGCCCCCAGACCTCCACCCCATATATTTGGTTAATGTCACATTAAGACAGCATATTGAGCCTGGCCTCCATAATACAGGGGGTTTGCTGACTCTAGGAGGATGGCTTTTTAAAAATTCCACCTAGAACAACACAGTTTCCTTGACATCAGATAACATCACTATTACCATAATTGTCGTAAAGGTTCTGCCTACCCCGGTGCTGCCAAGAGCAAGGAAAGCAGTCTCAGTCTTGCCTGTAGCAGAACCCTCAGAGGCCACATATGAATATAAGAATTATTAGAAATGAAAGGAGAGACAGGAATTAATTTAAATTACTCTGGCATGTAAACTGCACAGGGCTCCCTGAAACCATGTAGTCTGATAATAGGCCACTTTCCAGTTAAATATTATTCCTGCTCTTGGTAATGATATTTACATATTTTTCTCCTCTCAGCCTCTTCTAAACTCATATTCATTCACTCAGCTCTCATATCAGAACATGACCAAGGCAGATTCATTCAGAGGAATACAGGCATTACTCCAGGGAGGGGAAATGCCAGGGCAAAATACCTTTGAAACTGAAATCAGTCAGAGGGAGAAATAAAGTTTAAAACCCGTTTTTTGCTCACAAGCAGTTGTCCTGTGTCTCTCTCACTCCTGCTGCAGCAGAAGTGAGCAAATTCTCCCCCTTCAACCTCTCAGGTCCAGATGAGCCCTCACTCGCCTACGTAATTGCCCATTGATACAGAGGTGGACTACTTCTCTCCACCCCTTGGAAACACCTGTTGATATTGAGATGCACTAAAGCCAGGCGAGAGATTCTGGAAATATTGCAATTTTACCCACAACAGGGCAAGGGCAGTGGGGGGAGATGGCTTCCTGAAGCTTTGCTGAGTCAATTTCATGCCCTGGGTGCAAGCAGGTAAACTCTTCAAAATAGGCAACACTACTTGAAAATGGTTTCTGACCAATACATAGGACCCCCCACATCAGCTCAGATTCCTTCCAGCCCACTTGCTGATCCTAAGCAGCAAGGAAGTCTCATTGGAGCTAAGCATTGGTAAATGGGTGTTGTCTGTCTTACAGTCAAGAGGAGATTCTCCTGCTCACCCCCCAGCTTATGTATTCTTTAGGAGGTAAGACCCAGTTCTCCAGGTGTGTCTGCCCAGCGTCACCCCAAGGCCCACTGAGTGGTAGGTTTGATTCTGAAAACCAGACTCAGCATGTGGCCATGGATGCTGGAGGTTTTTGAAAGACCTGCCTTCTTGGCATGATACCACTGTTACCTGACAGGCTTGGATGCCAGGGACACCCAAGTACATTTCCCACCAGAGGCACAAACCATTTGCATTTCTATACTAAAAACATCCTCTAGAAACATGAAATTAAAATATCTTGTTAGTTTCAAGGAGCTTTGAATCAGAATTGGAGAGCATTCTTTCCCAGACTGTAGCTAGTCAGTAAGGGTGGATGAAATGATCTGAATAGTATCTGTAAGATATTCCCCAACCCCAAATAATCTTTAATATTATGTCTGTTCTCTTAAGTAGCTACCTGTCACGGTATGTTAATGAGTGAATGTTTTCTATTGCTTAGACAGACTGTAATAAATGTGTTGTTTAGATATCACAAACACCTCTGGAAAGCATATGATTAATGAGGTTTTAGAACTAACAATACTTCCCTTTAGCTACATTAAGAATAAAAAGAAAGTTGCTCACCTACAGCAAGAGATATTAACGAGGTTTACCAGGGACTCTGAATGTTCAGATAATATCCTGCTTTTCAGGGACCCAGTGCAGTCTAAGCCAGGACCAGGGAAGAATGGGGCGTGGCCAGGGCACAAAAGAAATCTAAGGAAGAAACATGCTCTCAAAAACCTTGTAGTCTAGTTTAAGAAGTGGTATAGTATCTGCGAAATAGCTTGACACATCAGGCATAAACTAACGAAGTGCTAAACTGGGCAGGCAGGTACTGGGGGAAGAGGAGCTAGAGTGGAATCTGTGAGTCGCCATTAACAGGAGGCAGCCTTGCGCTGTGCTGGTTCTTGCAGCGTCCCTCTTGGGCGCGTCCGCTAACGCTGCCGTACTTCCTCCCTTTCTCCTCTTTCGCCTCTTCCTTCCTTCACTTCCTTCTCTCCTCTTCCATCAGGATCCTTCCTTGTCTCCTTCTAATTCTTTCACTTATTTTCTTGCTTCTTACCTTTTATTTTCCTCCACTCTCCCTCCCTGTTCCTCATCCTTCCAGCTCTTTCGTCTCTTCCTAATTCCTCACTTTTGTTCATCTTTCTTATTCCTCCTTTACTTCATCTCGTCCTCCCCTTCTTTTCCCTCCAATATCCTGGGTTTCTCTCTGCAAATGCTTATTGCAAGATGTCTGTGTGCTGATGCCGTATGCCTTCCCAAGGATACGAAGGAGGAACGAGATTTAAATGTGCACTAAAGGCTAACAGTCGCTTTCGCACCGGGCTCCTCTGACTCTACAACCCGACAAAGCCTGTGCCTCCAAGAGCCCTCAGCACCCGCTTCCCTCGCCTGACTGATATGGGACATGAAGCCAACCATCCCCATGATAAAATTGATTTATGTCTGCTTCTGTCAATTTATATACGTGCTTAGAGGCCTGGCAAGGAAGTAGTGGACTTGGGCTAGAGTCAGCAAATCAGAAAATAAATCAAGCAGATCTTAAAACTTACCTCTGCAGTATTACCACCACACAAACCCCTTAGTTATACAGAGCCTTTATTCCTTCTTATATTTTCTTTTTCTTTTTTTTTTTAATTAAAGCAAATCAATCCTTTCTAAAAGAATAAATGTTAGAAAGTTTTAAACAAACCAGAGGTGGAGGGGATCCACTGACATCAAAGATTGAAAATACATAGATTACCAGTTCCTTAGGACAGAAGCCAGCTGGCTAAGGGGGTAATGAAAGCATCATGTCTACGACAGTCATCCCTGCTTTCTAGAGCACCAAATACATGGTGTGTGGGAAAATGAGATTTCATAGTCAAGGCATGCATCTCTAATCTACATCGTAATGCCACACGGAATTCTCTTAACCACATGTATTTGATTATCCCCGTAGTATCTGGGTGCAGAGGGAATGCAATGTTGTGAAAGCAGGACTGGATTCAGCATCAAAAGCCTTGCCCCCAGTTCTAGCCCTCCACCTGGCTGAGGAGGCAACACCCTTTCCTGGCCCCAGTGTTCCATCCATGACACACAGGGACTTACACACAGCGACTTAGCGAGTATCTGACCTCAGAGGGATTCAGGTAAGGGAACCCTGCACAACTAATGAAAATGGCCACTCATGGCTCTGAGCTCAGTCAATGACATCTGGGTGCTTTGTTTTATGTGATGACCCATGACTCTCAGTCATGACCAAGAAATTCAAGAGCCCGAAATTATTGTTAGGAAGGTAAAGGATATTGTGATGGCAAAATTACAAGACATGACAAATCATTTATAAGAAGAAAACAGAAGTAAATGAAGATATTTGCAAAGTAAAAATTCTTTGACCATGGGGTAAGAGAGTACAAATTGAATTTTCTCTTGAATTTGTCTTAAAACAATCCTAAAATATAATTTGTCATATGGGTTATTTCATCACAGTAGGAAAAAGGTTTAAAAACATCAAATTAACTTGAAAGCAGTTTCTCCTTGACCTTTCTTCCAGTGTGAGATATAAACATCCTTAAGGAAATATTCTAGAATTTAGCTGAGAGCCTTAGTAAGTAGAGATTTTAGATAGGATTTCTTTTGAGGTGGTCTGTTCCATAATTGTGACATACGCCTGACCACATTATTTACACCTTTATGGCAGAATCACACTGTTACAGCAACTTAGAGTTAACTATAGCCGAGAATACTCATTTTTTAAATACTCATTATACTAATTTCTGGCTTTGTCAAAGTCTGAGGTATGGCTAATTGGTTATCTAATCCAAGTAATCATGAGAATTTCAAATCCCAGTTTTACTACCTTCTTAGCTGTGTGACCTTGGGTAACTTATTCACGATCTCTCTGCTTCAGTTTCACCCTCTCTAAAACGGTTTTTTATGGGTTATAGTGTGTATTAAATGACTTAATATAGGAAAAGCATTCAGAATAGTATCTGGCACACAGTGAGTGCTACTAAGTATTGGTTGCCATTTTTATTTTGAGCTTTAAAGTGCACAGAAGACCTATCACATTCTCTCAATCTGAGATCTTTGCCACAACCCAGTGAACAGGTGAATTTCAAATGGCTTGCCCAAAGGTGCTGAACGGAAGTCCTCAGAGCACTCAGTTTCTTTCCAGTCCCCTTGTCCTGCAAATGAGAAAGCACCCAAAGAGATTAAGTGATTTAGACAAGGTAGTGAAGCGAACGGCCGTAACTAGAATCCAAATCTTTTGCCTCAAGCTTTCTTCCTGCAAGCAAGAGGCTTGTTGCTCCTTGAAATGAGCTTTCCGTGGAGCCCAGGCACAGAAAGCCCGTCCTCTCTGCCTGGCCCGCGTGAGGATGCAGGAAGTGGTGGCCCCCTCTCCCCTCCTAGTGCCGCCTTCTGCTTCCTCTGTGGTTGGAGTCTAGGCGCCATGGAAAATGAGATTCCCTGTGATCGGCTTACTGTTTTGGTGAATGGTTCATGTGTAGGTGCCAAACCATCAGCATTTGAATGAGTACAAGCTGGTGGAGTTTTCTGCTTTTGCTGTTCATGTGGACAGCACTCTGAAGTTGTACTCATCACAGAGACGCCTGCCCTCCTGTATATGAGCCCTTCTTCCCCCATGGTCACTGCCCATGAGCAGAGAGGATTATTTCCAGTTCTCACTCCACAGTCCCCCACCCCCTGTAGTAGGGGCTTAAGATCTGCACCCGTCTCCACGCTTACTGCCTGGGTTACCCTGCGTGAGGTATCTAATCTTTCTGGACCTCAGTTTCCACATTTGTAAATTCCCTATCTACTGTGAAAATTAAAGAAAGAGATTTTGAGAGTCTGGCAAGGAAAGGGTTCTCAGGGCGTGTGAGTCATCACGCTTCCTGCAATCAGCTGCAGGGCTGCTGGGCGGCACTGCCTGGCCTGACCCCAGCTGGCCACCACAGAAGCTACCTTTAGATCAGATCTCTCTTTTACTGACCTCAAGAATTCAGCTTTTTCTCTCCTTCCTAACGAACAGCACAGAGCTTCTTCCCTACTTTTCCAAGGTGACAGTTACCCTGGAAACAAGCCTGTGGTAAGCTGGCTGGTGCCTCAGTCAGTCAGCTTCTCTGTGGCCTCTGCTTGATCTGGGAAAGGACCTCATCTCAGGGGTGTCACTTGAATTTGGACTGGAATTTACCATAGATTACCTGTGCTGTCCTCATCCGAAGGAAAGAGGGGAGTGTCTTAAAGAGGACAACGTTGTCGTACTCAGTGTTGCCTAGAATATACACAGAGGAAATGCATATTTGTGCCAGGCAGTGTGTTACGTTTTATGTATAATCCTCACAATTACACTCTTAGTGTAATTTCTATGATGCTATTTCTATCATGAAGAAACAGAATTATAGCTACTAAATGACCTGCCCAAGGTCACCCAGCTTGGCCTCGCCCAGATTAAACTCCAAGCCTCTCTGATTTAAATCCCATTCTTAACCCAAATATGCTTGATCATAAGAATTACCTGGGGTGACTGTTAAAGAGATTATATGAGGCACCCCCCACATTGGCTGAATCAGTCTCTCAAGAAGCTGGGGAAGGTAACTGATATTTAAAAGCAAGCCCTGCACCCCTGATTCTTCACCCACATTTATAGGGAGCAGTAAGGCACCCCAGTGCCCAGGTCCCAGACCACACGTGGTGCCTCTCTCCCAGTTCGGGCTTTGATAAGGCACTTCACCCTCTAGTTCAGGTTCCCAGCTATAAAATGCAGGTAGATCATAATATTTGCCACCCCCCCCCCCCCACTCCATACAGCTCATGGGAATGTTGTAAGAACAAAATGAAGGTGCTGGTGATGGTGTTTTACACAATGTCACTGAAAAAAGATGCTTCAAAATCACTATGAACCTTTTAATAATATGTTTAATAGGCTTTTGTGGGTTGACCTGAAAAATCTAAGAATCTTTTTAATATGGCTTTATGGGAAAATGCATTCAGATTTCAAAATAATTCACTCAAAAATTTTTGGATACATTTTATTTCAACTTTCAGGACTGCCTCTATTTAAAGCTTTGTATTATAGGCCTAGGAATATTAAATATATCATGTGAAATCTTTTCCATGTGAATATTGAATGAACAATTGATTTGACTTCCACATCTACTTGGTCTCTCTTATATGAGCCTTAATACTGTTAAATGGAAAAGTGTAGACTCTAGAATGGTATCTATACAGTGATCATACCATGAAAAATAATAGGTCTGATTCATTGAACATTTCTATGTGCCCAAATCTGTTAAGCCAGTAGTTTTCACACATCCTTATTAAATGTTATTCCCAACTGCTGAGGCTTAGAGAGACTAAATAAGACTTGGTAGGACTCATTTTGCTCATAACAATAGTAGATACAGGATTCAAACAGAAATGTTAGACCCTCAATTCCGGGGTCTCAGCCGCCTTGCTCTGTGAGATCCCCACATCCATGCATGCATAACACAGGAAAACAAGAACAATGGCTATGTTAGAGCAGAGGGATTATGGTTGATTTGTTCTTTATTTACAATAAAATGAATTATTGGTATAAAAATGTATGTTATAAAGAAAAATTGGTAGAAGAAAATAATTGCATTAAAAAATATCTTCCTGCATTTTATGACTGAATGTGAGGACTGTTTCTGCTGTAGGTTTTGGGTTTTGTTTCTGTTCCTAAACCAAAACACAGTCTTCTGGTCCCTGTAAAAATCAAGTTAAAGGAAGAGAAATAAGTTAGGGTGCCAGAAATCCACCCACATGCCCTCTGGCCCTTGCTGAGTAACAAAGCAGTGCTGCCCTTTGTAGGCGAAGATGAGGGTACCAGGAGCTGTCCAGGAGAGGTGATGCATTTGCTCTGAGCCCTCTCTTCCATCCCATTGCTATCTCCTCTTATGTCAAGGGAGGGCTGCGGACGCGCAGGGCTGCCAGTAAGGTCGTCATCCATAAGAAGGGTAGACCTGGAGCTTTCCTCCCAGTTGCCTCCTGCCCCACCCCTGCCAGCTGCTCACGGGAGAACGAGGATAATCACACTCAGTGCTTTACCGGTGCTCCCTTACAAGGGCATTGCTTGACAGCCAAGTAGAAAAAAATTTCACGTTGCTTGTCTCCCTGGAAAAGTACATCATTACCCAGCCCTTTGCCTTCTTTAAGATGAGCTCCTTTCCCCAAAGTGACTTTTCTTCCTTTCTAACAGATATCTGCAAACGAAATCGAAATGCTTTTGATGAGGCTGCCACGCATGTTTAAACAGGAATTCACAGGTGTGGGAGCAACACTGGAAAAAAGGTGGAAGTTGTGTGCCTTTGAAGGAATTAAAACTACCTAACTGAAGAGCAAAAACATCTCTGGAAATGAAACTGCCTGAAGCCAGCCAGGGCTGTGCAGTGTGAGTGCGGGGCGTGCGGTTGGTCTGGCTCAGACCTCCATGGAGCCATCAGAGCCTGACTTTAGTTACATCTGTGGTGTTCTCTTGTGAGTGGAAATGTAATTGTGTACCAGTTCCCTAACACAAGCAAAGCTTCATACTGTGACAGATCTGTGTCCTCTGAAAACCAAACAATGCTTCCACAGCCATAATGATGGCAAAATCTTCAAACATGCTACATTTGAGAATAGCTCACCAAGCAAAATATTTAAAGTTAATGATGGTATAGCAATGGCTACAGACTTGTATATGTAATGTATAGCTGAAATCATCCGATGACATTTTCCTGAAAGTCTATCTTTCTGTTTTAGTAAAAAAACAAATCAAAAAACAACAACAAAAAAAACAAAGTGATTTTACAGTGAGGAAAAATTATACCAAAAGAAAACTTGAATATGTGTCTGAACATTTATTGTATTTTGTAAATTAAGTTATATGCTGTTCCAGGGACTTTTGCCTTATTGCAGAGGCAGAAGATGCAGTTGGACTCCTTGAGAATGCTTTATCAAGAACATTATTTTTCTAATGTAACACTTCTCCATCACAAGTTCTTTTAACATGGACTGCATAACAATTTTCACAAAATTAAATGAGGAAAAGCTAGTGTTACCGTCTTGTACTTGGTATGTAATATTCAGGTTTATGACTCAAAATAGACATTCAGTAAATATTCCTGTTACAAATTTTATAGCAAAGATATTAATCTTTTTCAATAAATACGACTTCTACCATATTGCTTTTGCAAATTATTTTTGGATATATTTTAATTCACCCTTCTAAGAAATCTTTTTCACATTATTCAGTCCCATCTCACATTCCATCGTTTTTAAATGATTATAAGCATGAGTGACACTGAGACAAAACACAGCCAGAATATATAAAAACTGGAGGAGAAAGTACTAAGGAAAGAATATTATACAGCATTATACATTGTTTTAAAATACAAAGACTCAGCATCCAAATATAATCGATATAAATTATACCTTTGTTTTGTGTCCTTATGGCAAGTACAAAGTGGCCAATTAGTTAATGTTATTAATTCCTGCATTTATTTATTTGCATGCTTGCTGGAAAACATACAAGTTAGAAAAAGAATTAAAGAATTCACAGTTGTGCTAGCAATTTCTCTAGAACTAGGGCTTCCATTGTTGCTTTTAATTGCAAGTAGAATAGAGCTTTAAACTATATCTCCTTCTGATTTCCTACTCAAGAATCACACAAAAAAACAAACACGATATTAATTTTAAACGCAACATGTTTTCAGAAGACAGATGACCAGTCAATGTTCTTCAAAATTCTGAAAATATGCTTATAATTTCCTGTTGGACATTACAGTCCTCAGGATCTTTTTTGGATCCTGGCAAATCAAGGTGCTTATTCATGCCTTCCATAAATATCTACACATATGTTATGTTCAGGCTCAGTGCTAATGCTGTCAATATGAGATGACTAAGAAAAGGTCCTCTCCTTAATGAGCTCAGACTTCAATGTGAAAAAAGACATTTTCCCAAAAGTTTCTCCATCATGTGAGCCAGGTAAGGAAAGATTTAACAAGGGTGCTATGGGATTCAAACTAAATATCAAGATGGTATTAAATGTTGAAACTCTAGAGGCCTTTCTGTTACCATCTGTCAATGTCCATTACCACCATCATCCTGACCCATTTATCTCTGGGTCAGGAAACACAAATAAGGATACAACAGTCCAAAATGAGATGAATTAATTTACAGATATTACTATTATAAAATAGAAAACCTAAGAGGGTCACCTGAAAGTTAATTAGAAGAAAAGAATTCTATTAAGTGGCTAGTTATAAAGACACAGAGTCTAGTAAGGACACAAGGTACCACATTCTAAAGTATTTCTAAATGAAAGTAAAGGAGATGTTTTTAAGTGTACATTCATACTTTCAAGTATTGCCCATAGTCAGTTTAGCAGAGGATACACTACGCAGGGCAAAACCCTAAGAGTTCTGATTAGGAAAAGGAATTGGAGAGAGCTTAGATTAGATCTGACTACAGAACACCATTTTAGACCTAAATGGCAACTCAGAGGACTAAAAGAGTTAGTGCAGGTTTCAGAAATACTTGAGTAATTCCCAGAAATAAGTTTCTGCATTAGAAGACTCAATTTTGGCTGTGATGTTTTTATTTATACTTGAAATTAATTATATTACTTGTCTAGAAGTATAGTAATTACATATTTTGAATTATATGAATAACTTATTTTTGCAGGAAAAAACTTCTAAATTATTTCACAGATATTCAGGCTCAGATGGGACTTTAGAGATCAGTTGGGGAACACTGGTACCTCTGAAGGCCATCGGGAGGCTACCCATGTCTTTCATCCCAACCTCTTTAATCCTCGGGATAACTATGCAGAGATACTATTATTGTCCTCCTTTATCACACAGAAGAATGAGGCTCAGAAGTTCTAAGTATCTTGGCCACATTTGCACCGTTAGTAAATTTTGAGACTTGAACAGGAGACTTGAACCCAGGGCCAGCTGACTCCAAAACTTGTTCTTTTTACTGTGTCATACCATCCCTAGTTCAGTCTATTCCCACCCCTGACTCCACCCACCACGAGTCCAATGCCCACCCACTGCCGTCGGATCGCTCTTTGTATTCTCCTTTCTCCCCACCATCCCTCGTCCGTGGGTACAGGCGTAAAGACTCTCTGACCTTTCTCTCCTAAATCTTTCCAGTAACAAAATCATGGTTCTTGGATTCTGAGAATAAGCAGAACATTGAAGGTTTGAAGACCCTCATAACCCGGACCCAGTGGGTCTTTCTGGATTGCATCTTTACTGCTTCCCTGAATAGGACTAATATTTCTTGCTTTTCTGCTGGTGCTCGTATCTTCCTATCCAAGTGAAATAACCTTATTCACATCTAGCTATCACAATTCTACACAGCCTTAAGAGGAAAATGCAAAGATGCGTCTCATCCATGCAGCTTTTCTCCATCACCCAGCAGAAATCATTTCTCCTGCCTCTGCACAGCCACCCCACTTTGACTGCTTAAAGCACTTACTGTCTTTGCCTTATCTCCCTGTTAGATTCCATGCTCTTTATATTTAAAGACCTAAATATAAGACCCAAAAGCATAAAATAACTAGAGGAAAATAAAGGCAGTAAACTCTTGAACATCAGCATTACCTTCTTTTTTTCCAAATCTCTCTCTCCAGGCAAGGGAAACAAAAGCAAAAATAAACATGTGGAACTACATCAAACTAAAAAGCTTCTGCACAGCAAAGGACACCATCAACAAAATGAAAAGACAACTTACTGTATGGGAGAAGGTATTTATAAATGACATATCGAATAAGGGCCTAATATCCAAAATACATAAAGAACTCCTATAGCTCAACACCAAAAAATATATAATCTGATTTAAAAATGGGCAGAGGACCTGAACTGATATTTTTCCAAAGAAGACATGTAGAGGACCAGCAGACACATGGAAAGATGGCTCAGTGTCACTAATCATCAGGGAAATGCAAATCAAAACCACAATGAGATATCATCTCACACCAGGCAGAGTGACTAATATCAACAAGACAAAAATAATAAGTGTTGGCAAAGAGGAAACCCTCATACACAGTTGGTGGGAATGGAAATTGGTACAGCCACTGTGGAAAACAGTATGGAGGTTTCTCAAAAAACTAAAATTAGAAAAACTGTATGACCCAGCAATTCTACTTCTGGGAATGTACCTGAACAAAATCACTGATTCAAAAAGAATATATGCACTCCTATGTTTACTGCAGCATTTTTTACAATAGCCAAGATATGGAAGCAACCTAAGTGTCCACTGATAGATGAATGGATAAAAATGTAGTACATTTACACAGTGAATTATTACTCAGCCATAAAAAAGAAAGAAATCTTGCCATTTGTGATAACATGGATGGACCCAAGAAGGTATCATTCTAAGTGAAATAAATCAGATAGGGAAAGACAAACTCCGTATGATTTCACTAATATGTGGAATCTAAAATATAAAACAAATGAACAAACAAAACAGAATGAGACTCATAAACTTGGAGAACAGACTGGTGGTTGCCATAGGGGAGGAGGTTAGAGGATGAGTGAAATAGGTGAAGGGGATCAAAGAGTACAAAATTTTAATTATAAAATAAGCCACGGGAATGAAAGTACAGCATAGGCAATACAGTCAGTAAAATTACAACAGCTTTGTATAATGACAGTAACTACACTTACCATGGTGAGCATTTATTTAGTAATATATATAATTGTTGAATCGTTGTACATCTGAAACCAATGTACTATTGTATATCAACTATATTTCAATTTTAAAAATGATTACAAGCTCTTTGAAGGATCTGAGCATGTTTCATTTACCTTGAATTATTTCTCAAAGTGGTTTTGCTTACAGATTTTTAGAAAGCAGGATGGAAAATGAACCAAATGTCTTTCTGCCTCCAGGAACCAATGTGCTTATGTACAAAGGGAAAAAAATTTAAAAGGCTGCAAATACCTTAAATCCAAGATTCCGAGGCAGAAAATGTGAGTGATAATGTACTGCATACTATTGAAATATAAAAAGCAACCCACTTCCTTCTCAAAGTTCAAACCCAGATCGATGATCAACTTTTCCATGAAGCCCTCATCCCTCAGGGACCTCCTGTGTCCCCACCACTATTCATTATGTTTCTACAACAGCCCTTACACTGTATTTGCATCATCTGTGAATGTGGTCATCTCTCCCCGTCCTGAAGGCTGGAAACTCTCCTTACTCAGCCTTTTGTCCCTCAGTCTGCCATGACACACTATGACTCAAACAAATGGTGAATGGACCAGACGAAATGACAGACGATCCGACACAGGAACCTTCTCGATCTGTTCGATCGGAACGCACTCAGGTATTAAGTCCAATAACAGAGGTTAGAACTTTCTGCCCCTGAGTTGTTAAGATCTTGGCAGAATTCTTCCCTTCCCTGAAAAAAAATGTTTTATTGTGGTAAAATATACATATTTTTCATTTTAGCCATAATTATACAATTCAGAGATCTTGAATACACTCACAATGTTATGTAACCAACCATCACGGTAACTTTATCGCCATCATCCTCAATAAAAACTTTAATATACTCATTAAATAATAACTCCCTATCCCACACCTTCCAGCCCCTGGTGGCCTCTGTTCTACTCTGTGTGTCTTTGAATGTGCCTGTCCTAGGTCTCTCATAGATGTAGGATCACACAGCATCTGCCCTTCGTCTCATTTCACTTAGCATGTCTCCGAGGCTCACCCATGCTGTGCCATGAGTCGGGACTTCATTCTTCTCTGAAGCCGACTGTTCCACTGTGTGAGAACCCTTCCTGCTGGCTTAGGTATCCCTTACATTTTGCAGCAATGAAAAGTCAGTTGTTTATGTTTGAAAATACTTACTTTTATTCAATACCACATCAAAAACAACATTTGAAAGTGTAGAGAAGCTTATTTCTACCTGGATAAACCTCTCTTTTTCACCAAGGGTGATAAAAATGAAATGACGAAAGTAAAAAAGAAAAAGAAAAAAGATAGTAATTGTGTAGAAAACGAGACTGTTTAAACAAAAACCCTTGCAAAAAATGTGATGGGCAACAAGTTGTTTTTCCTTGACAAAAGTTAAAGGTGCTTTACTTTGAGGTTGGTTTTATTTTTTTAATCTTTTCTAAAAATAGCTGCTGTGTTTATTTGTTGTACTCAGTAAAAGATGTTTTATTCTGAAAACATAAGAACAGTTTCACCATAATACTCAGTTTCTTCTCATAAACAGAGAAAGAGATGTTAGATTCCTAAAATCTTACAGCTTGGCTCTCTATATATGGTAAGGTGTTCGCAAGCATATTTGGTCTGTCATTGGTACCTGAGTAAACTATACAAGCATACCTTGGAGATATTACAGGTTTGATTCCAGATACTTACTGTGATTAAGCAAATATCATGAGTCAAATGAATTTTTTTGGTTTCCCATTGCATGTAAAAGTTATGTTTACACAACATTGTAGTCTATAAGGTGTGCAATGGCATTATGTCTAAAAAAACGGTATCTTAATTTTAAAATACTTTATTGCTGAAAAATGCTAATGATCATCTGCACTTTCAGTAAGTTGTCATCTTTTTTGCTGATGGAGGGTGCTGCCTCCATGTCCATGGCTACTGACTGATCAGGTGCTGATTGCTGAAAGCTGGGGTGGGAGTGGCAAAGTCTTAAAATAAGACAACATTGAAACTTGCTACTTCAATTGACTCTTCCTTTCGTGAACAATTTCTCTGTAGCATGCAATGCTGTTTGATAGCATTTCACCCATAGTAGAACTTTCAAAATTGGAATCAATCCTCTCAAACCCTGTTGCTGCTTTAGCAACTAACTTATGTGTCGGTCCCTCCCTGCTTCTGACCCGCAGATAAGGGAGGAGACACGATGAGATAGTGAAGATCTGAAAGGTCCAGCCAGGGGACTCAAGGCTTAACAGCGCAAGAGTGATGCTGAGAGGGCACCCTTCGTATTTATTGAGCAAATACATGTTAACAACAATAGAATTCTGTGGGGGGGACTTCATAGACAACCATTAACTAACTCTAAACTTAATCCTCGGCAGTCGCCTGTCTCCTGGGGCGCGACGTCTTACATGGTAGTGAAACAACAGCAAGGGCAGTTAGGTCCCAGGAACTGTTTTGGTCTTGTTTGTTCTGTTCTTGATTACTTATCAGGAATTACAGGAAAAATAATCAAGTCATATGTGATTATACATTTGATTTGTATACTTGATTTATATAGTAATCCCACATTTCCCCCTTATTTTTTTAATAAAATGTTGAAGTAGTGGGTACATGTAATAAAGATTACAGTTTCTAATAGAAAGCTTTTTAACACAGTTTACTTTTTCATAAAAGATAATCTATTTTTTAAATCTTGTGATGTAATATAAAGATGGAGAGTAGAGTTTAGTGCAGTAGGGAAGCAAGTGTAGACTGGCAGGTCCCTGCCTATAGACTAGGTATTGATCCGAGCGAGACAAGGGCAACAACAGCCATGGGCGCAGAAGATTTCTCTCAAAACTGGGGGGTGAGGTTCTGAGCCTCAGCTCTGTTGGCCCCCAATTGCTCACCTGATGGCCCCCCTGCGACTGTGTCTTGTCTTAGGTTGTTCCTCCCTTGAGGAATCTTACCCGTCTCTGGCTAACCAGCCATCTTCCGGGGCCATACAGGGAGATGTAAAGTTATTAAGTAAGAGTGAAGCAATATTCTTTGAAAAGGTTAGCTTTTTACTTCTTTGCAAATTTATGCCCCTTGGCTTCTATGCCCAGCACTTGTCTTGAGGTATCTTTACCATCTGGAAGAATTATGACACTCAGTAATTTTAAGTATGAGGCATGAATTCTAGAAAAAGGCTGTATTTAGGAAAGAAGAAGAGAAGCCATAGAAGTAGCAGAAGAAGAAAATATGTGAAGATTGATTATTTCTTTAACATGAATTCTTGTAATGTAAGCATGTATAGGTTTAACAAACTACTAATTAAATTACATACACACATTAATAGAACAGGAATACAGATACATAACAAAAGCAGACCTACAATTACTGGCCATATCCAATGAAACCAAGAAAACCAGTTAGGTAACCCAGGCATTTGTGAAAACTTACTAACAGTATGATTAATATTGTCTAATCGATTTTGAATAGTTTGAGAAAAATCAGACAAATTAAAACAACATATTCCTGCAAACTGTTCACATCCCATATGTTCTTTTAACAGCAGATAGTCTATAGTAGCACAATTCTGGAGTACTGCTATTCACACTTCCCCCAATCCTTGATTTGAGTTCAGATAATATGGAAGTAGTCAAATTCGTTGTCTTACTGTACACACAGGATAACTTAGATATTTCATTTTGCATTCCACCGACAAGCACAGGAACTGGCAGAATGAATGCAGCTGCAACTGCAACAGAGGTGGGATCTAAAAAGCTTCAAGTTGTTGTCACACTCAGATGGCAGAGCTCAGAGAAATCTTTCAGGACTATTGCCGGGATAATCTATTAGAGCAGGAAGGATGCATCCAATGCCACATATACCTTGATAATGTGAAGAGAGGGCTTAGGGTGTGGACTTGTACCACCCGCCCTGCCTCTAAGGTGGGCTGGGTATTGTCTCTTTGCTAGGGCTGTTTACAGTGAAGTCACAGGTTATGCTGAGATACTCTTCTTTATTTGCAGAACTCTCAAACATTCCAGGCCAAGTTGCTCCTGGCCTTTTGAGCTTTAACTGATCTCACTGAAGAATGACTCTAGAGCTTATGTTTAACACAGAGTTTTGGTAGGGTATTTCCTTGCATATAGTTACATTGCTCGGACCACAAATATCCTGCCTTGCACTTTCCGGAGGCCCTCACCTTATTCTGTCTAAGCTCATGGTACCTGCCTCTGTCTCATTCACACCTCTATAGATAGAGACTGTAGCTGCTTCTAGGGAAAAGGGGTGACGACCGCTCTGGCTGCTTCATGCCGAGAGGGGGCACATAAAGGGTGCAGTTAGGTCTCCATCCATGGTTAGTTGAGAGAGCCTTGAAAGATTGGCACTTCCATCTTGGGCTCCATTTCTATTACTATTAGCAGTTTTATGGCTTCTAGGCAAGAGAGAACAAATCATGTTATTAGGTTAAGTAGCAACACCTGGAGTTGGATTTTCCTTTTTGGAGCAACTTGACAAGATTAAGAATGCATGGATGGGAGGATTAAAGATGGCGGTATGAGAGGTGGCCCAGAGGCTTCCTCCTAAAACTGCATACAACCTAAAAATTAATACAACCACTCCTGAAAGAGCAACAGGGAAGGGGACTGCACCAAACTGCACACATCTGGAGAAAAGAACAGACCTCACGGAACAGGGTAGTGTACCACAGCTGTGGCCCGGTAGGACCCAAGCCCTTTCCCCACGCCAACTCATGGTGGGAGGAAGAGAAATGGAGCAGGGAGGGAGTGGAGGCCTGGGACTGCTGATACCTAACTCCAGAGATCTGCTCTGGGAGCACAAACTTACATTTCGTGGTGCTTGCATGGTACTCTCGTGATTAGGGGGTTGGAAAGCTAAGACAGGCAGAATTCCTGGAGAGACTGAGAATCCAGCCACCTGTGGAAACAGAGATCCATATCCGGCTGCTTTGGGACAAAAGAAAGACGGGCAGTCTGAGAGACATCCTAACAAGGAAGCCTTTTAGCAAAAGGGCTGCTAAAGGGGCAAGGATTGCACAGAGCTTACTGATCAAGAGAAAGGACAGGTAGACAAAATTGTCCGGGTGCACTCTGCCCAGCAGTTGGGGGGCATTCACATTCTTCAGGTGCTCCAGCTCCCTGGTTGGCTACACAGCTCCAAGGACCCCTCCGTGATATGCAGCCTACTGCAACATTCTCCTGGCCAGCCCCACCTGGCTCGCAAAGCGGCAAACCCTACCCTGGTGTTAGGCCAGACAGAGGGAAGATCCGTCTACAGCACGTACAAATGCAAAGCACAGAAGCTTATACCTGTGTGCTCGACCCACTAGGTCAGGCAGTGGAGTCAGGCATAGCAGCCAGGAAGGAGGAAACAGCTCTTTCCTCCCCCAAGGCACAAATACCACTCCCCTGTGAGCCCTAACATTGCTTCAGGGTCTGAGCAGCTCCACAGAGTAGAGCTTCTGGGCACTAGCGGGTGCCATATACAAATATGAAACACCAAAGGAACCTGGTTCAAAGTAAAATTATTAATACAACTGCTGAGAAAGATTTAAAAGACATAGACCTCATGAATATTCCTGAAAGGGAGTTCAAAATAAAAATCATTAACATGCTCATGGAGGTACAGAAAGATATTCAAGAACTCAGGAATGAATTCTGGTCAGAGATCCAATTATGGAAGAGCAAAATGGAGGGTATTAAAAGCCGATTGGATACAGTGGAGGAGATGATAAATGAAATAGAAACTAGAGAAGAAGAATACAAAAAGCTGAGGCACAGAGAGAAAAAAGGATCTCTAACAATGAAAGAATATTGAGAGAACTGTGTGACCAATCGAACCAGAACAATATTCGTATTATAGAGGAACCAGTAGAAAAGGAGAGAGAAAAGGGGATAGAAAGTGTCTTTGAGGAGGTAATTGCTGAAAACTTCCCCAATCTGGGGTAGAAGATAGTCTCTCAGGCCATGGAGGTGCACAGATCTCCAAACACAAGGGACCCAAGGAAGACAACACCAAAACATATAGTAATTAAAATGGCAAAGATCAAGGATAAGGACAGACTATTAAAAGCAGCCAGAGAGAGAAATAAGATCACACACAAATGAAAGCTCATCAGGCTATCATCAGACTTCTCAACAGAAACCTTACAGTCCAGAAGGGAGTGGCATGTATTCAATGCAATGAAGCAGAAAGGCCTTGAACCAAGATTACTTTGTCCAACAAGATTATCATTTAAATTTGAAGGAGGGATTAAAAAATTTCCAGATAAGCAAAAGCTGAGAGAATTTACCTCCCACAAACCATCTCTACAGTGTATTTTGGAGGGACTGCTACAGATGAAAGTACTCCTAAAGTTTAATAGCTGTCACCAGAGGTAGTATAACCATAGTAAAGAAAGTAGAACAGCTAATTACTAAGCAAATGCAAAATTAAATTAACTATCCCCAAAGTCAATCAAGGGATAGACAAAGAGTACAGAATGTGATACCTAATATATAAAGAATGGAGTAGGAAGAAAAAGGAGGAGAAAAAAGAAAAAGAACTTTAGATTGTGTTTGTAAAAGCATATTAAGTGAGTTATGTTAGACCATTAAATAGTAAGGAAGTTAACCGTGAACCTTTGGTAACCACAAATCTAAAGCCTGCAATGGCAATAAGTACATACCTATCAATAATCACCCTAAATGTTAATGGACTGAATGCAGCAATCAAAAGACACAGAGTAATAGAATGGATAAAAAAGCAAGACCCATCTATATGCTGCCTACAAGAGAATCACTTCACGCCCAAAGACGTACACAGACTAAAAGTGAAGGGATGCAAAATGATATTTCATGCAACTAATAGGGAAAAAAAAGCAGGAGTTGCAGTACTTGTATCAGACAAAATAGACTTCAAAAAAAAGAAAGTCATGAGACAAAAAAGAACATTACATAATGATAAAACTGTCAATCCAACAAGAAAATATAACCATTATAAATATCTACGCGCCCAACAGAGGAGCACCTACATATGTGAAACAAATACTAACAGAATTAAAAGGGGAAATAGAATGTAATGCATTCATTCTAGGAGAATTTAACTCTCCACTCACTCTGAAGGACAGATCAACCAGAGAGAAAATAAGTAAGGAGACAGAGGCACTGAATAACACAATAGAACAGATGGACCTAACAGACATCTACAGAACTCTACACCCAAAAGCAGCAGAATACACATTCTTCTCAAGTGCACATGGAACATTTTCAAGAACAGATCATATACTAGGCCACAAAAACAACCTCAGTAAATTCAAAAAGATTAGAACTGTACCAACCAGTTTCTCAGACCACAAAGGTATGAAACTAGAAATAAATTATGCAAAGTAAATGAAAAATCCCACAAACACATGGAGGCTTCACAACATGCTCCTAAATAACCAATGGATCAATGACCAAATAAAAACAGATATCAAGCAATATATGGAGACAAATGACAATAATTCAACACCACAAAATCTGTGGGATGTAGTGAAGGCCATGCTAAGGGGAAAGTATATTGCAATACAGGCCTTCCTCAGGAAAAAAGAACAATCTCATATGAGCAGTCAAAACTCACAATTAACGAAACTAGAAAAAGAAGAACAAATAAGGCCCAAAGTCAGTAGAAGGAGGGACTAAATAAAGATAAGAGCAGAAATAAATAAAATCGAGAATAAAACAATAGAAAGAATCAATGAAAGCAGGAGCTGGTTCCTTGAGAAAATAAACAAAATAGATAAACCCCTAGTCAGACTTATGAAAAAAAAAGAGTCTACTCACATAAACAGAATCAGGAATGAGAAAGGAAAAATCACTATGGATACCACAGAAATACAAAGAATTATTAGAGAATACTATGAAAAATTATATGCTAACAAACTGGATAACCTAGAAGAAATGGACAACTTTCTAGAAAAATACAACCTTCCGAGGCTGACCCAGAAAGAAACAGAAAATCTGAACAGAACAATTACCAGCAATGAAATTGAACTGGTAATCAAAAACCTACCTAAGAACAAAACACCTGGACCAGATGGCTTCACCGCTGAATTTTATCAAACATTTAGTGAAGACCTAATACCCATCCTCCCTAAAATTTTTGAAAGAGTAGAAGACAGAATACTTTCAAACTCATTCTATGAAGCCAGCATCACTCCAATACCAAAACCAGGCAAAGACACCACAAAAGAAGAAAACTACAGACCAATGTCCCTGATGAACATAGATGCAAAAATACTCAACAAAATATTAGCAAACCAAATTAAAAAATACATCAAAAAGATCATCCATTATGATCAAGTAGGATTTATACCAGGGATGCAAGGATGGTACAACATTCGAAAATCCATCAACATCATCTACCACATCAACAAAAAGGACAAAAATCACATGATCATCTCCATAGACGCTGAAAAAGCATTTGACAAAATTCAACATCCAATCATGATAAAAATTCTCAACAAAATGGGTATGGAGGGCAAGTACCTCAACATAATAAAGGCCACATATGACAAACCCACAGCTAACATTATACTTAACAGTGAGAAGCTGAAAGCTTTTCCTTTAAGACCAGGAACAAGACAAGGATGCCCACTCTCCCCACTTCTACTCAACATAGTACTGGAGGCCCTAGCCACGGCAATCAGACAACACAGAGAAATACAAGGCATACAGATTGGCAAGGAAGAAGTTAAACTGTCCCTGTTTGCAGATGACATGATAGTGTACATAAAAAACCCTAAAGAATTCACTCCACAACTGCTTGATCTAATATCTGAATTCAGCAAAGTTGTGGGATACAAAATTAATACACAGAAATCTGTGGCATTCCTATACACTAACAATGAACTAGCAAAGAGAGAAATCAGGAAAACAATTCCATTCACAATCACATCCAAATGAATAAAAAACACCTAGGAATAAACCTAACCAAGGAAGTGAAGACCTATACTCTGAAAACTACAAGACACTTGTGAGAGAAATTAAAGAAGATACCAATAAATGGAAACACATCCTGTGCTCATGAATAGGAAGAATTAATATTGTCAAAATGGCCATCCTGCCTAAAGCAATCTACAGATTCATTGCAATTCCTATGAAATACCAACAGCATTCATCAATGAACTGTAGAAAATAATTCAAAAATTCATATGGAACCACAAAAGACCCAGAATAGCCAAAGCAATCCTGAGAAGGAAGAATAAAGCTGGAGATATTATGCTCCCCAACTTCAAGCTCTACTGCAAAGCCACAGTACTCAAGACAATTTGGTACTGGCACAAGAACAGACCCATAGACCAATGGAACAGACTAGAGAGCCCAGATATAAACCCACACATATATGGTCAATTAATATATGATAAAGGAGCCATGGACATACCATGGGGAAATGACAGCCTCTTCAACATGGAAAAACTGGACAGCTACATGCAAGAGAATGAAACTGGATTATTGTTTAACCCCATACACAACAGTAAACTCAAAATGGATCAAGGGCCTGAATGTAAGCCATGAAACCATAAAACTCTTAGAAGACAACATAGGCAAAAATCTCCTGAATATAACCATAAGCAACTTCTTCCTGAACGCATCTTCTCCAGCAAGGGAAACAAAAGCAAAAATGAACTCATGGGACTACATCAGACTAAAATGTTTCTGTATGGCAAAGGACACCATCAATAGAACAAAAAGGCCTCCTGCAGTATGGGAGAATATATTCATAAATGACATATCCGATAAGGGGTTGACATCCAAATTAAATAAAGAAGTTACACACCTCAACACCCAAAAAGCAAATAACCTGATTAAAAAATGGGCAGAGGATATGAAGAGACAGTTCTCCAAAGAAGAAATTCAGATGGCCAACAGACACATGAAAAGATGCTCCATATCACTAATCATCAGGGAAATGCAAATTAAAACCACAATGAGATATCACCTCCCACTGGTAAGGATGGCCACCATCCAAAAGACTAAGGACAACAAATGCTGGCGAGGATGCAGAGAAAGGGGAACCCTCCTACAGTGTTGGTGGGAGTGTAAGCTAGTTCAAACATTGTGGAAAGCAATATGGAGGTTCCTCCAAAAAACTAAACATAGAAATACCATTTGACCCAGGAATCCCACTCCTTGGTATTTACCCAAAGAAAACAAGATATCAGATTCAAAAAGACATATGCACCCCTATGTTTACTGCAGCACTTTTTAAAATAGTCAAGATATGGAAGCAACCTAAGTGTCCATCAGTAGATGAATGGATAAAGAAGAGGTGGTACATATACACAATGGCATACTATTCAGCCATAAGGAAGAAACAAATCCTACCATTTGCAACAACATGGATGGAGCTGGAGGATATTATGCTCAGTGAAATAAGCCAGGGGGAGAAAGACAAGTGCCAAATGATTTCCCTCATTTGTGGAGTATAACAACAAAGCAAAACTGAAGGAACAAAACAGCAGCAGACTCAGAGACTCCAAGAAGTAACTAGTGGTTACCAAAGGGAAGGGGTGTGGGAGGGTGTATGTGGAGGGAGGGAGAAGGGGATTGAGGGATATTATGTTTAGTACACATGGTGTGGGGGATCACGGGGAAAACAGTGTAGCACAGAGAAGGCAAGTAGTGAATCTGTGGCATCTTACTATACTGAAGGGCAGTGACTGCACTGGGTTATGAGTGGGGACTTGATAATATGGGTAAATGTAGTAACCACGGTTTTTTCGTGTGAAACCTTCATAAGAGTGTGTATCAATAATACTGTAATAATAATATTAAAAAACATCATTATTCCAAGGGAGAAAAAAAAAGAAGGCATGGATGAATATGATGACTAGAAACAGTAAAATTTTAATTGAAATGATGGGAGAAAGCTAAACCATCTGGAGAATCATAGCTAGATATTTTGAGGAAACTAGAATTCTGGATCTAGTCTACATCCCAATTACTAGTATTAGGATTTAGTATATGTAAGGCTGCATTATTGAAACAATACTTTTCTCTAAAATCACCCTAATTTTTATTATAAGTAACTAGATTAAGAAAATAATTAACACTTGGCTTGACTATTTGCATAAGTGCAACAAGAAGAGCAATTGATTACGTAGGATCTTTAAATGTGCTTTGCTGGAACTTTTTATAAGGAATTTCAGATTGAACTTTTAAAGGCCTCTCAAGGCCAGAAAGCCAAGCCAGACTTGCCATCAGGTTTTGCCTCCACTACCTGTATATTTGGGTGAATTCCTCTCTTCTTGAGGTTCCCAAGATTTTCCTGAGGTTCCTGCACCTGCCAGGAAGTGACCTTCTTTACCCACCTGGTAAGGCTGCTGTGAACCCTGTAAGCAAGGCACCAGGCCAGTTCTTCCAAGGGGCTTTGTTGGCTCTATAAAGTTAACCTTAGTTCCTTAAAGCTGTTCATATCTGAGTCTATGCATGTGTCTCTCAGGTATGACATTCCAGGCAAAGCCTTGGTAATATAACCAGTGTTTTTAATTGGTCCTGTTACAAGGAAACCAGATTCTTAATGAGCTTATGCAAATAAACACACTGCCATAAAATATAACAATACTCACTGAAAGTTTTTAAATTCTGGAGGGGTCAGGTAGAAAGATAAATGTTTCAATTCTGCTTATTAAAGGTATTGTCATTTACTAAACTGCTGTCAGTCAGCTTAAGAGAAAAAGCTTAAAACACTTTATCAACAACATTTGAACAAAAAGCCACAAAATCATTTTCCTTAGTTTACTTAATCTTATGTAACCAATACCTGCTCTGCTGAAATCAAGTTCTTTACTAGTTTAGGAGTAATCAAGCAGTGACTATAAATGACAAAAGACTTACAAATGACAATGGTTAAAGATCTGATGAGAGCTTACTGTAAGACAGTTGATATAAGGAAATTTGGATATTTCTGTAACATAAAACATTCAGTAACAAAGTTTAGCATAATTCCCTTTGACAGTACTTTCAGGTAAATATATATCAGATAAATAAGCCAAATTAGCCAAATATTTTCCCCGATGAGGAGAAAAAAATTCCTCTGACATGTTCCAGGGGCCCTCTGGAAAATATCAGAGTGAACTAGAGGTATAAACACCTTTTTGAATTTGATTCTGGAAGCTGTCAGAATAAAGTTTTTAAATCATTTACCTAAATTAGAATCATAGGTCACTATGAAACAATACTTAACTATTTAATCAGAATGACAATAAAAGATTTTAAAGGCAAATACAGAATATTACACAGTTGTTAGCAAAGCTTAGCTTTTAGTCTTTTTAATATTAAGATCTCATTTTCTTAAATACTCAGACAACTCATTGAGATTTTAAGCATAAGAAACTGTTTTGATAAAACAATTAGAAAACCCTTTGTAATCTTTCAACATTAATGGTAGACTAATAAACCTTTGTTCTTTTAACAAACAAAACATTCTAGTTTTGCTGTGTACTTGATATCAAGGCTTATTTGCTTTAATTTCACATAGCATGACTATATCAATTTTTCCACAAAGTTTCTACAATTTTCTTTTTACATTCAGTGTTCTCCCTCTTTAAATAAACAGCTGTACTTTTGAACGGTTACCTTCTTTTACCCTCAACCAAATGAATTTCCATTCCTTATACCTTCTCTTATTAAACACACATCGTTTTTAGAAAGTAGAGATGTTTTCTTTATTACTTTAAGTAGCTTTAATTAGACCTTAAAACCATTAGCAACTTTAATTTTTAGTGAACACTGAGAAGTGGACTATTGTAAACCATTACACTAGCATTCTTTAGATTAACAAATTTATGAACACACTTTATAATTTCTGGAACCATGTGCTTTACAGCACAATCTCTAAGCACAAAATATGTCTACTTAGCAAAATATTAAGGTTTTAGGTTACCATAAAGATTCTCAGGCTGTTTGTAGGTATACACACTGTAATACATTAACACACTATTATTAAGATGTTCACTTGCTACACTTCTTTAGTTTACTCATTCCTAACAACTATGCTCACAAAACTTTTACCAAACAATGGACAAAGTTAAGCCTCCCTTCAAGCATTTTTTCTTGAAAGATTTAACAGATAACAATCAACTTCAATGACTTTAGGTAAACTTAGGCAGCTGATAATCATAAGGACATGTCTGTTTTAGTTCAACTTAAATTAGCATTAATGCTCAATATCTTCTAGAATTTTCTGAAACCTTTAGAATGCCCAATTTTCACAAGTGCTTGTCTTTAAATCAATTGATTCCATCCAGCAGTGGAAAAATATTTTTCACTTAGACACACATACAGATTGAGACGTAATGACTATGGTTAGCAACACTTTTCATACACAGACAGATAAACTGATACAAAGATTTGAGTTACTAATAGTCAATTGTCTTCTTTCTTTTTAGCTTATTTAATTAAAAGTATCTCAATTTTCAAGAATACACTCTAAGGGTGTGTAGTTTACATAACTGGGTTAAGGTTTAGATGGCCCCAGACTAAAAGGGCCAATGAAGGCTCTGAACTGATAGGGACTGTGTGTGTCCCGGGGGCTGGAAATGAAATGCAAGTACAATTCTAGCACCAGTCATTTAAAGTCAGGCTGTATTGTAAAAGATAAATTTCTTCTGTCTCAGGGAATCTAGTTTAAAACTTCCCAATTTTCAAAGATAATGATGAACCCAATAAGTAGAATAGATTTTCACTAAAAGAATTTAGAGAACTAGTTCCATTTTGTAGTAGTTCACGGGACTTTTGACTATTTTCTTTTCTTGTGGAAAAATATATTTAGCTTTATAACATTATATTGCATACTTCTTTCAGGGGCCAAGCCTCTCTAATCAGAGAATTTGTATTGAGACCAGGTTTGTGTGCAGAAGATAAGACACTTCTTTTTTAGAGTTTAGGGATCCATTGCTCCCAGTTAGTTTTCTTAGTTTTGTCTGCATTAGCTTTAGTCATTCCTTGAGAGCCCCTGCCTGTCTGATAAGTGCAGGGACTGTGTGACCTCTCACTGCTAGAGCCTTGATCCGAGTCACAAGCCTGTTTTGCTTCCCTGGGGCTGCAGAAAAGGAAATGCCTAGTCCCGGGATGACTGCCTCTAAGGAAAGGAGTCAATAGAATAGAGCCATTTACACGTTGGTCTGAGGTTTAAGCTTGATTACTTTACAGACTTCATTTACATTACACAGGAGAAAGTGGCGCAGGCTAAGAGGACTGCTTTGAAGGGGAACAAGGGAACTTTTTGCCAAGGCCAAAGATAAAATTCAGAGGTTGCCATGGACATTTATGGGGGAGGGTGGATCTATACTCAAGCACTAGTTTCTCCCACTGCCTGGGAACTATCCTGCTAGTTACCCACTGTGAGAAATCTGGTCTGTGAGACAAGAGGTCGGGGGTCATCTGCATCTCTCGCACAGGCAGCAGCCTTCTTACACCAGGAGGGGACAAGAGAGCCCTGTGCACATAATTTTGACAAATTGTAGGGCTGTTTAACATTCCTTGAGGAAGTACTCTCCATTGGAATCTTTCTGAAGGAGCTTGTAAATTTAAGGAGGATACAGTAAAAGCGAAATTTCCCCCATCTGCCAAAGCTAAAGGAATTGTGAAAAAACAATCTTTAAGATCAATGATAGCCATGTCCCAGTCTTTCGGAATCATAGCTGGAGAAGGGAGGCCTCGTTGTAAAGGACCCGTAGGTTTAAGGATTGCATTAATTTGTCTGAAGTCATGTAAGAATCTCCATTTTCCTGACTTCTTTTTTATAATGAATACAGGGGAATTCCACAGGCTTATGGAAAATTCTAATCTATTTAGCTGAAGCTGTTCTTGAACTAATATGTGTAAGGGGCCAGTTTTTCTTTATTGAGGGGCCATTGATCCACCCAAACAGGTACAGGGATAATGTTTCCCTGTCTGTGAGCCTTTTTGAAATCTCTTAATACATTACTCCAGTCAGCTTGTCTGAGGGTTCCTTGTGGCAACAACCAGTAACAATGTTTTTTAATATATTTGTGAAGTTGAGCAAAGTCTTTTTTTAGAAGTTTTCATGCCTGAGGTTTTTAGGAGGGCACGGAGTAATTTTAAGTAATCCTCCGGTTTATCTGCTTTAGTTTCATGTTGGCCCATTATAGTGTCCCTGACGTCTTGACCCTATCCCTACAGACGCTCTCCTGGGAGTCTTACCAGATCCACGATCTTTGGAGCTTCTCCGCTCTGAGTTTCAGTGTCCCTGTTTGGCACCACTTGTCGGTCCCTCCCTGCTTCTGACCCACAGATAAGGGAGGAGACACGATGAGATAGTGAAGACCTGAAAGGTCCAGCCAGGGGACTCAAGGCTTAACAGCGCCAGAGTGGTGCTGAGAGGACACCCTTCGTATTTATTGAGCAAATACATGTTAACAACAATAGAATTCTGTGGGGGGGACTTCATAGACAACCATTAACTAACTCTAAACTTAATCCTCGGCAGTTGCCTGTCTCCTGGGGCGCGACATCTTACATGGTAGTGAAACAACAGCAAGGGCAGTTAGGTCCCAGGAACTGTTTTGGTCTTGTTTGTTCTGTTCTTGATCATTTATCAAGAATTACAGGAAAAATAATCAAGTCATATATGATTATACATTTGATTTCTATACTTGATTTATATATTAATCCCACATTAATGGAGTAGTCTAAATCCTTTGTTATTTCAGCAGTCTTCACAGCATCCTCACCAGGAGTAGATGCCATCTCAAGAAGTCACTTTCTTTGCTCATCCATAAGAGGCAACTCCTCAACCATTAAAGTTTGATCATGAGATGGCATCAATTCAGTCACATCTTCAGGCTTCACTTCTAATTCTAGTTCTCTTGCTCTTTCCACCACATCTGCAGTTACTTTCTCCACTGAAGTCCTGAACCCCTCAAAGTCATCCATGAGGATTGGAATCAACTTCTTCCAAATTCCCATTAAGGTTGATATTTTCATCTATTCCTCTGAATCATGAATGTTCTTAATGGCATATAGAATGGTAAATCCTTTCCAAAAGGTTTTCAATTGATTTTGATCCATCAGAGGAATCAGTATCTATGGTAGTTGTGGCATTGTAAAAAGTATTTCTTAAATAATAAGACTTAAAAGTCAAAATGATTCCTTGATCCATGGCTGCAGAGTAGATGTTGTGTTAGCAGTATGAAAATAACATGAATCTCATTGCACATCTCCATCAGTGCTCTTGGGTGCAGGTACATTGTTCATAAGCTCTAATATTTTGAAAAGAATCTTTTTCTTTCTGAGCAGTAGGTCTCAATAGTGGGCTTAAAATACTCAGCTTAAAATACTTGTAAATAGAAGTGCTGACATCCAGGCTTTGTTGTACCATTTCTAGAGCAGAGGCAGAGTAGATTTTGCATAATTCTTAAGGGCCCTAGGATTTTTTAAATGATAAATGAGCATTGGCTTGAGGTTAAAGTCTTCAGCTACACTGACCCCTAATAAAAGAGTTGGCCTGTCTTTTGATGCTTCCAAGCCAGGCATTGACTTCTCTCTGGCTATAGAAGTCCTAGATGGCACCTTCCAATAGAAGGTTGTTTCATCTATACGGAAAATCTACCATTTCATGTAGCCACTTTCATTAATTATACATATTAGCTAGATCGTCTGGATAACTTGCTACAGCTTATACATAAGCACTTGCTGCTTCACCTTGCATTATGATACATACTTTGCAAAACATACTTTTATATTACAGAGTTGGCTTCTTTCCTTAAACTTCATGAACCAATCTCTGGTAGCTCCAAACTTTTCTTCTGTAGCTCCTCACCTCTCTCAGCCTTCACAGGGTTGAAGAGAGATAAGGCCTTGCTCTGGATTAGGCTTTGGCTTAAAGCAGTATTTGGCTGGTTTGATACTCTATCCAGACCACTACAACTTTCTCTGTATTAGTTATAAGGCTGTTTAACTCTCTTATCATTTGTGTATTTGCTGGAGCAGAACTTTTAATGTCCTTCAAGAACTTTTCCTTTGCATTCACAACTTGACTAACTGTTTGGTGCAAGAGGCATCGCTTTCAGTCCCTTATCAGATATATCATTTGCAAATATCTTCTCCCATACAGTAGGCTGTCTTTTCACTTTGTTGATGTCATCCTTTGCTGTGCAGAAGCTCTTTAGTCTGATGTAGTCCCATGTGTTATTTTTGCTTTGATTTCCCTTGCCTGGAGAAACATATTCAGGAAAAAAAAATTCTAAGGCTGATGTTCAAGAGTTTATTGCCTGTGTTTTCTTCTAGAGATTTACAGTGTCTGGTCTTATATTTGGGTCTTTATCTTGAGTTTATTTCTTGCGGATGGTGTAAGACAATGAATGATCCAAGTTTGTTCCTTTGCATGTAGCTGTCCAGTTTTCCCAACACCATTTATTGAAGAGACTGTCTTTTCCTCATTGTATATTCTTGCCTCCTTTGTTGTGTATTAATTGACCATGTAAGTATAGGCTTATTTCTGGGTTTTCCATTCTGTTCTACTGAATCATGTGTCTGTTCTTTTGCCAGTACCATACTATTTTTATTATTATAGCTTTTATAGTATAGTTTTAAATCAGGGAGTGTGATAAATTCAGCTTTGTTCTTGTTTCTCAAGAGTGCTTTGACTATTCAGGGTCTTTTGTGGTTCCATACAAATATTAGGATTATTTGCTCTAGCTCTGTGGAAAATGTCATTGATATTTTGATAGGGATTGCATAAAAATGATTAAGCTTAGTAAGGAAGACACAGTGAAAGAAAAGGGAACCCTAAGTACACTGTTGATGGGAATGTAAACTGGTGCAGCCACTGTACTGCAGTATGGAGGTTTCTCAAAAAACTAAATATACAAACACCACATGACCCAGCAATTCCACTTCCCAGGATTTACCCAAAGAAAATAAAAATCACTGATTCAAAAGATGTGTGCACTCCTATGTTTATTACAGCATTATTTACAATAGCCAAGATATGGAAACAATCTAAGTGTCCAATGACAGATGAATGGATAAAGAAGATGTGGATAAAGAATATTTGATGGACTATTACTCAGCCATAAAAAAGAATGAACTCTTGCCATCTGTGACAACAAGGATGGACCTAAAAGGTATCATGCTAAGTAAAGTAAGCCAGACAGGGAAAGACAAACACTATATGATTTCACTTATATGTGGAATCTAAAAAACAAAACAAATGAATGAATAAAACAGAAATAGACTCACAGGCACCGAAAAGTGACTGGTGGTTGACATAGAGAGGCAGGTGAGGAAACGGGTGAAAGTAGGTGGAGGGAAAAAATTAGTGAAAGTTTGATGTCTTGACCAGGGTGATGGTTACATGAGTGTATACACATGTCAAAATTCATTGAACTACACACTAAGATTTGTGCATTTTATTGTATGTACCTCAATATAAAAATAAAAAATGATAAAAAAATATGCACTAATTATATCAAAAAAATTAAAAAATAAAGTAAGAGATATGCAAGTCTTCCTTTCACTTGAACACTTAGAGGTCACTATAGAGTTATTAGTTAGCCTAATTTCAATATTGTCTTGTCTCAGGCAATAGGGAGGCTCAAGGAGGAGAGAGATGGGGGAACAGCTGGTGGGTGGAGCAGTCAGAACATTTATCAGTGAAATCCACCATCTTACATGGGCATGGTTCACGGCACTCCAAAACAATTATAACAGTAACATCAAAGATCACTGACCACAGTATATTTGTAAGTACCTCATAATGTATGTAAATTGCTAAATCACTAATTTGTACACAAGACTAATATAATATTGTATATCAACTATATTGCAATTTTTAAAATCACTGATCACTGATGACCATAACAAATACAATAATGAAAAAGTTTGAAATACTGCTAGAATTACCAAAATGTGACACAGAAACATGAAGTGAACAAATACTGTTGGAAAAATGGTGCCAACAGACTTGCTCAATACAGGGTTGCCACAAACCTTCAACTGGTAAAAAATGCAGTATCTGTGATGCTCAGTAAGGTGTAGTAAAACAAGGTATGCCTGTTGCTGATGGCACCAAACCCATGCTTCTGTGTAGCACACCAAACATGACTAGTTCAGAGTTAAACCAATTATAGTCAATGAGTTTATATATTAAATCACTAGAAATATTGTATCACTAGTTACACTTCTCCAAATTTCTTCTTTCAAGCAGATTTTTCTGTTTGCATTCCTGGGTTTCAAACATTTAGACACTTCTCATACGGCGCGGGAATATTCAGGCTGTGTGGAAGTCAAGTCTCAGCCCCAACAACATTCACTGGCCTTGTGCCTGAGTCACGTAACTTAACAACACTGCAGTACCAGCCCCAGATTCCCAAAACGGTTATACTAACGCCTACGTCATAGGGGTGCTATGCTGATTAAATAAGATAGCATACACGAAGCACCTACAACAGAGCCAGAGAGATTGAAGGCATTGGTTTCTTCAGAAATAGTACTTTAGATATATCATCCCAACCAAGCAAAGCAGGCTGGCCCTTTCCCTGCCATCAGCCTCTCCCTATCCTCAGGGATAAACTGTCCGTGCTTTTATTGCTAAAATAAGAATGAAATAAGTACAAGACAAACATCATCCCCACAAGTAGTCCATCAAATATGTTCTAATATAGGACTGACATAAGGAAATTAACTGTAGTTCTCTAATCTGCAAAGATTTTCACAACTCATAAGCAATGGGCAGTCATTGTCTACAGAAAATGTAGAGCCAGAACTCTGTTGCAGCTCCCTTTTTATTTATGTGGGATAGTTCCAGTAAACAGTAATCAGGGTCAAATACATTCAACCGTGAAGAAACTATATGGCTCTAAGCAAGTGCCATTTTTAATGATGGTCAACTAAGTATACAGTATGCAAGGATTAAATAAAGTATTCATTATCCTTTTTTAACCCAGCAGAGACATTGTCAGGAAAAATTATAGTTGTAGCTGAAGCATGCAACAGTGTTATTTTAGAGAACATACACATCTATTATAGTTGGTGAGAGTATCAAAGTAAAGGACTCCAGTAAATCCAATAATTACAGATCAGTTGTGTTAATAAAATTAGCTGTTCTAGTACAAAAGTTTAACTCTGTTTGCTCTCAGACTGTGAAGATACCCAAACAATAATGCTCACACATTTTACTGTACATCTCACTCCTTATATAAGGTTCACTTATCAGTAAGGGCTACATAATGGAATGCTCTTACTTCATGGCAAAAACAGGCTCATAAAAATAAATTGCAGACATTTTACAGTAGAAAATGATACCTTTTTATACAGAGAAAAAAAGTGGTTAATGTACAATAGAGAAAGTACATTGGCATGTAATGAAATGTTTTTTTGACTAGCAAATATATTTATTGTGTGTTGAAAATTATAGTATCCTCCCCTGCACAAAGAAATTTCTATTATAAAGCTTGTTTACTATGGTAGGGAGTGAAACCCTTTTTCTTGTTTACTAAAGTAGTCTACCTTATATCAGTCCACAACACTGTCAAGTTCACTTAAGAAGAGCTATGTGTAGGTAAGAATAGGATTGAATCAGAAAACAGAATGTTCCATTTCATCTGCTTTTCCTCTCTGAGCAAAGTTCTGTGCAATCCACTACATGTGGTAGCAATCTCTTTTTGGAAAGCTTTCTTGTATTTAGAAAAAAAAAAGCTACAAATTGGTCAATTTGAGGCTCTCATCAATAAGTCTTTTGCCTTTGAATATGTTTATGCATATATGAGGATTTTTTTAGCTAGAATGTGAAATATGGGCTGAGAAGTCACACACTGTCTTCAGGTAGAGAAAATGTATGAAAACCATTGTGGGTCGTTTAATAAACAGACATTGATTGTTGCATCAAATCAACATATCATGCATCATTTTTATGACTTACAATCACAGTAAATCAAGTTTTGAATAGCAAGTACTGTGAATTCTTAAGACAAATGTCACTTCCTAAGGCTGAGCAGCAACTTGGTAGGATTCTGCACCTCATGAAAAGATAAAGGTGACTTTGGTTCAATGCATGCCAAAGAAAAGGCTTTGTGGTGCTACACCTGCTGTGCAATCAAACTCTAGGTAGCAGAAAAAATAAAAGCACAGGCAGTAAAATCTAGGCTATGTCAACCTACAGTCAAGCATTTTGCACTGTTGCTTACGAGGGGCCAGTAAATCAAGCATCCAGCCTTTTGGTCATGGAAGGTAGATCACCTGATGGTAGGGACAGTATAGTGAGGTGTTCAAGAGCATTGTTCTGGAATAATCCCAAGTAAGTGATCAAAGGCTCATAACTTAATCTCTGAAATGGGGATAATAGTAGTAACACCTATCTCATACAGCAGATTCTCACTAGGTAATCTAAGATTATATAGAACTCCTCTAGCAAAAGTTTTCAATCCCTTGGCCTCGCAATCCACAGCCAATTAAAAAAGATTTCCCTTCAGAGGTCTCCACTAAGATACCAAATGGAACCAGTTTCCTGATTCCTCCTTGGAATAACAAACACATTAATAAAACAAAACAGAGGACTGCCACCAGTCCCAGGAGCCTGGTGGACTGTGTGGAGATGCAACTCAGACTTCCAAAGAACTCCAGATTTCTTGACTTTGCTGTAAGGTTTTAGGGACTCATGAAATTGATGAATAACCAGTAAAGCCCCTGACTGACACAGACCTCCTGGAAGAGAGTCTTGGCAAAGACAAATCTGTTTTTGTTTTTGTCACATCTAAAATATTTCAGAAGAAATAGAACATCAACCCACTCTTGAGACTGAGAAAGAACTACATATCTGCTCCCTAGTCCTCTATCTCCAGTAAGAATGGGACATTTTGGTGGGAAAATATGAGAGATAAAATCTACCTAGGGCTTCTCTGTTTGATATTACTTTTTGGAAGGGCAACATGGATGCTTTACCTCCTATTTCCCTAGCATCCAGGTTTAAGAAAGGACATAGAGGGAGAAGTGGTAAGGAACTGCTCATTATTGCCATTTGGAATTTCTCAATCCTAGAAGTGCATGATGAAATGCAGGTATCCTCCAACTCCTGTTTTGTTCTTATAACCCTTTTGGTTACTATTTCTTATATTCTTCTTTTCCTGTAGAGCTTGACCTGGGATTACCATCACTGTGCATTGACTTGTCAGGTCAAGTGTCCTAGTACTGCTTAATAAACAGGGAAGGAACACCCACCACCATCCATATAAACACACACTAATGCACAGGTGCACAAGTATATAGTCACACACATGCAGACTAGTAAAAACTTATGTACATGCACACACATATATAACACACAATGCAAATGTACACACTGTAGCCACATTACACACATTCACAACTTCACAGGCACTCAAGCGCCTTTGCTTTCAGGAATCATTTTTGTCCCCTTTGGTTCTTCCCTCCCTTCCTATTTCTATCAGCTATTCATTCTTCTTCTGAGGAGGATTTTATATATTAAATCACTAGATCACCATTAACTTAGGACAAATAAGATAATGTGTGCCTCTCAACCCCGTAGATAATAAACATATGAAACTTATTTTGAAAAAATCATACAGAAAAGAAATGTAGATGGATCTGAGAATATTCCAGATTTATGAAAGAGCCAGAAAAGGTAAAGAAACTAAGAGAGCTAACCCATCAGTGAATTCTCTTCCAGGGAGGTACTAGAACAAGGTTCTAACTCACAAATTCCTGTATTTCCACAGAAAACTCTTACAGTAAGTGGAGGTTATTAGCAGCCCCCATTTTATGGCCAATTTCCATCCATATCTTTTTCCCTGTAACTATAATCTCCTCCCACTCCAACTATGGATTTGGTCATTTGCCCTGCTCTGGCCAAAGAGACATTAACAGAAACTTGACAAGCACCTACAAATTTCTGCTTGCCCTCTTGTCCACCTGGATTTACACACTCTGAACTCTAACATGGCTATGAGAACACACTAGCCGATGGGTGGATGAACAATCTGTGTAGTTGGGGCATGTGGCCTGAGCCAAGGCCATCTTATTTCAGCTGACAACCAGTTGATCTTTCAAGAGAACATGTCAGAGATAAGAAATACAATTCAGCCTCAACTGTTGATCAGTAGACTTATGAGTTAAGTCAAGGGTTGTTTTAAGCCACTGAATTTTGGGGTGACTTATTATGTACATTATTTGTTGCAATAGATAACTGACACAGAAATTATTTAGAATCAAAGGTGTGGTTATAACCAAAAACTAAAAATATGTGACACTGGTTTTGAGACCAAGCAATGGGCTGAGACTGGAAAAACGATAAGAAAACAGCTATAAAAGGATGGAAAAATGACATGTGTCATGCAGCAGCAGAGCAAAAAACTGGTAAAACTGCCATCATTCAGAAGGTAGAAAATGAATCTAATGAAGTTTGGCATTCGAACAATAACATTTCCAGGCAGAATGTTAAATGTTGCAGTGGCTTTTATTACCTGCATATTGGTAAGGTTCTACAAGAAAGAAAAGGGTTAGAGAAATACTTGAGTATGAATCGGGGTATGAGTGGGGACTGGGTAATATGGGTAAATGTAGTAGCCACATTGTTTTTTCATGTGAAACATTCATAAGAGTGTATATCAATAATACCTTAATAAAAAAAAAAAGAAATACTTGACCAGCATGTAAGCAAATTTAGAGGGACCAGGACTTCCTGGCTAGAAAATAAAATTAGCAAAAGAGCCTCAAAGTAAAATACAGCCTAGGGCAAGTATCCAACCAAATATTTACCTTTAAGATCCTTTATTATAACCACTGAAATAAAGCAGAACCTAGCAGACTCTCTAAAGTAGACAAAAGAGCTGCTAGAAATCTTAAAGGCATTGTCCCACTGACTTGCCCAAATAACAGTAATTAAGTCCTGAGAGAGATCTAGCTTTATAAACGAGTTATAGGTACTGCTTTTAGCTCGTTAGTTTGATAAGAAACCCACACAAAAAAAATTTTAGGGTACTGTAATGGCAAAAGTTTTAGCAATTTATACTAAAAGAAACTGAGACTGTTGACAATGTAAGAAAACCTTTGGGTGCCCCATTTCTACAAGCAGGAAGGAGGCTGAGAAAATTTTTCAAAGGTCACAAAGGCCAAGGAGAGTGGAAAAGTAAAGACATCCTAGATGACAGAGCACAGAACCTTAGAAAACAGTGGACTGGAGAGTCACTCTTAAGAAGCACAACTAAAGAAACATTCTCCTCCTCTGAACTTGAGGCTGCATTTTCAAGGCTAGACTCTAGAACTGCTAAGAACCAGTGCCTCTACATGTTTTCCCTTTTTCCTCTATTTAAATGGGATTGTGTACTATAATTATCTTTTCCTTTCTTACCCCAGTGTATTAAGTTTAGGGCAAATCACTTGTCTTTTTCATTCATAGGTCTTCAACTCAAAGGAACTACATACCAAGGACCCATATTTGGACCTGTTATATATCTTGAGATCCTGGACCTTGAGCCTGATGCTGTGATTAGATGGGATCTTTAGGGATTTGGGGAGAAGGAGGAGACTGCCTTTCACATGTAGGAATAAAATGAATAGGTGGGTCCAGAGTGTGGACAATTCCACTGCTGAATCAGTTCCCACTACAATTCCTGAATCAGTTTTCTATTGCCTCACATAATGCTGCATAAGAGCCCACCCAAAACTGAATGGCCTAAAACAATAACCTTTATTTAGCTCACAGATCTGCAGGTTGTGATTTAAATTGGTAATTTCTATCTTGGTTGGGCTCACTTGCATGTTTTTTAGGTCAGCTGGCTTCTGGCTGGGATCATGTTTCTGGTGGTAGTTGGCTAATGGTTGGCTTGGGGTAAACATATCTCAAATGACCTCAGCTGCAACAAATCCACTCTTCTTCCCAAGTCTTTCTCATCTTTCTAGGATATCAGCTCTAGTGAAAACTCACGATTATGATGAAGGAGCAAGAGAAGAGTATGATTAAGATCATAAAGAGCAACAAGAGAGCAAGCCTCAATAACCTTTCCAAGCCTCTGCCTGCATCACACTTACTAATGACTGATTGGCCAAAATAAGCCACATGACTGAGCCCAGAAACAAGGGGTGGGACCACCAATCAACCTATCATAATTCCCAAACTGTCTTCTACAAAAACTAGTGTCCCACAAGATGTTATGACATGTTCCACTAAAAAAGTGTTCTATGGTTAAACAAATTTGTGGAATGCTGCTTATTATATCATCTTAGTGAATCACAGTATCCATTAACCTAGTAAAGTCTCTGAGAATCCCGGTGCCTTTGGTTTAATTGGTGTCAGCTACACTTTTTTAGGCTACAAAACACATTAGTCATGGAAAATTTTCAAACACATCTTACAGAACAAGTGTTCCCAGGATCACTGTCTGATAAACACTAGTCAAAATTATGAAAACTCCTTGTAATAACTGCATACGAGAGAGCTTTAAGAGACTAGAAGCTTTCATGGCACAAAAAAACTAATAATGATTATTTTCTCTCCTCCTAGATGACAAAACTGAAGTCAGAAAAGTTAAGCCCACAGAAAGGGAACAGCAAAGCTGGAAGGCATACCTACATCTGCCTGATTCCAAACACCTACCATCTTTTTATCTCCCTGTAGATGGTGGAATGTCAGACACCATGACAAACGGCAGGCAAAGCAGCTCGGGAAATAGTCTAGTAGTTGAGAAGTTGGTTTTAGTCCTGGCTTTGCCACTAAGTGATCTTGAGCAGGTCACAGCTTCTTAAGCAGAGTAGATTGGAAACACCATTCTTTATGCTCCCTTGCAACTCAAAGAATCTGAAAAATATTTTGATGAGCAGCTCTTTAGGACACAACAATCTTCTGAGGCTTCCCCATTTGTCACCATAAAAATGACCTAAAACTTACTGCCTTGTCAATAATCTGGTCTTGAACATAACAAATTCATTTTTTAATTTTTATTTCAATCTCTTAAGATAGTCAAAATATCTTTCCAGCCTGAAACGCTTCCCTTGCCCTTTCTAATTTTCCAGTGAAATTTCAATGATGTACTCCAGTGAGGGCATATTAATATTCTAAGGAAATACAACACCTGCACTGTAGCCTCTAATTTTAGAATATTCATTCACTGAGGGTGGTTTTCTTCTTCCTGTCCTAATTTTTTTTTTCAGGCTGTCAGCCTGTGGGACTACACTGAGCTAGGTGGTGACTTTCCTTTATTAAACATTTCTTTCCTGAGGGCTTGCCGTTTGTTAGGAATGGTAGGAGGCCCAGGAAAGGGAGAGTCCATAGCCTTTAGTTGTACTGAGCTTGTCCTCAACTGGGGAGATAGAAGTAGATCAACAGGAGAACACACAGAAAACACCATCTGAACAGCAGAACCAAGGCTGCTTTGTCAGGGGAGCTATTTTCCCGTCCCGGAGTCCTCCTTGGCTTTGCCTGGCCATGGTGCTGAGGCAATGAGGTGAGCTGCTCTCAAGACGATTTCGAACTCTAAAACCTAACGTTTGGTGTTGGTACAGCAGCGCCACAGCACCATAGGAGGCAATCCATGAAATCCTTTGTCTTATAGGAAACGTCCAAGACATTTGAGTCTCCTGTTCTCCTCAGGCAGCAATGTGACACACATCTAACCATACATACTAGGGTTGCTTCCTTCCTTCAAGGAGGGATAGCCTCCAGAGCAGGATTTCTCCACTGAGTACTGCTGAGGTTGTGAGCTGGGTACTTTGCTATGAGGCTATCCTGTGCAGTGTACGGTGTTTACAGGTCCAGATGCCCAGGGGATTACAAAAGTGTCCCCCTATCTCACGCACAAGTCAAAAATGACTCCAGACATTGCCAAATGTCCCCTGGGGACAAAAATCTCTACTGACTAAGAGCTACTGCTCTAGAGTATGAGAAAAAAAATCCCATTTTGGGGGGGTGAAAACTGGGTACTATCACCAAGTAACATCCCTGGGGTAGCAAGCTTCCCTCCAAGCTCCTGCCCTTGTGTGCAGTTGGGACTTCCCACAGCTTTTCACATTAAAGACCCTCATCTCATTCTGTTTCTTTTCTACTTGTCCTCCACCCCCAATACCTTTGCCACTCTACTCACCAGGTTTTAGAGTTCTTTATCAGGCTTCCAATAGGGAGCCTATTGTTATAGCCATCAATCTTGAGCAATCTGGGACAAATTCAGTGGCAAAATTGGGAAAGATTCCAGTGACAAGATGTGGTGTCACATTCAAAAGTCTTGTTTCCCACTGGTGGTCAGTCAGGGAGATGAGCCAAAGCATGTGTCCTCCAGTGCCTTCCCTCTTCGGGTGAATTCTCTGTGGACCCAGCTACGTACACATCCTGACCTCCACTTCTAAAACTGAGTTTTTATAAGTCTGGAGTCTCAAAAAGGTAGTATCATTTGCTTTAAATCACAAAGCTAGCAGAGGGAGAACCAGGATCTGAATGGGGTTATTACCTACAAATGCTCATGCTCTTTTCGTCACCATCACACCACCTGCATTCCTTCAGGAAACCTAGAAACAATGGGGACACCATGAAGGGCATTCCACATTTTTCCCCACCCCGCCTCACACATAAACACAAATCAACAGACTGTGATACTAGTTTCAATTAATAAACACATAGTGTTTCTGTGGCAGGTACATCCTCATTTAATCCTCCTAACAACCTAGCAGCAAATACCCCTTTTATATACTCTTTAAAAATTTTTTTCAGAAACAGCTTATTTTCCATCAACCTTGTTCCCACTTTCTGCTCAGTCTGTGGAAGAACAGGTTAAGACCCCTCAGTGGTCGTTCCTACCCATTCAGTGGCCCGAGCAGTGGGGCGCAGGCCGGGCTTGGGTGGAGAGCTGAGAGCTCCAGTCTTCGGTAGGGACTTGCCGAGTAGGTACGGAGGGCACCTGCTCCCCTGCCGACCCGTCTGCGATCCCGGATCGAGTGGTGGTAAATTCGGGAGCTGGAGCAGTCCACTCACCCTGACATCCCGCTCACAGCCCTTGCCGCGGCGCCCTGCTCCTGTTCTCCCGTCGCGATTTCGGCGGGAGTAGAGATCAGCCACCGTCTCCCGCGGGTGCTCCTGGGAGACAGGGCCACACATGCGCAGAAGCTCCCGCGTCAGCATCTGCACGTTAGACCTGCTGAGTGAGCGTCCTACTTGTTGCACGGTCTGGCTCTGTCCGCAGAGTGCGGAGGAGAGTCTGTGCCACACGGAGCAGTGGTGGGCAGGTTAACACGAGACGCCTGGCAGTCAATCTGGAGTTCAGTAACCCCCACAAATTGCAGCTCCTGGAAGGCTGCTTCCGTCTGGTTAGTGAAGGTTCCAGGAGTAAAGCAGCCATTTTCAATAGCAAACTTCAGCACAGCTCGCTGGCCAGTATTCCTGGAAGATATGACATGACATGACATCAGCTGGGTTCTCAAGGGCAACCATGGCACGAACCACCAGCAGAAGCTTCTAGGATCTCTTCAGGATTATGACGCGGATGCCACCACTTTTCCTTCTGTAGATGTGCTGTTTCATTTGGATGTCAAGGCTGGTGCCACTAAGTGGGTTCTTGCTGCAAGGAATTTGAGGGCATCCTCCTTCATTTGCAGGACATCAAGGGCTCTGGACATTGTGAAAGTCTCCCTTTGAGTTACAATGGAAACCCAGAATAATGGTGTATGGACTTCTCTCTGAGTAGCATGGGAAGGTTCTTCATTTGTATTTAAAGGGTGATTAAACAGATGCATAGAGATGTTTGTGACTTAGCCAATATCACATAGCTAGTACAAGGCAGTATTGGACACATTCCAGAAATTAATTACTAGTGCTCTGGAGAAAAAGAAAGTTTGGTATTAACCAAGTCAGGGAGTTCTCCAAAGAAAAAGAACCAATAGATAGGAAATATATATATATATGTGTGTGTGTGAGAAAAGGTTTATTTTAAAGACTGATTCATGCAGTTATGGAGGCTGGGAAATCCAAAATTTGTAGGGCAGGTCAACAGGCTTGAAATATAGGGTGCTGTTGCAGTCTTGAGTCTGAAACCTTCAGGGTAGGCCAGCAAGCTGGAAACTTAGGCAGAATTACTATGTCTCAGTCCTGAGGCAAATCTCCTCTTTGGGAAGCCTACCTTTGCCCTCAAGGCTTTCAACAGACTGGATGAGGTATGCCTACATTATGGAAAATAATCTGCTTCGCTCAAAACCTACTGATTTTAACTATTAAACACTTCTAAAAAGTACCTCCACAAGATTCTCAACATCACCAATCATCAGGGAAATGCAATGAGATGGCACCTCTCCCCAGTCAGAACAACTAATATCAATAAGAAATAGCAAGTGTTGGTGAGGATGTGGAGAGAAGGTAACCCTCCTACACTGTTGGTGGGAATGTAAACTGGTGCAGCCACTATGGAAAGCAGTAAGGAGGTTTCTCAAAACCCTAAAAATAGAAATACCATACTACCCAGCAATTCTACTTCTGGAAATTTACCCAAAGAAAACAAAAATCCTTAATTCAAACATATATATACAGTACTATGTTTATCACAGCGCTATTTACAAAAGCCAGGATGTAGAAGCAACCTAGACATCCATCAATAGATAAATGATAAAATTGTGTGGTACATATACACAATAGAATATTATTCGGCCGTAAGAAAGAACAAAATCTTGCCCTTTGTGACAAAACAGATGGCCCTAGGGGTTTTTATAAGTGAAGTATGTCAGACTGAGAAAGACAAATACCACACAATTTCATCTATATGTGGAATCTGAAAAGCAAAACAAGCAAACAAACACAACAGTAATAGACTTATAGACACAGAGAACAGACCAGTGGTTGCATGGAGAGGGGTGTAGGCAGATGGGTGAAATAGTTGAAAGGGGAAAATATTAGTGGGAATGTTTGATATCTCAACCACGGTGGTGGTCACATGAGTGCACACACATGTCAAAATTCATTGAGCTGTACACTTAAGATTTGTGCACTTTATTGTATGTGCCTCAACTTTTTAAAAAGTACTTCACAGCAGTATCTACACTGGTGTTTGAGTAAAGACCAGTGCCCTCATCTACATAGGGCACCATAACTTATCCAAGTTGACACTTAAAATTAACCATTACGCCAAGGAACAGAAATGAGGCATTAGTGTTATTCTTGGCATCCACTGATTGCTCAAAGGGGAGTAGGCCAGCAGAAAGGAGGCACTGTGCTCAATGTACCAAAAATAGAAGCAACTAGTAGGAAAGACACAAGAAGGATTAACACAGATACTAGAAAGAATGTGTCAAAGCCAAGCAAGTTTCTCAAAGGAAGGTGGAAGGGGAAAGATACAGGTAGAGACAACCCAGGATACTGCAGGAATGAGCAGAACAAATTGGTTTCCTTCCTTGAAATACATGCTTGTAGAGTAGATATGACTTGATAAATCTCCACATTAACAGATAAGGTGTGGAACAGTCATGGAATTTTCAATCACTGAAAACCTTCTTCCCACTCAAACTCTTCTTCTGTCATCCAAAATGGCTTTTAAGGGTGTTCACTGATGGTAAGCATAAGAAACAGAATCCGAGCTCTTGCAAAGAGTTCCATGTAGAGAAAGCATGTGGGGACTGAGTGTGAGTTAACAAGCTTCTTTTGCCAGAGGGATTTCCACTGCCTACAATCCCTTCTGCTGCTGTCCACATCCTTGGCTTGGTTGCAGAGATTTTATGTTGTTGCGGTTTGTTGGTTTTGTTTGATATGTTTTCCCCCTAATAAAAATGATTAGTGGAGAAAGGTCCTGAGTGCTGCAAGACTACATCGTACGATGTTATATATTAAAACCAGCGTGGGATCCAGGTGTCAGCTTCTTACAATGCAGCTCAGAGGTGGTTCCAATTCTCTTTGCTATTCCTAGAATGGCCTCTGGAGAGCAAAATGTCCATGTGTAGCAGTTCTGCAAAATGCTTAAGTGGTGCCAAAAGAAACAGACAAAGCGAGATGACTCAGCTGTTCAGGAGAGAAATCATAGCTCCAAGATACATTGCCATTTCCCTTCCTTTCCTGTCTGACTTTGGGCACCTACCCACTCCTTGCCTCAGTTTATCCACCAGCAATACTCAAATGATAACACTTGTCTGCCTTCTTTCTACCTAATAAGTAATAAATCAGAATGTTGGAACACTCTGGAATCTTAAAGTATATACATCAAGCACAGAAAAATTTAGAAACCATCAATATCAGCACCTTAGGTTGAAAAACAGATTTAAATTCCAGGCTCCAGTGATGAAAGGCTAGTGGGTGGAAATGCTGTCAGTTGGCCCATAGCTCTTGTCTCCATGTTTAACATGTTCGCCTTCAGATCAAAGAGCCTTTAGTGAAAGACGGCCTCACAGTACAGAAGCATGATTATAACAGCAGATTGACAAAAATGGAGACAGATGGCTGCTCAGTGGCAGGTTTTAAAAATGAATTTACTGTTTATGAAATGTGCTAGATCGATGGCAGCAGTGATGGAGTCCTCTGTTTAAAAGGAAAGACCAAGTGAGACAATGACAATGACCTGGGTGGCCTCCCCTCTGTTCCCCCCTCCCAGTCCCAGGCAGGAGGCTTGGGCTAGCTTCCAAATCTCCGAAAGGGAAATAGTATCTGGATTCATGGCAATACACTGTGGAGCAAGAGACCAGATTCAGCCCCGTTTATTCCTCACATTGGCAGAGAAAACACCAGTGAGCACCAGTGGTGTGAGGATGGGAGGGAGATAGGGGCTCTTCTCCTGGTTAGTGCATTGAGTTCATTTCCTGGGAAACAGCATGGGAGCGGGGGTAGAGATAGAGCATTCCCCAAAATGAGAGCACCAGTTGAATCAGTGACGTGCGTGGCCATCATACGTAACCCTTACAGAGATGGTGACTGTTCTCATCAAATCCCCTGCAGTTTGACAAGCTCCAACCATGATTTCTTACAATTTCCCACAATCTTTAGTCAGTCCTCCCGGGCCACAGTGAGTTTTATGATGTCATTCTTTCATAATGTCAAAAGATTTTTGCCAGTCCCTAATGGCTTAATTCTGTTGTCTGAACCATTTTCCTGAAGAACTCTCAAGCTACACTAAAACATTCCCGTGTGGCACTCTCCCTTGGCACTTCTGAGGCACCTCTGGCACCTTTTGTCAGCCGCTGTGAACCAGTGACAACGAGAAATCACAGCCCAGTAAAATACTTATAAACCAAAGGAAGCCATGGCTCTATGACCTGTGAGTGCCTGATGGCCAAGGGTTTTGATGGTGCTCCCTCTACTGGTTGACCCGTTCCATTGTCCTTTTACTGACTATGCAGTTCAGAACCACACTAGATTATAAATGGACCGTAAACGTATTCCTGGGACAAGCCTCACTAAATGTGTCAATACTGAGTGGGATACGACTGAAACCTTAAAAATCTTTCTGGTTGGCACCCAAGAGACAGCCTCAGTCCTCAGGAGTGCCTCTGACCACTTCTGGGAAGCCTCAGATACCTGCCCTGTCTCGGGCTCGCCATACACAGGGCGCTGCCCCTGACGCAGCCTGGCACAAGGTCTCCGCCCATTGCAGTGAGGCCTCTGCTGGATGTCAGAGCCAGCAGCCAAAACCACTCTTGAAAAGCTACAATGGAACCTACAGAGAGCCATCAGAAAGGAGGGACTCCAGGAGCTGGCAGGCCACAGGACCAGGCACCAAGCAAACGCTGGGAGATTGGAGAAGAGCAAGAAGTCAGTAAATGTGAACAGCAAAGGCGGACAAAAATCGCTGTCACCACAGTGGTGGACCAGTATCAGGGAACGACCTCTGCTGCTGTCTTTGAGTGACCTGGCATGAGGCCTTGCTCTAGGGCTACTGACCCGGTTTCCAGTCTCCCAGGCCTTTCCCATGTATTTTGCTTTTAGCTGGCTTCATATTAATATGCTCATGCTTCTTGCACCTTACAAGTGCCTAACACAGGTATCGTCTCACTATAGCCTGGGTCTGCTGAATGTCGGTCAGTGCGTCCACCTTGATGTGGATTTATAATAGCTACTTGTAGCACCAGGCTGCAGTTCCCAGGTGGCCTATAGTTATGTAGTCACCCGTGCCTTTCTTCATTCAGGCATTCAACAGTCTTGGTGAATGTTATTATGTGCCAAGCAGTGTTCCAGGCACTATAGATACAAAGGAAAATTAGAAATGGCCCTCAATCTCAAGAACATTCCCAGAACCTGGGAATGTTCTGATTGTCCAGCAGCTTGAAGAAGCACAGTCATCGCATTCTCAGTATTTCTCATCAGAGATTGTGAAACAAACGCCACTGTTAAATAACACCACCACTGCCATTGGATCAACATGAGCCAGGATGGTGTAGTTACACAGACAGCTGAGAAGAAAATATTAGAGTAAAATATCTAAGGCAAATGACTGAAGGGTTAGCTCTTCTAGTCAGAAGAGCCCCAACAAAAATAAAGGATCAGCAGAAAAAAGATGAAAATGCCAAAATACTGCAGAAACATTTGGGGGTTGGGGGGCAGGTATGTTTCTGATACAAATGTAATTCCAGCCTGCCCAGGACTGGTCAGCAGACAGGTGGAGGACAATGGAGCTTCTGACTGGGACTCAGAGGAAGCCCTGGTCAAAAGAAAAATTCAGAATCACTGCTTTCCCTGGGAATATTCTGAGCAAGGAAATAGCGGCTGTTAGCCCCCAAACACTTTTGTGTAAATTAGAAAAAGATGGCTCCTCTGGGCTGACAAAACCCCACGCCAGCACTTCTGCCTCAGCAAACAGAGTGGAGGATGGAATTCCGCCCTCATTTCTCCTCTTGGCAACATATCCTCGCGCAGTTAGCGACCTATAAACCTTAAATGGCACAGAGAAGGAAGGAAGAGGAGAGAGACAAAGAAGGAAGGACGAAAAGAATCATGCACAGGGAAGCAGAAAGTGAGACAGAGACAGAAATGAGCCTGAGAGGGAAGGACCAGGAAAGAGAGAAAGGGAAGCAAAGGCAGAAGGGGGGGAAGGGAAAATGAAGGGAAGGAAACTCCTGGGACAGAAACAGAGAGGGAAAGGGTGCTGGATGCTTTAAGCTTGTTTCTCTGCGGCCAGTCAGCGCTCCGTAGTGATGCAGAGGCCAAGGGACCGTTCTAGTGCATGCCGGTTGGGTAGAGCACAGAATGAAACAAAATGTCTACCAACCACTCAGGGAGCCCCAAGGCACACATGATTAATTCTGACCGGAAAGACCATTCAGGCAAGACAATGAAGGTCTCATGTCTTTGTTAGGCAGTTGAAAGGTTGAGCTTTGAGCAGAAGAAAACAGCCACCCACCCCCATGCCCGAACGGAACCTTGCCTGTAAGGTGCATACCATGGACGTGTATAGGTGCTGAAGACATACTAAGAATGCCAGATGTCTTGTCAAGCATATGTGAATATCCCAATTTTCTGTTAAAAACAGTTGATCTGATTCACCGCCCCTCCACTATCACCACCACAAAATAATTACCTCTCACCTAACCCCTTCTGCCATGTGGTCTGATTTTGGAGATTCCTTTAGTAGTCTACAGCACATGACATTTCCTAGATCAGCACCTTCATTAACAATTTAGAATCTTCCAAGCTGTAGGAACTTAGAAATACGTTGTTTTTTAAGATTCTCCAAAAATAGCTTAAGATAATCTCGGTCATTGTCAGCTCAGTTCCTTAACTGAGGAAATACATGACAGCCAACTCAGAGCTGAGCCCTATGCCCATGAGCCCAGAATTCATGAACGCTTGCAGGAAGAGAGATGCTACAAGAGGGAAAAGGTATATTTGAAATAAAACCTACTTGGTAACTGCTCTTATAGCCAGTGCTCTGAAGATCAGGTGCTAGTTTTTTGGTTCTCTCAAGCATTCATCTGACATATTTACTAAGTCCCTGCTGAGTGTTAAATACTGAGCCAGATTTTGCAGGTACAGGAGTGAAGAAGAAAGAGCTAAACCCTGCCCTCAAGAAACTTAGAATCCCATTATACAAAGAACTACACAATTAATTAATGATTTAGTAGTATGACTAAACAGTAATTGTAAGTGTAACTGAGCCCACATGCAGTGCTAGGCAGGTACCTAACTGGGGAATCTGATAGGTCTGCAGGCATGGTGCTTAAACTGAGATATGAAGACTGAAATAGGCATTAGCCAGCCAAGAGTTAGGAAAGAGCAGACCAGGAAGGGAGAACGGCTGGCTGCACAGAAAGCCTTGCAGCCAGCATGGTTTCCACCCAGATCACAAGAAAAGAAACAGAGTAGGTAGGGGCCAAATTATTGGGCTCTGGAAGGCTAAGTTAAGGTACCCTTTGTTTACTGTCTTTTAGTCATGCTTTTTCTCTTTGTTTCTGTTTTCTAATCTAGAAATACCCAGAAGGAAATACCTAATCTCTAGTGCGCAAACTGACTGCAATGTATACATCCATCCTAGAGACACCAGTCGGAAGAAGTTAACCTTCAATTTCCAAACCACAGGACTACACAGTCTCCATTAGCCCTCTCTCTACCCTCCTAGCTCCAAACAGAGCAGCTGCACTACCCAAAAGACCCCTCTGACTCTCTTGGCAACAGATCATACAGCTTCCAGTAACTTCCATTAGCTTCGCTTCCTGACAGCTCTCTTAAGGCTGCCCTGCTTCTCTGTAGGAACAGAGCACAGCCTCTTAATGTTAACATTGTCAAAAAGGTTAAATTACACAAGTGTTTTTACTATACCCTTTTTGGATCTATACTCTTGCCATTTAATCATTTTAATTCCTTTCCCATTCATTAGAAAAGACCAGTGCTAGGAGAGGAGAATCCCAGAATTTATGTAAGTTTGAATAATAGCCCTAAAAAAATGTATAAAAGATTTCAATTCTCTCTACTTCCTTTTCTCTAGTCAGATTTAGCTAATGGTACACAAGGGAAGGATCAAGATGTTCCTCTCACATTACAGTATGCAATTTTGCAGCTGGAATAAGGAATAGGTGGAAATCTTTCTGTGGCTGGGATTGCTAAAATTTGATGTAGCCCAGTCTAGAGATAGGAGGTGAGTTCTGCCCTGGATTTCAACTCTGTTTAATTGGAAGTGGTGGTTGGGAGCAAACTCTTGATGATTCCAAGGCTACACAAGCCTCAGCAGGAAGGTCTGTGTGGTCAGCCAATGACAGGACATGGAAGTGGTGGGTCATAGCAAGCCTGCCTCAAGTTTCCCTTCCCTGGCAGAGTGCTTAGAAGAATTCATCGGCTTTTGAGCTTGATAGCCTGCAGTTGAATTCTGGCTTACCTATTTACCAGGTTATAATCTTGAAATTGAAAGAGGGCCATAGAAAGTCAATTATCAAATCTTCAAGACCTCATCCAATTAAATAACTAACATCTGCTCTAACCAGAGGTAAGTTTCTTCAGTCCTCACTACCCTATGCACACAAACATAGTCACCTGAACAGTAATAACTCACCATTAGTTAGTTTTTGGCCCCCATTTGCTGCTACAAGATTACTTGTCCTTTGGAAATTCTTCACTTCTCAAGTCTTTCTTAGGTCTCTACAGGGTAGCTCTCATGGATCTATAAATAAGCCTATTCCTTCTAGTGCCACTGGTCTACCAGGCTTGCAGGATACTGCCACTTCCAGAAGAATCCCATTTCCCACAGAATTCCCCAGAGCTGTCTCACAGGTACAGTGGGTACCACTGTTCCTCCATCAGGTACCACTTTCTCAGTACCATGCTGTGCTGTGATGGCCAGGGAAATGAGCATTGAGATAGAATTTTAATGACCCACCATAACCATCACCTTTGTCCCCCTTCCCTTTTGAGTGGTTGATGGAATCTGTGATTATGTTAATTTATATGACAAAGGAAAGATTATCCTTGGGAGGATAATTTAACCTATTAAGCCTTTTAAAAGCAAAGAGTGTTCTCTAGCTCATGGCAGAGGGAGAAGTCAGACAGACAGGAAGCACAAGATGGATTTGATATACTACCATTGCTGGCCTGAAGGAGGGGAAATGTGGGGACAAATGCAGGTGCCCTCTGGAAACTCAAAGTGGCCTCTGTCTTACAGCCAGAATGAAACAAGGACCTCAATCCTTCGACCACAAGGAACTGAATCTTGTCAACAACCTGAATGGACTTGGAAGCAGATTTTCCTCCACAGCCTCCCAGCAGGAGCTCAGCCTGACTGACAGCTTGACCTCTGCCTTGTAAGACCCTAAGCAGAGAACCCAGCCAAGCCTGCCTGGACTTCTGACCTACAGACTATGAAATAATGAATGGGGATGTTTCAAGCTGCTAAATTTTGATAGTGTTACACAGAAATAGGAAACTAATACACGGAGAAAAGGGAAGAACAATTCTCTCTTCAACAGGCCATAGTAGTGCTGTTTTGACACCCATATTTTAAGGTTCAGGAAATGTATTTTTCTGATTTATAATCTTACTGTTTCCCAAAGATCAGACAGGTGTCCAGCAGGTACTGGGCCTAAAGACAGTCATTACTCAGTCTTTAGAATTAACCTTCTCAGCTATTGGTTAAAACTCTTTGGGACTTACTTCTTTATGATGACTTCTTGCACGAGGCTTCCCAATTCCAACTTGAAGAGATGTAAAGGATCATTTCTATTCATTCATTCATTTATCTTTCACTCATTCATTCACTTATTTACTGAACAATTAATGTCTATCACATGCCAAGCTCTGTTCTAGGATCAGGGTATACAGAAGGAATACATCAGCCCTACCTGTCACAGAGTCTACATTTCCATAAGGGGTGAGTCCCACACCAACTCCTTTCGGGTTCCCAGACCCAATTCCAATGCATGTGTGTATGTGTGGGAGGAGGTCTTCCCATACACAACACCAAGAAATTCTCAAACACCTGCAGAGGGACTGAGAACTCAACTTAATTTGCTATCTGCCAGCACCAGATTCCCCCAGATTAAGGGCTCCTTCCTACAAGACTGCCCTCCAAACTCCAGATGCCATTTGCAAGTCCCAGGCTATTACCAGTGCTTCGGACCAACTGGCTACAGATTGGAGGTTCCAGTAACCTTCCCCTTAGGTTCAATTAATTTTCTAGAGCAGCTCACAAAACTCAGGAAAATACTTACATTTACCAATTTAATAAAAGATACTGAAAAGGATACAAGTTAACAGCCAGGTTAAGAGATACATAGGGCAAAGTCCCAAATAAAGGAGTTTCTATCCTCATGGAGCTTGGAGCCTGCCTTGGTGGCATGTGGAGGCATTCTGGTTCCCCAATCGTGGAAACTCTCTACAACAGAGAAGCAGGATGCAAGAAAAGAGAAATATGCTCTTCTCATGGGTTTTTGTGAGGACTTCACTGCATAGTTATGATTGACTAAGTCATTGGCCATTGGCTGATTCAACTTCTAACCCCTGCCCTTGGGTGGAGTCCAGAAGTCTCTCATTAGCATGACAAGACACCCATTTCACCTTGAAGGATCTGAAGTGTTTTCAGGAACTGTGGATGAAGACCAAATATACCTGGGAAATACATATTTGTCATCTGAATGACCAAATATATATTTCTTATAACTCATTATATCTCAAGGAGTAAAGAGAAACCCACATACATATCTATGTCAGAAATGCCAAGCACTACAAAGAAAAGTGAAGGAGAGTCAAGGAATTAAGAGCAGCCCAGAAGTGGGGAAAGCATCTGCTATGCTGTGGTCAGCAATGACCTGACAGGGGAGCCATTTCAACAGGTGAAGGATGAGCCGTGCAGATGTGTCAGGGAGGAGCACCGCAAGGGAGGGGATTCTAATTTTAAGGATGTTGAAGTGGGAGAGTGCTTGGCATATTTGAGGAATGACTGTTGGAGAGCAGTGAGTGAGGAGGAAAGAAGGAAATGAGGTCCGTGTAACAGGGGCTGGAACACAAAGCGCCCCACAGACCTTTGAAGAACTTTGAATTTTACCCTGAATTACAGGGAAAACACTGGAACGACTTAAACACAGGAGTTTCATCATCTGACTTGCATTTCTGTGGGGAGGAGCTAGAGTGGAGAGGAGATCAGTTAGCTGGCCAGCACACTGAGAGCTGATGGGGGTTTGCTGGGGAGATGACAATGGAGACAATGAGAAGCTCTTAGATTCTAGATATATTACTGTAAGGTAGTGTTGACAAGATTTGGAATGTGAGTGAGAGAGAAGAGTCAGGAAAGTACACACCTATGTCTCAACTCCAGTACACGATATGGCTTAAGTTCTTCCCTAGGAGACACCTCAGGCTATTAGTTCTGTTCTACCAGTTCTCCAGGGGCCACCAGACATCTCTCAAGCCCAGGGGTTTTGATGTCCAGCCTAACTTGAGGTCCTTGCTTTGGTCAATAAAATTCTGGACACAGCCTAGTTTCCAATGAGAGGCAAAAACCCAGGTGAGGCAAAATCAAGCAATAAAGATCCCTGATACAGACCTTGAGTTTCCACTGTAGATCCTGCTAGAAGAAGAATCCCAGGCTCCATGGGAGCATTTATTCTGTCTCCATGATCTCATTGTGTGGCCCCAGATTTATTCATGTGCTACTTTTATGACTTTATGAAAGTATATACCAGAGAGGCAGGGAAAAAGATGGCGGCATGAGATATGAGGCGGAGACCTCCTCCCAAAACCACATAAAACACGAAAATATAGCAAATACAATTAATTCTGAAAGAGAAATCTGAAGACTGCAGAACAGACTGCCTACATCTGGGGAAAAGAGAAGACCTCACAGAAAAGGGTAAAGCAGCAAAGCCACACTTCGGCAGGACACAAGCTCACAGGTGGGAGGAAGAGAAATGGAGTGGGGAGGGAGTAGAAGCCCAGGACTGCTAAACACCCAGCCCTGGAGATCAAACCTCTGTGCTCCTCCAGGAGTACAAACCCACATTACGTGGTCCTCTGGAGATTAGTGAGGTTGGAAAGTAAAGACAGGCAGAATATTCAGAGAGACTAAGATTCCAGCTGCTTGTGGAGAACAGGTACACACAACCAGCTTCTCTGGGACAAAAGAAAAGCAGGCACTTTGAAAGACTTCATAACAACAAGAGGGGTGTTTTCCCTAAAGGGGCAAAGATTACACAGAGCTTGCTGCTCATGAGAAAGAGCAGGTGGACAAAATCATCCTGGAACATTTGCCTTAGCAGGTTGGGAACTTTCAGGAGCTTCATAACCTGGCTGGCAATGCATCCCTGAGGCCCCCCACTGTGATATGCAGCCTGCTTCTCCTTCCTCCCAGCAGGCATCACTCCACAAACCTGCTGCCCACCCATCACCCCAGCTGGAGGGTGGCCCCACCTAGGGCAGCATAACACAGAGGCTCCTCCCTGTGTGCTTGACCCACTGGACCTGGCAGTGGAGGCAGGCAGTGCAGCTGGGAAGTAGGAAAGAGATCTTTCCTCCCAGCAGGTGCTGGTGCTGTGCACATGTGACCCCCACCGTGCTTCAGGTGCAGAACAGCTCCAGCAGGTAGAGCTTCTGGGCAATAGAGGGTGCCACCTACACAAAGTTATTATTCCATAGAAATCACGAGAAATATGAAATAGCTGAAAAATTTTGTACAAACAAAAATTCAGCAGACACCAGAAAGAGGGCTAAGTGAAACTAAAATAACCAATCTTCTTGAAAAAGATTTCAAATTAAAAATCATAAACGTGCTCACAGAGCTACAAAAAAATATACAAGATCTCAGGGAGGACTTCAAGAAAGAGAAACTTTAAAAAATACAGTATCTGAAATGAAACATACAATGGAGGAGTTTCAAAGCACATTAGATGAGGTAGAGGAGATGGTAAATGAAACAGAAATCAAAGAACAGGAAAACAAAGAAACTGAGGCACAGAGAGAGAAAAGGATCTCTAAGAATGAAAGAGAACTGTGTGACCAATCCAAATGGAACGATATTCACATTATAGGGGTACCAGAGAAGAAAAAGAGAAAAAAGGGATAGAAAGTCTCTTTGAGGAAATAATTACTGAAACTTCCCCAATCAGTGGAAGGAAATAGTCTCTCAGGCCCATGGAAGTGCAGAGATCTCCCAACACAAGAGACCCTAGGAAGATAACATCATGACATATAATAATTAAAAAGGCAAAGATCAAGGACAAGGATAGAGCATTAAAAGCAGCCAGAGAGAGAGAAAAGATCACATACAAAGGAAAGCATGTGAGGCTATCATCAGACTTCTCAGCAGAAATCTTACAGGCCTGAAGGGAGTAGCATGACATATTTAATGCAATGAAACAGAAGGGCCTCCAACCAAGAAGGTTGGCAAGATACTGGCAAGATTTATCACTTAAATTTGAAGCAGGGATTAAACAATTTCCAGATAAGCAAAAGTTAACGGAATTTACCTCCCACAAACTGTCTCTACAGTGTATTTTAAAGGGACTGCTATGGATGGTTGTGCTCCCAAGGCTAAATAGCTGTCACCAGAGAAAATAAAAAAACACAGTGAAGGAAGTAGACCAATTAATTACTAAGCAAATGCAAAATTAAATGAACTACCCACAAAGTCAGTCAAGAGATACACAGAGTACAGAATATGACACCTAATATATAAAAAATGGAGGAAGAAGAAAAAGAAGGGAGAAAAAAATCTTTAGATTGTGTCTGAAATAGTGTAACAGTAAGTTAAGTCAGACTGTTAGATAGTAAGGAAGCTGCCCTTGAAACTTTGGTAACAACGAATCTAAAGCCTACATTGGCAATAAATGCATATCTACCAATAATTACCCTAAATGTAAAATGACTGAATGCACCAGTCAAAAAAATAGAGTTGCAGAAGGGATAAAAAAACAAGATCCATCTATGTGCTGCCTACATGAGACTCACTTCAAACCCAAAGATACACACAGACTAAAAGTGAAGGGATGGAAAAATATATTTCATGAAAATAATAGGGAGAGAATAGCAGAAGTAACAGTACAGTGTCAGACAAAATAGACTTCAAAACAAAGAAAGTAATGAGACAAAGAAGGACATTACATAATGATAAAGGGGTCAGTCCAACAAGAGGATATAATCATTATAAACATCTATGCACCCAATATAGGAGCACCTAAATATGTGAAACAAATACTAACAGAATTAAAGGGGTAAATAGAATGCAATGCATTCATTTTAGGAGACTTCACCACACCACTCATTCCAAAAGACAGATCAACCAGACAGAAAATAAGTAAGGAGACAGAGGCCCTGAACAATGCATTAGAACACATGGACCTAACAGACATCTACAGAACACTCCAACCAAAAGCAGCAGGATACAGATTCTTCTCAAGTGTACATGGAACACTTGCCAGCATAGATCACATACTAGGCCACAAAAACAGCCTCAGTAAATTCAAAAAGATTGAAATTGTGCCAACCAGCTTTTCAACCACACATGGATGAAACCAGAAATAAATTATGCAAAGAAAACAAAAAGCCCACAAACATATGGAGGCTTAACAACATGCTCCTAATAATCAATGGATCAATGACAAATAAAAACAGATCAATCACTATATAGAGACAAATGAAAACAACAACTCAACACCCAAAAACCTGTGGGACACAGCAAAGGCAACTGTAAGAGGAAAGTATTTGTAATACAGCCTTACCTCAAGAAAGAAGAACAATCCCGAATGAACATTCTCAACTCACAATTAATGAAACTAGAAAAAGAAGAACATATGAGGTCCAAAGTCAGTAGAAGGAGGAACACAATAAAGATCAGAGCAGAAATAAATAATATTGAGAAGAATAAAACAATAGAAAGAATCAATGAAACTAGGAGCTGGTTCTTCAAGAAAATTTAAAAATATATAGATAAACCTCCTAGCAAGACTATCAAGAAAAAGAGTCAACACCCATAAACAGAATCAGAAATGACAAAGGAAAAATCACTACAGACACCATGGAAATACAAAGAATCGTTAGAGAATACTGTGAAGAATGATGTATGTTAACAAATTGGATAACCTAGGAGAAATGAACAACTTTCTAGAAAAAAACAACCTTCCAAGACTGACAGAGAAAGAAACAGAAAATCTGAGCAAACCAATTACCAGCAATGACACTGAACTGGTAATCAAAAAAATGCTTAAGAACAAAATTCATGGACCGAATGGCTTCACCACCGAATTTTATCAACATTGAGAGAAGACTTAATACCCATCCTCCTTAAAGATTACCAAAAAGTAGAAGAGGAGGGAACACCTCCAAATTCATTCTATGAGGCCAGCATCACTCTAATACCAAAACCAGACAGAGACACCACGAAAAAAAAAATTACAGACCAATATCTATGATGAATATAGATGCAAAAATACTCACAAAATATTGGCAAACGAAATTCAAAACTACATCAAAAATATCATCCATCATGACAAAGTGGGATTTATTCCAGGGATGCAAGGATGGTACAGTATTCGAAATCCATCAACATCATACATCACATCAACAAAAAGAAGGACAAAAATCACATGATCATCTCAATAGATGCTGGAAAAGCATTTGACAAAATTCAACATGCATACATGATAAAAAATCTCAAAAAAATGGGTATAGATGGCAAGTAGCTCAACATAATAAAGGCCGTATACAACAAACCCACAGCTAACATCATACTTAACATTGAAAAGCTGAAAGCTTTTCCTCTAAGATCAGGAACAAGGAAAGGATGCCCACTCTCACCACTTTTGTTCAATATAGTACTGGAGGTCTGAGACACGGCAATCAGACAACACAAAGAAATAAAAGGTATCCACATTGGTAAGGAAGAAGTTAAACTGTCACTGTTTGCAAATGATATGATATTGTACATAAAAATCCCGAAACAATCCATTCCCAAACTACTAGAACTAATAACTGAATTCAGCAAAGTTGCAGGATACAAAATTAATACACAGAAATCTGTTGCATTCCTATATACTAGCAATGAACTAGCAGAAAGAGAAGTCAGGAAAACAACTCCATTTACAATTGCATCAAAAGAATAAAATACCTAGGAATAAACCTAACCAAGGAGGGGAAAGACCTATACCTTAAAAACTACAAGACACTCATTAGAGAAATGAAAGAAGACACCAATAAATGGAAATACATCCCATGCTCATGGATAAGAAGAATTAATATTGTCAAAATGGCCATCCTGCCTAAAGCAATCTACAGATTCAAATGCGATCCCTATCAAAATACCAACAGCATTCTTCAACAAACTAGAAAAAATAATTCTAAAATTCACATGGAGCCACAAAAAACCCTGAAGAGCCAAAACAATCCTGAGAAGGAAGAATAAAGCTGGGGGGATTATGCTCCCTGACTTCAAGCTCTACTACAAAGCCACAGTAATCAAGACAATTTGATACTGGCACAAGAACAGGTTCATAGGTCAATGGAACAGAATAGACAGTCCAGATATAAAACCCACACATATATGACCAATTAATATATGATAAAGAAGCCATGGATAGTCAATGGGGAAATGACAGCCTCTTCAGCAGCTGGTGTTGGCAAAACTGGACAGCTACATGTAAGAGAATGAAACTGGACTACTGTCTAACCCCATACACAAAGGTAAACTGAAAGTGGATCAAAGACCTGAATAATGCATGAAACCGTAAAACTGTAGAAGAAAACATAGGCAACAATCTCTCGAAAATAAACATGAACAAGTTTTTCCAGAACACATCTTCTTGGACAAGGGAACAAAAGCAAGAATGAACAAATGGGACTACATCAAACTAAAAAGCTTCTGTACAGCAAACAACACCATCAGTAGAACAAAAAGGCATCCTAGAGTATGGGAGAATATATTTGTAAATGATATATCTGACAAGGGGTTAACATCCAAAATATATAAAGAACTCACATGCCTCAACACCCAAAAAGCAAATAACCTGATTAAAAAATGGGCAGAGATATCCAAAAATGGAAGAGACAATTCTCCAAAGAAGAAATTCAGATGGCCAACAGGAACATGAAAAGATGTTCCACTTCACTAATTATCAGGGAAATGCACATTAAAACCACAATGAGATATCACCTCACACCAGTGAGGATGGCCAACATCCAAAAGACAAGGAACAACAAATGCTGGCAAGGATGTGGAGAAAAGGGAATCCTCCTATCCTGCTGGTGGGAATGTAAATTTGTTCAACCATTGTAGAAAGCAATATGGAGGTTCCTCAAAAATCTAAAAATAGAAATACCATTTGACCCAGGAATTCCACTCCTAGGAATTTACCCAAAGAAAACAAGACATCAGATTCAAAAAGACTTATGCAGCCCTATGTTTATCACAACACTATTTACAATAGCCAAGATATGGAAGCAACCTAAGTGTCCATCAGTAAATGAATGGATAAAGAAGAGGTAGTACGTATACACGATGGAATATTATTCAGCCATAAGAAGAAAACAAATCCTACCATTTGAAGCAACATGGATGGAGCTAGCTGGTATTATGCTCAGTAAAATTAGCCAGGCAGAGAAAGACTAGTACCAAATGATTTCACTCATTTTTAAGAATAACAACAAAGAAAAACTGAAGGAACAAAACAGCAGCAGACTCACAGACTCTAAGAAGGGACTAGTGGTTACCAAAGGGAATGGGTAAGGGAGGGTGGCTGGGAGAGAGGGAGAAGGGGATTGAGGGGCACTATAATTAACACACAATATAGGTAGGTCACGGGGAAGGCAGTATAGCATGGAGAAGATAAGCAGTGACTCTATAGCATCTTACTATGCTAAGGACAGTGACTGCAGTGGGGTGGAGGGGGTCTTGATAATATGGGTAAATATTAAAACCACAATGTTGCTCATGTGAAACCTTCATAAGATTGTATATCAATGACACCTTAATTTTTTTTTAAATCCCTGATTCAGTATGTTTCCTTGTTTAACATAAAATGGCAGAAAGTACCATGGCATTGGTTCCCCAGCCCCTAATTCCAACAGACTTAGGCATTTTTGTCAATCCCATGAGTGTGACGTTGAAGCCCGATTATGAGTGCAAAGTCTGGAACCCAGTCCTAAGACACACTGAGTCCCAGTGGAAGGATTGGTCCAAGCAGCACTGCAGCCCAATCATTGCTTTTGTATGTGAACAGAGAACAAGTCCTGGAGCTCTTCTGGCATAAAAATCACATATCGTCTGTGGGTGTAGGGCACCATTTTATGAATATGTAAAAAGTATGAATAAAATAAAACGTTTTCTACAGCTAAAAACAACCAGTTCAGATGAGATGGCACAGACCTGTTTTCCTAACTCCTCCCCACTAAGCACAAGTATAAAACCTGGAAGTGATGCCAGCAGCACCACAGGAGAGCAAAGTGTTGTAAGAAGGCTGGCTGGTTTGGGACCTTGGGTCCCGAGGAACAGTACAATGGTGGGGCCTCTTGCATCTCCTCGCCCCAAAGATGAAAGAAACCCCAACACAGAACCCCAAATCTACAACCAAACAACAGAAGGTTTCCCAGGCTATTCCTCCCAGAATAAGACAGGAGACACTCTGACAACAAAGGAATATCATCAGAGTCCCACCAGAAGTGGCCAGGAGAGGCATTCTCCTCCTCTGAAGATGTCATTGTCTGCTTTCTACCAAGAGTTACCAAGGCAAGCAGAGGGGCCAACAGGAGAGGACCAAGTACAGCAGGTGGCCAGTCCTAAAGCCTCTTTGTCCTCTTTCCTCCCCTACCCAGAGCCAAGGGTTGGGGAAGAAGGGGAGAGAGAAAGTGCAGTCCCAGCAACCAGGTTGATGGAAATAACATAGAAAAGTTCCAGAAAACTAAAAAGCTAAAACAAACTTTAGCTCAAATGATTCTGATATTTTTGCAGCTAAGGATTAATAAAATAAACTGGCACAGATGGTAGGATTGATATGTGGGGCTAAAAAACAGTCTCTGTAAAAGATTTTATCTGGAAACTAAGATGTCCAGTAGGGTTGATAGCAGTGAAAGCCCCTAACCTTTATTTTAAACACAGGCAGATTGAGGTTAACATGAAACACAATTTTATTTGTATATAGAAAGCAAGAAAGAGACATTGGTCTATATAAAGCTCTAAACTAAAATTTGATTTTTCAGCTAAGGTGCTTTGGGGGAACACACATAAAAACACTTCCAAATAAAACTGAAATATGCTTTTGAGCAACAGTTCAGAGTAGTAGGCCCCCTAGCTGTATCAAGACTTTACTCTTACAGGCCAAAGCTTAAATATGAAAGCAGACCATTTCACTGAATTAAGACAGGATTCAGAGTCTTGGGGATGTCAAGAAAATTTTTGGCCAAGAAAAGCAATGAAAAACTTTGGAAAGTTCTCCAACCATCCATATCTCAACCAATAAGTAAAATAAGTTCTTTAGTTCTCTGAAACTAAGCTAGGGAAGAAAAAGCAGTGATAGAGAGGAGAAAAATTACTCCATCAACATTTGAAAGAAAACAGAAGTCAGATGCTACATACTAAATGTCTGTATGTTGTACCCCCAAAATTCATGTTGAAATCCTAACCCACAATGTGACAGTGTTTGGAGGGGAGGCCTTTGGGAGGTGATGAGGCCATTGAGGTGGAATCCTCATAAATGAGATTAGTGACCTTATAAAAAACACTCCTGAGAGCTCCGTTATCTCTTCTTCCATGTGAGGTTATAGTAAGCAGACAGCCATCTATGAACCAGGAAGTGAGTTCTCATCAGAAACTGAATCTCTCAGCATCTTGATCTTGGATTTTCCAGCCTCCACAATTGTGACAAATAAATTTTTGTTGTTTAAGCCACCCAGCCTAAGTTATTTTTGTTACAGCAGCCCAAAGGGACTAAGACATCAGATATGACAAATCAGTTAAAGATTAAAGTAGGAATGTAAAATGAAACATCCCATATGGAGATCTGTGTAATCAGTCAAGTAACCATGTCTTTTCACCTTCCTTTTTTTTTTAGTTTTTTAAAAGGTTTTATTTATTTGTTTTTTATAATTTATTTTGGTATCATTACTCTACAATTACATGTGCAATATTATGGTTGTTAAACTACCCCCTTCATCAGCACCTTCCTTTTTGAAGATAAAATTCCCCCACAAATGACCTGCTCTATAAAGAATAGGGTAAAAATTGGTCCTTACAAAAGCCAGTTAGAAATCCCAGGAAGAGAATTCCGCTAATACTACTCAGATATTTTTTTTTGGTATCATTAATGTACAATTATTTGAACAATAGTATGGTTACTAGACTCCCCCTATTATCAAGTCTCCACCACATACCCCATTACACTCACTGTTCATCAGCGAAGTAAGATGCTAAAGAATCATCACTTGTCTTTTCTGTGTTATACTGACTTTCCCATGTCCCCCCACCTGCTACATATGTGTGCTAATCGTAATGCTCCTTTTTATCCCTCCCTTCCCAACCATCTTCCCAAGTCCCTTTCCCTTTCGTAACTGTTAGTCCATTCTTGGGTTCTGAGAGTCTGCTGCTGTTGTGTTCCTTCAGTTTTTTCTTTGTTCTTATACTCCACAGATGAGTGAAATCATTTGGTACTTGTCTTTCTCCTCATGGCTTATTTCACTGAGCATAATACCCTCTAGCTCCATCCATGTTGTTGCAAATGGTAAGATTTGTTTTCTTATGGCTGAATAATATTCCATTGTGTATATGTACCACTTCTTCTTTATCCATTCATCTACTGATGGACACTTAGGTTGCTTCCATTTCTTGACTATTGTAAATAGTGCTGCAATAAACATAGGGGTGCATCTCTCTTTTTCAAACTGGGCTGCTGCATTCTTAGGGTAAATACCTAAGAGTGGAATTCCTGGGACAAATGGTATTTCTATTTTGAGTTTTTTGAGGAACCTCCATACTGCTTTCCACAATGGTTGAACTAATTAACATTCCCATCAGCAGCGTAGGAGGGTTCCCTTTTCTTCACATCCTCGCCAACATTTCTTGTTGTTTGTCTTTTGGATGGTGGCCATCCTCACTGGTTGGAGGTGATATCTCATTGTGGTTTTAATTTGCATTTCTCTCATGATTAACGATGTGGATCATCTTTTAATGTGCCTGTTGGCCACCTGAATTTCTTCTTTGGAGAAGTTTCTGTTCAGCTCCTCTGTCCATTTTTTAATTGGCTTATTTGATTTTTGTTTGTTGAGGTGCGTGAGCTCTTTATATAATTTGGATGTCAACCCCTTATCAGATATGTCATTTATGAATATATTCTCCCATACTACAGGATGTCTTTTTGTTCTACTGGTGGTGTCCTTTGCTGTAGAAGCTTTTTAGTTTGACATAGTCCCACTTGTTCATTTTTGCTTTTGTTTCCCTTGCCTGGAGAGAATTGTTCAGGAAGAAGTTGTTCATGTTTATGTTCAAGAGATTTTTTCTCATGTGTTTTTATAAGAGTTCTATGGTTTCATGACTTACATTCAGGTCTTTGATCCATTTCAGGTTTGCTTTTGTGTATGGGGTTAGATAGTAACCAGTTTCATTCTCTTACATGTAGCTGTCCAGTTTTGCCAACACCAGTTGTTGAAGAGGCTGTCATTTCCCCATTGTATATCCATGGCTCATTTATCATATATTAATTGATCATATATGCTTGGGTTTATATCTGGGCTCTCTACTCTGTTCCATTGGTTGATGGGTCTGTTCTTGTGCCAGTACCAAATTGTCTTGATTACTGTGGCTTTGTAGTAGAGCCTGAAGTCAGGGAGTGTAACTCCCCCAGCTTTATTCTTCCTTCTCAGGATTGCTTTAGCAATTCGGGGTCTTTTGTGGTTCCAAATGTATTTTAGAACTATTTGCTCTAGTTCATTGCAGAATGCTGTTTGTATTTTCATAGGAATTGCATTGAATCTGTAGATTGCTTTAGGCAGGATGGCCATTTTGACAATATTAGTTCTTCGTATCCATGAGCATGGGATGTGTTTCCATTTATTGGTATCTTCTTTAATTTCTCTCATGAGTGTCTTGTAGTTTTCAGAGTATAAGTGTTTCACTTCTTTGGTTAGGTTTATTCCCAGGTATTTTATTCTTTTTGATGTAATTGTGAGTGGAATTGTTTTCCTGATTTCTATTTCTGCTATTTCATCATTAGTGTATAGGAATGTAACAGATTTCTGTGTATTAATTTTGTATCCCATAACTTTGCTGAATTCAGATATTAGATCTAGTAGTTTTGGAGTGGATTCTTTATGGTTTTTTATGTACAATATCATGTCATCTGCAAACAGGATCAGTTTGACTTCTTCATTGCTAATCTGGATGTCTTTTATTTCTTTGTGTTGCCAGATTTCCGTGGCTAGGACCTCCAGAACTATGTTTAATAAAAGTGGCAAGAGTGGACATCCTTGTCTTGTTCCCGATCTTAAAGGAAAAGCTTTCAGCTTCTCGCTGTTAAGTGTGATGTTAGCTGTGGGTTTGTCATATATTGCCTTTATTATGTTGAGGTACTTGCCCTCTATACCCATTTTGTTGAGAGTTTTTATCATGAATGGACGTGGAATTTATCGAATGCTTTTTAAGTATCTATGGAGATGATCGTGTGGTTGTTGATGTAGTGGATGATGTTGATGGATTTTCAAATATTGTACCATCATTGCATCCGTGGGATGAATCGCACTAGATAATGATGGATTATCTTTTTGATGTATTTTTGAATTTGGTTTGCTTATATTTTGTTGAATATTTTTGCATCTGTGTTCATCAGGGATATTGGTCTATAATTTTCTTTTTTTGTGGTATCTTTGCCTGGTTTTGGTATTAGAGTAATATTGGCCTCATAGAATGAGTTTGGAAGTATTCCCTCCTCTTTTACTTTTTGGAAAACTTTAAGGGGGATGGGTATTAGGTCTTCACTAAATGTTTGATAAAATTCAGCAGTGAAACCATTGGTGCAGGCGTTTTGTTCTTACGTAGCTTTTGATTACCAATTCAATTTCTTTGCTGGTAATCGGTCTGTTCAGATTTTCTGTTTCTTCCTGGGTCAGCCTTGGAACGTTGTATTTTTCTAGAAAGTTGTCCTTTTCTTCCAAGTTAACCAGTTTGTTAGCATATAATTTTTCATAGTATTCTCTCATAATTCATTGTATTTCTGTGGTGTCTATAGTGATATTTCCTTTCTCATTTCTGATTCTGTTGATGTGTGTAGACTCTCTTTTTTTTCTTGATAAGTCTGGCTAGGGGTTTATCTATATTGTTTATTTTATCAAAAAACCAGCTCCTGCTTTCATTGATTCTTTCTATTGTTTTATTCTTCTCAATTTTGTTTATTTCTGTTTTAATCTTTATTATGTCCCTCCTTCTACTGACTTTGAGCTTCGTTTGTTCTTCCTCTTCTAGTTTCATTAATTGTGAGTTTAAAGTGTTCATTTGGGATTGTTCTTCTTTCCTGAGGTAGGCCTGTTGCTATATATTTCCCTCTTAGCCTGGCCTTTGCTTGCATCCAACAGATTTCATGGTGTTGAATTATTGTTGTCATTTGTCTCCATATATTGCTTGATCTCTGTTTTTATTTGGTCATTGATCCATTGATTATTTAGGAACATGTTATTAAGCCTCCATGTATTTGTGGGTTTTTTCGTTTTCTTTGTGTAATTAATTTCTAGTTTCATACCTTTGTGATCTGAGAAGCTGGTTAGTACAATTTCAATCTTTTTGAATTTACTGAGGTTCTTTTTGTGGCCTAGTATATGATCTGTTCTTGAAAATATTCCATGTGCACTTGAGAAGAATTTGGATCCTGTTGCTTTTGGATGGAGTGTTCTGTAGATGCCCATTAGGTCCATCTGTTCTAATACATCGTTCAGTGCCTCTGTCTCTTTGTTTTCTGTCTGGTTGATCTGTCCTTTGGAGTGAGTGGTGTGTTGAAGTCTCCCAAAATGAATGCATTGCAGTCTATTTCCCCCTTTAATTCTGTTTGTATTTATTTCACATATGTAAGTGATCCTGTGTTGGCTGCATAGATATTTATAATAGTTATATCCTCTTGTTGGACTGACCCCTTTATCATTATGTAATGTCCTTCTTTGTCTCTTGTGACTTTCTTTGTTTTGAAGTCTATTTTGTCTGATACAAGTACTGCAACTCCTGCTTTTTTCTCCCTATTAGTTGCATGAAATATCTTTTTCCATCCCTTTACTTTCAGTCTATGTATGTCTTTGGGTTTGATATGAGTCTCTTGTAGGCAGCATCTAGATGGGTCTTGTATTTTTATCCATTCAGTAACTATGTCTTTTGATTGGTGTATGCAGACCATTTACATTTAGGGTAATTCTCGATAGGTATGTACTTACTGCCACTGCAGGCTTTAAATTCATGATTACCAAAGGTTCAAGGGTAATACCCTTACTATCTTACAGTCTAATTTATCTCACTTTGTATGCTACTATAAACACAACCTAAACACAACCTCAAGGTTCTTTTTGGTTTTTTCCCCCCTTTTTCTTCTCCATTCTATGCAGGTTATGAATCACATTCTGTACTCATTTTCTATCCCTTGGGTGACATCTATTTAGTCTTAGGCATACTTCCATGTACAGCAGTCCCTCCAAAATGCACTGTAGAGGTGGTTTGTGGGTGGTAAATTCTCTCAGATTTTGCTCATCTGAAAATTGTTTAATCCCTCCTTCAAATTTAAATGATAACCTTGATGGGTAGAGTATTCTTGGTTCAAGCCCCTTCTGCTTCATTACATTAAATACATCATGCCACTTCCTTCTGGCCTGTAAGATATCTGTTGAGAAATCTGATGATAGCCTGATGGATTTTCCTTTGTATGTGATCCTTTATCTCTCTCTAACTGCTTTTAAAAGTTTGTATTTATCCTTGATCTTTGCCATTTCAATTATTATATGTCTTGACGTTGTCTTCCTTGCATTCCTTGTGTTGGGAGATCTGTGCACTTCCATGCCTTGAGAGACTATCTCCTTCCCCAGATTGGAGAAGTTTTCAGCAATTACCTCCTCAATGTCACTTTCTATCCCTTTTTTCTCACTTCTTATTCTGGTACCCCTATAATGCGAATATTGTTCTGATTGGATTTGTCACACAGTTCTCTCAATATTCTTTCATTCTTAGAGATTCTTTTTTCTCTCTGTGCCTCAGCTTCTTTGTATTCCTCTTCTCTAATTTCTATTCCATTTCTTCTACTACATCTAATCTGCTTTTAAATCCCTTCATTGTATGTTTCATTTCAAATATGGAATTTCTTTTTTTTTTTCAGCTTTTATTTTTATTTATTTATTTTTAATATAATTTATTTTATTATCATTAATTTACAATTACATGTGCAATATTACGATTATTAAACTACCCCTTCATCAGGTCCCCCCCACCAACCCCATTACACTCACTGTCCATCAGTATAGAATCACTACTTGTCTTCTCTGAGTTGTACTGCCCTCCCCGTGCCCCCCCTACATTACATCTGCTAATCGTAATGCCCCCTTTTCCCTCTTATCCCTCCCTTCCCGCCCATTTTCCCCAGTCCCTTTCCCTTTGGTAACTATTAGTCCGTTCTTGGGTTCTGTGAGTCTGCTGCTGTTTTGTTCCTTCAGTTTTTTCTTTGTTCTTATACTCCACATATGAGTGAAATCATTTGATACTTGTCTTTTTCGGCTTGGCTTATTTCACTGAGCATAATACCCTCTAGCTCCATCCATGTTGTTGCAAATGGTAGGATTTGTTTTCTTCTTATGGCTGAATAATATTCCATTGTGTATATGTACCACATCTTCTTTATCCATTCATCTACTGATGGACACTTAGGTTGCTTCCATTTCTTGGCTATTGTAAATAGTGCTGCAATAAACATAGGGGTGCATCTGTCCTTTTCAAATTGGGCTGCTGTATTCTTAGGGTAAATTCCTAGGAGTGGAATTCCTGGGTCAAATGGTATTTCTATTTTGAGTTTTTTGAGGAACCTCCATACTGCTTTCCACAATGGTTGAACTAATTTGCATTCCCACCAGCAGTGTAGGAGGGTTCCCTTTTCTCCACATCCTCGCCAACATTTGTTGTTGCAGATATGGAATTTCTTAATGATTAAATCTCCATCTTAAATTCATTCCTGAGTTCTTGAATATTTTTCTGTACCTCCATAAGCATGTTTATGATTTTTATTTTGAACTCTCTTTCAGGAAGATTGGTGAGTTCAATTTCATTTGGCCCCTTTTCTGGGGCTTGTGAGATTTTGGTCTGATCCATATTTTTTTGATGTTTCCTATTTGTATGTGGAGCCCTCTAGTGCCCAGAAGCTCCAGTCTTGAGCCGCTCAGCCCCTAGAGTGAGCTTGGGGGTTGTAGGGGAGCAGCGCTGGTGCCTGGGAGGGCGGAGGGAAGAGCTGTTTCCTGATTCCCATCTGCAGTGCCTGTCTCCAGTATCAGAGGCACTGGGCCAAGCACAAAAGTGTAAACCTCTGTGCTTTGCGGTCTCTAGCTGTTGTAGGCAGGGCCTCCCTCTGACTGGCCTGATGCCAGCACAGTGACTGAGGGTTTGTGAGCCAGTGCACCTGGCCAGGAGGAAGGTGTAGCAGGCTGCGTATCACAGTGAGGGGCCTCAGATGGAGCACCTGAAGCTCCTCAAAGTTCCCAACCTGCTGGGCAGAGCGCACCCAGACAACCTTGTCCCCCTATCCCTTCTCCCGCACAGCAAGCTCTGTGCAAACCCCGCCCCTTCAGCAGCCCACTGCTGCTAGGAAGCCTCTCAGACCGCCTGCCTTTCCCTTGTTCTAGAGCGGCCAGATGTGGATCCCATCCTCCACAAACGGCTGGAATCTCAGTTTCCCAAGCACTCTGCCTGTCCCAGCTCCCCAACCTCCAGAGCAACACACAATGTAGGTTTCTGCTCGCCAAGCAGATCTCCAGGGCTGGGTATTCATCAGTGTCAGGTTGCACCCCCGCCCGGCTCCATTTCTCTTCCTCCCGCCAGGCAGCTGGGGTGGGGGAAGGGCTTGGGTCCCGCTGGATCAAGGCTTTGGTAAGTTACTCTGTTTCCTGAGGTCTGCTCTGTTCGTGAGGTCTGTATGCAGTCTGGTTCAGCCTTCTTTCCTGTTGCTGTTTTAGGGTTAGTTGTGTTAACTATATTTTCGTACTATTTGTCGTGTGTGGAGTTCTCTGTCTGCCCTCTCACACCGCTATCTTGAATCTCCTTCCTGAAACTCTACTCAGATATTTTTAAAACAAAATTTTTAGTTAATAGAATTTTGTGGGATTCATAATGAAAAGGCTTTTTAAAAAAAATCGATTCTACCTTTATAGATAAAGAAGTGTTGATTCAATCAACAAAATTCTGAAGACCACCAAGGCTGCAAGGGCTGAAACCACTATCAACTACTAAAAAGACAACTAGAGCCATGGAGCAGTCTGCTCCCGGGAACATCATGAATATGATATGATGTGCCTCCTCCAGCTACCTCCTATATGGTTTCTTCCAAATGTCTTTGTCTTAATTTTGTTACTGTGAAATATAGGAACTAAATCTTTAAAATTGTAAAGAATCTATATCTTCTACAGACTTTTTGTTAAAGGATCAGTTTATATAATTCACTGGAATAAAGTTGAGAGGACTTTTTTTCTGACTTTTTTCCTTGATTATAAAAATAGTACATGCTCAATATAAAAAGCAATACAAAATATATAAAGAAGAAAACAAAATTAACAACTCTTGGGATGTACTGTACAACATGTACAATGGTGGTTATATTTAACACTGCTGTCTGATATATTTGAAAGCTGTTAAAAGATTAGATCCACAAGGACAAAAACTTTTTTTTGTAGTTATATGAGATGTTGCATATTAACTATACTTACTGTAGTAATCATTTCACAATACATGAAAGTCAAGACATTATGCCGTACACCTTAAATTTAAACATTGTTGTTGCCAGTTATATCTCAATAAAACAGGGGGAAACCTAATTTTCTAGACTAATTGACTGGACTAATTAACACTACCTTTTTAGAAAGATGTACTCAATTACACTCTAATCAGCCATGTGTAAGGCTTGGTTCACCAGGTCCTTGAAAGAACTGATTCCTAACAAATTTGTGAGTACACTTCTGCTTCCAGCTTTGTATAACTAGATTATATAGTGAAATCTTCTAGCAGAGAACCAGAAAAGCTATATGAAATATGTTAAAAGAAATATTTTAAAGATATGAGACCTATTGAGAAAATGAAACTTGCAGGACAAAGATATGGAAGAAGACAGAAGCCAAGGCAATACAAACCCACAATTTAGGGCCACTTTTATATTTATAGCTGTTAGTTATGTTGAAAGTAAAAGTGGAAGCTAAGAATCTGAGAAAAATAGCAGAGCTTTCAGTATCTCAAGCTGAGGAGTCAAAACTTGGAAATGATCAAGGGGAGGGATTCTCATAAATACCCAAGGCTTTCAGGATTGGGAGCCTAAAAGGCCCAAGGCAGAAGGGTGAACCACAGACTTTAAGTACTTTACAAATACTTAAATCCACTTTGCTTAGATTAAGCTTATCAGCCCCCCTATCCTAAATGCCTAAAGAAGCAAAGTAAATCCTCTTGAAGGAAGACAGCATAATCCGGAGCCACAAATTCTCTCTACCATTTTTCATACAAAATGTCTGACATTGTCTCACCAGAGGGGATTTCAGCTCTGGGCAGTCCACTCTGGATTTGGTGAGACTGAATAACAACAATGGAACACTGCAGGTAAAAGGGTTTATACTAAGCTTTATTCTTATGGCAGCAGGTAGAGGGCTGGAATCACATCTGCATCCGGCAAGTCTGCAATCCATCTCTGTCTCTGCCTCCAGGAGCCCTGGGGAGAGAATGGGGTGGAGCTCTTCATACAGCAACGCAGACAAGAATGGCTCATTGCCAACAAGTGTATAAGCATGTGCCTATGCAGTAGGCCAATTACATCATTGCAGGAGCCCAGTAGGCAAGTAGATTAGGGTCAGGTGAGGATCCCAGCCATGGGAACGGTCAATTTTCCCTACACATTCAATTTTTAAAAACTAAGTATACAAGAAGATAAGGTGAGAGAGAAAGAAACAAGAAACAGAGTGACAAAAAAATACAGATATTACAGATATCAGAGATAGATTGCTATGGTCAAGAAATTAACAAGATGCAAAGTTAAAACTAGAAAATATAAAAAGGAATCAAATTAACATCCTAGAACTAAAAAATAACTTAAAACTCTGTAGATAAACAACCCCAAACAATTCAAACATCCATCAACAGATGCAAGGATAAATAACATGTGACACTTTATTCAGTGTAGTCTTTAGAATTAAAAAGAAAGTATTGATACATGGTACAACATTAATGAACCTTGAAAACATTGTGCTAAGTGAAATAAGCCAGCCACAAAGGCCACAGCTGTGTGATTCCATTTATATAAAATGTCTAGAACAGGCAAATCTACAGAGACAGAAAATAGACAAGTCCACTTGAAGTTCCAGAGGGAGAAAATAGAGAAAAAGTAAAAATTGGAAGAAATGATGACCATGATTGTCCAAATCTGAAAAAAATACCATGAATGTTTCAAAACAAAGAATGTTATGCCACAGATTCAAGTTCTATTAGTTATAATAAAGATACATAGAAGGAAGCCACACCTACAAACACCACACTTAAACTTCTGAAACTAAAATCAAGGAAAAATTATAAATGCAAGGAGAGAGAAATTCTCCTTATAAAAAAGAAGACATTTTTCAATCAAATAAAATTGAGAAAATTCATCAAAGCAGATTCACACTAAAGGAAATACTGAAGTGTGTTCTTTAAGCTGAAGGAAGATGATCCCTCAATGAAGCAAGGAGATGCCAAACTAACAAAGGAAAGAACCAGTGAATACATGGGTAAATATAAAAGAATATTGATTCTATGAAACAATAATATTAATATATTTTAGGATTTAAAATATATAGAATCAAAATATATGGCAATATCATATAAGTTGATAGGGTAAATGGAAATAAATATATTGAAGCCCTGATACTATCTGGGGAGAGGTAAAGGCAATAATTTACTTTACTTTTAGTAAGTCAAGAATTTAAGGTAGCCACTCAAAGAATAGTAAAGAATATAAGAAGGAAAATTTAAATTATGAAATTTGAAATTAATACAAAGAAGTCAATAAAGGTTTGAAAAAGAAACACAGCAGTGGGAAAATAGCTTTTATTGAAACATATCAGTAAATACAGTACATCTATATAATCACTAAATTGAAGTATAAAGATTTGTAAAAAGAATGACAGAAGTAAAAGGACACGTAAAAAATTCACAATCATGAGAGACTGAAACATACCCATACCTCTCAATAATTGAAGAACAGACAGACATTGAATCAGAAAGGATATAGATATTGTAGGTAAAACTGCGATGTTTCCAGAATCTCTTGCCTGGCCTTAGTGCATCCCCATATCAGTAGGTGTTTCCAAGGGGTGGAGAGAAGTAGTCCATCTTCATATCAATAGGTAATTACAAAGGCAAGCAAGGGTTTATATGGAATGGAGAGGTTGGGTGGAGCTCTCTTCTTCTGCAGCCAGATGGAAAGAGATGTGGGATGACTGCTTGTAAGAAATAAATGGGTTTCTTAAACTTTATTTCTCCCTTTGACTGATTTTGGGTTCAAAGGTACTTTGCCCCAGGATTTTCCACCCAGAGATACATCTGGCATTAGTCGGCAGGATCTTTGAACCTGGTATCTGCCTACATGGGTGCGACCCTTGGGCGGGCTGCCTTGAGGGATGGTGGGGAAGCCCCAGTGGCTATAGCAGTAGAGGGTGAAGCTTCACTCAGGAACCCCCTATATGTGGGGCATCCATTTGGGGAGCCCCTAGTGGGGAACTGGTGTAGGGTAAAGCACCTCCTAGAGGGGTGGGGCCTTGCCCAAAATGGAAGAAGGATGCAGACACTGGAAGCTACAGAATTAGCCCTCCATCAGATAGAAGACTGCTTAGAGGCCCCGAATGGCCATGTAACAGCAGGCACTATAGGTTCTCTTTTCCTCGAGATAGTGGAAAATGTTATCGAGGAGAGAGGGAAGGTTATTGAGGAGAGAGAGAGGATTATCGAGGAGATAAAGGGAGTCTGGCAGGAGAGAGACAACACTTCAGCAATGCTTCGAGGAGCAGGGTGATGACCTATGGGATGCCCTTAAGGAAAAGAGCCAGTTACTGAGAAGATGGGTCGTGCTCCTGGAAGATGCCTTAGCAGCAGCAAGGAAGGAGGCAGCAGGAGAGTCCACACTGAAGGAGGTTGTGGGGGAGGGGGAGGAAATAACAGTTTATTCAGTCTCAAAGATGGTAAAGGAGATATCTGGAGAGGATGAGGGGGTGTGGCCAAGGGCTGATCTATTGCTGAGGCCACCACCCAAGCCATCCTATATTAAAGGCCCATCGGTTGTAATTAAGAAAGCAAAAATGCAATAACTGAGGGCTCCTCAAGGGGAGGAGCCACCCCCTCCCCAAGTTGTGGAACACTCTATGCCCACGCCTATACACAGGATGCACTGGTGGACATGAGTGTCAGGTTTCGGTAGACGTCGAAGGAAGAACCTCTGCCTACATGGCTTTTGTGTCTCTGGGATTTGAGGGTGGAAAACACTGCTATTTCAGAGTCTGAAATGGATAGACTGGCTTCCCTGATGACTCACCCTTCCCTCCATCAGTGGTTGCAAAGTGCCCATCACACCTCAGGTAATCGGGCACTTCTGGATTGGCTGACAGTAACCATCAGTGTAGTTTGGTCTAATCAGGGTGATTTACCATACTTACTCACTAGCTGGAAAACATGCAGAGCTCCAGCAGGTGTTACAGGAGCTGGGCATGAAAAATATCATCTATAATATGGACCCCCAGGGCCCTGATGAGGAGGTGTTCACTGTAGGAATGAGAAATCTGGTGCTGCATACAGCTATCCCAATCTCTCTTTGGGTCCCTAGTGACTATTCTTGCCCCCACATAGGGCGACCCATAAGTGAGGATACTCGTACTTTAGCAGATCTGGGGGAGGTTGAAACAGTAAGAGCACAGAAGGAAGTAGGGGCTATGACTGAAAGGAGAGGTGCTAAGGGCCCTGTGAAGGTCTCGAGGACCCAGATGTGGGTTGATTTGATAAAGGCTGGGGTAGTGAAAGAAAAACTTGATGGGCAGCCTAATAGGATCTTGTTAGAACTGTGGCACCAATTAAAGCCAGAGCAGCAGTTCCAGCTGCTGAGATCCAGGACACGGAAACCGGGGTCAACCCCCCACGTCTGGTCTGTGTCCCTGCAAGACTTCCTCATGGACAGAATACAGGCTCTGCCTGGGCCCTCATCACCCACAGGATGACAGTTGGACATCATGGTTCAGCTGAAAGGAGGGTCAAGGCCCCCACCATGGGGGACCTGGTGGGGAAAAGAGGCCACATGTAGAATTAGCAATTCATTTGTCCCCTGTGAATATACAACATGTCCTGGCACTGTTGAACACAGGAGCTGAATGTTCTATGATTTATGGCAACCCTGAGAATTTTCCTGGTACACCTGCTGTGATAGATGGTGATAGGGGTCAGGCAATTAGAGTGAATAAAGCCCAAATCCCTTTGGGAATAGGGCCTTTAACCCCAAAGGAGTATACTGTGTACATTTCTCCAATTCCTGTATATAATTCGGAGGTAGATATCCTGCAGTGCCTGTGGTTACAGACCACTATAGGTGAGTTCAGACTGAGGGTATGTATGATAAAGACGGTTCTGAGAGGACATGCTAAGCACCCACCTGTACCTCTGCCTGTACCTAGGCAAGTGACAATTACTAAGCCCTGTAATTGCCTGGGGGCACAAGGAAATTTGAAAAACTCTGCAGGAGTTGGAGAAGATGAGCATAATAAAGCATACTCATAGTCCTTTTAATTCCCCAGTGTGGCCAGTGCAAAAGCCAGGTGGCTCCTGAAGTATGACCATGGATTACAGGGAGTTGAATAAAGTCACACCCACTTTGCATGCTGCTGCCCCCTCTATAGCAGCCCTTAAGGACAAACTAAGTCATGAACTAGGAACATGTCATAATTTGTGGACCTTGCTAAAGCGTTCTTTTCTATTGACAAAACACAGAAAAGTCAGGAGCAGTTTTCCTACAGATGGAATGTCCAGCAGTGGACATTCACTGTCCTTCCACAGGGATACCTCCAGAGCCCCACCATCTGTCATGGACTTGTAGCCCAGGATTTGGCTACATGGAAGAAACTGTGAACAGTGCACCTGTACCATCATATTAATGATATCATGCTGATATCTGATTCTCTTTCATGTCTAGAAGGTACAGCACCTAGACTGCTGCAACATCTACAGGAGAAAGGATGGGGTGTGAACAGTACCAAAGCTCAGGGACCTGGTTTGTCTGTCAAATTCATGGGGGTCATCTGATCAGGTAAGACGAAAGTTATACCAGAAGCAGTTATAGATAAAGTCCAAGCCTTTCCTACCCCTACAACTGTGTCATTGTTACAGGAGTTTTGGGGTCTTCTAGGCTACTGGAGAGTATTTATCCTGCACTTGGCACAAATTCTTAAGCCCTTGTACTGGTTGGTACAAAAGGGCTTCAGGTGGGACTGGGATGAGACAGGTGCATCTGCCTTTACTACAGCAAAACAGGCAGTCAAGGCTGTGCAGACCTTGAGTGTGATAGACCCATCAAGGCCCTGTGAGCTGGACGTTCATGTCACTGAAGACGGTTATGGCTGGGGTCTCTGGCAGCAGCTTGAACAAACTCGCCAACCTATTGGATTCTGGTCACAACTCTGGAAAGGGGCAGAGGTATGATACACCTTGATAGTAAAACAATTAGCTGCTGTGTATCACGCCTTGCTGGCTACAGAACCCATCACTGGAATGGCCTCGATAAAGGTTATAACCACTTATCCCACCTTGGGGTGGATACAAGACTGGACCCAAAAGCCAAAGAGTGGTGTGGCACAAATGCCTATGCTGGCCAAGTGGGGTGCTTACCTACAGCAGCATAGAACCCTCTCTAGTAGCCCCTTGAATGAAGAACTCCAATGCTTATTGGAGCCAGTGCTATATACTAGTGAAAAGCTGGAAGAACTTGCTTTGGAACCCTTAGTAGCAGATAATCCCTATCGGGAAGGAAGAGCCCCTATACCCGAAGATGCATGGTACACAGACAGCTCCAGCCATGGGCAGCCCCTGATATGGAGGGCCATAGCTTTCCATCCTAAGACTGAGACAATATGGATGGAAGATGGTGAGGGGAAGAGCAGTCAATGGGCAGAGTTGTGGGCAGTGTGGCTTGTGATTACCAGGAGCCCTCCCCAGTAGTTGTCTGCACTGGCAACTGCGCTATCAGGCATGACCTTGTGGCTACCAACATGGTACTATGCCAGCTGGCTGGTTGGTCACCAACCCCTTTGTGGGCAAGAATTGTGGCCAGACTTATGGGCCTGTGGTCAGACTAAAACAGTTACAGTATACCATGTGACATATCATTTGCCACTGGCATCCCCAGGAAATGATGAAGCAGATAAATTGGCCCAGATACACTGGCTAAAAGGAAAGCCTCCTCTGATATAGCCCAATGGTTCCATCAGCATTTGTTTCATGCAGGGCAAAAGACAATGTGGGCTGTAGCCCATTGGTGGGGCTTTCCTCGGACCTTTGAAGAAGTCAGCAGAGCCTGGCAAGAGTGCATCGTATGCTCCAAAAGGGACTTACTTACACCGAGTTCCACAGCAACATGGGACAATAACTAGGGGGCTGTTACCCCTTGTCAGGTGGCAAAGAGACTATATTGGGCCTTTGCCTGTATCAGAAAGGTACCAATATGCCATGACTTGTGAGGACACAGCTACTGGACTTCTGGTTGCTTTTCCTATATGTTGTGCAGACCACAATCAAAAGAGGTCTGGAGCATCTCTTTGCAGCCTATGGCTGACCACAGGTAATTGAGAGTGATCAAGGCACCTATTTTACTGGACATGCACTATAAGAATGGGTGCCACAGTTGGGAATAAAATGGAAGTTTCATGTGCTATACAATCCTACTGCAGCAGGCATGATAGAGAGGTACAATAGTTTGTTAAAATCTGGTCTGAAGTCAGATACCAATAGTCTGCGGGATGGCCAGCCCACTTACAGACAGTGCTATGGCATTTGAATGAGAGATCCCGAAAGGGATCCCTGAGCCCCATAGACATGCTAACACATATTGCTGCCTCCCCTATACGACTGCAAGTACAAACCAAGGAAGAATCGTTGAAGCCGAGGTTGGGCCACCAGAATAATATCTTGCTGCCAGCACCAACTGCACTAAACTCCTGAGTCCCCATTGAGTGGATGTGGCCTTGGACCTTTTGACACATGGGCCAAAGATGGTTGGCCCTCCTGAAACCTTTGGGACAAGGCCTGGAAGCTGGTCTCCTGTGTATTCCTGGAGTAACAGCAAAGTGACCTCCAAAGATCACAGTAGTATATCCTGAATAGCCAGAAGGTAGGAGCATCTTACCAGGGAGTTTTATTTTATCTTCATGGCTAGTGCCTGAACCTCCCAGAACACTATATATACACCCCTCAGTAACTCCCATGGGGAGAGTGGTAAAGGTATGGTATACTAGACCTGAACCGGACCCCTTCCTGCTACAGTCCTATCACAGGACTACTCTCTTGCATGCAACCTACCTGCTGGACAAGATTTGCCTATGTTGGTGTCATTAAAGCATGTGTCTTATCACCCCCAAGGTCTTTGTGGATTCTGCACACAGCCTAGCAAAAAAAACTGTTAATCGCCACGGTGCATGGAGGTCCCTATCCATACCACTTTTAAGGTGGATCATGAACTCATCTAAGTAAAACTGATTTTGAAGATAGCTGAAATAACCTCCTCTGGCTTGAGGATTATTATAATTTTTGTTAGCCATATCAAAATCTTGTGTCTTGACTTTTGTTGTTATCTCTGTGTTGTTGTTATCCTTTGTTGTTATTGTGGAATCTGGTTACAATGCTCCAGCTTTCTCAGTCAGGAACCATTGCAGAAGACTGAAATGTATACATTGTGAGGCGAGAATCCTGGAGGGGTGGAGTGTAGGTAAAGTGAAGGTTCCTATGGCCAGGATCCTCACCTGAACCTCAAATACTTTATGATGTAGCTGGCCTGCTGCTAGGCTACTGCTTCCACACCCGTAGGCAATTAGCTATTGTTGACTGAGTCAGTATCTAGAGAGCTCTGCCCAGTGCTCTGGGCGGAGGCAGAGATGAAGAAGGATTACAGACCTGCAGACTTTTGGATGCAGACATAATTCTAGTGCTCGACCTATTGCTGGGAGAACAAGATGGGTGACAAACCCTTTCACCCCAAGAACATTACATTGTCATTCCTCAGTTTCACTGAATCCTTAGTGAACTTGCCTGGGGCTGAAACCCACTGGCATACAATCAGCCATTCCCATCAAATATTTAAACATAAATTACATCAGACTGCAAAATTCTGTAGAGTATTAAAAGGGGGAATACTTCCCAACCCATTTTATGAGGAAAGTATAACAATGAAACCAAAACTTGCCAAAGACATTACAATAAAAGAAAATAAGTTGTGAAAACAAAACAAAACCAGTCTTTCAGCTGGTTCAAAAACAAAGTTCAGCCTCCCGCCAAAACTGGCTATGCAAGAATACAAGATGCATTGTCAGGACAACTGAACCCAAAACAAAACGGACTCAGAGGGCCATATATTGACAGGACACCATACACATACTCACCCTGTGTCCTTGGAAGAACCACAAAATGATGTCTGTCCTCCAAAGCAAAACCAATCACTCATATGGTCCTGCTACTGCTACCAAAACAGCAACAGCTTGACCAATCAGCTGCAACTTCCATCAACCAGTTAAGACTTAAGAAGTTTGCTTCCTCACATAACAGACCCATGTGGGAACCTTGGCAGAAACTTCTATAAAGACAACCTCCTCTCTTTGTTTCCTCAGAACATACTTTTGTTCCATAGCCAATTGTTTTTGCAAGCTGTTTTTTAGTAATAAAGTTCTCCTTAAATTTCCTGTTTTACAGAAAGATTTATTAGTAAGGTCCATCTCTCACATTTACATAGATGCAAAAATCTTACACAAATTTCTGGCAAACCAAATTCAGCAATATAAGACAGGATAACACACAATGATCAGTTTGGATTTAAGAAAAAAAAAAGCAACTCTGATGTAACATTCATGGCCGCCAGAGAGGAGGTGCTTACCTTGCAGGCTGAAGTTGCCCAGTGTAAGAAAGAGTTGAATTCCTGAAGCAGAAGTTCAGTGGCAACTCTTCCAGCAAAGCTGGAGCTGGAGCCAGATCTGGGCCCACAAGGCCTTCTGGACGTTGTGGCTGTCAGGGAAGGCCTGGGGTTCAAGACTACGGCAGTGGACCTGAAGCTAGTGTGGGTGCACCAGGTATGCACACTAGTCCATACCCAGCAGCTCATCATGCTGCACCCCAGGGGTGGGCTAGGATGCCCACTGGTACAGGACCTGAAACTTCCGGGAGGGCCACCACATGACAGAAGGGCACAACCTGGCCCACCAAGGGCTGAAAGGTGAGGGATTTTAGGCCATTGCCCCACCACGGCCTTGATTGCATGCTGCATGCCCAAATCCTTGTGCCAGTCTCAGCCCTAGACTCCGGCTCACCCATAACCTGGAGCTGACTGCTCACTTGGCACCTGGTTCATGACACACAAGTGCTGGCCAGACTGCCAGCCTCTCACATCAGGCCAGTGCCCTGCCATTAAAGATAGAAATCAGCCTACCAGTGGGCCTTGCTATCTCTGCATCTTCCCCTAACACTCCAGCAGAGTGACCAGCTACATCAATGGTACGGTGTTCAGCTTCCTAACTCGGGTGCTATGCTACCTGCAGTCCCTGGAAGTGCTGAAGAGCAAGCACTGCTCTGTGGCCCCTCTCACAGCGGCAGACTGTTGGATGCCTTCAGAGGCATTTCCACATTTCTGCCAAGCCACTTGCCCAGCTGGGCAGCTCTCAAGAGTCACTATAACCAAACTGCAGGACTGCGAGGGCTTCTGTGGCTCCTAAACCACCACCAAGCACTGCTCCCTGCAATCACTGGGCCCAAAGGAGCTGGCTTCTGTCACTAACAATAAGCAACTTTTGGATTCTGGGGTTCCCCTCCTGTTGCTTGATGTAGGGCCTTCTAATCTAAGAAGTAGCCTTTAAATGCATTGCCAAGATGGCTCTCACTGGGTGAGCATGGGGTGGTGCCCAGGCATTTTGGCGGGCTATAACGTTAGTCTACCTGTGTTCCGGGTAGCTCCCTATTGGTGGCGTGAGTCTTTCACGAACGTGATCAGCTCGTGAACGCCGTTTGCTTGCATTATGTGCCTTCCTGTGTGAAGAACTTGTGATTGCTTGACCTTTATGCTGATTGGCCCATGAATGTTATATATATATATATATATATATATATATATATATCATGCTGTTTCCGCAATAAACGAGTTCCTGCTTTGACTGAGCTCCCTGTCGCATCTGTTTGTCTCCGGTTTAGGCCTAGGGGCCGGAGGCTGGTGATCGGGCGGACAGTCGGCACTCACCCTTCCCGGTCCTGCCTTGCCGGGGCGTGTCTCCCCCTTCCCGTTCTCTCCGCAGGTTCGGAGGGGGCTCGGGGAAGGCTAAAAACCCCGACAGCTTGACATCAAGCCTCAATTGGAAGTGGACATCTGTCCCTTGCCTCATTTCCTACACATCCCTTAGAAATGATTGGAATGAAGGCCTGCAGAAAAGCCAGAAACTCCTAGATAGAAGTAATGCAGGAAGGGAAGCAGACACACAAGAAGTGTCTGCTGTCTCCATTTATGTGATTTGTAAACTGGGCAGTGACTCTCAGAAAGCCATAAATATCCTGAACCCTTAACAGCAACCAAGAGTTAAGACTTCTTAACAGTCGAGGATGTTGTGAGGGGCCTCATGGACTGGGCCGCCAACAGCCCACAGCACTGAGGGGGTTGGCATGGTCTGACCCACGAAAGACGTAGATTGCCATGATACCTCAAAGATATATTTACTTCCATTTTTTTAGTAATGTAGAAAAGAGCTTGAGATTCTGTAATATCTATAAATAATGAACTTTTTCTTAAGGGGCTTTTCTACTACAGTTCACTGGTGACTTTTACTTATTGACTGGTTGTAATGCTGTTTCGGAGTATCCTTCTTTTCAGCCCTTGGATAATGTCTTGAACCTAAGACTTTAAATGAAAAGAAATTTTAAACTGCAGCTCATATTGTCATCCTGCTTTTGTTCCACCTACCTCAACTTAAAAATTCTGTAAAGTCTCCATTTTGTGCTGGGAATTGAGGTGTAGTAAACTTAGTGTTACCAAATTGATGATAAATAATATACTTATGGGCAGTATATTGCTTAGTAATACATCGTTTGGGTCTGATTTCTATTCAAATGATAGAATATATCCTACCAAAATACTGCTTTATTATGTGAATTGTTTTGATTATCTGTGTGTGAAGTGGTCATCCATTAAACATTTTGAATTTATATCAAAGTGAGAGCTTTACAGTTTAGCAAGATAAAGGAAACCACCTTTGAAATCAGTCAGTTTCTCTTACAAATTGCTGATATTTCCTCAACATTCCCTTCAGGGTCCACCTTATGTAGCTCATTTTCTAAACTGTATATTTTGGTTTGGCTTGCTTTGGAATAATAAAGTCCAAGTTCCAACTTACCCCCTGACCTCTAATTTACCTTTTCTGTTTTGTTTTAATCTATTTTATTCCAGCATTTTCTAGCAGTGTAAAATTTAAATATTTTTTTTTCTACTTACTAAATAACATTTTTATGAAATGGCCGGTAGTCTGCTGAGATTACAAAATGTACCACAAAATTAGAAGTGGAAATTTGATATGTTAGTGTACACCAGTGATAAAGAACAAACACCTTGCCTTCTCAGAACGGGGTCTGTACTCTCCAGCTAATTATTGCAAGCAAGCCCATTGTTGGCATACATATATATATATATATACTTAAGAGAAGGAATCTCTTAAATGCAGAATCTTTGTATCTCTATTAACAGGTGGGGAGGTGGGGATGGGGGTAGTTTAAAACCACTGTGGGTTGGACAAAACCCACTGCAGGCTATGTTTGTCCTGCTGGTCACTAGTTTGCAACTATTACTGGGCCATGGCCCAGTTCCAAACCCAAATATGGCTTCTCAACACTCAAAAGACCAAAACTCATGAGACAAGTGTTGGTGAAAAGGAAAGTTTGCTTTATTTAGGAAGCCTACAGCTCAGGAAGGTGTGGACTAACATCTCCAAAGTGCCATTCAGAGTGAGAGCGAGATCTTCAAGAAATCAATGTCCCCAGGGCAGACTTGATGGAGTAGTGGAGGCTGCATGCTTCAAAACTGCTTGGGGGAGGGAATGTCCTTTAGTTTCCAGGGGGGTCCAGGTGAAATTCTCGAAACTCAGAAATGCCCGGTTGGAGGGCAACATGGAGGGAGAGATTTAACTTCTTAGCTTGTTTCAAAATGGAATGGGTTAGGCTTTGTTACAGCCTCTAACACAACATCTGGTATGGACTCTTGTTTTGTTAGAAACGGCTGGTAGTTTAACAATCAACTTCAGAATTTGAACGCTGTCTTTAATTGTGGAATATATTGTAACTTTTTCTAATTCTTTGAACAGGTAAGCTTAAAGTACAGTGTACCTTTCTGTTATGAATATGTAACAGGCTTCATTACTGCTCCTCCCAAGGAGTTATGGAAATAAATGACTGAGATCTGGAGGGGAGGGGAAAAAAATCAGTGTATTTTACCACATTAACAGGAAAAAAGATAAAATATGATCATCTCAACAGATTCAGAAATTTAACATCCTCTCATGTAAAAAAACACTTTGTTAACAAAGAATAGAAGGGAATATCCTTTATCTATTAAAGACTCTCTCGCCAAACTTACAGCAATCATTAGTTAGTAGTAAATTGTGGAAAGATTTTGCTCTGAGATTTGAAATAAATAAAAAATGCTTGCTATCACCACTTATATTAATATTTTAATAAAGGTTCTAGCCAGTACAACAAAACCAGAGAAAGAAATACATAAGGATTGAAGAGCAAGAAATAAAACATTTTTCTTTTTTTTTTGCAGAAGGCTAGATTGTATATGTAGGAAATCCAAAGTACAAATAATACAAGCTATTATACAATACAAGCAAATAATACAAGCTAAAATGTAACATGTAACATGTATAAAGTCATTACAGGCTTCATGTAGCCTTATACAGGTTTCATACTGCAGGTACCATTTACATTTAATCATGTAACATTTAACAATTATAAATTATGTAATTGTTACATACCAATTGTGACGGTTAATTTCATGTGTCAGTCTGACTGTGGGTGGGGGCACAGCAGGGGGTATGTGTTCCCAGCCCAGGGCAAATAAACCTGAAGCTGAAATCAGTCAAAGGGGGAAATAAAGTGGGAGAAACCCGTTTATTGCTTACAAGCAGTCGTCTACTCTTGCTCACCCATGTCTCCAGCAACCCCACTTCAAAAGCCCCACCAAACCTCTCCAGTCCAGGTGCACACTCTCTCAATCTCTCTTGTAATCACCTATTGATATGGAGTTGGACTACTTCTCTCCACCCCTTGGAAACACCTATTTATATGAAGATGAACTAAGGCCAGGCAAGAGATTCTGGAAATATTGCAATTTTACCCCACTAGGCTAAAGGATGCAAAGATAACTTGTAAAGCTTTATTTCTGGGTATGTCTGTGTAAGCCTGGGGAGAGGAAATCCCAGGGCAAAATACCTCTAAAAACCGACATCAGTCAAAGGGAGAAATAAAGTTTAAAATCCATTTATTGCTTACAAACTGCAGTCCGGGGCCTTCTCTTTTTCCTGCTTGAGCAGAAGCAAAACTGGCCCTCCCCCTCACCTCTCAGGTACAGATAAGCCCTCAGTTGCCCAGATAATCGCCCATTGAGATGGAGATGAACTTCTCTTCACCCTTGAGGAATGATGCAAATACACTAAAGCCATACATCTTTCCACCTCTGAACACTTATTGATACGCAGATATACTAAAGCCAGGCCAGATATTCTGGATATATTACAATTTTACCCACAGGCCACCCCTCCAGAACTCTAGCCTTACAATTTACTCCTTCCCCCTCTTCCAACCAAACTAATTACACACAATAGCAATAGCAATAAAATCATGATAATCCTCAAACCAGAAGATTCAGCCTATGCAGATTAAGTAAATGTACTTTACAGCACAATCTCTCACTAAGCACAAAGTATGTTTCTACACTTGTTGACTCATTCCTAATAACCATGCTAGATTACTCACAAAACTTTTAACAAACATTAGACAAAGTCAAGCCTCTCTTTAAGCATTTTTTTCTTGACAACAGCAACACAATCTTGATAATTCTCAAGCCAGAGGATTCAGCTAGGTTCAAAGTTCCATGCAGATTAAGTCCAAAGCTCATCCATTCCAGCCATCACAAGGCAGATGCAGCCAGGGGATGCATCCAGGACTGTGGCAGCAAATACCATGATTTTGGCGGGCCAGTTGGCTGTTATTCCAGGAATACACAGAAGGCCAACTCCCAGGCCTTCTCCCCAAGGTGCCAGAAGAGCCAGCCATTGCTGGTCCATGTGTTGAAATGTCCAGGGCCATGTCCATTTTATTCCTAATTGCTGCACCCATCCTTGCAACGCATGTCCAGTAAAGTGGGTGCCTTGATCGGTCTCAATCACTGGCAACTGGCCATAGGCTGCAAAGAGATGCTCTAGCCCCCTCTTGGTGGTTTGCTGATCTGCACAACACGCCGAGCACTCCTTCTGGGCTTGGCTGACTTCTTCAAAGGTCAATGGCAAGCCCCACCGATGGGCCCACTGTTGTCTTTTGCCCCACAGGCAACAAACGTTGATGTAGCCTTTGGGCCACATCAGAGGCAGGCTTTCCTTCTAGCCAACGCACCCGGGCCAGTGCGTCTGCTTCATCATTCCTTGGGGATGCCAAAGGCAAATGGCCAGTCACATGATATACGGTAGGTGTCTGTGCGTGGCCTTGGGCCCAGTCTCTCACCCACCCTGCAGTGGGATAGGCGGTTATTACCTTGGTCGGAGCTGTTCCAGCGATGGACTCCATAGCCAGCAAGGTGAGTGGTACACAGCAGCCAGTTGCTTCTCTATCAAGCTGACCCGGACCTCTGCTCCTTTCCATTGTTGTGACCAGGCTCCAGCCGGCAGTAGAAGCAGCAGCCTCAGGCTCGGGCCACGGGCCGGGTCGGTGTGACCAGCAGCGGTGGTGGTGCCTCCACGACCACGTGAGTGCAGACACACGTCCCTTGGTGCGAGCGCCACTTCTCCCCATCATTTCTAGGGGTGGCCGTCCCAAAGGTCACACCCATTATGGCAATTTTGGGTTCCGAGGAATCCTGTCAACTAACGCCAGGGGTAAGTCTGGGGAGAGGAAATCCCGGGGCAAAATACCTCTAAAAACTGAAATCAGTCAAAGGGAGAAATAAAGTTTAAAATCTGTTTATTGTTTACAAACTGCAGTCTGGGGCCATCTCTCTTTACTGCTCCAGCAGAAGCCAGCAAGCCAGCCAGCCCCCTCCCCTTCACCTCTCAGGTTCAGATACGCCCTCGGTTGCCCAGGTAATTACCCATTGACATGGAGATGAACTTCTCTCCACCCCTGAGGATATGCAAATGATCTAAAGCCAGGCGAGATATTCTGGAAATGTTACAATTTTACCCACAGTCTGTGAAGGTGTTTCCAAAAGAGATTAGCATTTGAATGGTAGACTACTTAAAGATCACCTTTTCCAAAAAAGTTGGGCATCAAATAATCCTTTGAAGGTCTGAATAGTATAAAAAGGTAGAGAAATGGCAAGTTTGTAACCTGTTTAGGCTGAGATACCCATCTTCTGCCCTCAGACTTCAAAGGACCTGGGTCTCAGGCTTTTGGACTTAACACTGGGACTTAATGTCATCAGCCGTCTAATCCTTAGGCCTTCAGACTCAGAATGAATTATACCACTAACTCTCCTGGTTCTGCAGCTTGTAGACAGTAGATGAAAGGACTCTTTGGCTTCCGTAACAGTGAGTCAATACCTGAAATATATCTCCTCATACATATCTATGTATTTCCTATTGGTTCTATTTCTCTGAAGAACTCTGATACACCAACGAATCATACTTCTTTACATCAATTAAGAAAAAGGGAAATAAAATTTTAAAAGAGATTCCATTTTCAGTAACATCCAAAAGCATAAAATGTCTTTGATAAGAATCCAACAAAAGATATGCAAGACCTCTACATACTGGGGAAAATTAAAGAATACCTAAATAAATATAAATGGAGAAAGATACCATTGTGGGTAAAACTGCAGTATTTCCAGAATCTCTCACCTGGCCTTAGTGGATCTCCATATCAATAAGTATTTCCAAGGGGTGGAGAGAAGTAATCTATCTCCATATCAGTAGGTAATTACCTGGGCAAGCAGGGCTTATCTGCACTGGAGAGGTTGGGTGGGAATCCCTTCTTCTGTAGCCAGGTTGCAGGAGAGACACGGAAGAGCAGAAGTGGATAACTGCTTGTAAGAAATAAATGGGTTTCTCCCACTTTATTTCTCCCTTTGACTGATTTTGGTTTCAAAGGTATTTTGCACCAGGATTTTCCTCCTGGAGTTACACCATATACATATGTTGACAGACTCAATATTGTCAAGATATAAATTTCTCTAGGAATGAAGTATTGATACATCCTACACAATGGATGAATTTTGAAAACATTTTCCTAAGTGATAGAAGCTAGACACATAAAGCCACATATTACATGATTCCATTTATATAAAAGGTCCAGAATAGACAAATACATAGGGACATAAAGTACATTAGTGACTGAGGGAAATGGGTATCTCAGGGGTTTGGGGGTGCTGTGAATATTCTGAAATTAGGAAAATGTGATATTTGAAAAATATTTTGAATAAACTAAAAATCACTGAATTGTACAATTTGACAGAGTGAGTTTTACGATGTGAATTATATCTAATAAATGTATGTATTTTAAAATATATATTTTAGATGGTTATCAAGGTAACCCTGTAAGTTTTTTTCCCAAAGTAAACATGTACAGTCCCTTCAGCCACCCTCCATACCATTAATTCAAGCCCTTACATAATGGTAACTATTTTTCTGCAGTGATATAGTCATTTTTAGGATGTCCCTAAAATTTAATCTGACAGGGACTGTGGGTTTAGACAGGGTAGGGTGAGGGCCTTGGGAAGAAGCAAAGCAGGACAATTGTCATCAGAACAATATAACAACATGCAAAGAGACTCCCACTGAAACTCTGTGTTAAACATTAAGCAAAGTTAGAGTCACACAAATTCTTTAGGATAGAAATACCAAATTAGGAATATGGACAATCTTCAGTGGGATTGGTTAAAATAAAAGACAGCATTCGGGCAGGAACCAGTGAAGAAATAGGCATCTCAGTCTAAAATAAGATATAAACCCCTAGACAAAGCCCCGCCATGGACTCTCTTGTCCCCTCCCGGTGTGCACCAGGAGCTCTGTCCTCTCACTTTATCTCTAAATAAAAGCCTCTCCCTTGCTTGCCTACCTTGAGTGTTTGCAAAGTTCATTCTTTGACTCTGCAAACAAGAACCCTGCATCAGTATGACCTTACTGTCATGTTGAAACTTGAAGTCCTTTTTCACATATCATCCATTTTGTACTTGTAAGATTACTTTTCAGATACAAATCTAGAGTTTCCATTTATCTCTATAGAAGTTTATCTTTAGTTTGGCCCATTATTTTATATATTTTAGTAATTTTGAGATTGCTATGTTACCACTGGGTGCACAGGTATCCTCTGTGTTTCCTATCAGTTCCCAGTTTGATCAGTATACCACCAAATCAGGTGTGTCCTCATCTAGATCACTAACAGACAAAAGCAGAGCATTGTCATATACCGTGGTATCCCTTTCTCCAGGTAATCAGCAACAGTTCACTAATTAGTGTTCTTTCAACATTTTTGCACATAAACTAGGTGATGCTATTGTAGCAAATAAACCCTCAAATCTCAGTGACTTAAAACAACAGAAATTTTTTACTCGAATCTCAGTCCAGTGTAGGTTGAGTGACTCTCCTGGGCAGTTTATCTCTATACAGCACCCCAGGAACTGGGCTGTGCCCCTGGAGTGGCTCCACCAGACCTGTGGAGAGGGAACAGAGAGAGGGAGCTGAGACTCTCACAAGAGATTTCGTAGACCAGGTCTGACAGTGGCATATATTACTTCTGCCCACATCCTATGGAATGAGTCACATGGCCTCAAATTAACTGCTAGAAAATGTAATCTTTGCATGTGCCTGGGAAGATGAAATGATATTGGTGAGTATCTATCTAGTCATATCTTCTTCAATGTAATAGAACCTCAATTTTTCAAAGTTGGCAATAGCAGGAGACTTCCCAAGTGGGAAGGGGTGAATGAACCTTGTAGCCTCACTCTTTTCTTCTCAGGATTTGCTTTCCTTTGTAGCTCTTCACTTACATTCTGCCGTCACCGCCCAGACATCAGGGCTGCTGCAGCCCCTTAAATGTACCCACCAAGGAAGACTCACACCATTCACCAACCAGCAATGTGGAAAAGATGCTCTCACCGGTGGTGTTAGATGAAATAGGCCAGCTTGTTCCTTCCACAGCCCATGGGAATTTGGTGATGGATCTACCAATTCACAAGTTCTCTCTGCTAAGAATTGTTGACCCTCGCAGCCAACGAAAACGAATATCCCATGTGGACTCTTGTTGCAGGCACCCCCACATCTGCTGTCAGCAGAAATACTCTTGGATATCTTACCCCAAAGAACTGCGAGAATTTTTCCTGATAAATCACCTCTTCTCCAAAAAAATTGATACCTGGGAAGCCCTTCTTTTTCTGGGGGAGATCCCAGTCCTAACCCCAGAAGTTTTAGCCCTACGGTCTCAACCGGACAATCATAACAGAGTACCACATGTTCCACCCAGAGGTAGGTGATTCTTTGTTGTGTGGAATTGTCCTAACAACTAGTGCAATGTGCACTAAATGACCCCCAGCCATTGTATCTAACAAAAATGACCCTACAATTTTCCAGATGTCCCCTAGGATCCACAATTGAGAATCACTGTGATTTATATGTAAACTCATCCCAACCCAACCCTTCAAAGACATGGATAATTTTTTCCAGTTTTATTGAGAAATAATTGACAGACATCATTGTATAAGTGTAAGGTATACAGCATGCTGGTTTCATTTGCATAGATTATGAATTGATTGCCACAATAGGGTTAGTTAACATCCATCATCCCATATAGATACAACAAAAAGAAAAGAAAAAAATGTCTCCTTGTGATGAGAACTCTTAGGATCTACTCTCTTAACATCTTCCCTGTATATCATTCGGCAGTGTTAACTACAGGCATCGTGTTATACATACACCCCTAGTACTGATTTATCTTATAACTGCAAGTTTGTACCTTTTAATCACCTTCCTCAATTCCCCCCCTCCATTCCCTCTGCCTCTGGTAACCACAGATCTGATCTCCTTTTCAGTGAGTTTGGTATTTTTATTTGCCTATTTTTAGATTCCTCATATAAGTGAGAGCACACAAGTATTTGAAAGTCATGGATAATTTAGCATTCAATACCATACACTTTAAAATGGAAAACAGACTATTTATTTGGTTTCATGGGCAAGGAAAACAGTACCATCAAATGCTTTTCCTCCTATTCCATCCCCCTCTGCTCTCAAGGCAAAACAGACTTGTCTGGAGATGGATGTGACATAAGGGACCACTTTGAGCTGTGACCTAATGCTTCTAAACTCCTATTTTCAGTTGCTTATTCTAGAGGAGAAATAACAGAAGTCAAGCTGTGGCATCTTCTGAACAACAACCCCCACCCCAAAGGAACCTTCTGAGTAAGCAGCCCCCACGGACTGAGCCTTCTTACAAGCCTCCCGCCCCACCCTCCGTCCTGTCCATCTCTCCAGGGCCATATGGGCCCTTCAGATTCAGGCCCTTCTCATAAGGTCTTTTCAGAGAGAACAAGGCTTCATTATTTCTTAATTAATTGATTAAGTGATTAGTAACATTTAGTCATAAGCCCAGTAACATTGGGGAACTAAAACATTCTTGCAGCCAGGATATAGTAACCTGTACAAATGTATCTCCAATATATATATTTATAAAAATTTTTCTAAACCTAAAGCATTTCAATATGTCTTTTACTTCTTCCTTTGAGATGAGATAATCATAATAATCATAGCAATATTATGAGATCTTAAAGCATAAAATACTACGAGGACTGTTTTTTACCTTGCATCATTTACTAATCCATGTTACTGTACCAACATGCATTATTCTGCAAGTCTATCATGAATGACTTTGTTGAATGTCAAGCTAATATCCATAAGCACTTGTGTGGCATTCCCCTAATCTAGCTAATATATTAACTTTTCCCAAGGACAAATCAAAACAAAAGCCATGCCATAAAAACTTAAAGCTCTTTCAAATTTAAAAGCACACAGGGAAAAAACCCCAACCTGATACGGCTTTTAGATGATCTCAGAAAAGTCTTTATATGACTCTTTCATTGCTTTTATCTCTCTGGGAGGCAGCACAAGTCAGTGGATAAAGCTGGGATTTGGAGTCAGGAGACAGACCCGGGTCCTGCTTCAGGTACCTGGCTGACCTTGGGAAAGTCATTTAATTCTTCTTTCTCCTTATCTCTAAGTGTTAAAATTAACACTTTCCTTCTAATTAGGATCTAATTAGGAAAACATAATTCCCTTCAAACATTTACAACCAATAAAGCTTAATGCAAATCATTGCCTACTCGGGTGATGGAGGCATTGAGACTGAGGAAGGGATGGTAAGGTACATGAGAGATTTGCATCGGCAGGAAGAGAAAAGGAGGCCGAATTCTGGAATTCAGGCACCGAAGTCCTGTGTAGTAGAAAGTGGAGCCCTAGATGAAAAACAACCACTCACTGCTTAGTGGAGAAGCCCCACCTTCCACCAGGGCTTCCCCGCAGCCAAGCCGGGTTTGAAGGTGGCTAATAAGGGAAAGGGCACGGCCCGCGGGATCAGGTCCCTGGCAGTACAGAGCAGAGAACCACTGAGGAATAAATCTGAGGGCACACAAAGCACCTTTACAGGGTTATTGTGAGATTAATATAAACCAGAATATATAGAGGAGAGGACTTTGTAAACTGTAATGTTCTATAAAACACGATCAGGAATTGATCTATAACATTTCATTGTAAACATCAGGCACATCTCTCCTTCTGCTCGTCTATAACATTTTACCTTTACTTGCCTTCCATTTATTTTCTGCCCTGTTCTCTTGTCTTTTTTTTGCACATGTCATATCTTTCATTGAAGGACTATGCTCCCTGAGGCCAAGTCCATGGCTGATTCACCTGCATAACCCTCACCATACATTTCTTGTAGTAGATGTTCAGTAAGTATTAGAATAAAGAAGAGAAAAGGAAAGGAAGGAAGGAAAGTGTGGAAGAAGAAAGAAACCTCACACCCAAAATTAGACTACCTTATTAAAATAAAAATAGAATTAATCCCATCTTGGGCATTAAAGGCATTTGGGCAGAAAATTATTCATCATAGGGATTGACCCAGGTGTTACAGGATGTTTGGCATCCTTGAGCCCCACTCATTAAGGGCCCCTAGTTCCCTCTAGTCATGACAAACACAGCCACCTTCATTTCAAACTGCCCCTAGGTGGTAGCTAAAACCAGCTCACAGCCCAAGGTGCTCACGCGTCCCTGTGAAGGCTGGCCTCAGGACAAGTTTAGGCATTACTTCTCCTACGCTTCCAACTTATTATACCTCCCTTTGACCTTTTATTTGATTTTATTTAGAATTATTCATTATCATTTCTGTTGAGGGAGAGAGTAAATAAATTGTAAATGTTCTCAGTATTCATTACTTAACATACAATGCAAGAGACGTAAAGTAGTCCAAAGGAAATTAGGGGAGGTAAACGTTGTCATAGAGGAATCATTCAGTTCAGAAAAAAATACTAATTCCTTTGTCCTTCTGGGAAGGGCCACACATTTATTCAATCAATAAACTTACTGATAATTACTATACGCTAGGGATCATGTCGATGCTAGATATATGGAGATAAATAGGACACAGTCCCTGCCTGGAGTTTTTAATGTAATGATGGAGGCTGAGAAGTGATCAGCCAGTTACAATGTTAAATGTATGTTAAAAGCTATGATGGTGACAAAACAGGGTTAAGGATACACCATTTTATGACTTGACAAGATGATCCTTGGTTGTCTTCCCCACTAGACCAGCTGATCACTAGACCCTCTGTTGCTTAATGACGCAGTTGTTACTGTTGCTTTCCAAAATGAAACTTTACACAGATATACAGACAAGTGTGAAAAATATTTATGGCCTCCACTGAATGCATCCACTTATAAGTGTCACTCCATCCTCCATTTGCTAGGATATAAGGGTGCAGGAATGGCAAGCTGTCCCTATGAAGATGTATAAAATGCACACTGTGAATTAGTCCTTAAAGATGAAATGTTGTGTGTACTTAGAAGTACTTAGGTCTTTGTCCAAATGCCAGATTTTTCTTGCTTGAACTGAGATGCTAAGTGTGATTCATCAGGGTCTCGCTCTTGTTCAGGTTTCAGACATGCTGAGAAATGACCCAATAATCGTGGAGGAAGATGAACCCATCCGTTCTCTGCATTTTCAGAAACCCAGTATGTGTGTCCCCTAAGAGAACAGGGCTGTAATAGCGCCCCCTGGTGGCCCACAGTGTCAGGGGTTTCTAGCCCAGAACTAGCCGCTGCATCGCAATGACTGTCTAAAGGTTGATGTGGGGCCTCGCCCCTCATGGAACTTGAAGTGAACATCACAGAACCCGAACAGGAAACTGGGCACATGTGTCCCCGTGTATGTTCATGAGGACTTGTATGTGTCAGTCCTTATTTGTAAACCCTCAGGCATAAACAGAAAAGAAAATTCATTCACATAAGACAAAAAGGAATGGGAAGTGCTTTGTACACTGTAAAACATTTGGTAACAGTAATTGTAAGTTGCCATTTTATTATTAGTGCCCATTTAAATCTCTGCTCAGCACAATTAGTTATCATCAACAACATATATAGAAAGGGGAATTTTTGTTATTTAAGAAGCTGCAACCTGAGTTCCTCTTAGGACAAGAGAACTATCTGTGTGTAAGAAAATATCTTACTGGGAATTCTTGGTGCAGAAGGTAAATCCCCAAGAACACTGCCCTAAGCAGACAGAGAAATAAAAGTAAGGAAAGTGGTAATGAGAATGGAGAGATGGGGAGAGGGCTGGAGGCTGAGGACGGTGGAGGTCAAAGAACGTTTAAGAATTGGACGTCTTATATTTAATCTAAGTTGTGTAGCACTGCGTTTTAAATCCCCTTCATTGCCCTATAATCTCAGAAGCCTTCTACATACCCAACCTTATAGATAGAGGTATTTTGGGGGAGTAAAGAAATCAGGGCGGCATCAAGCATGGGACGGCAGTACAGAAAACAATCAGAGCATAACATGGCAAGCCATCCCCTGAAACTGTCCTCTTTTAGCTGTAGCAGAAATTCAGAGCCATAGCTGCTTGAAGAAATGCAGATGCACACACGGGGTCTTTCCTCCTCACAAGGCAGAGGTAAGAGTAACACCACGTGCTGGGCCTTCTTAATGGCTTACTTGCAATATAGTTCATTGAATTATCACCCTGAATTTATAAAGATGGTATTGTGTCTATTTTACAGATAAACAGAGAGGTTTGGTCACCTTCCCAAGATCACATAGTGAGTAAAAAAGAATACCCAGATGTGGGATCTGATAGATGGGCCCATATTTTTTTCACAACGTCATTTGAATTGCATAAGTCACAAGGATCCTAGCTGATATTTGGGCTGCAAATGCCTTTTGATTAACAGTTTTCAAACTAGGGGATCTGAGACTGCACCATTTTGATGGTGTTATGGGTCTTCTGGCACTCTTAGAAACTAGATGGCAAGTAAGGGTTCACAAACAAGTCCCAGCAGTCCAAGGAGTTGGGACGGCCTTAGCGTGAAGGGCAGGCATCATTCCCTTTCTGGGAGCCAGACCAGCACTGAGCAGAACATGAGGGTGGAGCAGAGGAACTGACCATGGCCCAGGGAAGGTGCAGACTACATCCAGAAGAAGCCAGTTCATGTTTAGAGACACCTCCAACATACAGGAAGTGCTCACAACTAGGATCCCTTTTCTTGGCTGGGAATGATGCCCTGGGGAAACCTGAGTAGCCCACCTGAAGCAATACAGATCCCTAGGAGTCTGGAGAGGTCAGTGGCGGGGCCTTTGTGTGTGTCCCCACGCAACAGGGAGCAAGAAACAAATTGTGTGTGAGAGGTATAGATTCAGCTGGGGTGGCAGAGCAATGAAGTGAGGTGGAAAGAGGGAAACAGAGTCGCAGGCGAGACACATGAGATAGATGTGCACGCTGCGCAGAGTGCAGGCCGCCGTATGTGTTTGTGTTCCCAGTCTGGCATGGGAAGGCTGGGCCGACACCAGGGCTCAGGCCAGAAGTTATCATGATTACATGGCAATGATGATTACGTGGCTGCATTTGGTTCTTCAAGGCACCCTGCCTTGCTGAGCCTCTTATATGTTCAAGCTTTCTCCTTTAGACCTGCAAGTCCACAATCAGCCACCAGCCAGGCTAGCTTCCAAGGAAATGTCTTTTGGAAATAAATGGAAATTTTCTTAAAACGCTTTTAAGAATCATGAGGCTAGGAAAATTGGGAAGATGAGATTATAGTGAGATGAGAGTAGCGTCGTAGGTAGAAAGGTGGATCAGCAACTTTACAGAGGTGTCGTTTTAGGGCCATGAAGGCACAGGGCTCCCCAGCACGCCAGCTTCTGCGCTGGGCTGACTTCATTCTATCAGGAGGGCACCCTTTCTCTGATGGCGTTCTCTAGGACTCTAGCATAGAGGTTTCTGGAACCTACAAATCTGCCTGCTCTGAGCCTAGCCTTAGCTCCCTGGTTCCTCAGAAGTGAATGGAGTACATGGGGGTCTCACGATTATTCAACCCTGAGGACAGGAGGTGGTAGAGCGGTTTTGAAGTAATTTTCTCTCTTTCTCCAATAGGCAAATCCGTCCCATCCTAGGGAACAATCAGGTGTCATCAAATGAGCAATAGAAACTAATATGGGTTTAATGAAATGAGGGGCTTGGATTGACAGTCCTTTGTTGTAAGAAGTCTCTGGAGCACCAGCAGCATAATTCAGTCATAACTTCCTACTCCCCAAGAAGGGAAAACAGATGGTTTATCTCTATTTCTAAATTGGAGGTTGAAGGACTCAGATCAATAGGTACGATCCCCAGGCAAACACAGCTGTCTGGCTATACTCCAAACCCCCCTTCCCTTTGCTGTCCTCCCACTATAAAGAGTAAAAATGCTAGAGACTCGTGTTCTAAGCCTCCTTTGCCATTGAAATAGTGCTAACCGAACTATGTTGAGAGGACACTAGGAAGGATATTTTCCTCCCTGAATAAAGGAGGAAAGCACACAAGGAGAACACTTTTATATGACCCCCTCCACCCTTTCTGCTTTTTGGACCTGATTAAGTGAGGGTATGGTGCCTGGAGCTGTGGCAGCCATCTTGTGACCACAAGGAGAAGGCCAAAACCTGGATCAGATGACAATCTGGTACCTTGATGTCCTAGACATGCTGAACTTAACCAGGAACCACCTACCTCCAGACTTCTTGCTGAGTAAATAAAAATGGTTTTATTGTTTAAACTGCTATTCAGGTTTTCTGTTACTTGTAGCTATTCTTTTTGAATTTAGTGACAGTAAAAAGAGCAGCACAAGAATCCATCTGAAAATACAGGATGGCTGAGTCATGGTGGCAGGACAGAGGGCAGTGTGGACCTCTACTACAGGCTGGGATATTGGTAACACTAAGTTGTGGCAACACATTTGATTCAGACCCCTGCTTGCTGTACCTTGAGATTCAAATCACATGCCTACTGAGGCTATTGTGTTAAAGGAAGTGACGGGAAACATTTAGGATGTTGGGTCAGGATGGGTATTTATTGCAGCTTTTGGCAAGGATGTACAAGAAAAGGGTAAGCACAGGTTGAAGATCTGCCACTAGAGAGACAAAAAGAACTCTTCTGAGATGCTTTCAGCTGGTCATCAGCAATCGAAGTTGAGAGTTCCATAATTTGGAGATTTTCTAGAGTCAGAAGGAGGGAAGTGTAGAAAAAGCAAAATATAAGACTGACCAAATTAGAGCCCAAGCACCCAGGCTCCTCTCCTTCAGCTTTCTTTGCCAGGCAAAGAGGACAAGCCTGATGTCAAAGGTGTAATGAAAATGAGGCCTCCCCACCCAGCCCACTTGTGAATTGCTTCATAGCAGCCATTAATTTAATTTAATTTAATTTATTAAATTAATAAAAAGAAGAGACAAACCAAGCTGGCAGATCCTCTCTTTGCTTGAGCTGCCTTGGAGGTGCCCCACTCAGATTTCTGTCCAAGAAAGAACTTGCAACGAGACTGGTTTGCTGATACTGATTACCCCTTTGGGATCCTGCCCAACTTCAGGGCAAAGCCACACTCTTCAGAGAAGCCTCTGGTCAGAGACTGAGTATGCAGGAGTATATGGGGCTGGCTATTTCTGCCCAGTGTGGGGCTCTTCTCAAGAGCTGTTTTTCACAGATGTTAGAGCTACATCATGGTCTGAAGACTTTCCTTGCCTTGTATCATAAGCTGCCAGAAAGGGTAACCAAGGAATTGAATCCTCTCATTCTTATTAGTACAGGTAACAGGAGTGTATATGTGCTAAAAAAAAAAAAAACAAAAAACAGTGACAATTGTGTGTTTCCCATGATCCACTCTTCCAAATGCAAGTTTTTAGTGAAGGTATCTTCTTCCTTCTGCCTCACTGTGTTTGAAGTGGGTACACTGTCCTTTACTTACATTGGTTAGATCCCTATGGCTGCTGCACCATAAGAATCTACACTGAGACTTGATGAAGAAGATTACAAATCACCCAGAGACCCAAGATGTGATCTAGCTGCAATGACCGGCTCATCCTATGCATTTATTCTCCCTTGGAAAATGGGTGAGAGCATTCCACCTGCAGTGGCTGGGGGGGAAGAGTCATGCCTAAAAGTGGTGGGTGGCCAAGGAGATGGATTCTGGTGAACATGCCCAACCTTCTTGTCCCCTGTATGTGGAGGCTGACAACAACAACAACGAATATTTTCTTTATCAGCTTCCTTTGCTGCTGAGTAAAAGGGAAGTCTACTAGGGGGGCTTCTGAGAAGGTGTTTTTCTTTATAATAAAAGGAGAGAGGTATACAGGGGGAGGTCTATTCTGCTCCCCTGCTTCCTCTCTGTGGTTTCAGTCATGTGAGGATTTGACATCTGGAGCTATGGTAGCCACTTTGTGACTGAGAAAGCAGAAAGTGGCAGAGACGCAAATCCCAGTGCCTGGAACCACTCCTCTACAGACAAATGTTGGTATGGTTTCAGTCATTGCTATGTGAGGTCTCACTTACCCATAACTAAATGTGTGCTAACTGATCTAATTCCAGACATCCTTGAAAGAAGCATCTCCAGTATCTTATTTTGGTTATCTATGTACATCCATCTAAAATTTTTTTTAATTAAATGTATCTTCATGAGATCATAAAAAATAATAGAAAGGAATAAAAATGATAATACTATAGTTTTAGTTCCATAAAATTCATAATTATTAGTTAAGAAATATATCATCTATCACTCTCATGTTGTCAAACTCCAAATCACTGGCTCAGTTGAAAATGTTTATAAAATATCCTGTCCCGTGCATTAGATCCAATAACGTGTGCTAGGCCTTGAGTTATTTTTCCAGCCTCTTTCCAGTAATGGAGGCAGCCATGTGGTGGTGTGAGAGGACCTCCTGTTTAACCTAACTTTGTCACTGAATTCCTCCACCATCTGCCCCATGAGAGGGGATGGAACTCTACAGGGACAAAAAAAAACTGTATTTTACCTTCTTGACAAAGCAGCTCTGGTTGACTGGTGAGAGCCGTCTGGGACAATGACTTTCTAATCCCTAATATTCTTTAGACATCACCCAGTCTGATACACTCCTTTTACAGATAACAGACTGAGGTCCAGAGCTATGGAGGTGACCCACTAAATTCAGATACTTTGCTACTTAGTGACAGAGCAGGAGTTGGGAATTAACCCCAGGGCTTTTCCCTCTTACGTGTTGAACTTTTATTTCCAAATTAGCAAGGACAAGCATGACGTCTTCTTTCGTCTCACTCCTTCCAAGATATCTAATCCAGAGTGGTCATAACCATATATGACCATATCTATTTGATCAGATATGGTCAAAAGTTTTATTGAAGGAAGAAAGTAAGGAAGGAAGGAATGGCTAGAGTGGAAATGGGAGGATTGTTTTGTGACTGCTAAAGTCAGACTTGGGAGCCCAAACTTGTTCAGGAAGTTTTTTATCCCAGATTATCCCACTGAAATGAAACATTCTATTGCCACACTATAGGCCTTGACATCGTAGGCACTTAATCAACACTGAATTGAATTGAACTGAATGGAATTGACTCTTTATGAGATCCAAAGTATCACAGACATACATATGTAGATGAACTTCTTCGCTTTTGCATTACATTATTAACAGAACCATTGGAAATGAAGTTTTCTAAAAATATTGTTAATTGGAGAAGATGAAGATTTGTACATTTCTACAAATACATGAGAAAAATATGCTTTCAATGATCATTTGTATATGACTTAATTCAACAAACAATAGAGCATCTACTATCTGTAAGTGCATAATTAAGCATTGTGGAGAACTCAAAGGTGAAACAGATACAAAATTTTCCCACTCTCAAAGAGCTTATTTGGAAGTATGGATAAAACATGAATGATGTCTCTATCTAACAAATAATTGTTACAAGAGCTATACAGAGCCCTAAAAGACACACACACACACACACACACACACACACACACACAAATATATGCGTGTGAGTTCCCAAGAAAGGGCAGGGTCCATAGAAGCCATGTTAATGTTTGATCTTCAGCAGAAAAGAGGTGGAAAGCCCCTGAAGATTTTTAATTAAGTGGTGTTTTGATGCATATTTAGAAATGCTTATTGAATTAAGGCTGGGATTATTTAACTACCTGGGTAAACTAGTAATAGAATTGGGAAACTATTGGTAGACTTTGCAAACTGTTCTCAGATGAGGTTCCTTCTCCAGATTTGATGGTCATGAAAAATTCCTCGGGTTCCCTTTGCTGTTTATCATCAGCAAACACTTGAGGAGCACAGACAGTGATCTGGTTGCCGCTCTGGGCTGGATGAAAGTCTAGTACTGGACTTCCGGGAAGATGGCAGTGTGAGCAGGGCGGCAGAAATCTCCTCCCAACACTATATTTATCTACGAAAACACAGCAAATACATCTATTCCTAAAAGAGAGACGAGAATACACAGGAAAGCGCACAGCGTGCAGCTACACCCGAGAGGACTCGGCACCCCAAGACGCGGGTAAGATACGGAGCCGCGACCCGGCGGGACCCGAGCCCTCCCCACCCCAGCGCACCGGCGGGAGGAGAGGATCCAGAGCTGGGAGGGAGTGGAAGTGCACCCCGCGAAGTAGCCAGCCGCGGTGATCTGCGCGGGGAGCACTGACCCACATCGCGCAGTGCAGCGGGGATTGAAGAGACAGAGGGGCAGGATCTGAGCGGGGAACGCGCCAGGGGGCTTGCAGCCGGCTCCCGGGAAGGAAAAAAAAAAGCGTGTGCTTTCTTCAGCAGTCTTAAAGAGACAGGAGCCCAGCGGAGGAGCCGGATCGCCCCAGCACACTCAGCCCAGCAGGCTGGGAGTCCTGGGGAGTTTCAGATGCCTTAGCTGGCGACTGGGGAAGCGTAGCCATACTTAACACTTGTCACTGAGATCAACAGCCTCCTATTTGTTCCCATCCCTGCCAGAGCGATAAAGGGCCCTGCGGAGTGGCACAGCCACGGCTGCGGAATAGTGGGGCAATAGCGCCACCTACAGCATTCCCACAGAATCTACGTCCGGTGGGCATTTTTTTTCTTTTTGTTTTTTCCTTTCTTTGTTTTTTCTTTTCTTTCTTTCTTCTTCTTTTCTTTCTTTTTTTCTCCTTTTTTTCCTTCTCTTTTTAAAGTCTTAAAGAGCCCAGCTGACAGACGTGGCAATTATCCGTGACCAATTCTATAGCCATGAAAAGACAGAGGAATATGGTTCACACCAAAATCAACCAGATAACCCCAGAGAGGGAGTCTGAAGGGATGGAAATGCACAGTCTTCCTGAAAAAGAATTCAGAATAAAAGTCATAACCATGCTGATGGACCTACAGAGAAATGTGCAAGAGCTGAGGGAGGAAGTGAGGGAACTGAGGAAAGACAATGCAGAAATCAGATAAGCGATAGACGGGCTTAACAGCAGAATGGATGAGATGCAAGAGACTGTTAATGGAATAGAAATCAGAGAACAGGAGTACAGAGGAGCTGAGGCAGAGAGAGATAAAAGGATTTCTAGGAATGAAAGAATACTAAGAGAACTGTGACCAATCCAAACGGAACAATATTCGCATTATAGGAGTACCAGAGGAAGAAGAGAGAGAAAAAGGGATAGAAAGTGACGTTGAAGAAATAATTGCTGAAAACTTTCCGTCTCTGGGGAAGGAAATAGTCTCGCAGTCCACCGAAGCTCATAGATCTCCCAACACAAGGGACCCAAGGAAGACAACACCAAGACACATAATAATTAAGATGGCAAAGATCAAAGATAAAGACAGGGTATTAAAGGCAGCTAGAGAGAGAAAAAAGATCACCTACAAAGGAAAACCCATCAGACTATCATCAGACTTCTCAACAGAAACCTTACAGGCCAGAAGAGAATGGCATGATATATTTAACGTTATGAAACAGAAGGGCCTCGAACCAAGAATATTGTATCCAGCACGATTATCATTTAAATATGATGGAGGGATTAAACAATTTCCAGATAAACGAAAGTTGAGAGAGTTTGCCTCTCATAAACCACCACTACAGGATATCTTAAATGGACTGCTTTAGATGGAAGCACACCTAAGGCTAAAAAGATGTCACCAGAGAAAAAAAAATCATAGCAAAGAAAGCAGACCATCCAAATACTAACTAAAGGCAAAGAATAAAACACCTATTATAGAAAGAATGGAGGAGGAGGAATAAGAAGGGAGAGAAATAAAGAAACATCAGACTGTGTTTACAATAACTTAACAAGAAAGTTAAGTTAGATTGTTAGATACTAAAGAAGCAACCCTTGAACCCTTGGTAACCACGAATCTAAAGCCAGCAATGGCAATAAATACATACCTATCAATAATCACCCTAAATGTAAATGGACTGAATGCACCAATCAAAAGACAGAGTAACAGAATGGATAAAAAAGCAAGACCCTTCTATATGCTGCCTACAAGAAACTCACCTCAAATCCAAAGATATACACAGACTAAAAGTGAAGGGATGGAAAAAGTTATTTCATGCAAACAACAAGGAGAAAAAAGCAGGTGTTGCAGTACTTGTATCAGACAAAATAGACTTCAAAATGAAGAAAGTAGCAAAAGATAAAGAAGGACATTACATAATGATAAAGGGATCAGTCCAACAAGAAGATATAACCATTATAAATATATATGCACCCAACACAGGAGCGCCAGCATATGAGACAAATACTAACAGAATTAAAGGAGGAAATAGACAGCAATGCATTCATCTTAGGAGACTTCAACACACCACTCACTCCAGAGGACAGATCAACCAGACAGAAAATAAGCAAAGACACAGAGGCACTGAACAACACACTAGAACAGATGGACCTAACAGACATATACAGAACTCTACACCCAAAAGCAGCAGGATACACATTCTTCTCAAGTGCACATGGAACATTTTCCAGAATAGACCACATACTAGGCCACAAAAAGAACCTCAGTAATTTCAAAATATTGAAATCCTACCAACCAACTTCTCAGATCACCAAGGTATAAAACTAGAAATAAATTTTAGAAAGAAATCAAAAAGGCTCACAAATACATGGAGACTTAACAACACTCTCCTAATTAATCAATGGGTTAATGACCAAATCAAAACAGAAATCAAAGAATATATGGAGACTAATGACAACAACAACACAAAGCCACAACTTCTGTGGGACGCAGCAAAGGCAGTTCTAAGAGGAAAGTATATTGCAATCCAGGCCTATTTAAAGAAGGAAGAACATTCCCAAATGAATAGTCTAAAGACACAATTACTGAAATTGGAAAAAGAAGAACAAATGAGGCCCAAAGTCACCAGAAGGAGGGACATAATAAAGATTAGAGAAGAAATAAATAAAATTGAGAAGAATAAAACAATAGAAAAATCAATGAAACCAAGAGCTGGTTCTTTGAAAAAATAAACAAAATAGATAAACCCCTAGCCAGACTCATTAAGAGAAAAAGAGAATCTACACACATAAACACAATCAGAAATGAGAAAGGAAAAATCACGACGGACCCCACAGAAATACAAAGAATCATAAGAGAATATTATGAGAATCTATATGCTAACAAGCTGAAAAACAAAGAAGAAATGGACAACTTCTTAGAAAAATACAACCTTCCAAGACTGACCAAGCAAGAAACAGAAAAACTAAACAGACCAATCACCAGCAACGAAATTGAATTGGTAATCAAAAAACTACCCAAGAACAAAACCCCCGGGCCTGATGGATTCACCTCTGAATTCTACCAGACATATAGCGAAGAAATAACACCGATTCTCCTTAAAGTTTTCCAAAAAAAAGAAGAGGAGGGCATACTTCCAAACTCATTCTATGAAGCCAGCATCACTCTAATACCAAAACCGGGCAAAGACCTCACCAAAAATGAAAATTACATACCAATATCCCTGATGAAATTAGATGCAAAAATACTGAACAAAATATTAGCAAACCAAATTCAAAAATACATCAAGAGGATCATACACCATGATCAAGTGGGATTCATCGCAGGGATGCAAGGATGGTACAACATTCGAAAATCCATCAACGTCATCCATCACATCAACAAAAAGAAGAACAAAAACCACATGATCATCTCCATAGATGCTAAAAAAGCATTTGACAAAATTCAGCATCCATTCCTGATTAAAACTCTCAACAAAATGGGTATAGATGGCAAGTACCTCAACATCATAAAGGCCATATATGACAAACCCACAGCTAACATCATACTTAACAGTGAGAAGCTGAAAGCTTTCAACTAAAATCAGGAACAAGACAGGGATGCCCACTCTCTCCACTGTTATTCAACATAGTACTGGAGGTCCTAGCCACAGCAATCAGACAAAACAAAGACATACAAGGCATCCAGATTGGTAAAGAAGAAGTCAAATTGTCACTATTTGCAGATGACATGATACTGTACATAAAAAACCCTAAAGACTCCACTCCAAAACTACTAGAACTAATATCTGAGTTCAGCAAAGTTGCAGGATACAAAATTAACACACAGAAATCTGTTGCTTTCCTATACACTAACGATGAACTAACAGAAAGAGAAATGAGAAAAACAATTCCATTCACAATTGCATCAAAAAGAATAAAATACCTAGGAATAAACCTAACGAAGGAAGTGAAAGACCTGTACTCTGAAAACTACAAGACACTCTAAGAGAAATTAAAGAGGACACTAACAAATGGAAATGCATCCCATGCTCTTGGCTAGGAAGAATAATATTGTCAAAATGGCTATACTACCTAAAGCAATCTACAGATTCAACGCAATCCCTATCAAACTACCAACAGCTTTCTTCAATGAACTGGAACAAATAATTCTAAAATTCATATGGAACCACAAAAGACCCCGAATAGCCAAAGCAATCCTGAGAAGGAGGAATAAAACAGGGGGAATTACGCTCCCTGACTTCAAGCTCTACTACAAAGCCACAGTAATCAAGACAATTTGGTATTGGCACAAAACAGACCCACAGACCAGTGGAACAGAATAGAAAATCCAAACATTAACCCAAACATATACAGTCAATTAATATTTGATAAAGGAGCCTTGGATATACAATGGGGAGATGACAGCCTCTTCAGCAGCTGGTGTTGGAAAAACTGGACAGCTACATGTAAGAGAATGAAACTGGACTACTGTCTAGCCCCATACACAAAGGTAAACTCAGGTGGATCAAAGACCTGAATGTAAGTCATGAAACCATAAAACTCTTAGAAAAAAACATAGGCAAAAATCTCTTGGACATAAACATGAGTGACTTCTTCATGAATATATCTCCCCGGGCAAGGGAAACAAAAGCAAAAATGAACAAGTGGGGCTATATCAAGCTGAGAACTTCTGTACAGCAAATGACACCATCAGTAGAACAAAAAGACATCCTACAGTATGGGCGAATATATTCATAAATGACATATCCGATAAGGGGTTGACATCCAAAATATATAAAGAACTCACGCACCTTAACAAACAAAAAGCAAATAATCCAATTAAGAAATGGGCAGAGAACATGAATAGACACTTCTCTAAAGAAGAAATTCAGATGGCCAACAGGCACATGAAAAGATGCTCCACATCACTAATTATCAGAGAAATGCAGATTAAAACCACAATGAGATATCACCTCACACCAGTTAGGATGGCCAACATCCAAAAGACAAACAACAACAAATGTTGGCGAGGATGTGGAGAAAGGGGAACCCTCCTACACTTGTGGTGGGAATGTAAGTTAGTTCAACCATTGTGGAAAGCAGTATGGCGGTTCCTCAAAAATCTCAAAATAGAAATACCATTAGACCCAGGAATTCCACTCCTTGGAATTTACCCTAAGAATGCAGGAGCCCAGTTTGAAAAAGACATAAGCACCCCTATTTTTATCGCAGCACTATTTAAAATAGCCAAGAAATGGAAGCAACCTAAGTGACCGTCAGTAGGTGAATGGATAAAGAAGAGGTGGTACATATACACAATGGAATATTATTCAGCCATAAGAAGAAAACAAATCCTACCATTTGCAACAACATGGATGGAGCTAGAGGGTATTATGCTCAGTGAAATAAGCCAAGACAAAAAAGACAAGTATCAAATGATTTCACTCGTATGTGTAGTATAAGAACAAAGAAATAAAACTGAAGGGACAAAACAGCAGCAGACTCACAGAACCCAAGAACGGAGTAATAGTTACCAAAGGGAAAGGGACTGGGAAACATGGGTGGGAAGGGAGGGATAAGGGGGAAAAAGGGGCATTACGATTAGCAGATGTAATGTTGGGGGCATGGGGAGGGCTGTATAACTCAGAGAAGACAAGTAGTGAATCTATAGCATCTCACTACGCTGATGGACAGTGAGTGTACTGGGGTTGGTGGGGGGGACCTGATGAAGGGGGTAGTTTAATAACCATAATATTGCACGTGTAATTGTAGATTAATGATACTAAAATAAATTATAAAAAATAATAAAATAAAATAAACAAAATTGATAAACCTTTAGCCAGATTCATCAAAAAAAGAGAGAGAGTGTTCAATTAAATAAAATTAGAAATGAAAGAGGAAAAGTTACAATTGACATCACAGAAAGGCAAAGGGCTATAAGAAACTATTATGAAAAATGATATGCTGATGAACTGGGCATCCCAGAAGAAAGGGGTAAATTTCTAGACACATACAACCTTCCAAGATGGAATCAGGAAGAAACAAAATCTGAACAGATCAATTACTTGTATAAAAACCTAAGTGGTAATCAAAAATTCCCAGCAAACTATTTTCCAGGACCAAATGACTTCACAGGTGAATTCTACTAAACATTTACAGAAGACTTAATATCTACCATTCTCAAAGTATTCCAAATGTACAAAGGAAGGAATTCTTCCAAATTCACTTTATGAGGCCATTGTTACCTTGATACCGAAGCCAGAGAATGGCACTACAAAAAAAGAAAAATTCAGGTCATTATCCCTGATGATCATAGATGCAGAAATCCTTAACTAATACTAGCATACTGAATTCAACAATATATTAAAAGAATCATTCACTACTATCAAATGGTATTTATTTCAGTGGTGCAAGGATAATTCAATATATTTGAATCAATCAATATAATACATATTAACAAAAAGAAGGATGCAAATCATATGATCATTTCAATATACACATAAAAAGTATTTGAGAAAATTCAATATCCATTCATGACACAAACTTTCAACAATGTGGGTTTTGAGGAAAAATACCTAAACATAATAAAGCCCATATATAACAAACCCACAGCTATCATCATAACCAATGGTGAAAAGCTAAAAGCTTTTCCTGTGAGATCAGAAAAAAGACAAGACTGTCTATTCTCACTACCTTTATTCAACATTATACTGGAAGTCCTAGCCACAGCAATCAGACAATAAAAAGAAATAAAAGAAGTCCAAATTAGTAAGGAAGTAGAACTGTCACTATCTGCAGATGACATGACACTATATATAGAAAACCTTGAAGATTTTATGGAAAAACTGTTAATAATAAATGAATTCAGTAAAGTTGCAAGATACAAAAGTAATATACAGAAATCTGTTGGATTTCTATGCACTAGTAATAAGTAGCAGAAAGAGAATTAAGAAAACAATACTATTTACAATTGCATCAGAAAGAATTAAATACCTAGGAATAAATTTAAACTAGGAGGTGAAAGACCTGTACTCTGAAAATTTTAAGACATTGATTAAAGAAATTGGAAACAACACAAATAAATGGGAAGACATATCCTGCTCATGAGTTAGAAGAATTAATATCATTAAAATGTCCATGTTATGCAAAGTAATCTACAGATTCAAAACAATCCCTATCAAAATACTAAAAATATTTTTCATAGAATTAAAACAAATAATCCAAAAATTTGTGTGGAACCATGAAAGACCCCAAATAGCCAAAGTGATCTTGAAAGAAGAACCAAGCTAGAGTATCATAATCCCAGATTTCAAACAATACACAAGGCTATAGTAATCAAACACTGTATGGTACTGGCATAAAAACAGACACATAAATTAATGAAATAGAATAGAAAGCTCAGAAAGAAACCTATGCTTATATGGTCAATTAAGCTATCACAAAGGAGGCAAGAATATACAATGTGATAAAGACAATCTCTTCAATAAATGGTGGTGGGAAAAGTGGACAGCTACATGCAAACAACTGAAACTGGACCACTGTCTTACACCACACACACACACACACACACACACAAACTCAAAATGGATTAAAGGCCTAAATGTAAAACTTGAAACCATAAAATTTCTAAATGAAAACATAAGCAATAATCTCTCAGACACTGACCTTAGCAATAATTCCCTGGATAAGTCTCCTCAGACAAGAAATACAAAGGCAAAAGTAAACAATTTAGACTACATCAAACTAAATATTTGCATAGTGAAGGAAACCATCCATAAAATGAAAATGCAACATACAGAATGGAATAAAATATTTACAAATCTGGTAAGGGGTTACCATCCCAAAAATAAAAAGAACTCACATAACACCAAAAAAAATAATCTGATTAAAAATTGGGAAGAGGAGCTGAATATACATTTTTCCAAAGGAAACATACAGATGGCCAACAAACTCTGAAAAGATGTTCAACATCACTAATCATCAGGGAAATGCAAATCAAAGCCACAGTGAAATACCACCTCACAGCAGTAAGAATGGCTAGTATCAAAACAACTGGAAATAACAGGTGTTAAGGAGGATATGGAGAAAAGGGAACTCTTATGCACTGTTGGTGGGAATATAAATTGTGGCAGCCACTAAGAAAAATAGTATGGAGTTCCCTCAAAAAAATAAAACAAAAGTAGAACTAACATATAACCCAGTAATTCCACTTCTAGGTAACTACCTAAAGGAAACAAAAATATGCACCCCTATATTTATTGCAGCATTATTTACCATTGTCAAATATGGAAGAAACCAAAGTGTCCATGAATAGATATGGATAAAGAAGGCATATTAGCCATAAACAATAATGAAATCTTGTCATTCACAACAACATTGATGGACCTAGAAGGTATTATGCTAAGTGAAATAAGTGAGAAAGAAAAAGACAAATACCATATGATTTTACTCTATGTGGAACTAAAAAAATACCAACAACAACAAATGAACAAACAGAAACAGATTCTAAATTGAAAAAGAACTCATGGTTGCCAGAATGAATGGGGGTAGGAGGATGGGTGAAATAGGTGAAGAGGACAAAATAAAATAAATTGCAGGGATTTAAAGTACAGCATAGGGAATATAATCAATAATATCATAACTTTGTATGCTGACAGATAGTAACCTCACTTACGGTAAACATTTCAAGGGTATATAATTGTCAAATCACTATGTTGCACACCTGAGCGAATATAACATTGTACGTTAACTAAACTTCAGTAAAAAAAGGGAAATGTATGTTTGCATACAAGGAATATTTTTAAGCCATTAAAAAGGAAATCTGCCATTTGCGACAACATGGATGAACCTTGAGGGCATTATGCTAAGTGAAGTAAGTCAGAGAAAGACAAATACTATATGATCACACATGTATAATCTAAAAGAAAACTGAATTCATAGAAACAGAATAAATTGGTGGTTGGCAGGGGTGGTGTGTGGGGAAGATGGGTAAAAGTGGTTAAAAGGTACAAACATTCAGTTATGAAGGAATAAGATCTGGGTATCTAATCTACAGAATGGTGAGTACACTTAATACTGTACTGGTACAACTGGAAGTTACTAAGAGGGTAAATCTTAGAAGTTCTCAACATACAGAAGGTAATTATAGAAGGGGATGGATGTGTTAACTATCCTTATTTTGATAATATCATTTCCCAATATATACACATATCAATCATTGCATTGTATATCTTAAACGTACACAAGGTTATATATTAATAATGCCTCAGTAAATGTGTAAAAAACCCTATTTTACCTCACTTAAAGGTAACTGAGGTAAGATATGTAAAAGCCTCTTTATAAAACTTAAACTTAAGTCTAAGGAATGTCACACTAATTTTTAAATATTCATGTCAGAATTATAACTTAATTACATAAAACATTTGGGTGCTGCCTATGCCCTTCCTTAGACATCAGTTCTTTGAAATAAAAAGGTTTTGTTACTTACCTGAGAGGGTTGTAAAGGCTCAAATGAAAACTCATCAGTGCAAGTGCTTTAATCATGTACAATTATAATTATTTAAAATTCTAAACTCTACCATGAAAAATACTCTTACCACGAAAGTGTATTAGTAATACACAGCAACCTACTTTTTCAAAATATCCTTATATCAATAGTTTGACAGTCAATGAATTTGGACTTTGAAGAACATTAGTCTGCACTCTAAACTGTAAGTTATGAAAATGCAGTTTTCTCAAAGATATTTACATAAAATATTATCCATATCCTATAGACCAATTTCATTAAATTTAGCTCTTTATGGCAAAGATCAATGTGAAAATTATGATGACTTGGAAATACAAGTATGAAATAAGGTTGTTCAAAAAAATGCATGGAAATTTAATTATCCCTGAAAGGTATTTTTTGAAATAAGCATAAATACCAGCCATGTGTCATAAATGCTGTATTTCCACTCAGAGCAGTCATTTAGACTTGTGCTGTTTGCCACAGCTTGAGTTCCTCACAAAGACTGAGAGCATCTGCCCAGCCAAGTTGCCAATTATCAAGAATGCTGGATAAAAAATTGTCAGCTTCCAATTGTTCAGTGGGATGAGGTATGAAAACATTGCAAAGAACCGACAGAGAAAAGAGATTCAAAATCCTGCTGTACCTCAAATGACCTCACTGTGTGACCTTAGAAATGGAGATGGGTTATAAAATCAATGTTTAGCTCACTCAACAGGGTAGGTGACTGAATCATCCTAAAGATGCTGAACTATGGCCTAGAAAAGCACCTACACTGCAGAGCAGGTCAGCACAGGACAGAGAATAAACACACATATACACCAAACTTGCTCATCACATGGACTTCACCAAAAATATAAAATAAATTTCAGACACTGAAAATAACCTCTTGAAATAAAAAACATTCCACCAACCCACACTCTGTGAATGTTTTAATAGAGTCCACATTTATTTTGCAATTGCAAAGAGATAACATTTATGAGAGGCAAAGACAATTAGGACATCTTGTCACACTGCCATCTCCACCTATTTTCCTAAGCATGTTGCAGCTCTTTGCACCAAATCCATATTATAAATGCTTGGGATAGCCTCTGGTCTCCTTCTAGGCCCTTAGCACCTTTCTTTTATTACTATATTACTTCTTCCCTACACATTACTCCCAGGGTTTTAGGGATGAGACTAAGACAGTGGCAGTACCATTGAGGGAAGGTACTGTTAGTGCCTCCTACCACCAAATTTACTGGGCTAGCAGAACTTTCAGAAAACCTTAAAGCAGATTTCAGTCTAGGTGGGTTCTCAAAAAAACTTACAGCTTTCAATTTCCAAGGTGCAGTTTTGCTCATCCAGTGGGTATCGCCTCAGGTCCATCATGCAGGCAGCTGTGGTTGTGATTCTAGAAAAGAAATAGCAATGATATGCTGTTAGCCAGTCCATGGCTGGAACTGGAAAAATTAAATTCAAGTATCAGAGAGGATAGAAGTAGGTGCCTAGGGCACTGAACCAAAGTTCTAACACAAAAGAGTGTTGCAACTTTAGACAGCCATTTTCCTTTATGAGCCTCATGCTGATGTGGAAAAGAAAAAGCTGGCCTAAATCAGTATTTTCCCAAAGTGTGGTCCATTACCTAATTGTATCAAAAACACCCGGAAGTATTTGTTAAACAGACAGGTCTCATGCTCCACAATATCTGAGGATGGAGTGGCATGGTCCCAGGACTCTATTTTACAAGCATCACAGGTTATTAAGAATATCAACATTAGATATTCCTCTTCCACTCACATTTGTATTCTCCTCTATTTCTTGAGACCCTAAAATCTAATTATCAGTCAGTCTTGGCTTTGTTCCATCACTTTTGACATTTCTGTACAGAGTATAGTAAATTACAAGTGATTTAATACAATGCATCATCAGCTTTTCATCTATCACCTGATTTTCTCCATCCTAAGTGATCTGATGTCCTTGTGACCTGTTGGCTTCCTCCTATGGGTTGGCAGTTATTTATTTAGAACACTTGGTGTCCTTATTTTTTATCAGACAGAAATGAGTTCATCTCTTTAGCGTCTTTATATTTCTGTGTCCTCGTTTTTCACTAATCTATTGAAGACCATGTAGAAGGAGCCAAAAAACACAGTCTTTACTGACTTATCAATAATGCTTTCTGATCAAACAATGTCATAAAAAAACACAAGTTTCAGAGCATGATAGGTATGAATTCTAATTCTGCCTCACCAGCTGTGATTTACATCAAGTTGGTTAACATCTAACAAACCTTAGTTTTTCTGTAAGAAGGGGATATTATTAATGACAATAATAATAATTACCCAACAGTTTTCTGTAAGAATTAACATAATAATTTATGTAAAGAATATAAAAGAGTAACTACACACAGTAGGTACAGCCTTTACATCTGCTGAAAAAAACTAAGAGTAGAAATTCATGTTGAATTTGACCAACTTTGGCTTACTGTACTCTGAAGGCGCTAGTCTGTGTACTGGGAACAGAGAAATAAGACACAGCCCCAGCTTGAAAGCAGGCCACAGCCAGGCCATTTTCATTAAAATGTTTCAGGCAGAGTTTAGACAAGTAATCCAAGTGGATTGAGTCTGAAATGCCTTGGGTGTGAGAATCTCACTACTCAGGGGTAGGATGAAAATAAGTGGTTAAGTTAATGTAATTAGTTCATGCCTTTTTGATTACTGCTTCCTTAAGGTTTGTGCTCTGCTAATTTTTGTTTTCCTTTTTAATAATGAGTATACTAGGCTGATGTTCATCCTTGATTCCTTCCTGAGTTGGCTATTCTGCCTCAACACCTTTTCACCCCCCTGCCTCCCTCAGCATCCGTGGCCCCATCACCTCACTTCCATGTCACTGTAGACGCTTGGTCTCCCAGACGTTTGCCTCCCAACTGCCCATTATCCACGCAACAGTCAGATCTTTTAAAAACACAGTTTTTTAATCACTCCCCTGCTTAAAACTTTAGTGGCTCTTCCAATAAAACATGAAATCTTGGCTCTGGCCTACTGTGTGCTGAATAACCTTTTTCTTCCTTCCCAGTACTGTTTCAGACCTCATTCACTGTTTTCTAGCCTTTCCATTTGTTCTTTCTGCCTATGTCCCTACATACGTTTCTACATATGTCCCTAATCTTCACAGAAGCCTCTTCTATGATCCTTCAGCTCAAAAACCACCTCCTGAGAGGCTCTTCCCGAGCAGCCCACCCAAAGTGGCTGCCTTTACTAATGCTCCATCTTATCTGTTCATTTCCATTAAGCAGTTATCACAGTCTGAAGCAATCGTGCTTCTTTCTTTTTCTTTTTTTTAAGAACTATTTCTCCCACTAAATTTAAGCTGTTTAAGGGCACAGATTTATTTTATTGTGAGGCTACCAATAAATATCTGCTTAATGAATAAATTACATGAATTATTAAGAGGCAAGCAGTTGCTTTCACCGATTATAAATTTTTATTTGGAGGATAGTTTTATTGCATTATTTCTCTTCTTTTTACCCATAATGTGTCTTAGGTTTTAGGGATACTTTTTATATTTTAACAGTAAAATTTTAAATTTTAATCCATTTAATTAACATTGCATAAATAGTACCAGAGTTTATCTTATTATCAAACTGATTGTTTCTACTTTTGATGGTACTGATCAACTACCTATATTTTATAAATTTTAAAAATTATATAAAAATTAACATTCACATTTAATTCTTTACTCATAGTTTAAAAAGGACAATTTATTTTGGCTCTGTGATACTTGACTGAATTTCTCACTGTTCCACTGATTTTTTTTTTTAACATGTAGATAACTACTTGAATTGCCACTCACATGCAGATACCTGTATTACATAGAAGGGAAATTTTCAAGGACATTAAGTTAGGTATATGATGGGCATACCAAGTTCCCATGCTATTTATATAAAATAGCAGAAATTATCCCCATCTTGAGAAAGTAAGGAAAATTAACTTCATCTGACAGAGTGAATACAAAGGACATGAAAGGTACAAGGGCACACATGCGATAAAAAGGAGAGAAACATAAAAAGATACCCAACTGTGTAGGTGAGGCAGTTTGCAACTGCTACTATAGATTGTGGTTTACACTTTCTGCTGATACATATTCATGGCAACAAACATCTGTGATAGTGCTGTGAACAAGAATAACACACTGATAATGCTATAACAGAAGCAATGAGTTTCTACTTAAGTTTAAAAAATAAAGTACGTGAAAATTGTTTTTCATATCAACATTCACACATACACTAGTGTTTTACTTTTTTAAGGTTATAATACTCCTCATAAAACAAAACAAAAAAATAATACAAGTGTTTTCCAATCAGTTTACAATGCATTTGTGTCTCTGATTGGACTGGAGACTCTGTAGAGAAATAATCCATTTGAAATACTGATTACACACACCAGAATGAATGACCTGGGATGGGTCACAAATTCTTCAAACTCGGGTGCCACTGAAAACTTGATTTAAAAACTTGCCATCCTAATTTATTGTGATATGATAAAAGTAGGAAGAGATCTGTAACTCATAAAATGTTCTGCATATTTTGTTATTACTACCTACTAATGATTAAATGCAGTGATAACTCATTCAACCAGCAGTTATTTGGTAGCATGTATAAGCATATGTTTGTATACATGAAGAAAAATGGAACACTCACACAAAGAGGCAGAGTAGAGCTATAAACATGACATAAATAGCTTCCCAACACACAAATACATGAAAAATAATTATGATATGTGTGTATATGGAACTCTATTTAAGAGATTTTAAGAAAAAGTACAGACATGTAACAAATCTGCATTTTTTTCCAGGTATTCTGTGAGATAGGGAATCACATGTATTTTTGTCTTATTTGTATCTCAAGCCAGGTTCCTGGCATGTGTCATTAATCTAAGATTAAAAAATAATAATAAACAACAAAGAAATGAAAGCCATGGTCAAGCTTTTCTGAACTGAGGATTTTGAAGTAATTTTCTATATTAAGTGCTTGATTTAATGTATGTAAAAAATTCTCAAATCATACTTCTAGAAGAAGCTATTCAAGAATGAATCATTCAGAAAAGCTCAATGATCAGTATCAAAATATATTCTTTGGGACTTTCGAGGCTAAGTTTCTCTAGGAAAAAGTCAATACAACAAACATACTTAATGGGCTTTTCATGTACCTGCCTTCTTGAATCCTGATAAAGATCCTTAATGAGCCTTAAATTACTCACACCACTACTAGGAATCTTTGAACTGAAATGAGTAACTCATTATGAAGGTATCCTGATTAAGTATTAATACCATTGTGAAATATATGGAGATAGCTCTGTTTTCAATCATAGGAACAGTCAATTATGCCTCCAGAATGTACCTCATTTACCTGTAGCAGATCATCTATAGTTAAAAGAAGAAATATGTCTTCTTTGGGGCTGAATACTATTGCATGATGAAAACCACCTTTGGGGAATGTCAATATTCTGACTGGGGTAAAAGATCTTTGGATAAACTTTTTATTCCTTAGCCATTGGAAACTGTCACACCAATGTGCCATAATACTAACATAGTGCAAGAAAACTAAACATGTTAACATAGCCTAAAACAGTCATCAAAGGCATCTATAAAATCAAGAGATACAGCAGCTATGCCAGCATTTTGTACCAAAGCCATAACATATTTTACAGTGTCATTATCTGAGATTTAATGATGCTACCATATCATTACAAGTTTAAATATGACCAAAGATAGTTATTAAGTAATAATAGATGCCTTTGCCCCTTAGCCAATAGGAAATAACTCAGAATCATATCAATGTGACATGCCTCGGGTCTTTTAGAAGCTCTTCAAGAGGCACTTCAGGAGCTAGAATATATGGTTAAACATGTACCTTAACATATAAGAAACCTGTTAGGATTTCAACCAGAGATTATAAGAAAGTGACTTTGGACTTCTATTTTGTTTGATTTCTTTACCTAGAAAACTATGCAATTATTCACACACACACAGTTTTTTTAATCAATATTTTTGTATGTTTTTAAGGAAATCAGATATATCACCCCCAACTATACTCAGATCATATTGTTCTAACTCACAGCATGTTTTTACTTTGTTCAAATTTACACTTACTTAAAGCACAACTTAGTCTAATTACAAAGGATAAAGGAAACCTATAACATTAATAGATATCATTACCAGAGAAAAAATAGGATGCTAAATAAGGCCAATTATCAAAAAATATATTGATGTATATTTTTGCTAGCTGTAAAAATTAGTTAAAAACTTTACTTAGGGGGGAAACTTCCAAATACTGAATTTCAGCTTTTAGAGTATGAACTGAAATTTTGAAAAGTTTTAAAGGACTCATCTGAGTCACTTCCCCCAAAGGTACTTAAAAATTGTTTGTTTTTGTATCTCCATGAAGATTTAATGTTACTTTGTGTCTCACATTAGTTGGGAGACTAATTTCTCATGTATATCCCTCTTACAATATGTTCTTGCTTTTTGTAGAGTAAGTAGAACATTGCTACTTACTCTACAAAGCAAGGTAATTCAGCTCTGGCATTCTTGCTAGTAATGAACAGATCTCACATTAATTGGTCATTTACTAAGATCCAGACACCATTTGGTGTTACCAAAATGTATCATCTCACTTAATATGAGGGGTGTCCTATCATTTCTCCCATTTTAAAGACAGAAAAATAGAGGCACAGACTGATTTTTCTCCAAGAGTCTCAGAGTGAGGGTGTTAGGATTTAAATCTAGAATGTTTGATTCCGGAGTCCACATTCTTAACTACTATGGTGTAACTAACTAGTTAGTTGACCTTGATAAAGTTATTTTCTCTGAAGGACAGGCCAATTTTTATATCCCAAATAAGCTTGGAAATTCTATAGTCCTATGAAAATACATGTTCTGTCACCCTGTATATTTTGTAATTTTGTTTTACCCACACATTCAATTGCTGTATTTCACAGCTGTTCATTCTGTTTTAGTCAATTATGTAGATTAGCCCACCCAGACAAGCAAATACAGGCCCTCTCCCCAAGGAGTCCACTTAATATTCTCCCCTGATTGAAGCTCTCCCTCAGCATTTTTCTTCTAGCCTATGCTCTTGATTTACCTCCACCGAGACCTTCTGCTTAAATTAAAATCTCTAACACTCATGCATAATTGTTTTTAAAAGCTCTTTACAAGTCCTCATCCAGAGTCACATGCACTACTATGCTCAACTTTGTAATCACCAAAAAAAAATAAGAGTAAGATTGTTAGCAATCACGTTCCCATCTGATAAATCATGTGTTTCAGATTAGAGCTATTTGTACTCTTCCGCAGCTGTTTGGCCTTCTGTGACTCTTTAGTTTTCTGGAAATCTTATCTTCTGTAATGCTACTGTGACCACTGAAGGGCCACACAGTTTCCTGCTACAAATACAGGTACTAGCACAAAAGACATTTCTTTAAATAGCATGCCTATGGAATTCAAATTGAAGTATCTTACCAAATCTCATTTTGTGAGCATATAAATCCCAGCCAATCAAAAATACTGATAGCTCTGACATACCAATCTAAGTCTTTATTACTGCTTCCTGCGTTCTCTGGTTTCAGCTTGGATTTGGCCAGTGGAAAGTGGGTAAGGAGTTTGGAGCAGGAAGGAGAGTGAGATGAGGGGAACTGTCTCTAGACCCCATTCCAGCAGAACTTGTGTCCAGCTCCACTTACCATGCCTTCTCCCCCTTCAAGTCTGGGATTCTAGGGAGCGGATAGAAACCTGTCGATCCTTTCTCTGGGACAAAGCCCATGCTGTTCCTTTTCTTTGTAAATTGCCCTTTTATTTCTTCCTCTTCAAATTATCCCATTTTCAGTATGCCATCTGTTTCTTATCAGGCCCCTGACTAATAGAGTATACTATGGAAATGTATTTAAAATCTGAGGTTTTCTAGTTAGGCTGTCAAAAAAATGAGAAACATTCCATTTCTGGGTTCTTTTTCTTGGGATTTTACAGATGAGTGGGTGACAATTCCCTCTACCTTAAATGAACTGCCTTCTTCCATGGTGCCAGTCTCAGTTTACTGCAGTCCACCTAAGAACTACTCTTCCTCCACCTGAGCTTAAAGTAGCCCTATCTTCCCCACCGCTGGTCACTATCTCATCTCTTTTATTTCTTTAATAATACTTGTCAATACCTGAAAGTATCCTACATAGGCATCTGCTTATTCATTATTTTCTGTCTCCTTAGTATATTCAGAGCCTATCTGAAATTGGGTTTTTCAAGGTCCAACAGCCCCTGTAGAATGCTTACTAGGGATCATTGCCTAAAAAAGAAGGCAGAAGAAACAGGATTGGACAAAGGAAGATGTCAATGCAGGATGCAGGCCTAATGACATGGAAGTTCTGGTGGGAGTATTGACATCTCAGTAACCCGTATGTGAAGAAATGGCTTTCAAATCACCACCTCCTCCATCATCACTACATACACATGAGCCTTCCTTGAGCATCTGGTACCCACTAAGGAAAAGATATACCTATTGAAAGTTCAGTGGGAAAGATTTTCTATGGTTAATGTAGCCTCTAACATGCTGTGGATAAAGTGAAGGTTCCTAAGGCCAGGATGCTCACCTGAACCTAATCTACTTGATGATGTAACTGGCCTGCTGCTAGGCTACTGCTTCCACACTCTAGGCAAAAGATATTATTGACTAAGTCATTAAAAAAAGAGCTCTGCCAAGTGCTCTGGGCAGAGGCAGAGATGAAGGAGGATTACAGACCTGCAGACTGTTGGATGCAGACGTAATTCTAGTGCTCTACCTATCGCCAGGAGAACAAGCCAGGGTAACAGACCCTTTGGGGAAGTTGGGGTTCCTCTGGCCAGGATTCTTACTGAACTTAAACCACCTGATGATGTAACTGGCCTGTTGCTAGGCTACCGCTTCCACACCTTTAGGCAATAAGCTATTATTGTGCTATAGAGAGAGCTTGGCCCAGTGCTCTGGGCGGAGGCAGACATGCTAGTGCTTGACTTAATGCAGGGAGAACAAGCCGGGCAATAAACCCTTTCACCCCAAAGAACATTTTGCTGTCAATATCTTTGGTCACACTGAATCCATAGCGAACTTGCCTGGGGCTGAAACCCATTGGCAAGACAATTGGCATAGTTGGCAGGATTCACTGTTGACCAAGGAAAAAGACAGGCTGCCTGCACGGGAGGAGGGGTGCTTCAGTGGGCTGCCCCTGTGAATGGGGAGACAGATTGTCCCCCAGTGGGCATGTGGTCTGAGGTGGCTTGCCTCCTAGAGGACTGGAGGCAAGCGGAGGTGACACCTGAGGCAGTAGGGGAGGCCCTTGGTATAGAAAGTAAATCCTTTGAGAACAGAGTGCCTGTCTGTCATGGACTTGTAGCCCAGGACTTGGCTACATGGAAGAAACTGTCAACAGTACGGCTGTTCCATTATATTGATGATGTCATGCTCACATCTGATTCTCTTTCAGATCTAGAAGGTGCAGTACCTAGACTGCTGCAATATTTACAGGAGAAAGGATGGGCTGTGAACAGCACCAAGGTCCAGGGACCTGGTTTGCCTGTCAAATTGTTGGGGGTCATCTCGTTGGGTAAGACCAAAATTATACCAGAAGCAGTTATAGATAAAGTCCAGGCCTTTCCCACCCCCACAACTGTAGCATTGCTACAGGAGTTTCTGGGTCTTCTAGACTACTGGAGAGTGTTTATCCTGCACTTGGCACAAATTCTGAAGCCCTTATTCTGGTTGCTACAAAACGGCGTCAGGTGGGACTAGGATGAGACATGTGCATCTGCCTTTACTACAGCAAAACAGGCAGTCAAGTCCATGTAGGCCTTTAGTGTGATAGACCCATCAAGGCCCTGTGAGCTAGACGTTCATGTGACTGAAGACGGTTATGGCTGGGGTCTCTGGCAATGGCTTGAATGACCTCACCAACCAGTTGGGTTCTGGTCACAACTCTGGAAAGGGGCAGAGGTATGATACACTTTGATAGAAAAACAACTGTCTGCCATGTATCACAACTTGCCGGCCACAGAACCCATCTCTGGAATGGACCTAATAAAGGTAATAACCTCCTATCCCATCTTGGGATTATTATAATTTTTGTTATTAGGAACCTCCTCTGACTTGAGGATTATTATAATTTTTGTTACATATATCAAAATCTTGCTGTATCTTAATTTTTATTATCTCTAAGTTGTTATCTTCTGTTGCTATTGTGGAATCTGGTTACAGTGCTCCAGCTTTCTAGCACAGGGAGCACTGCGGAAGATTAAAAGCTTGTGGATTGTAAGGTGAGAATCCTGGAGGGGTGGAGTGTGGGGAAGTTGGCGTTCCTATGGCCAGGATCCTCACTGAACTTAAACCACCTGATGATGTAACTGGCCTGTTGCTAGGCTACAGCTTCCACACCTTTAGGCAATAAGCTATTTTTGTGCTATATAGAGAGCTTGGCCTGATGCTCTGGGTGGAGGCAGAGACACTAGTGCTCGACCTACTGCCAGGAGAACAAGTCGGGTAATAAACCCTTTCACACCAAAGAACGTTTTGCTGTCAATTTCTTTGGTCACATTGAATCCATAGCTAACTTGCCTGGGGCTGAAACCCATTGGCAAGATAGACCCTTTTACCCCAATAACATTCCATTGTCACTCCTCAGTCTCACCGAATTCATAGTGAACTTGCCTGGGGCTGAAACCCATTGCTAAGACAACTGGTGACATTGGCAGGATTCACTGTTGATCAAGAAAAAGAATAGGCTGCCCTGACAGGGGAGGTGCTTTAGCAGGGTGCCCCTATGAATGGAGAGACAGTCGACTGTCTCCCAGTGGGTTTGTGGGCTGAGGTTTCTTGCCTCCTGGAGGGATGGGTCCCACCCCAGGCCTGGAGGCAGGTGGAGGTGATACCTGAGGCAGTAGGGGTGGCCCCTGGTACAGTAAATAGGTCCTTTGAGAAACAGAGTGAGCATGGGGCAGTGGGAACTGTGGGTTGGCTGCGTCTCACAGTATTAAAAAAGTCTACAGATGAGATGAACATGCTCCTGAAAGAAACACAAGAAATAGCAACACGAGAACATGAGCTGCAAACTGCTGTGGATTCAATGAAAAATTAAATGGCATTGATACAGGAGGAGGCAGCTCAAGAATGCCAGCTGCTAGATGCCATTGAGGAGGCAGAAAATTTGTTGATGACTGAAATGTCATCTCTGCAAGGTACTGTGGAAGAGATGAAGGCCTTGAAGGCAAGGTCAGTCCCCTGCAAAAACCACGAGAGGCAGTGTGAGAACGTGAGCTGTGAGGTCCAGTGGAGGAGGTAAAAGATTCCTTACAGAATGAGACAACAGTGCTGCCAGGTGCTCTGAAGGAGGCAAAAGCCATGGAGGAAAAGGACGTACTCCTGAGGGAACCACAGGAAGAGGTGGCACACGAATGCCAGCTGCAAGGCACTGAGGTAAAGGAAGGAGAGCTATTGAAGACTGAGCTAGCAATGCTGTGAGGCACTGTAGAAAAGGTAAAGGATGTATCAGAGGAAGCACTCAGGGGAGTGGAGAGATAGGTGCCATCAGCCCAGAAGTGGAGGAGCTGGGGAAGGATGAAGGGGTGGTGCTAGAGGCATCGACCCCTCCTCCATTGAAAGCACACCCAGTAGTTGTAAAGAAAATAAAAACACAGCAACTAAGGGTTCCTCCAGGAGAGGTGCAGCCCCCTCCCCAGGTCGTGGAGCACTCTAAGATCCACCCCTATACTTAGGCTGAGCTGGTAGATTTGGGCTCCTGGTTTCAGCAGAAGCCCTCAGAGGCAATATCAGCTTGGCTCTGTGGCTGTGGGATTAGAGGTGGGTGGAATTGTTCTGTCTGGATCAGAGATGGGAAAGCTGGCTTCCCTGAAAGTTCATCCTGCCTTTAGCCAGGGATTACAAAATGCACATCAGACCCCAGGACATCACTCCCTCTTCGATTGGTTTATGACTGCACTTCATGCTGTGTGGCCCAATCAGTGTGATTTACCATCCTCCCCTGATAGATGGCAGACGTATGCTGAGCTCCAACAGATTTTATGGGAGCTAGGCATAAAAAATGCCATCTATTGTCCAGAGAATTATGGCCCAGATGAGGATCCTTTTACTGCAGGGATGAGAAATGCTGTGTTTCAAACAGCTCCCACATCCCTCTTTGGGCATCTAGTGGCCATTCTTGCCCATTATGGCAGACCATATGTGAGGTTACACGTACAGCAGCAGACTTAGGAGAGGCAGAAGCAATGAAAGCATGGAAAGAAATAAGGTCTAGTACTCAGAGGAAGAATTTAAAGGTTATGAGCACCCAGATATGGGTTGATTTAATATAGGCAGGTGCAGGCTGAAGGAAATTAAATGGGAAGTCAAGTAGAACCTTACTGGAGCTGTTGAAACAACTGAAACCACAGCAGCAGTTCCAGTTCCAGCTATTAAGAACAAAAAAAAAAAGAGGCCAGAGACCAAGCCACAAGTCCAGCCTCTGTGTTTGCAAGACTTCCTGCTGGAGGGTGAGCCAATCTCACTTGAACCCACCCACACAGAAAGATGATTGGGGAACATGGTTTGACTGAGGGAAGGTTGAGGTACCTGCCCTGAGGGACCAGTGGGGATTGGAGGCCACATGTTGAAATATCTATCCATTGGTCCCCAGTGAACATACAATCTATCCTGGCTCTGGTGGACACAACTGAATATTTACTGATTTATGGCAACCCTGAGCTGTATCCCGGATGCCCACTATTATAGACGGATACGGGGTAAAGCTATAAGAGAGAAACAAGCCCAAATCCCTTTGGAATTGGATGTCTACCCAAAAGAAGTCTACTGTGTATATCTCTCCCATCCCCAAATATATTTTGGAGATTGATATCCTGCAGGGTCTATGGTTGCAGACAACTGCAGGTGAGTTCAAACTGAGAATATGTGTGGTAAATGCAGTTCTGAGGGGACATGTTAAGCACCCATCTATAGCTTTGTCTGTGCCTCAGCAGGTGATTAACACCAAACAATACAAATTGCCTGGACGGCATCAGGAAATTGGAGAAACCTTCCAGGAACTGGAAAAGGTGGGTATTATAAAGCCCACCCATAGTGCTGTCAATTCCCCAGTGTGGGCAGTAAAAAAGCCAGATGCTCCTGGCATATGACTGTGGATTACAGAGAATTGAATAAAATCATATCCCCTATGCACACTGCCATCCTCTCTATTGCAGGCCTGATGGATACTCTCAGTCACAAACTAGGAACATACCATTATGCGGTAGATCTTCCTAATACCTTCTTTTCCACTGACAACGAGCAGGAAAGTCAGGAACAGTAACAGTCTGCCTTCACACGGGAAGGATGGCAATGTGCTTTCTCTGTCCTTCCACAGGGATACCCCCACAGCCCCATCTGTCATGGACTTGTAGCCCAGGACTTGGCAGCATGGGAGAAACTGACAACTGTGCAGCTGTACCATTATATTGATGACATCATGCTCATGTTTGATTCTCTTTCAGATTTAGAAGGTACAGCACCTAGACTGCTGCACCATCTACAAGAGAAAGGATGGGCTGTGAACAGCACCAAGGTTCAGGGACCTGGTTTGTCTGTCAAATTTTTGGGGGTCTTGTTGGGTAAGACAAAAGTTATACCAGAAGCAGTCATAGATAAAGCCCAGGCCATTCCTACCCCTATAACTGTGGCACTGTTACAGGAGTTTTGGGGTCTTCTAGGCTAATGGAGAGTGTTTATCTTGCACTTGGCACAAATTCCGAAGCTCTTATACTGGTTGTTATGAAAGAGCCTCAGGTGGGACTAGGATGAGACATGTGCATCTGCCTTTACTACAGCAAAATGGGCAGTCAAGGCCATGTAGGCCTGGAGTGTGATAGACCCATCAAGGCCCTCTGAGCTGGATGTCCATGTGACTGAAGATGGTTAAGGCTGGGGTCTCTGGCAGCAGCTTGAACAAACTTACTAACCTGCTGGATTCTGGTCACAACTCTGGAAAGGGGCAGAGGTATTATAAACATTGATAGAAAAACAACTGGCTGCCATGTATCAGGCCTTGTTGGCTACAGAACCCATCACTGGGATGGACCCGATGAAGGTAATAACCACCTATCCCATCATAGGGTGGGTATGAGACTGGACCCAAAAGTGAAGGAGTGGTGAGCCACAAATGCCTACACTGGCCAAGTGGGGTATGTACTTATAGCAATGTAGTGCCCTCTCTACTAGCCCCTTGAATGAAGAACTCCAATGCTTATTGGAGCCAGTAAAATATACTAGTGAAAAGCAGGAATAACTTGCTTTTGAACCATTAGTAGCTGATGCATGGTACACAGATGGCTCCAGCCATGGGCAGCCCCCAAAATGGAGGGCCATAGCTTTCCATCTTAAGGCTGAGACAATATGGATGGAAGACGGTGAGGGGAAGAGCAGTCAATGGGCAGAGTTGCGGGCAGTATAGCTCATGATCACCCAGAAGCCCTCCCCAATAGTTGTTTGCACTAACAGCGTAGGGCCTGACCCTGTGGCTACTGACATGGAACCATGCCAACTGGTTGGTTGGTAACCAACCCCTTTGGGAGCAATAATTGTGGCAAGACTTATGGGCCTGTGGTCAGACTAAAACAGTTACAATATATCATATGACACGTCATTTGCCACCGGCATCCCCAGGAAATGATGAAGCAGACGAATTAGCCCAGGTATGTTGGCTAGAAGGAAAGCCTGCCTCTGATGCAGCCCAAAGGTTACATCAGCATTTGTAACCATTTTTGCAGGGCAAAAGACAACATGGGCTGTAGCCCATTGGTGGGGCTTGCCTTTGACCTTTGAAGAAGTCAGCAGAGCCCAGCAGGAGTGCATCGTATGCTCTAAGAGGGACTTACACCAAGTTCTACAGAAACATGAGACAATAGCTAAGAGGCTGATACCCCTCATCAGGTGGCAGATATACTATATTGGGCCTCTGCCCATGTCAGAAGGGTATCAATATGACATGACTACTACATGTTGACACAGCTACTGGACTTCTGGTTGCTTTTCCTACACATTGTGCAGACCACCAGATAACCAAAAGAGGCCTGGAGCATCTCTTTGCAGCTTATGGTCAACCACAGGTAATTTAGAGTGATTAAGGCACCCCTTTTACTGGACATGCACTACAAGAATGGGTGCAACTGTTGGGAATCAAATAGAAGGTTCATTTGCCATACAATCCTACCACAGCAGGCATGATAGAGAGATACAATGGTTTGTTAAAATCTGGACTGAAGTCGGACACCAATAGTCTGCAGGGATGGTCAGTCCACTTATGGACAGTGTTATGGCATTTGAACAAGAAACCCCGAAAGGGAGCCCTGAGCCCCATAGACATGCTAACACATATGGCTGCCTCCCCTATACAACTGCAAGTACAAACCAAGGAAGAATCACTGAAGCTGAGGTTCGGCCACTAGAATAACATCTTGCTGCCAGTACCGACCACACTATACTCTGGAGACTCCTCTGAGTGGATGTGGCCTTGGACATTTTGACACATGGACCAACAATGGCTGGCCCTACTGGCCCCTTGGGAACAGAGCCTGGAAGCTGGCCTCCTGTGTGTTCCTGGAATAACAGTGGAGTGGCTGCCAAAGGTCACAGTAGTATATCCTGAACGACCAGAAAGTAGGAGCATCTTACCGGGGAGTTTTGTTTTATCATTATGGCCAGTGCATGCACCTCCAGTAGCACTATATATAGACCCTTCAGTAACCCCCACGGGGAAAGGAGTAAAAGTATGGTATATTAGACCTGGAAGGGACCCCCTTCTTGCTACAGTCCTATCACAGGACCACTCTCTTGCATGCATCCTACCTGATGGACAAGATTTGCCTATGTTTGTGGCATTAAAACACATGTCTTATCACCCTTAAGGTCTCTGTGGATTGGGCACACACACTAGCAAAAAAACTGCTACTCACTGGGGTGCACGGTTCTCCCTATCAGTACCATTACTGTGAGTCATGAACTCATCTGAGTAGAACTGGTTTTGAATACAGCTTAAATAACTTCCTCAGACTTGAGGATTATTATAATTTTTGTTACCTGTATCAAAATTTTGTTATAACTTAATTTTGTTATTATCTCTGTTATTGTTATCCTCTGTTGCTGTTTGGAACCTGGTTATAATGCTCCAGCTTTCTCACACAGGGACCATTATGGAAGATTGAGAATGTGTACATTGTGAGATGAGAATCCTGGAAGGGTGGAGTGTGGATAAAGTGAAGTTTCCTATGGCCAGGATGCTCACCTGAACCTAAACTACTTGATGTTATAACTGGCCTGCTTCTAAGGTACTGCTTCCACACCCGCAGGCAATAAGCTATTATTGACTAAGTCACTATATAAAGAGCTCTGCCCAGTACTCTGGGCAGAGGCAGAGATGATGGAGGATTACAGACCTGCAGACTGTTGGATGCAGACATAATTCTAGTGCTCGGCTTATTGCTGGGAGAACAAGCAGGATAATACACCCTTTCACCCCAAGAACATTCCATCGTCATTCCTCGGTCTCAATGAATCCATAGTTAACTTGCCCGGGGCTGAAACTCATTGGCAAGACACATGCCCTCACACATATTTAACCTGCAGTACATAGTTGCAACTGTGATAACCTTAACCAGTGAAGTAAAGTAGGCTTTACTTTTGTTACTACAGCTATAATTTTTTAAACATAAAAAATAAATTACTCTAAGTGGCCACCTGTCACACACTTCGTAACTAGGCTTGTACTTCTGACTCTAACAAAATCCACAAACAGTGCAGGTCTCAGGCCTTTCTGCCACTGTGATCTCTAATGGCAACAGATTTCTATCTAAATGTTTTTTTTTTACTATTTAAGAGTTGAGTCTTTTACATAAAATAGGCACCAAATACATGGAAAGATTCTTAGCACCATCAGAAACCATAAATTTGTATTAGAAACATAAATTAAGTCATGATGAATATTGCTTATTTAATCAGAAAAAAATTAAAGAAATTAAAATATTAGTACTACACATTCTGCAGCAAAACAGACTCTCATACATGCTGCTGGTAGAACTGTAAATTGGTACAAACTTTCTGGGTGGTAATTTGACAATATTAATCAAAAGCCACAAAATGTGTAAATTTTTGTTTCTGAAATTCCACTTTAAGAAATTAATGTGAAAACAAAATAATGCAAAACTACATATAAGAATGCTAAGTACAACTTTTAACCTGGCAAAAATGGAAACATTCTATATCTAACATACCTAATATATAAGGATATTTAAATGCATTTTGATTTAGTCACATGATGTAATAAAAAACACAGAAGAGTGTGAACATAGGAAAGTGCTCTTGATTATCTTTCAGAGAGAAAAGCATACAGAAAGCAGTGCAGTATAGTTTCACATTTATTATAGAATGCACAGTTAAATGACTAAAAGCATACTAACATAAGCAGTGGAAATATAGTTTTTATTTTCTTATATGTTCTGTAGTTTCATTGTTTCTATAATGAATGTGTATTGCTTTTTTCTTTGAAAAATGTTACTGAGATTATGTTTCCTGTATGCTTTAGTCTCTACCAAAACTACTCATTGCTACTCCCTTATCCTATTTGCAGTAGCATTTGTTCTGTATACAAGAACATTTGAAAATGCACTTAAATTCCATGGGTTGGAAATGTTGGTCAGCATGCTAACTGTGTCAAATGTAGGCAACTCAAAACATTTCCCATGCCATTAAAATGACAGAAATGTCATCACTGTGTTATGGATTCTTAAGGTAGAAAATATGATAAAATTATGTATATATTTACAAGTACCTCTACAATTATTGTTCTAACTTGAATCCTGCCAGTGACTTGTAACTCTCTCTGGAAGGAACCTATTCCATCTTTGGAAAGCTATGATTACTAGAAAGTTTTTCTATATTTAACAGAAGTTTCAATTTCTATAATTGGAAATTGTTGATTTATGACATTGCAGTTTATTTTATTTTATTTTTTTGATCAATAAATTTTTATTTCTTCTTTAATATCTTTTACAGTATATAGACATACACTTTAAAATAAAATTTTGTATAATTTAAATCAGATGTTATTTCATGCTTTTTCATTTATTATACTTCTATACACGCATTTATATATAAAAACTGGACATTGCTAGTTTTCACTCCTACCTAAAATGCCATAATCTGCTTAGCTTTGCTGTCCATTAGAGTTTAGGTTATTACTGTTTTTTTCTTTTTTTTTTATAATTTATTTTGGTATCATTAATCTAGAATTACATGTGCCATATTATGGTTATTAAACTACCCCCTTCATCAGGTCCCCCTGCAGTTTATTTTTTGTATGATGTTTCTCTTTTATTTGTGATTCATTAGAGTTTTTGATAATATTTTGTTGTCATCAAAGCTCAGTCATTTACATTTTTGTTTCTTAAACTGCTTTACGTCTAGGTAATCCTTCCATATCCTGAAATGAGATCAAGATTTCACTATATTCCTGTCTGTTTCATGGTTTCAAATTCTATAAAATTCTTATATCCATCTGGAATTGATATTGACATATTGTGTACACTGAGGATATATACTACATTTTTCATGGAAACAATGGACTACATTTTTTTGCCTAGAAAATTTTTATTTTTTTAAAATGTACTAAGTAGTGAGAATAAAGATAAATTGGGATTCTCATAATTGCTGGTAAGAATATAAATTGGTTCAATCTTTATAAAAGGTAATTTAGTTTGGGTATCAGAACCTTTTACATATTGGCCAGTAGTTTACTTTTATGAGTCTACTGGGGGAACAATCAAAGAAGAGGATAAAGAAGAATGTAAAAAATGTTCATTTCTATGTAACATGTAACAATGAGTGGTGAGCATGGTGTTTACTAAGATAAGACTCATATTCATGGGCACAGAGATCAAGAGCAGAGGCCTTGGAGGTAAGTGATCCTGGGCTCAGGTCTTGATTCAGCCTCTTGCTGTGTGACCTTGAACCAACATAAAGAGGGGCTGCTATCATGAAAAGTTCCTTTTGAACTCTGGACAATTATTTATTTGGAATTCAATGGAAGCATGACCCTGAGAATCCCACCAAAAGGCAGTAAGACTAACTTTATTTTTTGATATGTAGAAATGATTTCATTTATTCAGAATCTTTTATTTACTTAGGATGGAGTTTTGAAATGAGTGTGTGGGGTGGTACATGTGGGTTAGAGCACTGACAACTGAAGACAGATTAAGACAAAAAATTTAGATGCTAAGTTGGAAAAAAAAATGTATTGGGAAAGTTCCTACAAAAACACATTAACAGTACAGGGTTGTTTGAAAACAGTAGAGGAAAGGGGGAAAAAAATCACCCTGTACCTAAATGATGACACATCTAATAAGAAGCTTAGCTGACTAAATAATTAAGGCAGAATAAAGAAAGCATAATAAAAAAAATAGGGCTCATTTTAAAGAAGGGTTTCAAAGAAAAAGAAAGAGCATAAACACTTACGTTGAAAATGACAGACAACTTACAATAAAGGTCACTAATATATAATTACAGCACATTGCAAAAAGGCAAGATGAAAACAAGCTAACTCAAATTCCAGGATGAGAAATGAAAATAGGTAACAGAAGCTATCAGAAGGGAAAAGGTGTGTAATGCTGTTTATATATGGGCAATTTCATTTCACCCAAGTTGGGAGATGGGAACAGGGTTGGAAGAATGAGAGGATGGACAACCGAGTTCAAGAATGGCTGCACTGTGAATAGTTTCCTCAACTCGCCACTTTGGTCTCTCTGTCTCTTTCTCTTTCTATAGAAAAAAAAGTAGGGCAAAATGGCTTCATAATTTAAGAAAATGTTACTGGGTATTAAAGACTGAAAATTTTTTAGCAAGGGCTGGATGAGCTCTGCAGTTCTCACTGGACAAGAGAGAGTAGACTGATAGATACAATAAAAGTCTCTATTTATACAGAGGGCTCAAGGGAGTTACAATCTGCTGTTCACATTTTCTGCTGTGGACTAAATAGGAAGCTGTGGTCATAAATTCCAACATGAAGGACATGTAAGATTTTGGTTAAATAGAAAGATGACTTGGCTGATAGAGCTATAAAATAATGAAGAGGCTCCCCAGGGTAGATGGGAGATTTCCCTTCCTTGATATTCGGTGAAAAGAATAGGCTCATCTGACGGGGTGATGAAGGTGGGGGCTGATCATGGTGCGAGCACACTCTCAGTGATGGCCTGTGCCTTCGAGTTCACTAAAGCAGCCTCTATTTTTAATGTCCAGCAACTGAAGCAAATGCCTAAATCCTCTGCAGCCTGAGCACACCTTTGCTAATTCGGTTTGTAATGGATTGTAGCTTAATAAAACAGACAGTAACTCTAGGAGTTTCAAAATGTAATTAAATAATTAAAGAGTTGTAAAACAGCCTATAAACATGAAAGTATCTCAACACAACACATGCTTAATGACAGCAAAGGTTAGGTAAAGATATATTTCTGCCAGGTAATTATAAACAAAACTGTTAAAAACGATCCTCACAGCACCAGGATGCAACTTTACACGTGGGTTAGAGTTTTCACGCTCAGCGTTCACACTGGGTAAGGCATTCATGGTGGGGACGCACTAGTATGTTGCTAATGAGGAATTATTTTTCCAACGATTATTTTTAAGTGATTAAGATGCATTGTATCACAGTGACACGACTCATTTTATATTTGCTTTCTCAACAGACTATCTTCCCCAACCCCTCACACCCACCTGAAAGTGTATTAGATTGTCTTTTTCTGACAGGAAAAAACATAGACTATTACTAAATGCACGTCATCCCTGAGAGAAATACAATGCATCAAGCTAATGTCTGCTAATTCTAAACCCACCACTAGGGAATTAAAGAGAATATAAGGATGTTGAGTTAGATAATGTATAAATTAAAAAACCTACAATTTGCAAGTTTATCATAATTTGGTCAGTGAGCTTGAGAAACTTATTAAGCCCATGAATTTTAATATGCCTGAATGACTATAAACATTAATTTATTAATATTAATCTATCCATAGAGAACCTACATTCTGTATGGTGCTTGCTAAGCCATGGAGAACATATTTTAGAAAATTATTAAGATGTGGTCTTTGCCTTAAGAACATTGAAATCAAAGCCCAGATATAAGATAAATGGATCTAGGATGATATTAGCTTTGTAAGCTTGGATATATTATTTAATCTCTTTGAATTCCAATAATAATAATAGCATGACAACAATTATACCTCTTAGTATTGATGTAAGGACTTAAACAATATATAGAAATTGTTTAGCACAGAGTGAGCATTTCTATAAACTTTAGCTATAAATATAAAATAATTATATTTATTTTTTATTTGCATTTATTATTATTAGGCATATGTATTAAGTATGAGTAATTTGTATTATAAGTTCTCCAGTAAGGAAGATGATTGGAAGCTGGAGCAGTCATTGCAGAGAAAACGAACTATCAGCTAGGTGACGAAGGATGGATAAGATTTTGTTAGATACGCATGATACACAATTAACATACAGAAGTTGGTTATGTTTCTATACATTAATAATGAACTATCAAAAAGAGAAATTAAGAAGGCAGTCCCATTTATAATTGCATCAAAAGAATAAAATATCTAGGAATAAATTTAACTAAGGCAGTGAAAGACCTGTACTCTGAAAACTTTAAGACAGTGAGGAAAGAAATTGGAGATTACACAACTAAATGGAAAGATATCCTGTGTTTATGAATTGGAAATATTAGTATTGTTAAAATGTCCATAATGCTCAAAGAAATCTACAGATTCAAATGCAGTCTCTACCAAAATACCAATGACATCTTCCACATAATTAAGATAAATAATCCTAAAATTTGTATGGGACCACAAAAGACCCCAAATAGCCAAAGCAATCTTGAGAAAGGACAAAGCTGGAGGTATCACACCCCCTGATTTCAAAGCTATAGTAACCAAAAGAGTATGATACACCAAAACAGAGAAATAAATCCACAAATCTATGACAAAGGAGGCAAGATTATACAATGGGGAAAAGACAGTCTCTTCAACGGAGGAAGAGAATGAAAAAGAATGAAACTGCAAAAAGCATGAAATTGGACCACCTCACACCACATACAAAAACAAACTCAAAATGCATTAAAGACGTGAAGCCATAAAACTCCTAAAAGAAAAACATAGACAATAGGTTCTTTGACTTCCATCTTAGCAATATTTTTTGGACCAGTCTCCACAGGCAAGGGCAAAAGAAGTGAAAGTAAAAAAATGAGACTTATGTCAAACTAGAAAGCTTCTGCACAGAAAAGGAAACCATCAACACATTGAAAAGGCAACTTACTGAAGGGAGTAGATATTTGCAAATCATACATGTGATAAGTGGTTAATATCCAAAATATATAAGGAAATTACACAACTGAATATAAAAAAAACTGATTAAAAACTGGACAAAGGATCCAAATAGATATTTTTCCAAAGAAGACATACAGATGGCCAGCAGACACTTGAAAAGATGCTCAGCATCACTAATCATCAGAGAAATGTAAATCAAACCATAATGAGATGTCACCTCACACCAGTCAGAATGGCTACTATCAAAAAGTCAAGAAATAACAAGTGTTGGTGAAGATGCACAGAAAAGGAACTCTCATGCACTGTTGTTGTAGGAATGTATATTGGTGCAGTCACTGTGGAAAACAATATGGGTTTCTTCAACAAATTACAAATAGAACTACCATATATAATTCAGCAAATCTACTTCTGGCTATTTAGCTAAAGAAAATGAAAACAACCAATTTGAAAAGGTATACATCTATTGCAACATTATTTATGATATCCAAGACATGAAAGCAACCTAAGCATCCACTGATAGATGAGTGGATAAAAATGTGTGAATGTGTGTGTGTGTGTGTGTGTGTGTGTGTGTGTGCGCACAGACAGATATAGATATAGTGATATAATAAATTATAAGAAATACATATTTTGTTATTCAGATAACCAAATATATATATTTCCCAGGTATATCTGCTCTTCATCCACAGTTCCTGAAAACATTTTATAGCCTTAAAGATGAAAGGGGTGTCTTGCCATGTTAATGAGAGACTTTTGGACCCCAGCCAAGGGAGGGGGCTGGAGTTCAGTCAGCCAATAGTCATTGATTTAGTCAATCGTGACTATGCAATGAAGCCCTCACAAAAACTTGTGATCATTATATATATCTCTCCCTTGCATCCTGCTCCCCTAAGGGAGAGCTTCCATGCTTGGAGAACAAGAATGTGTCCACATGTCACCAAGCCAGGCCCCAAGCTCCAAGAGGATAGAAGCTCTCTTATTTGGGACCTTGCCCTATGTATCTCTTCATCTGGCCATTAACTTGCATCCTTTATGGTATCCTATATTAAACTGGTAAATGTAAGTGTTTTCCTGAGTTCTGTGAGCCACTCTAGCAAATTAACCGAACCTAAGGAGGAGGTTGCTGAAACCTCCAATCTGTAGCAGGTTTCTCAGAAGCACAGGTAATGGCCTGGGGCTTGCAACTGGCTTCTGGAGTCAGGGTAGAGAGCAATCTTGTAGGATGGGGCCCTTAACCTGGAGAATCTGGTGCTATATCTGGGCAAATAGCATCAAAATTGAGTTGAGTTCCCAGACACTCTGCTGGTGTTTGAGAATTGCTTGGTGTTGTGTGTGGGAAGACCCCCTAACCCCCCAAACACATTGGAATTGAGTCTGGGAACCTTAAAGGAGTACTACTGCTGTGTGAGAAGAAATACATACACACACAATGGAATATTACTCCATCAAGAAAATCAAGGAAATCTTGCCATATGCAACACGATGCACATAGAGGTATTATGCTGAGTGAAATAGGCAGACAGAAAAAGAAAAATACCATATGATTTCACTTACAGGTGGAATCTAAAAAGCAAGACAAAACAAAATAGAAACAGATTCATAGTTACAGGAAACAAACTATTGGTTATCAGAGGGGAGGAGTTAGGGGGCAGGTAATAGGTGAAAAGGATTAAGAAGTACAAAATTCCCATTATAAAATAAATAGGTTGTGGGCATGTAATGTACAGCATAGGGAATAGAGTCAATAATATTGTAACAATTTTGCATGGTGACAGATGGTAAATAGACTTATCATGGGGATCATTTCACAGTGTATAAAAGTATTGAATCATTATGATATATACTTGAAACTAATAGGATATTTCATATTTTCAATAAAAAAAAGATTTTGCTAGAGTGTAGCTGAGAGGACTTCATTGCATAGTCATGATTGAGATTTATACCTGGTAAAAAATGCTGAATGAAGGCAAATAGCAGTTGACCTTAAGTTCCAGGCAAACTAGTTTATATTTTATTCATTGAAAATTGCAGAGTATAAAATAAAGTGTTAAAATCATAAGACATTTAAATCTGATGGATGAGTCACAAACTCAGACCTAGAGTGTCAAATTTATGGCCTCTACAGTATGCAGAGTAAGCTCAATATAAGACAATGAGGAATGGTGGGGACTATGGTGAAGTAGAGAAAATATACATGGTATGTTTCTCAGCTTTAGCTGATTGTTGCTTTGTGACAAATAGGCCTAAAGTTTCCAATTCTCAGATATGTTTCAAGATAATTAGGAAATACAAAATTTTAAATGAAATGTCCTGATTTTTAAAAGTACTGTTTTGGTAAAATAATATATTTCTGTGAGTTGGATCTATCCTGAGGGTTGATGGTAGACAGCCCTTGATGTAATTTGTAATTTTAAAAATGAGGAATGCAAGTCTCTGAGACAGTAAGTGATTCACCTTTATTGACACAGAGAGTGTTAGAGGCAGCACTGGGACCTGAACCAAGAATAACTTTATCCGGGGTTAAACTAAAACTCACTGGAAACCTAGGCTTTATTTCTGTCAGCAAGAAGCCTTGTGAGCACCTGCCCAGAGCCAGGACATCTGAGGTTTCAGTGCAGCTTCCATTTTACTAATACATGCCTTCACATTTTAGATTATTTTCATTGCAGTCTCAAAGTAAACAATGTAGCGAATGAACCAGGTCAAAATAAAACTTTAAAAAGCAAGTGTGAACACTGGTTCTCGTTTCTTGGTATCAGTGCAGTAGAGAGGAAAGAATATATCCTTGAGAGTCATTCATCATTCAGGCTTTGGTATAAACACCAGCGTTTACATATCCTCGTGGTCACTTGAGGATGCTAGTTTGCTTGCCTTTAAAAAGGAAATGGTGATGCCTCACGTATAGAGTAAGTTGGAGTATAACATGGAATTGGATAACTTGATGGCATGCTATCACAGCCACTTGGGTGATAACACCATGAAACTCAGTTTTAAAACATTAATTTTAAAAAGTCAGGAAAAGAGAATGATTTAAGGATAAGGAAAGGATATGAGCATTTATGGTAAAGTTTCCTGGAAAGTGTAATTTAAAATTCAGCAATGATAACAGACAATTAATTACTAATAAACTATACTACCATTCACATGACATAAACTCATACAAAATTTATAGCATGTTAAAGCAGAAATAAGTAAGGATGGTATTGTTATTAATTGCTTTTATAACACATTACAGTACAGGAGTGAAGAATTGTGAGTTAAAGCCAATTTCACAGTTAAAGGAAATAAGTTGTTACTGCAAATTTTCAAGAGAAATTGATGTTGAGGAGATAAGCAAGACTTGTAACAGAACAGGCGAGTTCACCTGCATTTACAATTACAATTCCAAAAGACACAGAATTAGTATTCTTGGAAAATAGCTGGGATGATATTTGGACCCCATCTTGGATTTAAATTGAATCTGGCATTTCCAGCTCTGTGTCACAGGGGATATTATTAATTCCTCTAACTCTTAGTTTCCTTTTCTGTAACATATGGATTAAAATGTCTGTTTTATAGCAGTGCCAGTGAGAAATCAAACAAAATGATGTCTACGAAGCACTTAAAGCAATCACTTGCAAATCCTGAGTGTTCAGTAGATGGTAACTACTCTTCTTATCACTATTAAAATCTATTTTAAGACTCTGGGTGAGGTCAAAGAGAAATGGTAGAATATTTTTAAAGATATATAGAGAGAAGGGATTACAAATACTACTGCAAAAAAATGCAATTAATGTTTTGGACATGTAGATAATAACATGATGATTTTTATATTAAAGGTAATATGATTTATGTCAGGTCTAGAATTGCAAATTCATATTTATGCCTTCCTTTTATACAATTGGTGGGCCCATTCCATCAAATAGTGGCTCTATGACAATAGGGAACACATTATATATACTTTTTGTGTCTGTCATAACAGTGAATTATCTGCAAAAACTATGTAAAAAAACATTTAACAAAAAAGAGCAGTTTCTAGCTGATTCAAGATGGCGGTGTGAGAGGTGAGACAGAGAACTCCTCCCAAAACCACAAACAGTACGAAAATATAGTTAATACAACTAACCCTAAAACAGCAACAGGCAAGAAGGCTGAACCAGAGTGCATACAGACCTCATGAACAGAGTAGACCTCACAAAACAGGGTAACGTATAAAAGCTTTGATCTGGCAGGACCCAAGCACTTCCCCCACCCAAGCTCATCCACGGGAGGAAGAGAAACAAAGCGGGGAGGGGTGGAAGCCTGGGACTGCTGAACACCCAGCCCTGGAGATCTGCTTTGTGAGCGGAAACCTACACTGTGTGGTGCTCTGGAGGTTGGGGAGTGCTTGGGGGACTGAGATTCCGGCCATTTGTGGAGGATAGGATCCACAACTGGCTGCTCTGGGACAAAGGAAAGACAGGTAGTCTGAGAGGCTTCCTAGGAGTGAGAGGGCTGCTGAAGGGGTGGGGTTTGCACAGAGCTTGCTGCATGGGAGAAGGGAGAGCTGGACAAGGTTGTCTGGGCACACTCTGCCCAGCTGGTTGGGAACTTTGAGGAGTTTCAGGTGCTCCAACCCCATGGCGGGCTACTCAGCTCCAAGGCCCCCCACTGTGACACATAGCCTGTTGCACCTTCCTCCTAGCCTGCCGGCAACGGTTTGCAAACTGGCAGTCATTGTGCTGGCATCAGGTCAGCCAGAGGGAGGCCCCGCTTACAACAGCTACAGATGCAAAGCACAGGGGCTTACACGTGTTGCTTGGCCCACTAGCTCTGACACTGGAGACAGGCACCGCAGATGGGAATCAGGAAACAGAACTTTCCTCCCCCCAGGCACCAGCTCTGCTCCCCTATGACCCCCAACCTCACTCTAGGGGCTGAGCAGCTCGAGACTGGAGTTTCTGCACATTAGTGGGCACAACACAGAAATACGAAATGTCAAAAGAACATGGTTCAGACCAAAATTTCACAAACCCAGAAAAAGGCCCAAATGAAACTGAACTCACCAATCTTCCTGAAAGAGAGTTTAAAATAAAAATTATAAACATCCTCACGGAGGTACAGAAAAATATTCAAGAACTCAGGAACGAATTTAAGTCAGAGATCCAGTCAATAAGAAATTCCATATCTGAAGTGAAACATACAATGGGGGGATTTAAAAGCAGATTAGATGGAGTAGACGAGATAGTAAATGGAATAGAAATTAGAGGAGAGGAATACAAAGAAGCTGAGGTGCAGAGAGAACAAAGAATCTCTAAGAATGAAAGAATATTGAGAGAACTGTGTGACTAATCCAAACGGAACAATATTCACATTATAGGGGTACCAGAAGAAGAAGAGAAAAAGGTATAGAAAGTGTCACTGAGGAGGTAATCGCTGAAAACTTCCCCAATCTGGGGAAGGAGATAGTCTCCCAAGCCATGGAGCTGCACAGATCTCCCAACACAAGGGACCCAAGGAAGACAACATCAAGACATATAATAATTAAAATGGCAAAGATCAAGGATAAAGACAGACTTTTAAAAGCAGCTAGAGAGAGAAAAAAAAATCACATTCAGAGGAAAACCCATCAGGCTATCATCAGATTTCTCAACAGAAACCTTACAGGCCATAAAAGGAGTGGCATGATATATTTAATGCAATGAAGCAGAAGGTCCTTGAACCAAGAATACTCTACCCGACAAGGTTATGATTTAAATTTGAAGGAGGGATTAAACAATTTTCACATAAGCAAAAGCTGAGGGAATATACCTCCCACAAAACACCTCTACAGTGAATTTTGGAGGGACTCCTACAGATGGAAGTATTCCTAAAGCTAAATAAATGTTACACCACAGCTACACCAAGAGTACAGAATATGATTCATAACATACAAAGAATGGAGGAGGAAGAAAAAGGAGGCAAAATAAAAGAAGCTTTAGGTTGTGTTTGTAATAGCATACGAAGTGAGTTAAATTGGACTGTTAAATAGTAAGGGACTTACCCTTGAACTTTTGGTAACCACGAATCTCAAGCCTACAATGGCAATAAGTACATACCTATCGATAATTACCCTAAATGTAAATGGTCTGAATGCACCAATCAAAAGACATAGAGTTACTGAATGGGTAAAAAAACAAGACCCATCTATATGCTACCTACAAAACACTCACTTCAAACCTAAAGACATACCCAGACTGAAAGTAAAGGGATGGAAAAGATATTTCATGCAACTAATAGTGAGAAAAAAAGCAGGAGTTGCAGTACTTGTATCAGACAAAAAAGACTTCAAAACAAAGAAAGTCACAAGAGACAAAGAAGGACATTACATAATGATAAAAGGTCAATCCAAAAAGAGGATATAACTATTATAAATATCTATGCACCCAACACAGGATCACCTATATATGTGAAACAAATACTAACAGAATTAAAGGGGGAAATAGAATGCAATGCATACATTTTAGGAGACTTCAACACACCATTCACTCCAAAGGACAGATCAACCAGACAGAAAATAAAGAGACAGAGGCACTGAACAATACATTAGACAGTAAGACCTAACAGACATCTACAGAACACTCCAACCAAAAGCAACAGAATACACATTCTTCTCAAGTGCATATGGAACATTTTCAAGAATAGATCATATACTAGGCCACAAAAAGAACCTCAGTAAATTCAAAAAGACTGAAATTGTACCAAGCAGCTTCTCAGATCACAAAGGTATGAAACTGGAAATAAATTACACAAAGAAAATGAAAAAGCCCACAAACACATGGAGACTTAATAACATGCTCCTAAATTATCAATGGTTCAATGACCAAATAAAAAAACAGAGATCAAGAAATATGTGGAGACAAATGACAACAATAATTCAACACCGCAAAATCTGTAGGACGCAGCGAAGGCCATATGCTAAGAGGGAAATACATTGCAATACAGGCCTACCTCAGGAAAGAAGAACAATCCCAAATGAACAGTCTAAACTCACAATTAATGAAACTAGAAAAGGAAGAACAACGAGGCCCAAAGTCAGTAGAAGGAGGGACAAAATAAAGATTAAAGCAGAAATAAATGAAATTGAGAAGAGTAAAACAATACAAAGAATCAATAAAAGCAGGAGCTGGTTCTTTGAGAAAATAAACAAAACAGATAAACCCCTAGCCAGACTTATCAAGAAAAAAAGAGAGTCTACACACATAAACAGAATCAGAAATGAGAAAGTAGAAATCACTACAGACACCAAAGAAATACAAAGAATTATGAGAGAATAAATACTATGAAAAATTATATGGTAACAAACTGGATAACCTAGAAGAAATGGACAACTCTCTAGAAAAATACAACCTTCTGAGGCTGATCCAGGAAGAAACTGAAAATCTGAATAGATCAATTACCAGCAAAGAAACTAAATTGGTAATCAAAAAACTACCTAAGAACAAAATTCCTGAACCAGACGGTTTCACTGCTGAATTTTTTCAAACATTTAGTGAAGACCTAATACCCATCCTCCTTAAAGTTTTCCAAAAATTAGAAGAGGAGGGAATACTCCCAAACTCATTCTATGAGGCCAACATCAAACTAATTCCAAACCCGCAAAGACACCACAAAAAAAGAAAATTACAGACCAATATCACTGATGAACATAGATGCAAAAATACTCAGCAAAATATTAGCAAACTGAATAGAAAAATACATCAAAAATATCATCCAGCATGTTCAAATTGGATTCATCCCAGGGATGCAAGGATGGTACATTTAAAAATCCATCAACATCATCCACTACATCAACAAAAAGAAGGACAAAAACTACATGATCATCTCCATAGATGCTGAAAAAGCATTCGAGAAAATTCAACATCCATTCATGATAAAAATGCTCAACAAAATGTGTGTAGAGGGCAAGTACCTCAACATCATGAAGGCCATATATGAACATAATGAATCCCACAGACAACATTATACTTAACAGTGAGAAGCAGAAAACTTTTCCTTTAAGATTGGGCACAAGACAAGGATACCCATTCTCCCCACTTTTACTCAACATAGTTCTGGAGGTCCTAGCCATGGAAATCTGTCAACACAAAGAAATAAAAGGCATCCAGATTGGCAAGGAAGAAGTCATACAGTCCCTGTTTGCATATGACATGATATTATACATATAAAACCCTAAAGAATCCACTCCAAAACTACTAGATCTCATATCTGAATTCAGAAGAGTAGCAGGATACAAAATTAATACACAGAAATCTGTTGTATTCCTATACACTAACAATGAACTAGCAGAGAGAAAAATCAGGAAAACAATTCCATTCACAGTTGCATCAAAAAGAATAAAATACCTAGGAATAAACCTAACCAAGGAAGTGGAGGACCTATACCCTGAAAACCAGAAGACACTCTTAAGAGAAATTAGAGAGGACACTAATAAATGGAAATTCATCCCATGCTCTTGGTTAGGAAGAATTAATATTGTCAAAATGGCCATCCTGCCTAAAACAATCTACAAATTCAATGAAATCCCTATCAAAATGCCTACAAGATTCTTCAATGAACTAGAGCAAATAGTTCTAAAATTCATATGGTACCACAAAAGACCCAGAATAGCCAAAGCAATCCTGGGAAGGAAGAATAAAGCAGGGGGAATTATGCTCCCTGACTTCAAGCTCTACTACAAAGCCACAGTAATCGAGACAATTTGGTACTGGCACAAGAACAGACCCATAGATCAGTGGAAGAGACTAGAGAGCCCAGATATAAACCCAGGCATATGTGGTTAATTAATATATAATAAAGGAGCCTTGGACATACAATGGGGAAATGACAGCCTCTTCAACAGCTGGTATTGGCAACACCGGACAGCTACATGTTAGAGAATGAAACTGGATTACTGTCTAACCTCATACACAAAAGTAATCTCAAAATGGATCGAAGACCTGAATGTAAGTCATGAAATCATAAAACTCTTAGAACAAAACACAGGCAAAAATCTCTTGGACATAAACATGAGCAACTTCTTCATGAACATATCTCCCCGGGCAAGGGAAACAAAATAAAAAATGAACAAGTAGGACTACATAAAACTAAAGAGCTTCTGTACAGCAAAGGACACCATCAGTAGAACAAAAAGACATCCTACAGTATGGGAGAATATATTCATAAATGACATATCCGATAAGGGGTTGACATCCAAAATATATAAAGAGCTCATACACCGCAACAAACAAAAAGCAAATAAGCCAATTAAAAAATGGGCAGAGGAGCTGAACAGACACTTCTCCAAAGAAGAAATTCAAATGGCCAACAGGCACATGAAAAGATGTTCCACATCGATAATCATCAGAGAAATGCAAATTAAAACCACAGTGAGATATCACCTCACACCAGTTAGGATGGCCACCATCCAGAAGACAAACAACAACAAATGTTGGTGAGGATGTGGAGAAAGGGGAACCCTCCTACACTGCTGGTGGAAATGTAAGTTAGTTCAACCATTGTGGAAAGAAGTATGGAGGTTCCTCAAAAAACTCAAAATAGAAATACCATTTGACCCAGGAATTCCACTCGTTGGAATTTACCCTAAGAATGCAGGAGCCCAGTTTGAAAAAGACATAAGCACCCCTATGTTTATCGCAGAACTATTTACAAATAGCCAAGAAATGGAAGCAACCTAAGTGTCCATCAGTAGATGAATGGTTAAAGAAGATGTGGTACATATATACAATGGAATATTATTCAGCCATAAGAAGAAAGCAAATCCTACCATTTGCAACAACATGGAAGGAGATAGAGGGTATCATGCTCAGTGAAATAAGCCAGGTGGAAAAAGACAAGTATCAAATGATTTCATTCATATGTGGAGTATAAGAACAAAGCAAAAACTGAAAGAACAAAACAGCAGCAGACTCACAGAGAACAAGAATGGACTAACAGTTACCACAGGGAAAGGGACTGGGGAGGATGGGTGGGAAGGGAGGGATAAGGGGGAAAAAGGGGCATTACAGTTAGCACACATAATGTAGTGAGGGGGTATGGGAAAGGCAGTATAACAGAGAAAAGACAAGTAGTGATTCTATAGCATCTTACATCGCTGATGGACAGTGACTGTAATGGGGTATGTGGTGGGGACTTGATAATATCTGGAGTCTAGTAACCATAATGTTGTTCAAATAATTGTACATTATCGATGCCAAAAAAAAGAGCAGTTTCTAGATTTCCTCTGCACTGTCTGCATACTTCTTTCTTCAATAATCTTTTTTAAGAAGAGATGCAAAGTAATGGAAAATAGCAGTTTTACCCTCAGGTTCATTTGAAAATAAGTATCTATCTAAAATAAGTAATTTTCTAAAGTTATTATTCAATCAATTTTCTCAGTCTGGAAAATACTGTTTTATAACTAAAGCATAATTAGTGTTATATTTGATTTAAGTAGTTATTGAACTGGTACCATTTATAGGACTAATGTTCATTAACATTATGGAATGTTCAAAAACATTTTTGCGAGTGCTTTATCTGTCTGAAGAACAGAGGCACCTGTTCTGATAAGGGAATAAGGTACATATAAAATGATAATTTTTAGGGACAAACATTAGACCACAGGCTGAATTTGACTAACAGCTTACTTCATTTGGTCAGCCCATGGATTTAAAAACATGGGTCTGAATGACGTTAAGGAGCTGAAGTGTTCTCCAGTTTCTCTAAGTGTGCACCCTTCCCTGCTATACCCTTCTAGTTTTCGTTCACTCAGTAATCCACGCAGACTCCGTGGGTATCTGTGACCCTGGCTCACAGGTACTTGACCTGCCCTAAAGCAGATATCAGCAGTCCAAGAGCAGAATCACAATATTCTTTTAAACAAATCACTTTAATCCTTGCTTTTTTTCATATGAACATAAGAGTATGTTGGAATTAGAGTAACAGTATATACCAAAGAACTTATTTCATTTTTTTAGTGAAATAACTTCTTTTCAAGTCAAATAGATAGACTTATGAGTTATCAGTGCAAAGAAAAATCAAAAAAGTTAAAAAGCAGCAGTTTCAAGAGATCTCACAGAGATAACTCTGCAGGTACTCTTACCTTCTGAGAGTCATATGCAAGCCCTCTAGAAGCCAATCTGACTATATATCACCAGATATATAAAAGGATACGTACCTTGTATGTCTTTATTGAAATAAAATGTATTACAGAAACATATTCAGAAAAGAGCTCAATTTATAAGTGTATAGGTTGAATTTTCGAGGATGCACACCCCTGAGCAACAGCACCCGAATAAGGATGTGGCTTGCTCCTAGCACCTCAGAGCAATCTGCAGGCCTTTCCAGTCACTACCCTTCCCCAGGGTAATTACTCTCCTGACTTCTCTCACCTGAGACTAGTTTTGCCCATTTTTGAACCGCACTTAAAAGGAGTATCACAATGTTCCCTATTTTTTGCCTGGCTTTTTTGTTTAACATTATTTCTGAAATTTCTGATTATACATCAGGGTGATGGGAGCAGCAAAATCACCTGATGTTACATGCCAAGGGCTCTGAAAAGATGTGTTCATGGTGACTTAACAGTATGCTCTTCCATGTATGTGGGGCAGTTTGGAGGGAAGATGTACAGTAGTAGAAACAGGAAAATAAGGAGATACATACCTATAAGCTGTAACAGGTATTATGTGTTAAGTTCTTCAGGGAAAAATATATCAAGTGCTTTTCCATCCTTGGATGTGTATTAGAAAGTTTAATGGAAACTAAACCTCGCTGTCTGCCATGGTGAATTTTAACCAGCAGTACCAGCAATCTCCTCACATCAGTACAGAGAAACGGATGTGTGTGCCCATTCCCAGAGCTGAGCATCTGCCTGCAGCACACACAGGGCCACTGTTCTCAGGACCTTTGGATTCCATGGCTGGCAGACACTCAGTGACCATTACCTGTGTCAAGTTGCAAAGAATTCCTGGCCACTGGCACTCATCTGCTCTACCCTGCCACCCTATTTCTTTTTTCATTTCTCTCCTCTTTTTTTGATCTTGGAGTTCCCCTCTAGCCCAGTGACATGTTTCCCCATCTGTTCATGCAGATGGTGCTATCCAGAGAAGTCAAAAAGTTTGGTGTCCCCAAATCCTTCTTGATTCATTGCTTCTCTTTCCCACAGAGTAGTGGGGAAAACAAAGGAGGAATTGGAAGCCACACTCTAAAGCACAGAAAGGTCACAACTCTTATTAAGGAATATAATCATGTTCAGATTGCGGTTTGAAGTGATTTCTGTCTACATAAGTTAGGAAAAAAGAAACATTCATTGGAACAAAACTGTCCGCCGTAGCTGACAGCACCTGGAATATAGAATTAAATCCTCCCCTACTCCCCGTCCCTTCCCAAATCTTAGTAGTCGGCAACTACAGTAATGATATACTGTAAACTTGGCTCCATGTATATTTTACCCTCATTTCTATTCATGCCTATGGAAACTAAAAACTTGCAAGGATAAAATAGGTTTTTGAAGTTAAAGAAAGTTATCACTGAATGACAGTAATCGGATTTGACACAATTTAAAAATATTACAAAAGATGAAATTGAGGCAAGCATTCCACCTATGATGTAGAAGCCTGAGCATCAATTGCAAAGAACAAAATCACAAAGAAAGGAGAAGTAACCTAGGGATACAGCTTCTTCCCTGTCTAAGATGTTTGATTCACAATAAAATAAACACTAAAACTAAAATTTACAACAGGGACAAAGACTAAATTCAACCTCTTAGGTAATTTCAGAATCTTGTGTCCCCAAACTGGAATGTCTAATAATCCATATTATTTGGAACTTGGCCTCCCAAAGTAAAACACTGGTTTTTCTTATGCTTAGAATTTAGGAGTTCATTCTCTCTCTCCGTTATGTTGATAGTCCCCTCTGTTCTTGCAATGTATATTCCTGTCTAGCCCCTGGCCACCCATGCAGTGGACATAGGTTTTTCTTCCTTGAGAGTAATTCCACCTACCCCAGACCTATGATTTGTCCCATCTCCTTATCAGAGGGTGATAGCTGATTGTAAGGAAATTGAATAATTTAACAAGGATCCTTGAATTAACCCTTAGTGAGTAACTATATAGCAAGTGCGATATGCAATTCTGTCACAAGTAAATGAGCTAAGAAAGAAGCAGCTGGTGTAGGGGGAAATGTTTCTCATTATCACACTAAGAGCCTCTTTCACATGGACATAAGACTCTGCTGTGTCCCTCAGATAACTGTCCAAAGGAAAAATCCACCCATGATTCCAGCCAAATGCGTTAAAATACTTAGGATTTGGGAAAAGCATAACTCGAAGCAAATGTGTTTTTTCCCCACCAAGTAGTTAACCTTCACTCCTTCCACTGCCTGCCCTGCTCCCTGTCACATGAACACAGAAAGTATACATATGCATATGTTTGTGCACATGAGTGTACACACACACACTGAAGTATAGGATAACCCAAATAACACAGATATATAATCTATGCTAAGCAGAGAATATGGTATCTCTGCTCTGTAATCAATGAGAAGCTATACACATTTTTAGTCATAAAATATTGATTATTGTAAATAAAATAATGTCCCCCTTGAATTCAGCCATAATGAATTTTCTGAGGGATGTGTCTGAAAAGTGGTGAGCTCTCACTAGAAAGTGTTTCCTCCCTGACTTACTCTGTGGTAGAAGACCATGAGTCACCTAAAATATGGGTCACCTAAATTCTACCTTGATACAATTCTCTCCATTTTCACATCTCTGCAAAACTCTTAAAATACCACTTATTGCAAATAATAAGGTAACATAAGAAAACACCATATCAGTGGAAATATCTACATAGTCACAATTTGATTTTTGGTTAAGTCACAACTTGGGAAGCTGAATTCATGATAATTGCTGGTCTTTGGTTTCAGAATGCCTTATCAGCTGTTGAAATTGACATCACCTTAAGTAATCTCCCTGCTAAAGAAGTTCTCCCCACTAATAAAGAGAAATGCACATGGTGTCTACTAGGTAGGGCAATCATTTTTCTCACCTCATTAAAATATAATAATATTTGATAATTGGGATCTACATATCAATTTGATTTTATGCTTCTCTCTACTCCTCTTAATTTATCTTAGTATGCAAATCCATGTTTAAAAACACTAGACTCATTTTGCCTGAGATGCCTTCATTGAGACAGAATGATAAAATAAATTTGAGTTAAACTCTGCAGAGATCACAAATACTATTCAACTGATAAACAGGGTCAGGTGGTTGGATTGATAAAATAGGAAATGCTACAGAAAAATTGCAATTACTCATTGATTCACATGTTCATTCATTCAACAAATCTTTCCTTGACTTCTGAGACAGGCACTGTTCAAGATGCTGGGATACAGTAGGCAGTAAAGCAGAGGTCCCTGCTCTCATGGAGCTTATATTCTAGTGGAGTGAGGCCAATAAGAATAGTAAACAAATGAATAATGAATTTAGTTGTAAAGAACACAAAATGCAGTAATGTGAAAGAGAGGAAACTGAGTTTGGGTAAGATAGCATTACTTAACTTTTTCCTGTGAGCATGTGAGTTGATTCTGCCCTGGACCTTTGTGCTTCTGCTTTTTCTAACTAGAACACTCATTCCTTAGATCTCTGCTATCAGTCTTCATAAATAGCATCTTGGTTCAGATGTCACCTTTTAAAGTAGGCTTTCTGCCATTCCCCCCCACCCCACCCCAGTCACTCGTTATCAGGCCATTCATTCTGTTTAATTTTCTTCATAGAACTCATCATAATTTGCAAGCCTCCTATTTACCATTAAATATCCGTTTATGCTGGTGGTTTATGTTTCCTTCACTAAGTAAAAGCTTCTGAGGGTAGGGACTATATCTGGCTTATTTAGTCCTGCACCCCCATCCCCCACCTAAAACAACATGAGGTATTCACTCAGTAGTTGATTGTATGAATCAATGCATAAATGAGTTAAAGATTCAGTAATTCACTTGACTGCGGTAGCCCTGTTTCCTTAAACAGAAAGCTACTAGTATGTTCTCAAGCTACCTTTTGAACACTACCTAGACCTTCCTAATGTTAGTTAGTCAAAATGAATAATTGCATTCAGCTATTAGTCATGAAAATCTGAATATTTCTATGTGTGCTCTGCCACTTCCCAGGTCATGCATTGGCTCATTTTTGTGCATTTAATCTGTTAAAACACAAAGGGCATGGGCTTTCGAGTCAAACGGACTTAAATTCTATTCCCAAGTTTGACACTTAAAGCTGTGCTGCTTTAAACAAGTTACTGAATTTGTCTACGCCTCAGTTTCCTCTTATTTAAAAACAGAATGATATTAATATCTATCAGATGGGATTCTTTGGGGATTGGGAGACACAATGTATGCACAGTGTATGGACACACACCATGTACTCAAGTGATTTTGACTATTATGATTATCTCAGTAATTATAACAATAAACACAACTACAACATTTGTTGGTACATACTGTATGCCAGCTACATTACTTGGGTCATATAATTTAATTTTGACCTGTTAGTTAAATGATATTATTTTTCAGTTTATAGTTGTTAGATAATTTTTTTAAAAGCCACAAAACCTATAAAAACAAACTCCAGAACTTGGATCCTTCCCCATTCTCCTATTCTACATCTTTTCCTCTTATGATTACTATCATCTTCCTCCACTAACCTCCAATTTTGAGTCTTAACTTTTGGAAGTCTCACTTATCTTTGCATATCCCCAGCACTTGGCAGAAGCATTGGTATTTAATAAGGATTTACCACCACTATCCACTTGATAAATATGATACTATGTTAATCACGATGGGAAACAGCAGAACAGGTAGATATATGTAACAATGTAGTTAGATACAAAGACACATGCAGCAAATCTAATAATAGCAATTGATCTTTACAAACAACTTAATAGATGCCAAGCACATTATTAGATGCTTTGTAAGTATTCATTCACTTAGTCTTCCCAGGATTCTTACAAGGTAGGTTCAATAAAGTCCTAATATTACTGATGAGGGAGCTGAAGCTCAGAAAGATGGAGCACAGGTAGTGATATAGGAAGGCCTTGAAATAAGGTAGTCGGTCAGATCCCAAGTTCCTGCTCTGCAACACTGCTAGTCCAGTGGTTTTGTGTTCTGTGGCCTCATTATACAATGATGTAAAATGCACAGATGCCTCCTAGTATTTTGATTCCAAAAAAAGATTTAGTCTTTATCCTGGTCTTTTCAGTAATTTCCCTTAGTTGTTATACTGCTACAGCTGCTAAAATGTTAAGTCCTAATTATTTTCTCTATTATGGCTAGTGGGGACAATCCAACACAGAATTAGTATCTTCCTCCGAGGATTTATGGCTATTTAGCATTTTGTTGCCTTTTATTCTGTCCATAAGAGCACAGATAATGAGCTGCTTCTGAGAAGTGAAACAGCTTGAGTATTTCATAATGTGGGGACTGTGACGGAGTCATTAACCTATTATACTGGTTTAGTTTCCATCAGGAAGGCTTGCTTTATTTTTGTGACCTCCAGAATTAAGACATAGAGATGCGCTAGAAATCCTCCCTTGTCATTTAGCAAATCAAGTAATTAAAACTATTAGCAAAAGTCTTTTAACAAAAAACTCTGGAAGAGTTTTCCACGGGTTGGGTAACTTTTCGTCTCCTTCATTTTTTTCCTCCCTATGGAGAATAAGGCTGAAAAATAACTCACTGATTTTTTTTTTACTTGCTCCAGAAAATAAATATAGATTTTCTTCGGGGTACCCTGGGATTTTCCCCCACAGTCTGGTAGAAAAAGATACTTTCCTAGTTTGTCTGAAAGTTAGAGGCATGGCTGATGGCTCAGAACTTCCTCTGCTTTCCCTCCTGGGATGAGAATATTGATGCTAGCATTAAGGTCGAGAATCTCAAAGAGAAGACAATGTCTGTAAATCCTGGACATGAAAGTACACAGGTTACTGAGGTAATTACTTCCTGGATTATGAAGTAAAAATTGAGCTTCTTGAATTCAGCTGAAAAGCCTGTGGACAGAGTAACTCTCAGGTGGCTTGTAGAGTCTCTGGGAGCCACAGAAGCCTTGTGGTCTTCTCACTTCCACTAAGGTTTTGTATCTTGGGCTAATTAAATTGAGACTCAATCCAATCTTACAGTACTGGCTTTTCCCTAGTCTGCAAACCTCTTGAAACTCCACAATATAACTGTAAATTCTGAAAAATATTAAAAAATCCATATGCTCCAGATTATGAACTATTGTATATATTGCTTCACTTTGAACTTGGGCGTTCAGAAAAGTGAAACAAAAATAACTTTACCCATTTAAACAATTGTAAAGTAGAAACCCCTTCAAGAATAAAGAATGAAAAGAGGAATGATGATATTTAATTACATTTGAGAAACATACTACATGTGCTGTATGTATGGGAATAGCTACGGGCTAGCCAAAACTGTGCGTACCTTTACTGCGGAATCCTGCTTAAGACAGACTATGCATACTCATCTGTTTGTGCATGATGACTACCACAATCTCTCTAGAGGGGAGATGAATGACTACTAAAAGTGCCTTTCAGCTGCCTTGGAAATTTAGACTCTCCATTCTCCTCCTTCCATCAACATTTCAGGATCTGCTTCCTCCGAAAGTCTTTTCATGCATCTACCTGGATGCATTCTTTTAGTCTCTGGGGAAGTGACTCAGATCATGGGCTTTGAGTTCAATTCTGAACCCCAAAATTAACTAGCAGGGTATTTACTTTCCCAAAGCCTCAGTTTCCTCACCTATAAAATGGAGATAATAATAGCCTGCTTTACAGAATTGTTTAATGTAGATGATTCAGGACTTGACATATGGGAAGTACTCAGTAAATGTTACTACGACTGCTACTACTTCAACTATCCCAATTAAACAAATGTTCATTTATACTTAAATAGGTCTCTTGTCTAATTAAAACTCCATCATGAGTGAACTCATTCAAAAGACTATCTAGTCTAACTCTGTATTTTGTCTATTTGCCAAGCAAGTTGTCAGCAAAAGCTGCCAACAAAGTTCACTGATTTCATGAAATCAGAGTTCTACAAAAGTTATTCCAAATGTAACTAGAGAAATTTTTAGTTTTAAACTAATGCTGAGGACAATTTGCATTGTTTCAAGGTTTAATTTATGGAAATCCCTTCTGTTTTCTTTAGTTTTGACATAAGACAAACAAAAAAAATGTTGATTATATATATATATATGTGTGTGTGTTTGTGTATATCTATATGTATTATATATACATATATATACACACACAAACATACATCCTATAAATGGAGATATATAAGTATGCTTGCACAAGCATATTTACAATAGCAACAATCTTAATCACCCACTTGGAAATATTTTGCTTATAATAAAACAAAATAAAATTAACTAAATTTAATTAAATTTAATTTAAAAGTGAAGATCTGCCTTCCTTCCATGCTGACAGTATTTTTCTGACCCAGAAGATTCACTCCTAACAAAATCAGGAATATATAAGTGCTACTTCTGAATGTGTTATGTAAAGCAGTGCTGCATATATAGATACATTCAAGAGCTGAAGAAAAACCTGTTCTCAATGTGTTTTAATGTTTCTTCACTTCACAGACGGGGCCTACTTGAATGACACCACCGTACTCATTCTTTGGGTGAGCAATACAAGATCCCTATCTTTATTGGAAGTACAGCTGGTTTCATCCTTGCTTTAAATCCCTGGAGTCTCTGACCATTCATCTTTTCTGCAGCAATCCTTTCACATCCTCAGTCTCAGTCTTCCCACATCCAGCTATCGTTTGACTGGAAACAATGAACATGAGGACAATCAGGGACCCATCTAGCTGGCACTGCAGGAGACCCTCTGATTACTGGAACATGTTGAGTCAGTGATATTTAAGAAAAAAGAAGCTGGGCAGACTTTCTTTTCCTCTTTAAATGTTTTTCTCTAAAAATCCAACAAAACATGGCAGTAAAAAGAGCACCCTGTATTATTTCCTAAAGCTGGTAAATACATAGAGCCTCCATTTCCAAGGTCTGGAGAATGGCATTATAGTTGTGCTGTGCTGTTGTAATTTGTAGTCTCATTGGTTAAATAAATGGCTCAGGAGATACACTGATGCTGACTTTATTACAGCAGTTCTTATGGGAAATGGGTGATTAAGACTTGTTATTGTAAATATGCTTGTGCATGTATACTTGTATATCTCCATTTATAGGATGTATGTTTATATATATATATATATATATATATATATATATATACACACACACACACACACACACACACACACACACACACACACACACAATTTGGATTCCACCTATTTGCTGATGTCATTCAGTGATGGGTCCAAGTAAACAAATGACTTCGGCAGCAGCCGTAATAGCAAGCCCTGGATTTGGAGTTAGGAGTTTGGGATTCCACTCTGTGCTTTTGCCATTAACTGTCTGTGTGATACTAGGCAAAATAACTTCCCTCTCGGAGCCTCCCTCTTCTCTTCCATAAGAAAGAAGGAGGTGAACTTGAAGATATGAGATATTACTTCTAAATACATTTATTTTTAAAATAAAAATTTTATAGGGAAAAATGATGGGCAAGAAATTACTTTTAAAAATTACCTATAGCTCTTTAAAGAGGATGCATTCTATAAAAATACTATTATGCAAGTTTTTCTGCAGAGTTGAGGCGGATGGAGCTGATTTTTCTTGCTTAGAAGACAGAAAATCTAGGGAGCTGTGTCTCACACTCTGGCCAGGAGGACTGATATTCTTAATAAAATTCTGTTGTTCTATTTGACAAAATGCATTCACTCAATACCTCCATGAAAATGAATTAAATCGATTAGGAAATCTGAATTAAAAATTGATATATTAATGTTTGACAGACTACGTTTCACTGTGGGATGGATACGTGGATATTCACTTGCTTAATATCCTGTGCTAAAACTTTAGGAGTAGAGGAAGAAGATAAAATGAATAAAACCCTGCCTATCTAAATTCCTTACAGGCTAACATTATCCTTTGCCATTTTCCCAATGACAGAACATACACAGCAGGAGGTGGCTGAATTGCCTTCTGCTTCCTGCTGAATTTGTCTTTAAGAATGTGAACCTTTAATCAGAAGTGACATGTTTCTGATCTAATGTTACATATGAGAACTGTATAGACGTATGAAGTCAAGGCCTCCCCCCTCACACCAAAAGAAAAATAGCTATTTTTAGATGGGTCAGCTATTACTGAAAGAGCAGGAGAGCTCTTCCTTCCATAAGAACTGCCCTAATAAAGTCAGCATCAGTGCATCTCCTGAGCCATTTATTTAACCAATGAGACTACAAATTACAACAGCACAACTATAAGATTATAAATTGTGCCACAAATAGCTTTTTCTTTTTGTCACTAAAATAGTAACTAAATTTTAAACAGCAGTCCTGCATTTTATACCAACAACCACATATTTCACCTTCTATCAAGTCTACAAACCACATACTATAGTGGATAAACAAATATTTCCCAACATGTTCTGTAATGGTTAAAGAATGATGGTAAGGAGGTTTTGTTGACATGGAAACATGTTTACGATATATTCGTTGTCAAAGAAAAAAAATCAAATCACAGAATAGTGTGCATAATATGAATTTGTTTTCATGAAAAACAATTGATATGCTTTTTTACTAGAAAAATATCTGGAAGAGTATAAAACAAAGTACACACAGTGGTTATCTCTGGTTGGCAGGTTTAAGGGCAATTTAATTTTCACAACCGTACTTTCTAAATGTACAAAAATGAATATGTATCACCTAATAGGAAGTCTTTTGTTTTAGTTATATTAGATTTTTAATATGTGATAAAATGTTTATGATGTAATGTTAATGACTTGGTATAAATAATATGAATTTAAATTTGGATTCAGTCTCTAAATTTTAATAAAATGTACATTGTTATGTTCACAAAAAGATGCCATCAACTGATAGTTCAAGTTTTCTTGCATTCCTGAATGTAATGATTTTCTTTTTGCTTTCTTAATTAATAAGAAGGTGTTTTTCAAGGAGATAGATAAAATTACTAAAGCACTGCAATACCATAGAGCAAATACCAATATTGCTCTATGAATAATGAGGGTGGAGTCCTAAAAGCATATATGCCATATATTAGCAAATCACAGGAAAATGGGATTTTTGGAGCTAGAAAAAAATTTAGAAGTCACTTAAATGAGTAATTATAAGAACCACTAATTGTAGACTAGAATACAGACCTCTTAATTCTCTGTACAGTGTAATTACTACTTTGCTTTTTGAATCTAATAAACATCTCTGATTTTAATTAAATAACAGTTTAAATTATATCTATGCAATGTTCTTTATGCTGCCAACCAGATTAAACCTGATTTTTACCTGCTAATGCTTTAGCTGGGTTCACTAACAGAAATCCTGTATTTTCTATGTTCTATGTCATTTTTTCTTGAAGTGCTCTGAAAGTGATTTGATTGGATCCATTTTATTTTGGAATAAAATATAGTTAATCTGTTTGAAATACCTGCTTTATAAATTACTAGAAATTCTTTGCCTAGTAAACTGAAAAGTTCTTTGTCACCCATTCCACAGGTGGGTTACTCCCAAGAAAATGATTTCCTACTTCCAGCTATATCTCCAGATAGAAATCTCTAAATAGTATTGTTAAAGACAGGAGGCATTTGATTTTATGATCAAACTGGTATAACTGCACTATCAACCATCCAAGAATGAAGGTGAGGATCTACATTCAAGGATTTCATATTCCTTAGCCACTAACTATAAATTTATTATTGAAAAAAGCATTATTCATAACTTTTCTTAGTTATCCCTATATCCTATAGATCAAGTGGAGAAAAATATGCACATGATAAGAATAAAAGGAAAGTCTTAGTTCAACACAAACCATACAACACTTAATTAAATGAAAATCGCTGAGTGCATGCCACAAACGAGGTGCTGAGTGTGGGGAAACAGGGCAGCTTGTAAAAGTGGCCAAGGCAGCCTCGGTCTGAAGCCAGGTATCTTTTTCCTTACTCCTGATCTCATGCTGCCAAATACAATGACTGGCAATAACTGGCTCCACAGTAAGTTTGTGTCCTCAATGTTGTTTGACAATCCTTAAGTTTTCTTTAGTAGTTCCTCTTTTCTGACAGACTCTAGACATGCCTGGTCTGACCTTTTCTATTCTCTTCACTCCACTTGCTTATTCCCACTCTTCTCATTCTAGACAATAGATCTTGCACCTTCACAGAATCAAGAAAAAATAATTAGGGTAAAATATTATAATGTAAAAAAACTACTTTCTTGATGTTTTAAGCTTTCCCTTTCCCAGTCTTTTATTTACTTCTCAAATATCCCCAACATCCACTTATTTATTAAATAGTTACATTGGACATTTACTATCCACAAATTAGTATGTTACTCCAAATATATAATTTCATTTTCTAGTTTGATGTTAGATTACACATTCTTTTACATTCACTGATCATTGATCATTTGTCTGTGGTCATGGATCCCACCAACTAAGCCACACATGCTCTGGGATGAGATGATCTTATTTTCAAACAGCTACTAAAAGTGGATTCTCTACCACTAAGAGATTGAAAAAGCATTCCTCAGCTGCAAACTTTTAAGATTTGAGTAATATATCCTAGATAATAGAACAGGAGATTCCTAGGCCTCTGAAACATAACAATTTTTTCCTTTCCCAAATTTTATCATGAAAATTTTCAAACATCCAGACAAGTTGAAAGAACAACACAATGAACACTATGTATACCATGAAATTCAACAAACATTAATATTGTTTAATACTTGAACATTTCACTGAAGAAAACCCTAAGAAGAAGCTTACCTAGATGCTCTGAATGACTTCCCCTCCCCTACTCCATACCTGCCAATCTTTGTGGCTCTCAATTGATAACAGTTTAAGCCCTTTGCTTTTACCTTGAAGTAGTATGACATTGAGCTCAGAAGCCTCATTCTACCCCATTTCTTGGTTGCTGCCTATGGGTCTTCATGGTTGTCTTTCAATTAACCTTATTCAGCGTGATAAACTTTGCCTTCACCAAGTTCCTTGCAATGACCTCATCTGTGCTCCAGGATTCCACACAGCAAAAATCATCCTTTAGTAAAGTGGGACTGATGTGAACCTCAGACCTAAAGATGTACCTTCCATAGAAAACTCAGATATGTTGTTCCTTAGGGCCTTTTTTATCAATCTAGAATAGGGTCTGTGTCTCTAGATCTAATGAAAGGCGTTTCCATCTAACTTTCTTTTTTTATTCTTCTTTTTTTTTTCCCCTGTGTGTTCTCAGGGGATTCTTACTATTCTTTATTCCCATCTTGCCAGTACCTAAGGATCGGGACAGAATGGTGATGAAGAGCAACATCTTTGCATTCAAACTACTATGTTTTCCTGAGCAGTAGCACACAGGTTCCTTAGTTTCTTCATGTTAGATGGAAAAAAATAATAGTGCCCACTTTTTAGGGCTAAAGCCAATATTAAATGAGAAAATATAAGCAAAGTTCTGGCACAGTGACAAGTACATGCTCAGTTCTTTAATGAGTGCGAGCTTCTGATACTACTACTACTACTATGTGTTACATTGCGGCCATTCTTGAACATAGACACAGAGTAGATTTCTTGCTAGGCTGTCAGCAATAGAAAAATGACTGAGCTGGGAATAGGTAAGTAGGAGAAGGGGGTTTGTACAGCTGAATCAATCCTAGCAATGGTAATTGAATTCTTTTTACTTATTTATTGAAAATGAACCTCTTGGAACTGAGAAGAGAATATATGGTCTGCATTCAACTTCCAGTCATGAAACAAAATGTTCTACTTTTTATCAATAAAAACTGCAATGGGACATTTATAAATTTCCTGAAAAACCTTGCTATCAATTTCAAATTCATAATTAACATTACAACTGAGAGAACAATCACAATTCATGAGCCTTCTCTGTACAGAAGTGTTACAGAAGTGTTAGTTTTATACCTGTCAGATGTGTCAGGAACCTGCGTAGTTGGGCAACAGCCTTTGCTGGGAGTGGGGATGGGAGAGTGATGAATTCCTGCTGCCATGAGCTGGAATTATAGCAATGGTGTCCAGTTGGTCTTCATGATAAGAACGAGCAGCCGTCAATTGTTTTGTCTAATTATTGGCTTGATGATAAAAAGAAGCCATATTTATCATCTATACTGGTCCTCTCTTTTCTCTCTCGATTCCAAAGACATTCTGATTGTTGATTTTTCCATCTATTTAACCTTGGATATGTGCATTCAGAATTTATTGACAATTACTGAGCTTATATACCATGTAGTTACTTTGTCAGTGGTGGATATATAGAAAAGAACACCCCTTGTTCCCTGCTCTGAAGGTGGGCCTTCCAAGGACACAGGAAGTACTCAGTGCAATGCCTGTATGATTGTTGTGAAGATTAACTAATTTTTTTAAGCAAAATGCATCCGGCACTGTGTTTGGTACTTAGCCAGAGCTTGCCACTGGCCAGTCCTCTCTCCCCTCATTCACTGCTGAGTGGGGGATTATTATTTCTGTGCCTCCTACTGCCTTCAGGAGTCTGACCTCTCTCGGCACTTAACCCTTAAAATATTAACTACAACCTCTTTTTATTCTCCATCTCCCCCACTGTTACCTGGTAACCCTCATCAAGTCTTTGTGATACCACATGTTTTGTAGTTGATTCCAAGTAATAAGTTTAGAACAATGTATCTGCTAACACAATTCTTTCCATTAGTACTTCCAAAGTCCACCACTTTGGTGGAATCTCTGCGGACACTGACAGTCAACTTATTTTATCTCTGCTGTTTATTCCCTAAGGCATGTATATGAGCAGTGCTGTATTCAATCCATCTCTTTACAGCCAGTGTCTGACACGGTACAAACAAGCTCTCTGTCTGCTTCACTCTTTTTCTCCCTCTCTGGGTAACCAAATGCCATTTTCTTGACCAATATGATAAAAAAAAGAAGATGGTTTATAAGGATCTAAGACAATATACCAGTCAAACACACTGAATATACCAGATAATGAAAATGAGATGCAACCATAAGAAAAATGCGGAAGTAAGAAGCATCCCAGTGCAGTGGTTAATTTAAGAGCTGTAGCTCTCAACTGGGACATGAGTTCAAATCCCATTCACAGGCTATTTTCTTTGTGATTTTAGGCAAGTTTCATCAGCCTCAGTTTCTTTATTTGAAAGTAAAGACCATAACAGTTTCTAATTTAAGAAGTTGCTGTAAGGATTAACTATAATAATGCATGAAGAGCTCTTAGCTCAATGTCTGACCCTTAACAAGTGTTCAATAAATGAATATTACTATTATTATGATGATGATAAAGTAACCACATATTTATGTAAAAACAGAATGTATTAGAGGTAACTGAACATTTCAGAATTTAGAATTTCTTCCTGATAATGCAGAGGAATCCTGTATAGTGTAATGTTTTCAGAGGAAGGTAAGTATCTTTTTAATTCTTTTTCCATTCTATCACTTCTAATACAAAATAAACTTTAAAAGAAAAACTGCCTTATTTTAAAATTCATTTGTAAACCCAAACAACAGAGAATCATAATTCTTTTCTGACATAAAATTACATTTAATAGTGTACACTCATTATTAATAAACATGAGATAATGACTTTATTTCCAAGTCTGATTCCTCTTTGGAAGGTCAGAGGACACAAAAAGCCTTCCTGTCATCAGAGGACCAGACCCAGTTCATGCAGTTTAGGAGCAATTTATAAAACAGATCATCTGCCACATTCAAACAAGTATTTGGCATTCATAATTTTTTCCCATTTTAAGGAAACCCTACATCTCAGTTATTTTGATATTGTTTATCCCTACTCCTTAAAGAAAGCAGCTTTAGGATCAACAGCTGATATTAGAAGATAATTTAGAAAAACTGAGTCTTAGCCAGCACTAACTCCCTTTGTAAACATGCTCCCTTAAGCTCTCAGATGTCCACTGGATAAGAGATTTAACCGCTTATCACAGAACTGAAGGAAGGCTAAGTAAAACAGCACAATATCCCACTCCAATAAATAGCAATAACTATTTCATTCAGGAGAAGTTTGATTTTGAAACATACGCTACAGACCTGAGGCCATAAAGGACCGTTCCATCCGGATGCAGGCGGATCATGCGGTTCTTGACGGTCACTCCGTGCACAAATGACTTCTTATCATTCAGGAAGTAGGTATCAGGCACCCAGAGCTGGTCTGCCACTCTATTGTCCAGAGTCAAGTTTAAAGGTATTACATTATAGGACAGTCTCTTATCTCTCCAGGCTTGCTGAAAATACATTGTCAAGGTATAATCCTGTGAATGTAAGAAGAAAATGGTTATTTTGTACCTAAGCATACACGGGAGATAGTCAAACACTTCAATATTCAGAAGAAAAGAAAATATACACAGCCTCATGCTAGAGACATATACTATACTATTAATATGTAGGCAAACATTAATTTACTAAACCCATTCTTACTGAGCACATACTATGTGCTAGACACCATGGAAGGCACTATAAATACAGAATTGAAGAGAGCATACTGTTGTGAAATTTATTATATGTTACCCAGGAAGAAAGATGGTAAGGAAAAATTACTTAATAATTAATCTGTCTTCCACAAAGTGGGGTACACAGGATCTTAGGTGGGACACAAATACAATGGTAAAAAGTAGTTAATTACAGTTGTAATTGTAAGAGTTTGTCAATGAGAATGCTAACTAGTCTAATTGAGGGGGGTTTCCCAGGAGAGATGACATTTACACTGAGACATATGTAGCTTCCCAGCTATATACACAATATTAGCTCCATCAGTATTTCATGAGAATTTTAATCCCAGGATTACAGATTGACAGGCTATGCCCTTAGCTTTTGAGAAAAAGCGGTCTGTTGCAAAGTGAACACTGGAGTCCCAGTTCCACCATTTCTCAACTGTTTCTAGGATGCAAATTTATACAACTTCATTTCACTGCAGTTCCATTAACTAAAAATGGGTCTTTTAATAAACGCCTCATCTAACCAGAAGATTATTATGACAATTAAATGTATAACTCAAATGCAATTTGCAAACTACAAAAAGCTATGTATTATGAATAAAGCATTTACATATATATTGTGACATGTTTTATCCATTAGAGGCCTATGGGAACAATGTAATTGCTCTCTCACCCTCATTTAAATGACTAAATGAAGGGCCAAATATTCATTTGAAAAGGATAATTACCATTCTATTTTAAAATCAGTTCACAATGCCCTACTTGAGGGCTTTTTGAAAAACTAGAATCATGTATTAATCATCTCTGCAACCTAAGAGCTAGCAGAATCCTAGGGCACAAACAGTGAATGAATGAATGAGAGTCCAATAAGGTATTTGTATTGGATTTCTGCACATATCTGCATACTTTTGTGGAAAAGATATAACTTCAATCTCTATGAGGTCCCTGAGTTTTTTCCAACTCTTGTTGAGATTTATATATCCTCATTTGGTTACTTAATTTAAAAATATGACTAGTAAGATATTATCTGCTAAAAACATGAACAGCTTTTGTAGGAAAAGTATAATCCCTCTGCAAAAAATGTAAATATTTTCCCTGACTTCACAAATGTGCAAAATTTGGTCTCAACGAGAAGTGTAGAAATAAACTTCTATTCTAAGAAAAGATATATTAATATCCTCAAGGCATATCAAATAATTGTAGGTGAAATTAACTTTGGTGGATCACTTTAGTCAGTGCTCTTGACTGTTCTTCAACACTGTGCTTTAGTAAAGAATTAGTCTGAGGATCTCTAGCATAGCATCTTGATTTTATAGTAAAAACAACCTTAAAGACTTGAGAATTATATAACTAGAAAACAGGAAAAGGACAAGATACATTTTTTGCATGTGTCTGTGTTATAAATAAACTAAAAAGTATGACATAAATAAGGTAGGCAACTTATAGTGCACTTGAGAGGACACATTTGGTGATTGATTACCAGTTATTGGATATAAAATAGAAATTTTTATTATTTTCTCTATTAGAAGATAAAGTTACTTAAGCTTCTTTGATAGTAACCCTTCTTAAGATTTAGGGGAGATAATACTGTTTGGAAGGTTTTAGGATTTATCAGTCAGCTGAGATATGTTTGGACATAGGAAACTGTATTCTCTTTTGGGCTAAATAAATGGTGATATTGTGAGATCTTGTGTCACATGCTAACTTATGTTATTTGTCAGCAAGGCAATGCCTACTAAGAAATGCTCCCAGACAGACCTTGATGATTCTGCTGTCACATCAATTTTCATTTCACATATTTTTAAATAATATATCATGACACTGTCAAAAACAGAAGAAAATTCAGAATCGAAATGAATGTTATTGGATTTAAAAAAGAGAGTAGTTCTGTGTTCTACCTCTCCCCTAGGTCTCCATCCACCCAAGATAAATCCTCTGAACGTTCCTATAGAAAGCATATATTTCATATTTAACAAACCCACACCTACAGGAAATTGTCTCATAGTTTGTTCACTCAGACTGAAACAAACCAACAAATAATTCACATCTAGATGCTCAACAATCCACAGCATCCCACACAAGAAGGACTTAGATAATGACAACCAAAACCAATTGACTTTCAAGATGGAGGCCAAACAAGCTGGAGTTAGCCTACTACAGGCTATAGAGCCCACTACAGGCTATCCTGCCCACTAATTATATTTGAACATCCTGGAAAGAATAAAAACAAAAATAAAAACAAGAACACAACTACCTCAGGACTATGCAAAGTAAAATATAGGAAGCAGATTGGGGAGGGAATCAAAATGGGAAGAAAAGACCATTCCAATGGTGAGTTTATCATTTGTTTTATTTTTTTCTCCTTCTATCTCCTTCACACACACACACACACACACACACACACACACACAACCAAAAGCATAAACAAATGAAGTAATATAAAATGTTCCTGGATTTGAAAAGTGAGTATTATAAAATGTCAGTTCTCCTCAACAGATCTATAGATAAATTCAATCCCAATCAATATCTGAGCAGAAATTTTGTAGATACGCACAACTGATTCTAAAATTTATAGAGAAATCAAGGAATGAGAATAGATGAAAGAATTTTGAAAGGTACCAAAGTTGGAGGACTCACACTATCTGATTTCAAGACTTATTATTATTATCAAGCTATATTAAGATAGTGTTATAATGTGGTATTGACAGAAACATAGATAAATAAAACAGAAGAACCTAAAAATAAATTCAAACAAATGTACTCAATGATTTCTGACAAAGGTACAAAGGCAACAGATTGGAACAAGCTTAATTTTTTTAACAAATAATCTGGGTTAACTGGAACCATCCAAATGTAAATAAATAAGTAGCTAAGTAAGTAAATAAATAAATGAGAACATCTACCTATACTTTAGACCTTAAACAAAAATAAACTCAAGATGGGCCACAGACTTAAATGTAAAATGTAAAAATATAAAATGTTGAGAAGAAAACATAGGAAAAATTCTCTGTGATCTTGGGTTAGGCAAAGATTTCTTAGATAAAAACCCAAAAGCACAAGCAATAAGACAAAATAGTGATAAATTGGACTTCAACAAAATTTAAAGCTTTGGATCCATGAAAGACACTAGCAAGAGACTGAAAAGATAAAGCAAAGCCTGGGAGAAAATACTTGCAAATCACATATATGACAAAGGACAGGCATCCAGAATGTATAAATGTATAAAGGATTGTAAAACTCAACAAACAACCCCACAAAAAACAGGCAAAAGAATGTGAACAGGCACTTAACCAATGGCAAATAAGCATATGAAATGACACATAACATCATTAGTCATTAAGGAAAATCAAATTAAAAACTAAAATGAGATTCTACTATATACCAATTAGAAAAGCTAAAATAAAAATAAAAATAAACAATTGACAATTTCAAGTGCTGCTAAAGACACAGAACAACCAAAATTCTTATACATTACAGGTGGGAATGCAAATTATCAAGCATTTGGAAGAAAGTTTGACAGATTCCCATAAAGTTAACATACATTGGACAAATGACCTAGCAATCCTACTCCTTATTCAAATATTTACAGCAGTTCTATATTAGTTACCAAAACTGGAAACTGGATGAATGCTCTTCACCAGGTGAAGAGATAAACAAACTGGTACATCCATGAAGCAGAATACTACTCAGCAATAAGGAAGAACAAACAACCAATATACACAATATCATTAATGGTATTGCAATATATGCAATATCATTATATACAGAAAATTAAGGAAAAGAAGCCAGGTTCAAAAGCATGCAGATTATATGATTCCATTTATATGACATTCTGTAAAAGGTAGGACCATAAGAACAGAGAACAGACTAGTTGTGCCCTAGGATTCAAGATGGGGGAGAGGTTGACTACAAAGGGCCAGCATGAAGGAATTATTTGGGTAACAGAACTGTCTGCATCTTAATTGCAGTGGTGGTTACTTTAGATCTGTGTCATGACTCACAGAACTGTGCACCAAAGGAGTGCATTTTTCTGCATGTACACACCCCAAAAAATTTAATTGCTTAAAAAAACATAGTCTCTAGGGTCAGCCACACCCAGATTCATATCCTGGAACTTTCATGTCCCTCTTTTGTGATCTTGAGTGATTCCTTTCAAGTTTCCAACTGAGAAGAACAACTAAAGCTAATTAATTTAGGGATTAGGGTAAACAAGAACTGCTTTGACATTTGGAGGAAAGAAAGTAGAGTGATGCTACAACATAAGTCTCCTTCATGCATGTCTGGAGACATACAGTCCCATTGGGATGGGCCAACAAGACCACCACTAAATTGTTAGGCTCACAATTCCCCATTTGTGCAATGAGGCAATCGGGGTAGGTAGTTCCAAGCCCACTTCTAGAAACAAAATAATTCCACTGTAAGAAATTCTTTCCTGACTTGGTGATCAGATACATCTTGTCATACAAAATCTTCTAAATGGCTAAAATACTTTTTATATTTGTTTTTTGCTGTCTCTGTAATTTTTTTTCTAATACCAGGATTCAAACTTTCCCTGTTTCTTTGGCTTAGTGTTCTAGAAAATATATACTATGAAGAAATTTGTGTGCATGTTTCTTAGCTGTTTTAACTTTATTATTTTGTGAATTGCACCATACATCCAGAGTGTGCTTTGAACATTTTTCACTTGGGTGTTTACTTCCAGCTATTGGATATTTGGATACATATCTAGATATATCTTATTTTGCTGTTTTCTTTTGAGTTTCTGGATGCCTTTCACACAGCTTCTTCTAAGATTAACATTTTTTATAGCCATAGAACACTATCAAACCAGGATATTAACATTAATATAATACTATTAACTAAACTACAGACCTTATTAGAATATCACCCATTTATTCACTAGTGTCCTTTTTCTGTTCCAGGATCCAAATCAAGATGCCACCTTGCACTTAGTTCTTTTGCTCCTCAGCCTCCTTCAATCGGTGGTAGTGCCTCAGTCTTTCCTTGTCTCTGATGATGCTGATACTTTTTAAGAATACCGGTCAATTATTTTGTTGAACATCTCTTAGTTTGGATTTGCTGATGTTTGCTTATGATTAGATTGAGCGTACGCAGTTTTTGGCCAGAATATCAGCAAAGAAATGCTGCATCTATCATAGAAAGGATACATGATGTTGGTATGTCTTACTACTGGGGATATTAATCTGAAAACATTTGGTTAAGGTTGTATCTGTCACGCTTCTTCACTGCAAAGTTACTATTTTCCTTTGTAATTACAAAGTATCTTGGGTTGACAGGACTATGAAAACAATAGCATTATTAGGTTGACTTTTATAATCACTGCGCTTTGGTTTTTTCCAAGGTTTCCAAAGTTCTATTTCTCTTCATTCACCTCAACCTGAACTGGTGTATTCAGTCTGTTGACAATGTTTAACTACTAAAAAGACAAAATGAAAGAAGTAAATACCAACACAAGCCATTTAAAGTGCTTTATCATTAAATAATGAGAAATATCTTCTTGAGGATCTTTCTACCTACCTGCTCCTTTCACAGACTGGTGGCACTGTTTTCTTTCTTGCCACCCATTGTTCCTGTTTCCAGCTACAGACACTCTGGATGTACGGTGCAGCAACCTACCCTGGTCTCAAGTCTGCAGGTTGCACTTGAGTGACCTATCTTTCCACCTGGACTTGAATCCCTACTCAACTACAAAGCTTCAGCATTCTCCCTATCTTTATTTATCACTATGATTTTCCATATGCTTTTTTTTCTTCACTGGAGACACCACCTTGTCTATCTATGGAGCTTTTCCTTTCTTCTTTCAAAGCATGGCTATATACCTGGGAAAAAGTATAAATGCAATTACATCATTTTTCCCTATCTTTATGTCTTTTTCTCTATTTCTCTGGGGAGAAGATGGTGGGACAGGGGGTTGGTTTCACATGTGCTTGGTTTGCTATTTAAAAACATAAAGACACTTGACAGTTTCTTTTTTAATAGTCAGGGTGTAAGTTTTATTTTCATCAGTGATAGTGTGTGGGCTGTTTAATTTGTTTTACCCAGTGGAACTACATCCTTCAAGTTTTGAAAATGATTGCTACTGTGCTAAAATCTTAGGCTTTGATGATTAATCTTGTCTCCTAAGGTCTCCTAGAAAATAGTTTTGTCTCCAAACTTAAATGCTTTCAGAGAAATCTCTCTGTGTGTGTTTACTCTTTTGTAATTTTGAAAGAAAATAAAATTTTTAGCTTCATCTTAATTACCCCTTTTTGAAATAACAACTGTGTCTAATATGCTATCATTTATTATTTTCCTTCAACTTAATACTAGATCAAAACTGAAGTTTTAAATTGTGAATCTGAATTTCTCGGTTTTGTGGAAGAAATGTTTTTAAGGTTAGTAAAATCTGTAAGTTAGGAACTGTAAGTGAAAGTTTAATTTAATTTAAATATAATGCAAGTTTTATGTGAATAAAACCCGATGATAATTTATTCAACATAGCACATTTATAGCTTTTACTACCATTCCAAGCAGAGTCTTTTAATTTGAAGAATGTTTAGAAAAGTCTTTCACTGTTTCTGTGTGGCATTTCTATTTAAAAAATGTGACACAAGAAGATTGAATTTCAAAGATTAGGATGCCAAATTATTTCCCCAATTAAAAACTTCTGCTTTTATCCCCTTATGGAAGATAAAACATTACTTCTGACGTAGAAATTATCACCTAAATTAAAACCAGAGTAAGAAAGTACACTCATAGTAAGTACATTCTCAATATCATAAACTGTCACCTTATTGAGAGCAGATTGTTCCTTATTCCTGTGTATAGCCAATATTGTGCCTACTTCTGGGTAAATGGTAGAAACTACCAGAATCTATTAAGTGTCACAAAGTTCCTTATAAATACTTGGGAACATGTACAGAAGTCTCTGAACCAGGCATACCCTTTGCTCTGGTATTTATATTCCTAGGGATATTTGTAGAAAATTAAGCAGTATGTTTTGACAGCTTTATCTCCAAATATATACCACAAATCTCTCCTCTGTCACCAGTACTATCAATCCAGTTTAAGACACCATTATTCTGAGTGATTGCAACATTACTATTACTGTCCCCTTGCTTCTAACCCTTGCCCTCACATGATAGTAAAAATGTAAAGCAGATTACATGTCTCCCTTGGTTAATATCATCCAGCTGTTTTCATTGTACTTAAAATAAAACCCAGACTTATTACCTTGACCTTTATGATCCTACATGACCTGGATTCTGAACTCCTCTTTAGCTACATCTCCTACTCCCACTTCCCTCACCTCAATGCGTGAAGACCATCCATACCAGCTTTGTGTTTGATGAATACTCCAAGCTTCCTCAGCCTTACAAACTTTGTCTTAACAACTGACTAACTGGAAAAACCATGTATCCAAGTGTGGTTGGCTCTTCCTTGGGACTCAGAGCTCAATTCAAAGATCAGACCTACTCAGTGGGTCTTTCCATAACCATCTTCCTTCCAACCTCAGTGGGCACTGTGACATCTACCACTTCTATTGTATTTACAGCACGACCTTTTCTCCAACAAATCTTATTCATTTACTGGTTAACTTTTTATATTTTTCATCCCTCCCAATTAAAAGATAAGTGTCATGAAAATATGAAGCTTTCTAAAACTTGTTCATCATTGTATCCTCATGCCTAAAAGAGAGTTTAGAATATTGCTGCAATAAAAAATTATTTATTGAAAAATGTGAAGGAATGAATGAAACAAATGCCGACATTTATCTCCCCAAAATACTTATTGCTGTGTTAGCACTAAAATAAAAAATCAGCAAAGACCCTCAGCATGAAATTGAATAAATAAAACATAGTACAAATATATAATGGAATATATACAGGAATTAAAATAGCATTATAAAAAATACTGACATGAATAGATGTACTCAGTGTAAAATTAATATATTATACTACTACATCTTATCTTTTTTTAAAGGAATGCTACAAAACAGTATGCATAGTATGATCCCATTTTGGAAAATATAGATACACACATATAGGAAAAATATTTCTAAAAGAAAATATAAACAGTGGTATCTCTGCAGCAAGATGACAAGTGATTTTTAACATTTTTTTTGTTAATCTATGTATTTTTGTGTATAAATGTAAATTATTTCTGCAATTAAAACTATGTAACAAATAATTCCTTATTGAATTAAATTATAAAAATAACAAACAAATACATCTTTGCTCTCTGTATATTTAGAGCTCAGCATGAAGGAAAAGGAAACATACTCATAGTCACAAACAAATGAGAAACCCTCAGCCTATTGACTTGTTAGTAATGAAGTACACATTTCCATTGTATTGATCAAAGGGTTTTATCTGGAACTGCACAAAAAGTAAGAGTTTTAAGTGTTTAACCATATTTCCTTTGCCAGGGAAGTTCACATTTAAGCCACTGTTGAGAAGTGAAATATCTATCCCTATTTTCCTCCTAAACACCAAAAAAGGAGATCCCAGAATCTTCCTCTAGCACCAACTTTAGCCTTCTTCACTCTGAACACACACACACACACACACACACCCACACACACACACACACACACAGATGTTCACCCTAGTTTAAATCTAATAGCACCCTCCATACTATAATGCAAGTTTGAGTCTAATGCATTCTTCTACAAAAACTTTCAAAGAGACTCAATTGTTTATAAAGTTCAAACTGCTTACAAGGTTCTTCACAGTCTGTTCTGCTCACTTCATCTCTCTGCATTTCTGCATCCTCATCCAAAGTGAATGAACTTAGATACTGCAATGATCCCAGTTTAAGAGTCTCAGATGTTCTAGGATTCTATGTCATTCCATAATCTTCAACTAATCACCTTCTTAACCTTTTGTTTGAATTAAACTTTTCTACCTCCATACACATCTTTTTACTTTCCATTTTGCTTATTCTTTTTCCCATTTCCCTCCTTTGTCTACCCAAATCCTACCCAGCCTCCAAGCATTCATGAGGACCTCTCCCACTTCTCTCTCTGCCACAGTCCACAGTCATTCTTTGAGTCTGTAGTATCCTAAGCATTGTTGAGTTGAATCTGTTGTAGTTATTTAGAGGGGTGGGATCATCTCCCAAAATAAACCATACTGCATTCTCTGAAGTCAGAAACCATGCCATTATTTCTTTACAAAGTGATCCAAACAGCTAGTCTTTAACGTAATTGATTTTTTATGAATATTTATTCACAAATACACTAAAGCTTCTTCTCACTTTCTCACTCTTCCTTATGGGTTTCAAATTTTGATTCTTTAAACCCCTTTACTAAACATTATTCCTGAATCCCCCAGATGTTTGTTCTCTCCATCCATTGACATTTAAGAATGAGTTTTCATTCTACCCCTTTCCCACAGGTTTCAAACACTCTCAGAGCTACTGGCATTCTTTCAGTTTTTCATAGTTTCTCTAATTCTACTGGCAGAATTCCCTGGGCTGGGGCTGGGGATTTCTGAAGGACACAAGTTATCTATTCAAAGCAAAAAGAAGTCAGAGAAAAGTGCAAATATCCCCACAAAGCCCTTTTCCACATTCCTGGTTCTTTAAAATGCTTTCTGCCTTCCACATCTGAGTCCACAAATTACTGATCCAGTTATAGGTCATGGTAGTATTTCTACATTCTCAACCTCCTAAACTAGAATGTAGTGGAGTAAAACTGAGCTCCCCTTTAATAGAAGCCATCACACCAGATGTTTAATTGCAGCATTTTAGAGGAAGCACATGGCTGCAAGAGACACATTTGGAACATGAGAACTGCACCTAAGATCACCCATAAGGGAAACGCAAGTTCAGAAGTGACTGATTATTTTCTTGTAGTGAAACTAAAATGCACACGGCCAAGGCAATGAGCTTCCCCACTATTTTGCTTAGTTCATTTTGCACTTTATTACCTTCTCAGTGATAATGGAGCTAATTCTAAGGATGGCTAAAAAATCAAGCCAGTATAACTGGTTACCTTTGTCCCTTTGCTTAATACATAATACCCATACTGGGGGATTCAGTTCACACTGAGATAATCAACATTAAAATTAAACTTTGCATGTATGATCTGTTCCCTATAGTTTTGTGTTTTATTACTTTATAAATTTATCTCAAATTGTGTTAGAGTATTTTGTCATCAATTAGTCTGTCCCCCTGTTTTAACACCTAACACTGGCCCTGGGCTAACACTTTCTGCATGCACTATCTCATTAATCATCACAACAGTCCTATAAATTATGTACTAGATTTAGCGTGTGGCACCTGCTGTGAGTTCTTGGGCATGCCACCTAACTTCCCTTAGACACCATGCTCTGTAAAACAAAGGAAATAATAGTTCTTATTGTTAAATAAGTTCACCCAAGGAAAGTGATTAGTAGAATGCCTGGCTTAGGTTAAGCATTCTATAGACATTTGCTGTTATATTATTGTTATTCTTATTAGTTCCATTTCCCAGGTGACACATCTGAAACACAGAGAGGTAAACGTCTTTTCTGATGCAGGCAGTCAGTAATGTTCTAAGTCATGATTTGGCTAAGGGGCTCTTTGACCATGAAGCCCATGTTCTTAAAACTATATTGAGCTGCCTTTGGAACACTCACCTCATACCAGTTTTGATTCTGACGCATCATTTCCCAACATTACTTCTATTTTCCTCCAACTCCTTCGGAAATGTGAGGAGGAAAAATATCTATCTACACAGCCATATGCAGCAACAAAAAAAACAGAACAACTTTGGGTATACATGACATAAATTATGTCTTGGACGGAAAAGGTGAATGTTGATCCTCGAGAATTCTCTGGGATTTGGATACTAAAGTTGTTAATTGTTGCATACATTGCCCAATTCTGAACACACAGAGACACAATTTTACACAAAGGTGATTGCATCAACTCAACATTGATATAAAGAATGATTAAAAAACACCTCTGATTTTGGCAGAGTGTATGTCTTACAACTGAGAAGCCCAAAGTGATGAACTGTAGGGTACTATCTGTAATAAAGCACTTATTCAAAATAATTCAATTGGAAAAATGTTTCCAGCAAAGTAAAATATGTTTAACTTAGATTCACTCTATTTCAGGAAGTTTTTTCAGGAGAAGGGTGGCAATGATTACTTAATTCTTAGATTAAACCACAAGAAATTGACATTTTTTGTGAGTTCAAAAATGCTTGAATTTTGGCAATTTTATATGGTTTAAACTAGATATATGGTAGCTAGTATAAAAGTAATTAAGTTTATTTGACTACAGTAATTTTAGGTTCAAAATAACTAATAATATAAACCCACACACAGTAATTTTTAAAAAGTTTATTATTTTTATAATTGCATTTTAAAAATGACTGAAATTTGTCTTCAGAGTAAACAAAAAGAACAGATTATGTCCTAACACTTAGGGATTTGCCAAATTCTCCCTTAAGCTTTATCCTTGATGATACAACAATATCAAAGCTATGTAGATTATGTTCCCTGTGTTACCATCCTACAAAGAAACTCAGCAGATTTTTCTAAATAATATTATGATGGCCATTTATATAGCCAATTTATTACAAAGTAACAGTATTTAGGCACATGCCATGATTCAAGCTGAGGGAAAGTGTAGATAAAGGGAGATAAGTTTCATGAATATAAAAGCTAAAACAAAACAAAACAAAAACTTCTTTTCCCCCCAGAGTACAGGAACAAAAGTTAAAGATTTCATTGGGTTCATGCATAAGACATCAAGCTGTAACTCTGATTGAAGGAAAAAATACATTTGAATAGGAGTTTGACCTCACTTAAAAATCAAAGTTAATTTAGCTGCTCAATTTGCTCTATTTGTAGCAAAGATAGCATCATTTGTCTCTGTCCTGCTGCCTTATCATTTAGTATTAATACACTTTTATCATTCACAGACAAATAATATTTGAATATCATCAGAAACTGTTAGACCTACAGGTACTCTAGCTGTGTTGAAGTTGCCAAGTGACACCTCATATTTATTCACTTTATAGGATATAGAATCAAGTAAAATTCAGTGTGTATTCATTATGGACTGGGAAATAGGCTAAGGGCTGGGTAAGTTATGGTTCAAGACAGACTAAGTCCTTGCTTTCACCAAACATCAGTCTAATAGGAGAGAAATACTATAAGTAATAAAAACATACCACTTTCATTCAGATTGCTGAATGAAAAAACCCAGCCATGCCAAGATATGAAGAAAGACAGCCCCAACCCCTGGAAACAGCCAGTGCCACGGCTCTGGGGCAGGAATGACTTGGAGAGATCAGTTTCAAACAAGTTAATGCATTTGTGGAGCACCTGCTCTACTTTTCCAGAGCTTCGTGAAGACCTAAAGACTTGCATATAGATTTGGTGAGGCAGTGCTTCCAAGCATCACTAGGAGATATTCCAATCTCTCCTCTTATTTGGAGATAAAGCCAATTTAGCCATAACTCTGCTCAGTTTTCCTCAGGACCTTACTAATTAAGAAACCCTCAATAAATTTTCTTCCTCGCCCATTCTTCCTGTGTTTCTGGTTTTATGGTGCATGGCTATTTACTATGGACAAGAGATTTTTTTTACTATTTTTTAATGTAAGGAAATATAATTTATTTTTATATGCTTCAGGATCTGCTATTTTTAGGAAAACACCACTGTCTGTATGTAATGTATTAATTATTTCTTTTATCATTCAGGAAGAAACATATTCTCAGAAGAAAATGTGTCTGAAGTTTCTGCTATTCGCATTTAGTGATTCTTGGAAAAAGCTCCTTTTTCAGGAAAATGTGTTCTAAAAGAAAATTACATTATTGTACAGCAGAAATTCTTAATAGATTTTTTTTCTCTTTCCCTATCAATACTCCAAATTCATTGCTTTCAAATCTGGTAATTACTACATAATGTAATCAATCATACACCCAGGAATCCTTTTTTGGGGGAGTTAATTTTATATCCCTAAGTCCAGTACTATAAAAGCAATTTCTTTGGGATAGTCATAATTTTAATATCTCTGAGATCACAGTGCTGCTGACTAGAAGTTAGCCAAAAGTGAAACTCATGTGGGTTTCTGTTACACATGCAGAGAAGGCAAAGTGTCAAAGTACCAGCTGGAGAGGGTCAGGTGGTACAATGGAAAGAACAGTGAACTGGAAAGCAGGAGACATGAATGAGGCTGCCTCCATTACTTACTACTTCTCAAAGAAGTAGTTTAACTACTCTTAAGTTTCAGTTTTTGCTTCTGTGAAACGGGGTTACCAATACCTGGGAAGTATGCACCTTATAACTTTGCCCCAAGACACACATCAAACATGACATGTGAAAGGCCTCTTTGATGTTTATCTGTGGGAAGGGAGTATAGCCTAGTGTTTAAGCATATGGCCTCTGAATTCCAGAGGGCTGGCTTGGAATTCCAGCTCCACTACATACTACTTGTGTAATCCTGGGCACTTCATTTAATATCCCAAAGCTTGAGTTTCCTCAGCTGTGAAATAGTAATTATCTCACTGGCTGCTGGTGGGAATAGATGAAATAATATATATCTAAACCTAGTGATTATAGCATTCAATAAGGAAGCTGTGTATACCATTTAAGCATTATTTTAAGATATTTTTATTTTCCTTAAGTGTCCATGAAAAAACTTAATTTTACCTACAAAGCTAAAAATTTAATGTTATACTCCAGTTCACAATTGAATAAATGAAAACTGTCATACATAAAAAGAATGATACAAAATTATTTTGGGGACCTCCCAACAAGAAAAATGCCAGAACTCAATGGCTTCACTGATGAATTCTACCAAATATTTAAGGCAGAATTAACAATAACCACCCTCTCCCCCCACCGACACACAAGCTTTTCCAAAAGACTGGAGAGGAAGCAATACTTTCAAACTCATTCCATGAGGCTAGCATCACCCTAATACCAAAGCCAGACAAAGACAGTACATGAAAATAAACCTACAGACCAATATCCTCGATGAATATTGATGCAAAATCCTCAACAACATACTAGAAAAAGAATTCAACAACATATTAAAATAGTTATACATCAGGACCAAGAGGGACTTATTCCTGGAATGCAAGAGTGGTTCAGTAAATGAAAATTAATTGATTGAAAATGAATCAATGTAATAAAACACATTAACAAAGGAGGGGGGAAAAAACTACATGATTACTTCAATTGATATAGAAAAAGCAATATATAAAATTCAACACTCTTTCATGATAGAAACATTCAACAAACTAGGAACACAAGGAAGCTACCTTAACATAGTAATGGCCATCCATGAAGAGCTCATAGGTAACATCATATTCAATGGTGAAAGACTCAAAGTTTTTCCTATAAGATCAGGAGCATGGCAAGGATGTCTACTTTCACCACTCTTTTTCAACCTAGTACTGGTAATCCTAGCTAGAACAATTAGGGAAGAAAAGTAAATAAAAGTCATCCAAATTGGAAAGGAAGAAGCAAATTATCTGTGTTCACCAACAGCATGATATCATATATAGAAAACCATAAAGATTACACACATACACACACACAAAACGGTTATAATAAATGAATTTAGCAAGGTTGCAGGACACAAAATAAACACTTGAAAATCAGTTGCATCTCTGTATGTTAACAGTGGACAACCCAAAAAGGAAATAAAGAAAACAACTCCACTTACAATACAAAAACAATGGCACTGAGGAATAAACAAAACCAAGGAGGTGGAACACTTGTATCTTGAAACTACAAAATGATGCTGAAAGAAAGTAATGAAGTCACAAATTACTGGGAAGACATGGTTTGGAAGCTAAATAATTTTAAGTGACCTACAGTATTAGTACAATCCCTATCATAATCCCAATAGTGCTTTTTGCATAAATAGAAAAACCATGCTAAAATGAGTAAGGACTCTTAACAGACCCTGAATAGCCAAAACAATCCTGAAAAAGTAGGTGGTCTCACACCTCCTAATTTCAAAACTTATCACAAAGCTACAGTAATCCGAACAGTATGGTACTGATATAGTGACAGATAATGGACCAGTGGGACAGAATGGAAAGTTCAGAAATAAATCCTGTGTATATGGAAAATTATCTTCAACAAGAGTGCCAAGACCACTGAGTGGAAAAGGGATAGTGGTCTCTTCACAAATGGTGTTAGAAAAAGTGGGTATCCACATGCAAAAGAATGAAGTTGGATCTTTACCTTACAGCATATATAAAAACTAAGTCCAAATGGATTAAAGATCTCAATGTAAGATCTAAAACTGTAAAACTACTAGAAGAAAACAGGGGGAAAGCTTGGATTTGGCAATGACTTCTTGGCTATGACACCGAAAGCACTGGCAACAAAAGCAAAAATATACAAATGGGACTACAGCAAATTCAAAACCTGTGCATCAAAGGACACAATCAATAGTGTGAAAAGACAGTCTATAAAATAGGAGAAAATATTTGCAAATCCTATATCTGACAAGGGGTTAATATATAAAGAACTCATACAACTCAACAATAAAAAAAAATAATCTGACTAAACAAATTGGCAAAGGATGTAAATAAATGTCTCTCTAAAGATGACATACAAATGGCAAATAAGCACATAAAAAGATGCTCTGTATCACTCATCATTAGAGAATGCAAATAAAGACAACAATGAGATATTACCTCATGTCCATTAGGATGGCTATTATAAACAAGAAAGAGAGGGAGGTAAGAAAGAGGAGAGGAGAGGAGAAAGGAAGGAAAGGAGAGAGGGAGGGAGGGAAGGAAGGATGGAAGGAGGGAAGAAAGGAAAAAAGAGAGAAGGGAAGGGAGGTAGCAAAAGAAGGAAAGGATGAACAATGTAGAGAAACTGGAACTCATGCACTGTGGGTGGGAATGAAAAAAGATGCAGCTGCTATGGAAAACAATATGGCAGTTCTTCAAAACATTAAAAATAGAATTACTATATGATCCAGTAATCCCACTTCGGATGTATATCTGAAAGAACTGATAGCAGAATTTTGAAGAGATATTTGCACATCTATATTGATAGTAGCATCACTCACAATAGCCAAGAGGAGGAAGCAACCCAATGTCCATGAATGAATGAAGGGCTAAAAAAATGTGGCATATACACACAGTGGATTATTTTTCAGGTTTAAAAAGGAAGAAAGTTCTGGTACATGCTACATCATGGATGAACCTTGAGGACATTATCCTAAGTGAATAAGCCAGTCACAAAGAGATGGATACTACATGATTCCATTGATATGAAATACCTAAAAGTAGTCAAATTCACAGAAACAGAAAGTAGAATATTTTCTAGGAACTAGGAAGAAAAGGAAATGTGGAGTTATTTAATGGGTATATAATTTCAGTTTTGCAAGATAAAAGGAGTTCTGGAGATTGGTGGAACAATAATACAAATATATTTAATGCCACTGAACTGTACACTTAAAAAAAAGGTATATTAGGGACAATTATTAGCTAAGGTACCATGTGTGGAAATGAAGAATCATTTTACAAAGCAAAAACCACTTGCTTTATCATCTTGTATTTTTATACAGTTATTAAGTAAAACTTCCCATTTGCTTTTACATGAGATGTAAAACATAAGAAAAACTGGAACTATCCTTTTTCTCTTCTTTAGCACAAATGCATTGAGTGAATACACAATATCACAAAGTCTCTATTGTTATAGGATATAGTGGGGTTGGTTTGGTCTGATCAATTGATCAGAAAATATTAACTTGGGATATATATAAATTCATTGAGTGGTGATCCATCGGTATAAACTGCTACGCTCACAAGATGTGGTACATCTGATGGCAGTCTCAAAAGTGATCTTTGAAATCTGTACCATTAAGTGTTAAGAATCCAGTGTTCCTACAGCACACTGGCCAGCGGTGCACATTATTATTAAGTACATCAAATGAGACCATTTACAAGATGCTTCTGGTGTTTTCTGATTCCCTGTGGAGTTTCTTACAATAGTTCATTAATCTTCTGGTTACAAAAGAATAATTTTGCAAGATATATTGGGGAAAAGGGAACAGACAAATAAATATCCCACATAGATTTCCATGAGCATTTTTCATAGTTAATTACAATGCATACTACATCATATTATGTGTCCTCCTTTCAAATAAATTGTCTTACCTAATGCATACTTGCAATGGGTAAAGCCCATCCTATCTTACTTGACTGTCTTTTTTTCCTTAGTTTTAAACAGTAATTTTACAGGAAAAGCAAAAACTATGAGGAAACTGACAGAGAGAGACAGGAAGTGCTATGTAGACACTTTTCAATATTTTAGATTCTTATTTTTGTTCTGCTCAACATGGGATAGGCTCATTCTCTCTGAAGCCACAACCTCTGAAGAGATCTGACAGTATTAAAAAGAAAAGACATTTTTAAAAGAAGCACGCATCTCTGCTTTCTGCTTTTGACAAGCTTGTAGAAGCTGAGAAGGCCTATTTGCAGACCTGGGCTGGAGCAAAGAGCAGCTTAGTCAGTGCTTCCAAGAGAGCACCTAATGTGCTGAGATGAAACAGAAATGCTTATGATCATGTTTAGTGGCAAAGCCAATTCAAAAAATATTGAGATGGAAGTGGCATTGGGCACAGAGCTTTACTTCTACTTCTGTCTGCATCAGATACTCCTAATATCCACTGAATGCACCAATAGGCCAGGATTTTTGAAGTTGAAGTGGCACCCCTTCCTTTGTGAGGATGGTAGCCCCCGACATAGCTGCCTTCTGCAAGTGTTGATAATCCTTCTTAAATTGTGTGCCCTAACATCCTACTCTAGGTCTGGCCCTGCATGATGTACAGACATGCCTCTCAGTAGCCTTTAAAATTGTGTTAATTGGTTTTTATTATCATAAAGCTGATTATAAAAAGTTTGAACACCATGTAAAGATATGATGAAGAAAATTTAAATAGCTCAAAATATACTATGCAGAGGAACCATGAACACATTGGACCTTTCTTTTATGTAATTTCTTCAATGCAGTGCTCTCAGTATTAGAAATTTAGGATCTCACCCCTTATGATTACACATATGCTTACACACATGAGTATGTACACACACACACACACACATACACACAAACATACACAATTTCATAATCCTTGTATTCTATGAAGCCAAGCCTGGGACTCTATTTCCCAGCCATTCCTACCCCCTTTCCTCATCATCTTTTTGAGGCCATCAAATGCAAGCCGGTACAACGTGTCACTTTCAGACCACAGTGGCCCTCTCTTCCCTTCCATGACTGTGGGGAATGGCAGAGCCCTAATGTGGAAAGACCCCGAGTCCCTGAGTCTCAGCATAAAGGGAAGCTGCCTGCTAACATAGGAACAACTTCACTGAGAAAGAAACAAAGTTCTGTTGTGTTAAGTCACTGATATTTGGGGGCTGATGACAGAATCTGGTGTTAGCCTATTGCTGCAGAGGGTAAGAAATTCACTAGATGTTTACCAGGAACCAGTGTTGAAGAAAATTAGATACCAGAAGTGTAAACTTGGTTACCTTACAGCCATTAGCCCACTTTATAAAATTTAAAAAGTGCTATTTTATCCATTAAGAAATACATAAACATAGTTTGATGGTGAATGTAATAATCCTTCTCATTTTAGTGCACTTAAAATGATGGGAAAACATTTTCACTATTAAAGTAAAAGGCTATCAATTTGGGTTTTCAAATCAATAGTAAATTTAAACTTCCATTCTTGCCTAACAGGAGAGATGAAAAACAAATATGAAACAGTATATACATATTAAATAACATAAATATACATCTATTTAAGCAGCAAATGAATTTAAACAATTATTTGGTTACCCATCATATATTATGTGCTATGCCATGTATAATGTGTGGGACCAGGTTATAGTAGACATATTTTTCTCTGAAAACACATATTAAAAGCAACTAGGTGAATGGAATTACATGTTAAATATGGCCATACAAGTGAAGAAGCCTACTGGCAGAGATATAGTAAAGATTAAAATTAATATATATAAAGGCCTCAGCACAGAATCAGATCTCAAAGTCATTTTTAGCCCTGTCTCTTCAGCAAGTCTCCTTCTAATAACTACATTTAACTTATTTCTGAAAAGAAATTGCCACAGATGTACTAGGGTCCTATGGTAAGCTGAGTTATTTTACATCAAAATAAATTTCTGACTTCCCCAAAGTGAAAATGTGAATAGCAATTAAAATGTGTTATGAACTTCTATACATGGCACAAATATCACTTAGAATAGGCCTGTTTTCTGAATCCACTTTCTGCGAAAATGGATAATAGTATCTTACCTCACCCAAAGCAGAAGCATGTTAATAATCTACAATTCATTCTATACCCGTATCTGGTATTAACCATGGTTAGCTTTAATCCATCCAAGGAACCTTAATAATAAAAATATGGTAAGAGTTCTAAAAAGTGCACATACATTCTGACCCCATGTTTTTCGAGAACAGAGTAATCAATGTGCTTTCAATATTTAATACCAAAATGCAACTAGACTGACTCAGCCATTCACCTTTCCCAGTCTCCAGGTTAAGTGACCCAGAAGACAGCCAATGACCCTGAATCCCCAAATCATCACAGGAAGTACAATTGTTTGACTGGAGGCCCTTCATCAGTTTGGACTCTAGTGTTTTAAATTTACAGGGAGGAAACTGAAACTCTGAAATTTATAATCTGTCCATGACAGATTATATATATAAAGCCACTTGAGGGCTGAGTGGAGACAGACCTTAGGGTGTAGGACCATGACAACTTGTACCCTTCCCCATTCTCAGCTTCATCATGAACAGTAAGCTTTGATGCTTTCAAATTTTCTCATTCAATATTAAAATATCTTAGGCTATGAGGTGAGAAGGTGGCAAAGGAAAGACCTCTGTCACAATGTATGTACTTGTGCTTTGGTTTCAGAGATTTAGGAAATGAGACTATATACTTTCTACAAAAGGAGACCTGCTAAAACTATTCTGCTAAGCCTACCCAGCTGATGTTCCTTTCTCCTTTTGGTTCCACGTAGTGGGGCTGGTTGCTGATTGAAGGACAGTCTTCTGAGAACTTTGTAGCAAGATAGTTATAGTGACAGTTTTCAAAGCTCAACACCACTTTATTCTTAAGAATCTCAAGAATCTTAAGAACATCTCAGAGGCTTTCTCATGGCAGAAAGCAGCATCTTTAATGTGTGTTAATATTGAAAATGTCTTCTCTATACAGGTTAAGTTGATCTTTGGGCCAAATGACAAATCTCTCTAAACCACATGTTTTCTCCTAGGTAGTGTTGACCCCACAATCCTAGTTTTTAAAAGGTGATGTCCCAGAAGCATAAGCATGATCATGCTACTTCTCTGGCATAGAAGTCCATTGATGAAATCTGTCCTATTTAACAGAAAAACTTGAGATTATTTTATTTTGTGTTCAGTATTTTGTTTCATGTTTAATTGACACTTATGAAGAGTTTTGAAAATTAGACAGAAATAATTCTTTTTGACTTCGGAATCTTTAGACTTTTATAGAATAGTTCCTACTTGACTGTGCCAGGAATTTTCACATTATTTCATCAGCCTAGCCAAAATGCGTTCTATACAACAGTAGTCCTACTAGATGGTTCTTAAGAAAAGTGTGCCATGGTCAAGTGTGTTAACAAAACACCACATACATTCTCTGTTTTTTTTCTTAGAGATTTACCATGCACATTACTTAATTACTGAAAAGTTTTATAGTAAAAAATACAAAGTATTAACCTTGTTTAATCCAGAATTCCTAACACTCACTGACCATGTAATGAATGGGAACAAAATTAGAATTCTGTAAACTCTTTGAAATGATCATGTGTTAGAGCAAACACCATTCCCAATCTTTCCCCCCATTTACCTATGATGTTTCCATTTTCTTAGGAAGGACCACTTGATTTTTTCTTTCTTATCGTTAAAGCCAAGCAAGGTTCCTCTATGTCTTGCTTACTGCTGTATTCCTAAAGCTGCATTGAGGACTTAACACATGGTTATGTCTGAATAATAATTCTGAATGAGTGAATGGAGGGATTCTATTATTAAAAAATAAAGATATAACCAAGAAAACAAAAACAAAACACAAAACAGTAGGTTAAATATTCTATAAGACTGTTGTCTTACCTCTTTATTTAATCAGTATTATTTAAAAAATAAGATTGAAGTGGATTAAAACAGGTTTAAGATGATTAACCCTCAGGTGCATCTTGTAATCCTAGATTCAGAATTTTGTTCCAGAAAACTTGTTTAGGAAAATTATTTATGAAAACTTGAGAGAAAATTTAATATGGTATGTTATCGGAGCAAACATATTGAAGTAGAAAGGTAGAATTGTTGCTATTTAAAATACCCATAAAACAGCATATATATATATGTTCCTTTATATATAATGACTTAGACCAAAAGAATATGGATGAAAATGAAGTGAATGAAATGTTAGAAGTGGTGAGACTATTATAATTTTATTTTCTTATTCCAACCTTCCTTTTTAATAAAGAATCCTTTCTCCCAAATCCCTGACAGATGGTAACCCAAATTCTGCTTGGATACATCTAGTGACAAAATCTTTACCTGGCAAGGCTGGTGTTGCATTGTTAGATGATGACAATTATAAGAAACATGTTTCCCTGTGACTTTCCCCCATAGATGTACTTAAACTGATTCTATGTTTTAAAATGTAACTGATACACAGCTTGAGAAATTTGTCATAAACTATGGCTCAAAGACAACGGGAATGACTTTTTAAAAAGCATAGTTTTAGTTCATTAAGCATGCTCCATACCTACTTTGTTATCACTTTGCCCATCTTATTGTATTCAAACTTTAATTTTTTGCAAGAATGTAATTATGATTTTTTAACAACTTTACAACTATTCTTGGATTAAAAACATCAACCCAAAATATGTCTAGAGAGGTATATTTATTTTATGATGGTGTCACATGTATTTACCATCCACTCTTGATTTAAAAACAAGTCATCAGCTTGTGTTCATTTCCTCTCTTTCAGGAAATCTCTTACTAAATCTCCATTATCTGGCATGCCCTACGTGCCCCATCATTTAATATGGTATGTTATAGAAGCAAACATATTGAAATAGAGAGGTAGAAATTGTTACTAGTTTAAAATACAGCATAAAACAGCATAAAATATATATATATATATATATAACTGCAACAGGACACTTCTCCACCGAAAATGACCCACATTTCAAAGTACAACAGAGATGCAGAGATGAAGCAGTCACAGAGGAAAAAAGTGTCTACCTGGAGTAAAGGGCCTCCAAAGGAATCAGCTCTTATTCCACGAATTCTTTTGCCTACCCCGTTTCTACCCAAAAGAAACAAAAGATGATTCTCACTATTTTTACTGTTCGTTTTATAGAATCACTAGTATAAAACTAAATATTTAAAAGAACATCCAAATTTCATAGCAAGTTTACTTTATGTAAATGCAGTGTACACAATACATTTACTTATCTTTATCCCACAACTCTCAACTGTTTTTAGGTCACCATTGTGTCTTACCTGGATTATGTAAATTAGTCTCTCTGCATCCAATCCTGTGCCCTCTAATTTAATCTCCACATTTTGCCAGAGATAGCTTCCAGAAATGTAATTCTGATCATGCCTTTACCTTGTTTATAATTCTTTCAATAGTGATCTACAGTCCTCAGTACAGAGTTCAAACTTAGTGTGGCACATAAGAACCTGCATATTTTTCCAGCCTTACCTCCAGAAACATCCAAGCTCAGAAGTTATTCTTCAGAAGTTTGAAAGTATTTAATGTCCTGATGTGCTAGGCTATCCAACAGCTAGACATTCACACAAGCTGTTACTACTCCTGTATAACTTTCCTTCCCCTTCTACCTAGCCATCTCTTCCTTGGAGCAACTCCTACTGACACTTTAGGTCCTAAAGTATATACCACTTCTTATATGAAGCCTTTTCTAATGATTGTTTTTCCACCTCTACTGCAATCCTCTACCCCTGCGTGCTTAGAACTCTGAATTTGTCGCTATCCTGGTCACTGTAGCCACTCTTCTATCTTTAGTACCACAGATGACTAGCACATAGTAGTAATTTAAAATATTTGTTGAACACATGGATAGATGGATAAAGCACTTCTGAATACAACAAAAGGATAATAAAACTCAAAACTTTGCAATATGAGACATAGTTAAAGGAGATTGAGGGTATCTGAGGGAAAGGGACTCATGCTCACGTAGGCTCACTAGGTCAGATATAACAAAGCCAGTATCTGGAGGGAAAGAATCCCCTTATATATAACTCTGGAGCTAGAAACCATGGTTAATGCGTTTAAGTTTAAGGAGCAAAACTGACCTAATGGAAGACATAATTATCTGAATATTATAGTTACCAAAATGTAGATGTCTGCAATAAAATAAAAGGGATACACTGCCAATGTACTATGTAGATACAGGATTAAAAAAATCAGTTTTCAGAGAGTCATTGTAGATACTAATGATGTAGAGAGAGATGTATCAGACTTAAATAGCTAGCTTGCTGTAATTACAATTAGACTAAGGAATAACTAATACTACCACTATCAACCACCACCACCACCCAGTACTAAGGGCATAATATTTGCAAACCACAGTTTTTATGTTTTATATAAATTATTTATAATCTTCACTATAACTTCAAAGTGTAATGTTATCCTCATTTTTTTTCAAAATTAGGAAATTGAGAATTAGGTACTTTTTCAAGAAACAGTTAAATGACAGAGCAGGATTCAAATTCAGAACTGTTTGCAAGGTCACCAGAGTCAACATGCTAAAGCCAGAAACTGGAATACATGAGACTGGCATTTAAAAGAGAGAGTGGCTGCCATCTGTTGGCTCTGCCCATCCAAAGTTCATTTCTTCAATTTCTGATTATAGCAACCTAAACATTTCCCTTGGGGAACAAACCCACTCCTATTCTCTGTCCATGTCGTTTAAAGGGTATCAACTTCCCACTCTAAGATATTCACACGAGATCCATCTGACAAGATTATTTTATCCTCCTGGTTAAGAGAGAGTCATGTGACTCCTGCTGAGACTTAATTCCATGACTTCTGTTGTAGCAGTTTGGGAAAAGAAGCTATTTTCCTTTGTCCCCTGCAACTCTGGAGGTCATAATTTGAAAGCACTTGCCTAGGAATAAAGGCAACAGAAGGGAAATACAGCCAAGAGATGGAGAAAGACCAATTCCTGATGCTATTGTTTGAGCACCTAGACCCAGCCATGCCTAAAGCTAGAACAATTCCTGGTCCTGTAATTACTGAGAGAATACATTCTCTCCTTGCTTAAGCCTGTTTGTGTCTTATCTCAGTCATCGGACATTTAAGTAAATCATGTCTAATATTTGGAACACCTACTTATGGTTAGAATAATCACTGACAAATGGGTCCACACTGAACTTTGAAAAATAATAAGTAGGATTTGCAGAGAAAAGATAGGGGAAAGGTCTTCCTTTCAGCTGCACAATTAATTATTAAATGCCTACCATCTGTCAGACTACAAGCTTGGAAATAAGCATCATAAAATTAATAAGCCACCATCCTTGGCCTCAAGGGTCTCAGAGCTCAGTCTGTATATTTTATCCACCACAAATAAATAGTCTCCAGAAGTAAATATATCACACACTGAATCTGAAGTCCTGGAAAATGCACACATGAAGGCATTTTGTCAACAATGACAGATTACATTTAAACTCCTAAACGTATCACTGAAAGAGATTCTGATCCACGTATTTTATGCTCCAGCCTGGCTCATGCAGGCACACCATAATGAGCACACAACAGGTTAGGCCAGAAGGACAGTGCATCGATTTTAAGGGCATTAGTTTGTGGCATGTTAAGTCGGCCATGTAATGCTCAAGTTTATATATAAAACTTGGTGGCTTCTCTTTGCCTCCTGAAAAAGAATGATATGCTTCCTCCTTCTCCACAGCTGGAGATAATAAATATTCATTTCAGAGAGGTATAGCTCAGCACTGACAATCAAATGCTAGAGAGGTCCCTGTGACGAACTACCTCGTACGAATAATTTTGGACATCATTAAACCTAGCTCATGTGCTCCTAGTGTTTCTATATAATTTGGATTCCAGTAGACAAGGAAATTTATCAAATTTACCAAGATGAAAGAAGAAATTAGGTCTTTGATTCAGCAATAAGCTTGGGTAGTTCTTTAAAATTCAAGATTATAAGTACCTCTTTGCACAGCTTTTCCTCATGCTGTCTAAAAGCCAAGGATTAATACTTTCCCTAGGTCTGCCTGCCTCAGTGGCACCACAGATTCTGACAATTTTTCCTACCCCAATTTTCCTGGTGAAAACTATTCATCCTTTGTCCCATGCTCCTATTCTGAGTGACCAGTTAATCTGAAAATTTAATTCAAGGTTTGGTATTTTCAGTTCATTATAGCAAAAAATTTTTTTTTGCTTTTCTAGCTGAATTAGCACAGAGATCTCCAGTATTTTTTCCCAAAGTGGTAGAAAATGATAAAAGTTGGACTTCAGCAGGTAATGAGAAATTTGGGGGGAGAAAAATCTCAGTCTCAGTAGAAAAATGCCATACATATTAAACTAGTAATATATTACTATTTAGGCTTTTGAAAGGGAAAAATACAAATAATAGTTTATGGAGCCAAAGAGAAAAATTTTGGAAAAGGTCTTAATTGTAGGGAAAATGCTTCCTTAGAGTGATAGGCCATTGTTAAAAGGTTCATAGCAAGAAGCACAATTTAGAACTCAGGATGGGCTCTGCTCCCTTTCAGTCATGGGAATTTGGCTGGTTATTTATCCTTTCTGTAAGCTTCCTTATCTGTAAATTAGTAACATTAATGCCCAATTTACAGAGTAGGCATGAAGATTAAACAAATAGCATGTAAAAAAAATTTCATAATGTCTGACATACAGTAAGCACTGGATAAGAGGCAGCTAGAGTGATGGGAATTAGAAATGGACAAAGAAAATTCCCCCATAGCCATAGTCCTAAATTCCTATGTTCTAATATTTTTACTAGCCAAAACTTGAAAGGACACTTTGACTGACTGTACTTAAGGCTGTAAAACCATTGGCTGAAACCAGATGTGCCACTGGCATAGGATAAAAAAATTCTTCAGAACTAGAAAAAGACAGAGTATACCCACCTCTATTAAAATGTGTATGAACATTTTCCATATACCTTCATGCACAAGATTAATTGAGAAGTTGAGTAAGATGAACAAATTAATCACTGTTCCTTCTCCATTGCTTTTTCTATTAATAGAAATAATGCTTCTATGGTCCAATGATTTGGATGAAAAATAGAGCCCTAGAGAGAGTGGAACAGAAAAACCTGGCTTGGCACAAAGAGTGTGGATTTTTCTTTCAGTTTTGGTTTTTCACTTTCTTCAAAGGAACCGAAGACTTTAAGACTCCAATAGCTTCAAGAGACTTTGTTGTGGACACTGAAGTTCAGTTATAGGACAAGATTCCGAGTACAGGAAGCTTTGTTTCTCAGCCTCTCTTGAGGAAGGACCACCTTTCTCATTGTGGTCTTTATTCTTCTTTACCTAGGGTTCATTATCTTATTTTAACTGTGCAGTTTTGGTGAGAAATGACTGCACATATGTGATTTTATGATTGAAGAGATACTTATGAAACCCTTAGGGTGGGAAAAAAGTTATTGTCTCTCACTATTTTATGATTACTGGCTTTTGATTACAGAGTGTTTTAAGGAAATCTCTCAGTTGTTAAAATGGTTGATTTTTTTCACATTACAGTTTTTTTTTAATTATCCCCAAGTGATAAAATTAATTTCTCTTCTAAATTTTTGCCTAATCCATTCAGTATGCATAGCACCAAAAAAGCTCTTTTCCATCCTAAGGCAAAACATGTTTATCTGTTGCTTTGTTACTAATTTTATGTGGTGTCTCTTCAGAACAAAATAGTTACTAAAGGTATAGATTGAAGTCATGGCTGTAGAGTAAGCTGTATGTTCCCACCTAGGAAAAAGTACTTAGCAAACTCATGAATTAGAACTTTGTTCATAGTTGTGTTACAAAGGAAAATTATTCTTTTACATTGTGTCAAGTGCCTATCCTTTCATTATGTGTCAAAAGGTTAACTTACTAGAGACCAGAAATGCCTTCTAAAGAAATGCAAGACATGGAAATTCAAGCAGATCATCATTTGGTGGTTGGAACCATGACTCTAATGACACAGCCATAATTCAGATGATTAGCCTAATTTTGTAGTAAACTATGTATTTTGTAATAATTTTAATACAGTAGAAGATAGAATGATCCCTAAAATTATGTCTAGAGTTTTGTTTTCAGTAATCCATGAAAAAGAGCATCAATGAGGCAGATAATAATAGGTAAAGATTGTGAAGCACATATTCCAAGCCAGACAATTTCCATAGTTATCTTAGTTAATTTAATCTTCAGAACAATCCTATGAGGTGGATATTAGCACCATCTTCCTTTCTTACACATGAGGAAACCAACAGATGGAAGGGTGAATAAATGTGTCGAGGTCACACAGGTAGGAGGTTAGGGAACCTGAACTCAAATTGAGGCAGTTTGACTAACAATCTTAACTTTTCACTGTCACAGCATCTTGGGGAGATTACTCACACAGGCTATACTGAGAACAGTGTACCAAGCCATCTGCTTAGGTAATACTGAAGATGCCATACAAGTATTTTCTCCACACTGAGTTAAAAAACTTCACTGAAGGATTTATGTAGTCAAGGAGCTGTCTTCTAAGAAGGAAAGAAAAAAAAAAGCTACCCAAAATGTTTAGCCTTAGGTTTATTGACAGCTCTTCACTTCATGGCTATAAGAATACAAGATCCTTCTCTTTATGAGAATGAATTGTTTTTACAGACTTAATTTCTAAATTCAATCAAACATTTCCCTAAAACATACCATGGGTCTCAAATTAAGGATTACGGGGCAGTGGATAGGAAAATGCTATTTGTAGTAGGTCAGAAAATCCAATGTTTGTGCTTTAAGCATGGAATATAATTACTAGACTTGAGAAAAAAAGAAATTTCCCCACAAATAAACATTGTCAGTCTTTGGTGGGGCTGGCGGAGAGGATAGGCTGATCTCAGCTACAAATGTGTTCAGTTGGGTAACCATTTAAGTAACTCACTGATACATTCTCTGGCTAGGAGACTTTATCAATTTCACAAATAAATTATTTGAGATTGTCTTAGATTCTACATGCCATGTCTAAAAGTAATTTTCTAAATTATAAACTGTATGTATACCTAGCATGAGGCAAAGCATTTGCAGAAACACAATAAATACAGATCTTCAAAATAAAAAGTATGGAGAAATCATCTGTGGAAACAAGAACACTGGTTGAGAATTCAGGTTTATAGCCAGACAAACATGTTCACAAAAGTGGCTTACAGTCTATCAATAGTTTGCTTGGGCAGGTTACATAGGCACCTCCTAAACCCTATCAATAGATTACAAAATGGGAATGACCAATTCTGCCTAGTACAACCATTATGAGGCTAAACTGACAAACTATTCATTAAGATCAGGATATCACCCAGCACAAAGTAAGTGTGCAATAAGCATCCAGATTACTTTCTGCCCAATCTCCAAACTTTAGCCTTTTAAAAGTTATCTCAATTTTACAAAAGAGGCAATGTGAGTCTAAAATTAATGAGTAACCTGATAGAGATCCCATGGCCTTCACTGAGTTTGTCACATAGTAAGTTCACAATAAATTTGATAAAGAGCTCATAAAACCTACAACACCTATCTGCCTCATTGTGAATTACTTTTTCTTTAAAATATTCTCAAACCATACCTCCAGAGGCAAGAGATATCCTTTTTCACATGCTTATTGTTCCTAAGTTATTTCTTAAAAAATTATTTCTTCTGGGTCTGTCTACAAATATAGTAACACCTATTTAGAACTCTCTTTTTCCTCAAGCTAGAATTTCACTTCAGTTCTGATAGGTTCCTTAATGGTATCATAAGCCCTCAACCTCTCCCCCATTTGTAAATATTTCTTAATAATAGGGAAATGAGTATGATATAAGTGTCCTGGCAAATTATTTAAAAGTAGAAACGGTTAATATATGCATAATAAAAAATGAAAACTGAATGAATAGTTGAAAGATTAAAGTTCTTTTCTGTGGGATTTAAGTCAATAACTTATGACTAATCATTAGTATTCCTTAAGAAAGGAAAGCTTTTATTTACAATTCAGGTACTCAGTGCAAAACTTCTTGGGTGCAAATGCAATTCACAGGAAATATGTTAAACTATTAAAGTACTTAAATAAAAGCAATTATTCCCATAATCTTCTGATAAGAACAGTACTTGTTCCAGACCAGAAGAAAGGCTTCTGAAGGTGTCATTTGCAATCTTTTCTTTTTCTAAGGGTGCAGGAGTACTGCAGAGCTCACTGCCCTATTCATTCCAGAAGATACTTGCCTGAGGCTGTACTGGGTGCAAATATTGCAAATATTTCAGAATCTTCAAAACCAAGAAAAAGGATTAGAATTACAGTTCCTCATTGTAAAGGTAAAAGAGGTTGCGTAGAAAATTCTCAACTTGAAATATCTATGCCATATATTCCTGGAGAGTGTGTCTGAGAGCAAATTAAATGGCATTATGATTGCATACATACTGTATTCTGTCTATAAAAGGACAGCAGTTTTGCCTTTGGTATGTGTTCAGCATCAGCAGAACCAGAATGAGTATCAAGAGGCAGTGATATACCAAGGCTTGATCATGCAACAGCATCATGTGAAGCTGTCAATAACAAAAGTGGTATGCTAGGGAGGGTGACTACTAGAATTCATATGCAAAAATAGATTAATAATTACATTAATGTTCCTAATAGGGAAAATAATGTAGTATGTTTATGAATTCTATCTGATTACATGCCTATATTACAATCTTGCTATTAAGTAACAACCCATGCCTTCACTACGAGACCTCAGAAAATAAGGATTACAAGTATCTCAGAACTTTAAAAAAACAAACTCGATTACCTGTAACTTTAACATCAGGTCACTAGACTCAGCAATGCCTTTCACCATACTTATAATCCAGGCAAGAGGTGTTGATTTATTAGTTAAAAGCATTAGCCTTCACAGTGTTATCATTAGATGTTTTGTTAGCAATCCTCTGTCTCTTCCTCTCTATATCCAGTCATGTTGATCCTACTTTATCGACCAGGTCAATAAACCCTGGTCCCTTCTCTTCATTCTAGTTTCTAGTCCATAAATCATCATGCACCCCCTAGAATACTGCAGAGAGCACCGAAAAGGACTTCCTGCTATTCATGCCACTTCCCTGAAATGATGTGTGCTCCACATGGCTACCAGGGTCTATAACTTTGCATTTCTTTCTTTTTTTTTCAGTTTATTTGTTTTAACTAAACAGTAACAAATACTTGTAATAAATTCAGACAACGTGTATAATGTAAAAAGGAAATACATTTTCTTCAACTTTACACCCACACTCCAAAGGTAGCGTTTGGAAACAACTTGGTGTGAGTCCAGTGGGATCATACTAGACATGTTCATCTTCCACAGGCATCTCCAACAACATCATATATCTCAGACATCTTTCAAATGAGTACATGTAATTTTATTTTATTCTTTTTATTTCTACCTAGTATTTTACTGTCTTGGTTTATAAAAGTTTATACATTCATTCCCTCATTGAGGTACTTTTATGTTGTTCTCAGTGTTTTTTTCTATTACAAGTAATACTGGAACAAATATCACTGAAACATGTATTTTCATACAAATGCTAGCATTTCTGAATTACAAATTCCTAAATATTATCAGCTGAATCCAGTAGTATGTATACTAAAAGACAGCTGCATCAAACTGCCTTATTAATTTTAATACATATTGTTGAATAGCAGTGTTTTGAATTGTTTAAAATACTAATAATATTTTAATGTCTCCCCCAAATAAGGTGGTATCTCTTTATTACTTTATCATTCCTTTAATTATTACTGAAGCTGATTTATTAATGCCATATTTTATCATATAGCCATTAACCATTTTAGGTATTTCATCTTTTTCCCATTATTTCAGATGTCATCAATCCATTTAATTCACAAATATACTTTTGGGATGAAAGACATTTCTCTTTAAAAAAAATCCATTGATAATTTGATGGCAATTCTATTGTATTTTCATATCTGTTTGGGAGAACTGAGCTCTATAACATTGGTACCAAAAAAACAAGAATATGACTGTTTATAAAATTATTCAAATTTAGTTTTGTTCTTCCTTCCATAAATAACTATGCATAGATCAAAGTATATTTCCATCACATTTTAATGGACGATTCCTGATACAGAAGAAAACGACCAATTTTTGTATATTTATGTGGTATCTGACCTCCTTAAAAGACTATCTTTTTAGCATCTATGGAGATGATGATATTTTTACCTTTTTTTAAATATAGTATTGCACTAATCTATTTGCTAATGTGGAAGGATTATTGGGTTTTAAAACCCTACTTGGTATGACATATACATTTCTAAACACACTGCTACTTAAGCATCTACAATAAGTAATGTTCTCTAATAAGATTTCAAACTCAGTGCCTATAGGAGCCAAGCAGGTGATGCAAACTAATAAAGTTAGTCTCGGGGTATACTAAAGGCTGTTGTGACCTAAAAATAATAATGTTTGGTGCTTAAAACACATGTTCATTACATGTCTTTCAAATACAAGAAACCAAGGATAAATTAATAAATAACTGAAAGGAATATCTCTTAATATGTATGCTTTTGTGCAAAAGATATCTGTTCTTTCATTCATCTAGTGATCACATATTAATCCCTGGTTTAATATGTGTATAAAATACCATTTTATACTGACAGTACTGCACTGGTGACAGAATTGAATAAAACATTATATATTCCCTCTAGGACCTTATAATGTAATCAGACATATTAAAAAACATCAATTATCAGATTGTTACTTGTTATTCTAAGATCATTAGACAATAAAAAGAATTTGGGAATTTTCTATTGGATTATATAATAGATGATGAAAGGTTTTGAGAGTTGACTTAATTTCTCCTTACTGTCCTAGTTTTAATATGAAATGTAAATCATGGGTATCTTACCATGTATTATCTAAATGAGTTGATCTATGGTTAGACATACAAATTCACCTTAACAACCCAAATGGAGATATATTTGTGGATGTGTGTATGTGTGTGTGTGCATACAGGAGGATTGAGGATTGAGGATTGAAAACATTTTCCAGTATCTCCTGAAGTATAAAGACGAACTTACTTTTCTATGGGCAGAACCATTAAATGTGAAACCAAAATTTGCACCATCTAGTCTATTTGATATTTCTCTAGGCAATATGTTCAGATTTGCTGGAATATTGAACATTTTCAAATCTAAAATGCCGCTTGGTGTCTTTGTTTCATTTGAAATCATATTTAAAGAAAAATCTGAATTAGTAAACAAACATCCCATAGCCATTTGTCAAAATGCTTCCTCAGAGAGAGAGAATATATTCCATTATTCAGCAACTGTATATATATAAATGAGCAGTAGAACTCAGAAAAGTAGCCTATACAGAGTCTTTTTCAGTGATTCTAGTTTCCTAACTCCATCTTTCCCATAGTTAATTATTTAAATGTTTAATCGGTTTACAAAATATTCTGTTTAAAGTGGTTGCTATGGCTGTTATTGCTGTTGTTTTGGAGGTAAAGCCAAAATTCACATGATGGTAACTCACAAATTAACATCCAAATACCCTTAAAGTTATAATCTTCATTTTTTAAATACCTTAAAATTTGATTCACATATATTACTGTGTTTTTGTGTGATTAAATGTTAGACTGATTGAACACTGTTATTATAAGGAAACTTTTGTTGAGTAAGACCCACCTCATATGCTCCTGAGAATTGTCTATTATATGTGACATTCATAGCTGTTTGAATCTTATAAGTTTTAGTTAACAATCAATCAAAATAATATAGAAGAAAACATCAGTTACGATTCCATAACAAAATGCTATAGCAGAAAGGGCTAATTTATATGGTAGAATAATTTAAAACAAATGTTATTGCCATTAGACCTTTTCTTTTAGATTCAGTTTAACTCATTTTAAAGAATGTTTGTACAATATATTCTCCTGTAGAAAAGTTTGAAGACAGTTGCCTTGAATCACCCTGTATTTCCACTCTATCAAGGTACCCTTGAGAAATTAAATGTCAACATCTCAAAATAGTGGATTTTATACTCCAGAGGCTGAATGGTATTCAAGGCTCAATGATTAAAATTGTGGCCATAAATGAAAGATTTCTCTCCTATTATTAGTGGGTTTCAACCATGGTATTAGCTGAACCAGAAATAGTCAGGGACACACTCCAAACGGAAATATGTCACTCTAAAACAGAGGACAGGGGAGACCTCCTCGTGAGTTAACAGCACATGAGAAAGGGATTGCATAGTTCTATGCCCTTATGTCTTCTATAATGAGTTGGAAAAATCAAAATAAATTGAAGCAGATAAGTTATATATGCTTCCTTTGATCCATGAGTGCAAACATTCACATTAAATTTTCTGTTATCAGGTAGACTTCATATTTCCAACCCTAACTGGACCCTGTGCATGGTGAACCCATACTGGAAAGCAGAGGTGGCAGGAGTGCTATTAGCAGTGGTGACAAGCACCTACCACTCTTCCCTTTCCAAGGCTGAAAGGCCATTGACAAGAGGCCACCAAACTGCTTCAGGGAGGCAATGTGGGCACATCAGAAAGATTCAGAGAAACTTGGTAGTGATTCCTGATTCTATTCCTTACTAGCTATATAATTTGGACAAATTATGTAACCTCTCTGATTCTTTTTATCCTACCAGTAAGACAGTGGCCATAATACCTCCCTAAAAGGATTTATGGGAAAATTAAATAAATTAATCATTCAAACTTCCTAGACAACTATAAGGTACATAGTAGCTTGCTTACTACTTCTTAATTTTTCAACTTATTTTATATCCATATGATTATTTTTTTCAAAATAGATCTGTTCCTTACAAAAATAACCTATAGTAATTGTAGAAAAATTAGAAAACACAATAAAGAATAAAGGAGTAAATAACTATAACCCATCACCTAGAATTAGCCACTGTGAAAAGACTGTCATATAATCTGCTAGAAAACAAAAATAAACAATTTATATGACCACATTATATATTTTAGCTTAATCCTTGAATTCTTTATTTAAAATATATCTTTGATAACTTCTACATCATCATTTTAACATCTACAGAGGAGTCTCCTCAACTTTAGATACTTTTATTGAGCAATGCACTTTTCTTCTGCATAATTTTTTCCTATTAACAGTGATAACTTTGCAAGTATTACATCTTTATGCCCTTGCCAAAATATTTCCTTAGTGACTAGTTTATATCAATTATTATTATTTGACATATCTATTACATAATACTAGTTATATTTTGCATAAGATTTATGACCCTCAGCTGCTTTTAGGTCCTTTTTCCATTTAAAAAGAGAATAACCCAGTAATATCCATCATCTGATGTAGAAGTATTGAATCTTATGTATGAAATACTTAGAAACTGAGCTCATAATTACTGAACTTCCGAAGACGAGTTCTAACTCAATGAGCCCCTGTATTATGCTTTAGATTAATAAAAAAAATTGCTTCAAGCTGAAAGATGATTTTCAGTATGATTATATTCCTTTGTTAAGTGCATAAGGCAGCTGGGAATCTCAGCAATTGTTCACTCAGCATCTGGCAAACCTCTCCCAAACCTTAATCTCGGAGGCTTGCTAGAAGACTAAACCTGAAGAACACAGCCCCAGGTAAGGGGACTGTCATTAGCAATGCCCAGGTAGAAAGCATCACTGAGTCTTGAGGCATTAAGATTGCTGAAGTGTTCTATCTAATAGGTAGAATCTAATCTGAACTCAGCAGGGAATAATCATGAGATCCCAAAGAAAATAAAGTTTAAATGCACTGCCTTTTTCTTTTTTAAACAATGACTAGAATTTTCCAGTTAGCCTGGGAAAAAGGTAGCCAGTCTATGATACTGATGAAGACCTGTGACGTCTGGAATTGTGAAATGGCATAATCAAAACAAGAATCCCAACACAGCATTATATTCACAAAATCCCTTTGTTCCCTGACAGCTCAACTCTACATATCACACAAGCTAGGTTTTGTTACAACCTCTCAAGTTACTTGATAGAGGTCACTTATTTCATGCCATCTCCAGCTGGGCTGCTGGTCTGTCCCCAGACTAGTCCTTCCTCAGGAAGCCTTCAGGGATTCTGCCTCTGTTCTTTGAGTACAGTTATCCCTTGCCTAAGACACTTTGGGTCTCTTGGTCAAATTCAAGTTTACTTAAAGATTTCTTACTCTCTTCAATATGAGATATTGGGATGTTTCTTGGAGAAACAATTGGAAATAATAATCAACTGCATAATTTTTTTCCTACTAGTAGTGATAACTAATAGTGATAGTATTACATCTTTTTGCCCTTGCCAAAATATTTCCTTATTTTGGTTGAAAAACTATTAAATTCCACTCACCAATTCAAGGACAGTAATCCATTAGACTCTTGTTGCAGGCACCCTTTTGCAGTCTATAAATTAATCCCTTTCTCAATACTAGCATATCAATCCCTATATTGAAAAAATAACCCAAAATAGGAAAATAAGTATCGGTTCTTGTATTTGAGAGCAAAAGCATGTTACCACTTTGTGAGTCCCAAATTATCAGCAGTAATGGGCAGCAAACATGAGGGAACAGAATCTAATTTTTAAAATAGGGAATAAATCAGTAAGGGATTTCTTGTTTTATTTTTGTTTTCCCTGAATTGAATTAGATTAGAACCTTATACGGTGTGTAGCACTGGAAGTCTTAGATGTGTAGTCCGAATAACCTTGAGCAAATCATTCTCACTGGGGGTCATTTTTTCACTTGCTAATTCAGGGGAATAAATAAGACTACTAACCCTCAATGGGCCCTTATAAACTCTGAAAGGTCATGGCCTTCTGAGTTGAAGATTTCAATGGGTAGTTCAACTCAGTGAAATATATGGAATGCAACTATCTCTAAAGAGGAACTATCAGCTCCTCTAAAAATTACCAATACCATGCTTTTTATGACAATGTACCCTTTTGAAAACAATCAACCAAATATTAAAATGTAACAAAAATATGTTTTCTACTAATATGAGAATCTTCTGGGGAAACCATTTATCACAATGACTACTGGATAGTTTGGATAAAAGAGAAGCCTGAAAGGCCAAGTACTTTGTCTTTGTTCTGGAGTGGAGAGGAGAAAGACAAACCACCATGGACATGAAAGCTCACTAATTGGTTTGTTTATCTCTATTAATATTTTGTTTTCAAAGAAAGTGCTATATCCTGTAGCTCTTCACACTCTATGATGAGGAAAATTGATTTCATGGTTCAAATCCTAAGCCTCCTGGCTAGGAGAATAATGAAAAAAAAAGGTCATTCAAAAACAATAAAACAAGGCAAGTGCTGCAAAATGTCCAGGGTGGAATCCCTGCAGATCTTGCAGGTGCAAAATTGCAGATTTTTAAAATTTAAATGCATAGATTCTCTCAGAGGTCATTTCCTAAGATGGGTTTCATGACTGAGGATAACATTGCTGAGTTTGCTCCAGAGAAAAGTACTGAGACCTGGAACTGAATATCTAGGCTCCTACTTACCTGCCATGTGTCTTAAGAAAACTATGTTCCTCTTATTGGGACATAGTTTCTAATTTTTTGTGTGTGTTTGGTTGGTTGTTTCTTTTTTATTCATTTTCTTTTTCCCTTTTTTGGTTCCCATATACAAAGCAAAGGGGCTCCAGTAAATGACTGTGATGTCAGTGTGAAATAATGGGAAGAACATAGGCCTAGGGATATGGTAAATGGGGGCTTATCCACAAAGTGGATATTAAAGGATTGTTATGGGGATTATTGGTAAATGTCTGTAAACTATTATTTTGGGGAGTCTTTAATGGGAATTTGGTGAAAGGATTTCTGTTTCCGTTGCTGTCCTTGATTTGTCTTCCCTTCCCTTCTCTTAGTTCCTAACCTCTTTTTAAAAGGGGTTGATAATACCAAATGAATAGAATGGTTCTCCATTAAGCCCTCAATAATTACTGAACCATAGGTACAATATGTTTTTCATTGTGAAAGTAAGAATGCACTTAATACAAGGGAAATTGTTGATCAGTGATTTCTTCTACAGTTTTATGACATTAAAAGATATTTCCAAATATATCAAGCAAGGTCATAAAATGTCCCCAAATCATTTTTTTTCTTTTTTTAATTAAGCTATTATTGATACACACTCTTATGAAGGTTTCACATGAAAAACCAATGGGTTTACTAAACTCACCCATGTTATTGTGTCCCCACCATACACCACTGAATTCACTGTCCATCAGTTTAGTAAAATGTCACAGAGTCACTACTTGTCTTCTCTGTGCTACACTGTCTTCCCTATGATCCCCCCCACACGATGTGTGTGAATAATAATAACCCCAATCCCCTTCTCCTTCCATCCCCACCCACTCTCCCTGACCCCTCCCCTTTGGTAACCCCTAGTCCCTTCTTGGGGTCTGTAAGTCTATTATAGTATTGTACCTTCAGTTTTTCTTTGTTGTTATACTCCACAAATGAGGGAAATTGTTTGGTACTTGTCTTTCTCTGCCTGGCTTATTTCACTGAGCATAATATCCTCCAGAACCATCCATGTTGTTGCAAATTGTAGGATTTGTTTCTTTTTTATAGCTGAATAGTATTCCACTGGGTATATGTACCACTTCTTCTTTATCCATTCATCTATGGATGGACACTTAGGTTGCTTCTATATTTGGCTATTGTAAATATTTCTGCAATAAACATAGGGGTGCATATGTCTTTTTGAATCTGAGAAATTATATTCTTTGGGTAAATTCCTAGGAATGGAATTCTCAGGTCATATTGTATTTCTATTTTTTAGTTTTTTGAGGAACCTACATATTGCTTTCCACAATGGTTGAACTAGTTTACATTCCCACCAGCAGTGTAGGAGGGTTCCCCAGTCTCCACATTCTCACCAACATTTGTTGTTCCTAGTATTTTCGAAGCTGGCCATCCTAACTGGTGTGAGGTGATACCCCACTGTGGTTTTCATTTGCATTTCGCTGATAATTAGTGATGTGGAGCATCTTTTCATGTTCCTTTTGCGTATATGAAATTCTTTGTTGAAGAATTGTCTGTTCATATCCTCTGTCCATTTTTTAGTAGGGTTATTTGCTTTTTGGCTGTTGAGATGAGTGTTCTTTATATATTTTGGATGTTAACCCCTTGTTTGATATGTTGTTTGCAAATATATTTTCCCATACTGTAGAATGCCTTTTTCTTCTGTTGATGGTGTCCTTTGCTGTACAGAAGCTTTTTAGTTTGATGTAATCCCATGTGGGCATTTTTGCCTTTGTTTCCCTTGCTGAAGGAGATGCATTAAGAAAAAAGTAGCTTATGTTTCTATTCAGGAGATTTTTGCCTATGTTGTCATCTAAGAGTTTTATGGTTTCATGACTTACATTCAGTTCTTTGCTCCATTTCAAGTTTACTTTTGTGTACGGGGTAAGACAATAATCCAGTTTCATTCTCTTGCATGTGGCTGTCCAGTTTTGCCAACAACAGTTGTTGAAGAGGCTATCATTTCCCCATTGTATGTCCATGGCTCTTTTATCTTATATTAATTTACCACACATGCTTGGGTTTATATCTGGTCTCTCTAGTCTGTTCCATTTGTCTATGGGTCTGTTCTTGTGCCAGTACCAAATTATCTTGATTACTGTGGCTTTGTAGTAGAGCGTGAAGTCGGGGAACATAATCCCCCCAGCTTTATTCTTCCTTCTCAGGATTGCTTTGGCTATTCGGGGTCTTTTGTGGTTCAATATGAATTTTAGAACTATTTTCTCTAGTTCGTTGAGGAATGTTGTTGGTATTTTGATAGGAATTGTATGGAATCTGTAGATTGCTTTAGGCAGGATGGCCATTTTGACAATATTGATTCTTCCTATCCATGAGCACGGGATGTGTTTCCATTTATTGGTATCTTCTTTAAATTCTCTCATGAGTGTCTTATAGTTTTCAGAGTATAGGTCTTTCACTTCCTTGGTTAGGTTTATTCCTAGGTATTTTATTCTTTTGGATGCAATTGTGAATGGAATTGTTTTTCTGATTTCTCTTTCTGCTAGTTCATCATTTATGTATACGAATGCAACAGATTTCTATGTATTAATTTTGTGTCCCACAACTTTGCTGAATTCAGATATTATATTTAGTAGTTTTGGAGTGGATTCTTTAGGGTTTTTTATGTATAATATCATGTCATCTGCAAACAGGGACAGTTTAAGTTCTTCTTTACCAATCTGGATGCCTTTTATTTCTTTGTGTTCTCTGATAGCCATGGCTAGGACCTCCAGAACTATGTTGAATAAAAGTGGGGAGAGTGTGCATCCTTGTCTTGTTCCCAATTTAATGGAAAAGTTTCAGCTTCTCACTATTAAGCATAATGTTGGCTGTGGGTTTGTCATATATGGTCTTTATTATATTGAGGTACTTGCCCTCTATACCCATTTTGTTGAGAGTTTTTATCATGAATGGTTGTGGAATTTTGTGAATGATTTTTCAGCATCTCTGGAGATGATCATGTGGTTTTTGTCCTTCTTTTTGTTGATGTGGTGGATTATGTTTATCAATTTTCTAATATTGTACCATCCATGCATCCCTGGAATAAATCCTACTTGATCATGATGAATGATCCTCTTGATGTATTTTTGAATTTGGTCTGCTAATGTTTTGTTGAGAATTTTTGCATCTATGTTCATCAGGGATATTGGTCTTTAATTTTCTTTTTTTGTGGTGTCTTTGCCTGGTTTTGGTATTAGAGTGATACTGGCCTCTTAGAATGACTTTGGAAGTATTCCCTCCTCTTCTACTTTTTGGAAAACTCTAAGGAGAATGGGTATTACATTTTCACTAAATGTTTGATAAAATTCAACAGTGAAGCCATCTGGTCCACGGGTTTTGTTCTTAGGTAGATTTTTGATTACCAATTCAATTTTGTTGCTAGTAATTGGTCTGTTCAGATTTTCTGTTTCTTTCTGGGTCAGCCTTGGAAGGTTTTATTTTTGTAGAAATTTGTACATTTCTTCTAGGTTATCCAGTTTGTTAGCATATAATTTTTCATTGTATTCTCTAATAATTCTTTGTATTTCTGTGGTGTCCATAGTGATTTTTCCTTTCTCAGTTTTTATTCTGTTTATGTGTGTAGACTCTCTTTTTTTCTTGATAAGTCTGGATAGGGGTTTATCTATTTTGTTTATAATCTCAACAAACCAACTCTTGGTTTCATTGATTTTTTTGTATTGTTTTATTCTTCTAAATTTTATTTATTTTTTCTCTGATCTTTATTATATCCCTCCTTCTGCTTCCTTTGGGCTTCATTTGTTCTTCTTTTTCCAGTTTCCATAATTGTGAATTTAGATTATTCATTTAGGATTGTTCTTCCATCTTTAAATAGGCCTGGATTGCAACATACTGCTGTCTTAGAACTGCCTTCACTGAGTCCCACAGATGTTGGGGCATTGTGCTGTTGTTTTCATTTGTCTCCATATATTGCTTGATCTCTGTTTTAATTTGGTCATTGATCCCTTGATCATTTAGGAGCATGTTGTTAAGCCTCCATGTGTTTGTGAGCCTTGTTTTCTCTGTACAATTTATTTCTAGTTTTATATCTGTGTGATCTGAGAATTTGGTTGGTACAATTTCAATCTTTTTGAATTTACTGAGGCTCTTTTTGTGGTCTAGTATCTGGTCTATTCTGGAAAATGTTCCATGTGCACTTGAGAAGAATGTGTAACCTGCTGCTTTTGGGTGTAGAGTTCTGGAGATGTCAGTTAGGTCCATCTGTTCAAATGTGTTGTTCAATGTCTCTGTCTCCTTACTTATTTTCTGTCTGGTTGATCTGTCCTTTGGAGTTAGTCCAGTATTGAAGTCTCCCAAAATGGATGCATTGCATTCTATTTCCTCTTTTAATTCTGTTAGTATTTGTTTCACATATGTAGGTGCTCCAGTGTTAGGTGCATACGTATTTATAATTGTTATATCCTCTTGTTGGATTGACCCCTTTATCATTATGTAATATCCTTCTTTGTCTCTTGTGATGTTGTTTTAAAGTCTATTTTATCTGATACAAGTACTGCTATACCTGCTTTTTTCTCCCTATTAGTTGCATGAAATATCTTTTTCCATCCCTTCACTTTTAGTCTGTGTATGTCTTCGGGTTAAAAGTGAGTCTCTTGTAGGCACCATATAGGTGGGTCTAGGTTTTTTTATCCATTCAATGACTCTATATCTTTGATTGGTGCATTCAGACCATTTACATTTAGGGTGATTATCGATAGGTATGTACTTATTACCATTGTAGGCTTTAGATTCATGGTTACCAAAGGTTCAAAGGTAACTTCCTTACTATCTAACAGTCTAACTTAACTCACTTAGTATGCTATTACAAATGCAATCTAAAAGTTCTTTTTTTTCCCCTCCTTTTCTTCCTCCTCCATTCTTTACATATTAGGTATCATATTCTGTACTCTTTGTCTATCCCTTTTTATTACCTCTGGTGAACGCTATTTAACCTTAGGAACACTTCCATCTATAGCAGTCTCTCCAAAATACACTGTAGAGATGGTTTGTGGGAGGTAAATTCACTCAGCTTTTGCTTATCTGGAAATTGTTTAATCCCTCCTTCAAATTTAAATGATAATCTTGGCTGGATAGAGTATTCTTCATTCAAGGCCCTTCTGCTTCATTGCATTAAATATATCATGCCACTCTCTTCTGGCCTATAAGGTTTCTGTTGAGAAGTCTGATGATAGCCTGACGGGTTTTCCTTTGTATGTGATTTTTCTGTCTTGCTGCTTATAAAAGTCTGTCCTTATCCTTGATCTTTGCCATTTTAATTACTCTGTGTCTTGGTGTTGTCTTCCTTGGGTCCTTTGTGTTGGGAGATCTGTGCACCTCCATGGCCTGAGAGACTATCTCCTTCCCCAGACTGGGAAAGTTTTTGGCAATTATCTTCTCAAAGACACTTTCTATCCCTTTCTCTCTCTCTTCTTCTGTTACTCCTATAATATGAATATTGCTCTGTTTGGATTGGTCACACACTTCTCTCAATATTCTTTCATTCTTAGAGATCCTCTTTTCTCTCTGTCTCAGCTTCTTTGTATTCTTCTCTAATTTCTATTTTATTTATCGTCTCCTCCACTGTATCTAATCTGCTTTTAATACCCTCCATTGTGTTCCTCAATGATTGAATCTCTGTCCTAAATTCGTTCCTGACTTCTTGAATATTTTTCTATACCTCCAGGAGCATGTTTATGATTTTTATTTTGAAATCTCTTTCAGGAAGATTTATTAGTTCTGTCTCACTCTACCCTTTTTCTGGTTTTGTTGAGATTTTGCTCTGAACCAGGTTCCTTTGACATTTTATATTTGTATGTGACACCCTTTAGTGCCCAGAAGCACTACTCTCTGGAGCTGCTCAGCCCCTGGAACGGTGTCGGGGGTAGCTGGGGAGCAGTGCTGGTGCCTGGGGGGTAGGAAAAAGCTGTTTCCTGCTTCCTGGCTGCTATGCCTGTCTCTACTGTGAGAAACAGTGGGCCGAACACACAGGTGTAAGCCTTTATGCTTTGAGTTTGTAGCTGCTGTAGGTGGGGCTTCTCTCTGGCTGGCCTGATGCCAGGGCAGGGTTTGCCCTTTTGCAAGCCAGGTGCAGGCTGGCTGGGAGGAAGGTGCAGCAGGCTGCGTATCACAGTGGGGGGCCTTGGAGGTGGGCAGCCAGCCAGGAGCATGGAGCACCTGAAGATCGTGAAAGTTCCCAACCTGCTGGGCAGAGTGCACCCAGACCATTTTGTTTACCTGTCCTTTCTCCTGAGCAGTAAGCTCTGTGCAATCCTTGCCCTTTTGGCAGTCGTCTCACTTTTAGGAAGTGTCTCAGACTGCCCACCCAGATCAGCCGGATATGGATCCCTGTTTTCCACAAGCAGTTGGAATCTCAGTCTCTCCAGGTATTCCACCTGTCTTAGCTTTCCAACTCTACTAATCAACAGAGCATCATGCAATGTAGGTTCGTGCTCCCAGGGCAGATCTCCAGGGCTAGGTGTTCAGCATTGCCAGGCCTCCACTCCCTACACACTCTGTTTCTCTTCCTCCTGCCAGTGAGCTGGGGTGGGGGAAAGGCTTGGGTCCCGCCGGTTCATAGCTTTAGTACATTACCCTGTTCCTTGAGGTCTGCTCTTTTCTCCAGGTTTATGCAGTCTGGTGCAGCCCTCCTTCCTGTTGCTCTTTCATGATCAGTTGTATTAATTATATTTTTGTATTATATGTGGTTTTAGGAGGAGGTCTCTATCTCACCTCTCACACGGCCATCTTTAATCCCCCTCCCCAAATCTTAAAAAAAATTTTTTTTAAGATATTTATTTTATCATATATCAGTTGGTACACGGAATATTTTAAATAAATAAATTTGCAGCACTTAGTGCAACCTGTTAAAAGTCCTTGAACAAGTGGTCCTATAAAGAAAATGTCAATTAAAAACTCATTGACCAAATTATAAAGCTGTCTTAAAGTCAAGAGGAAAACACAAAATTTATGCACATGTGTGAGATGTACCTTCCAAAAGGAAGTCCAAACTTCTTTTTAAGAATCTTTGTGCCAAGTCTTTGTTGCAAAAAAGAAATGCTGTGAGTGGTAGTCAAAGGATGAGAAAATAATTTGCCTTTAGCAAGGAAGAATTAATTACCTTTCAACCACAGATCTTTAAACAGACAGTTGTGACTTTCCATTAACCATTTTAAGTTTTAGTAGCCTTTCAGTACTTTATTTTTGAGAATGAAACCATGCTACTTTCCTTTTTGACAACTGAAAAGTTAGTGACCTAAGTATGCTTTTCTTTCTAGATGCTAGTGGCACACTTTTAGAGACCTACCAGCTAAAGAGTTTATAGTCTTGTTACTGTTACATTTACTCAATATTACACAGATATCTTGTATATTGCCCATAATAATCAAGTAAAACTTATTTGACAAAAACCTGATTTTTGTTTAGGGGTTTTATGCATGTATCTGTATTTAAATCTAGGAAGTATCTGTATTTAAATGTAGGCATTTGTCTATTTTTATTCTTCTTTACAACTAAAAGAAAGCTGGAGAAATATGTTCAATAATTAAAAAACAAAATATCTTAAATATTATTTAAAAATTTTATTATAAATATAAAATGTGCATATTATATATAAATTATTTTATAAATTTATTACATATTTATATTTTATTCTTATGTATAAATGCTTGTATAGTTAATATAAAGTAATTTTATATTTTATGTAATTTATAAAAATTATTCATAGTTTCATCATGTTATGGAAACCTAAGTGTAATTTCATAATATTGATGGAGAAAATATGATCTAAATTAGAATGCAGAGTAGAGTAAAAAAAAAGTTGCATTTTTGCCATAATGAAATTCACTTGAGACTTACACATATTCCAGTGCAAATGATGATAAACAAAAGCATACAAATTGTTTAAAATATCAATATTTTCTTTAATATAATCATCATAAAAGAGACAAGTTGTTTATTAGGACAGATATGAAACTCATACATGTGTGCCCACATGAATGAATTGAATGATCTACAAATCAAAGTTATCATGGTTAAGCAATATGAGATTAAAACCTATTTCTAATTTCTGGTTCTGGCCCTGAGGATTAATAGATATTACACTTACACTGCCATATCTCATGTCCTTCCTTCCTTTATTGCCTTCTGTGAACAACTATAAAGCCAGTTAAAAAAGTATGAACTGTGTTCAAGTACTGAATATCAGACAGCATGGGGATTTGATCACTGGAAGAAAGGAAACACAGGAAGTGAAGCTCATGAGCACACAACCTCCTGCCTAAAAGCAGTGTCCAAAGCACAGCAAAGGAAGTATATCTTAAATAGGGAACCATAATCTGGTAAGTGGAAGAAATGGAGTTCAAGATCTGGGTGTGGTGAGGCTCTGGGGCAAGGTCCTGAACAGAGTACTGGAGAGGAGAGAGTTGCATAATGCAACTCCAGCAATCTCCATAGGAGTTTTCCAGTAAGATTTGGCCAGATGCTAAGCAGTACAAGAATAAAGCAAAACTATGCAAGGCCTTGAAGAAAACAATTTTGGGTGTTCTGTGAGCTGAATGGGAATTCCACAGGTGATCAAGTGATTGCACATGCTAGACTTCCAACAAGCCAGAGAAGAAAGGCTACAGAGGAACATTCTGGTCATTCACTTGGGACTCAAGGAGGCTACTCCTTGGGAGTCAGGCCACTGTAGGCTTAAAAAAAAAGCCTAAAAATAAGCCTCAACAAGATCGAACTAATCTACTAGCCATTAGTAGAGTAACTGCCCCATCAACACTCAACAAATTTTAAATGAAAAAAACAAAATCTACACTATTAACAATGTAACATTAAAAAATTTTCACACACATTCAAAAATTACTAGACTAGAAGAAGAAGGAAAGGTGACTTAGTAAACAGGAATGGGAAGTCAATGAAAGAAGGCTAAGAGTTGTTTTTTGGTAGCGGGTGGTACTTTGGTATTCTTGGGTGAGGAATTTAAAACAGCTTTTTAAATATTATCATGGATTCAAAGGAAAAGATGTGTATAACCAGAAAATGGGAAATCTCAACAGAAGGATACAGAAACTACTTTTTAAAAATCAAATAGAAATCCTAAAATTGAAAAAGAGAAGAAAAAAAGGTAACTAAAAAATCCTCAATAAATTCAAAATGTGGCAGGAAAGAATGAAAAAAGGAACAAAAAAGTAGGTGGGACAAACAGAATAGAAATAGCAATATGGTTTTTCCATTTAGTATATTTCCATATAGTATAAATACTATAAGCACTATAGCAAAATTAAAATTAAAAGCTTTTTATATGCCTATATTTGAAAAGAAGACAAATTTAAATTTAGTGTCCTAAAGTTTACCTTATGGAGTTATAAAAACAAATGCAAACACAAAGTAGAAAGAAGGAAATAACAAATATAAGAGAAAAAAGCCATAAAGTGGAAAACAGTTAAAAAATTAATTAGTCCAAAGGCAGATTCTTTGAAAATACCAATGAAATTGATAAACTCTTAGCTACAAAGATGAGAGGGAGAGAAAGAAACAGGAGGAACACAAAATATCAATATCTGAAATGCAAAAGGAAATAGCACTAAAAGCCTAAAGGCATTAAAAGAAAATTAAGGAAATATTATTAACAGCTTGATGTGCACACTGTTTCCAAATTAGATGAAGAGGGATAAACTCATTGGCAGAGACAACTCACAAAAATGACACAAGAAGACATAGTAATGTAAATTGCCCAATAACTAAAATTTAAAAAAATCATAATGAAAAAATTGCACATAAAGAAGCCAGATACCTCTGGATAGTTTTATTAAAGAGTCCTACTAAATTTAAAGAAGAAATTTACTAATTTTTTATAAAAATAACTTCAAAAAAGATGAACAGTCAACATTCTCAAGTCTTATCTTGAAGCCAGCATAACACAGATACCAAAACCAGAAAAGTATATCACAAGAAAATTACACACTCTTATTTTCCACATGGGCACAGACACAAAAATCCTTAACAAATATTAGCAAATAAAATCTAGTAATAAGTTAAACAAATAATACAGCATGATCAAATGGAGTTTATCTTAGACATGTTGATATGCTTTAATATTTCTAAATCAATCAATATATTTCACTCATTAACAGAGTAGAAAAATAACATGATCATATTATTAGGTTTAGAAAAAGTATATGGCAAAATCCAATATCCAATTGTGATTTTTAAAAAATCTACAGCAATTAGAAATAGAAGAAAACATCCTTATTCCAAAAAAAGGCATCTCTGAAAAATTTGCAGGCAATATCATACTTAAGTATTCAGAAACTTACTCATTTCCTCCTAATATCAGAAACAAAATTTGATTCCTGCTGTCATATTTACATCTATTCAACATTTTATTGAAAATTAAAACCACTGTAATAAATAAGTAAAGCAAATAAAAATCAAAAAGATTAGAAACGAAGACATAACACTGCTTTGGTCACAGTTGAGATGATTATGTACATAGAAAACACTAAAGAACCTTCAAACAAATGTACTAGGATTAATTCAGGAAGCTCACATAAGGCAAGGTTGACAGTGGTGCTACTGGAAAAAAAAACTGTCATACCATTTTCAAAAACATTAGAAACACAAAATATGTACGAAACATTTTAACAAATCATGAGCAGAGCTAAATTAGAGAAGACCTAAATAAATGAAGAAATATATCATGCTCATGGATCAGAAGACAAAATAGTACTAAGGTGTTAATTCTCCCAAAATTGATCTATAAATTCAATGCAATCAAAATAAATATTCAGTAGGTATGTTTTTCAGAAACTGATAGGCTAAATCCACAATTTACATAACCTGCAAAGGACCTAAAATAGCCAAAACAACTAAGTAAAATAAGAACCAAACTGGAGGCCTTACATCACCTGATTTCAAGTCTTACTTTAAAGAAGCAAGAACCAGCCATCAATTACGCACAGGATGGCTGCTTGTTTTAGTAAGTGAAGTTTTGGTGGAACCTAGCTACTGCAACTCACATATTATCTACAGCTGCTGTCATGCTACAACAGTGCTGAGTAATTTTAAGAGAGACATTATGTCCTGCAAACCTAAGATACTATTTGTCCCTTTAAAAAAAGTTTATCAACCCCTGATCTAAAACTACAGTAATAAAGATGGTGATATTGGTATGAGACAAACAGGAATGGGACAGATCAAAATCCAGCAACAGACTCATATTTCCACAGTTTAATTTTTGATAATGGCACCAAATCAATACAATACAATACAATGTTGGAGAACTGGTTGTCAGTAAAAAAAAAAAACAAAAAAAAACAACCTGGATTTCTTACCTCAAATCATAGAGAAAAATGAACTCAAGTGGGATTACAGACCTAAACATAAAAATAACAACTATAAAGCTTCTGAAGGAAACACAGGAGGATATCTTTGTAACCTTTGGATAAGCAAATAATTTTTTGAACAGGACACAGAAAGCATTATTTGGGCAAGAAAACACTGAACTCCACAAAAAATTTAAGACTTTTGGTCATCAAAAAGTTGTTAAGCCCAACTGAGCCATAATCTAAAAAATAAACCATAAGAATCTTCAAGATTTTCAAGGTCAAAAAGAAGGGAAGCCCAGGAAATTGTCACAGATGGGAGGAGAAAAAGGAAACATGAAAACTAAATCTAATGTGATATCCTGGGTTGGATTCTGTGCCAGAAAAAGGACATTTGGAGTAAAACTGGGAAAATCTGAAAAAAGTCCATAGATTATTTAATAGTACTGCACCAGTGTTAGTTTCTTAGTTTTGATAAATGTTATATAAGATGTTAACAATAGAGGATGCTGGGTAAAGAGTATTTGGGTACTATCTTTGCAACTACTCTGTGAATCTAAAATTATTCTGAAATAAAACTGCTGAGGGGGAAAAAAGGTGGTTATGAAAATGAAAAGGCAAGCCAAAGAACAAAAGGAAAAAAAATATATATATATATATATACATATATGAGGACTGTACCCAGAAGGTGTACATAACCGATAGAACTCAATAATAAAATGCAAACAGCCCAACTGAAAATGAACAAAAGACTAAAACTTTATAGAAGAAAGTATGCAAACTGGCCAATAAGCATATGAAAAGTTACTCAACAGCATTAGTCATCAGAGAAAATGCAAATTAAAACCACAATGAGACACCACTACACCCCCACTAGAATGGCTAAATTTATAAAGAACAACACCAACGGTTGGCAAGGATGTAGAGCAACCCAAATTTTCATCCACTGCTGGTGGGAGTGTAAAATGAAATGACCACTTTGAAGAATAGTTAGGCCGTTTCTTATGAAGTTAAACATACCTCTATACCAAGACCTACTAATCCCACTTAGTGTTGGATATTTATCCAAAAACCATGGAAACATATGTACCAAAAAGACTTGAACAAAAATGTTCAGATATTGTTTCAAGAGAAAAATGTTTCACATTAGCTATTAAATAAAAATGATATGTTTTGTATTACTAAATGCCTACTTTTTCATAGGCACTATGCTGAGAGCTTTATAAACTTATTTAAACCTCACTAAAACTATGTAGCTACATATGTTGCCTATTAATTCATATATTCTCAAATATTTATTAAAAACCTATATTGTGCCAGGCAATGTTCTTGGCACTGGAGACATAAACTAGATGTCAAATTCCCTATTCTCATAAAGACTGCACTCTAGATGGGAAGACAGATGATAAATAAATTATGACAACATTACCAATACTGTAATTCATCCCCATTTTAAAGATTAGTTTTGAGAGATAGAGGCTGGGAATTGAATCCAATCTCTCTGACCCCAAATGCAGAGTCTTTGAACACTAAACTAACATGGCAAAAAGAGTATCATACATCTTATCTCTCAAGACAGTGTCTCACATTTCAAGCTGTTGTCCCTTGAGCAAGTAGATGGACATTAGGACAGACAAGTAATTTTTCATTAAATGAATAATAAGGAAAATAAACTGCCCTGGTTTCTACAGAGAAAATAAGATTGGGCTGTTGTTTCCATGAGGAAGAGGCAATTGCGCAGAGACCTGAAGGGTGGGGTTAATAGATAATAGGATAAGAACACAGTATCTTGCCCTGACAGTGTTTCAAAATAGTGTAGGCCAAATTATTCTCTCTCTCTATTCATAATTGGTTTCACACATTATATTGATGGTCATCTTTGTGCATGACCCCAGAATCATCATGTTTTCTGCTAACATTATAAAAATAAGGCATGACAATCTGTAAACCAACATCGTAGTAAAATAGAATTAATTTGCCAGAACAGCCTAATTTCCTCTAAGTTATTTTCTCTATGGAGAGGCTTTGTGGCTCCTTTTTTAAATTAGCACTACTTAACTACATTATAGGTAGCTATGTGAAGAAGTGAGGCAAAGCTACATAAAAGGAGCACTAGATTTCTCTTATTTTATTCATTTTTCATTAGCCTCAAAATAATAGACATTAAAACATGGCATGGACAATTCACTCTTTGATCAAAGTACCCCAATAACCAATATACTATCAGATACAAAGCATATATTAAATATGATTAGCTGAGTGAACTTCAATGATTTCCATCTACTCCAATATCTTGTAATATAATAGCTTTCCAGTAATACCTCTATCATGCCTTATCATTTGGCATAGTCCAGAAATATCAATTGATATGTATATCCTTGAATATCACACTCACTTTTTTTACTTTGCAGAATGGACACATGCTGTTTCTTTTGCCTGAAAAGACTTTATTCCACATTTTTTTTGCATGAGGGAGAGCAGCTCAGGCATCACATTCTCAATCACATTCTCAGAAAAGTCTCCTCTGACATTGTTAGAGTTAAATTACTCTCTCCTTGGAGTCAGTTCTGTTTTAAACTTATCTACAGTAATTACTGCATTCTAGCATTGTATTGCATCATTTGTTTGCATGTTTTTACCCTTTGACTCTGCCTCCTAAATATCTCTCAGTCTTTTCTTCATATTTGCCTCCTCCCATGAGTCAAACTTAAAATAGCATATCCAGTACGATATGCAAACCGACCATGCAGTACAAACACTGGCCTTGTGCACCTGTAGAGCTCTAATGGATAAATCTGAAACCTTCCTCCTGCCTCACCTGTCAGGGTCCTAGGGAAGGCCACCATCATCTCTGCTTAGCCTCTTGCATTATTTCCTAAAGACCTCCTTGCTTCTAGTTTCATTCCCTCCAGACCTCTTCAAATTATGACCAGCATGATTTCTCTATAAAGCTCATTTATGATTATTCCTCCAAGTTTTGGCTTGACTTTCACATTCTCAGAAAATTCTTTTTTAACATGAATCAAAAGAAAAAAGTTCTCTCATTAAACTCTTTAAAACTTACATTTTACTACATAGTATTTATAATTTTTAATTATTTAAGTTTGGATTTCCACTATAGCCTTGAGGATAATGGTTGGGTTTTTTTAATTTGCATATATAAGAGTGTATCCAAATAATATGACATTATGATTACGTCTGGTCTGCTAAGAAAAAAATAGGTAATAAATAATTTTAAATAAAAATAATTATGGAAAGAAGGCAAGGAGGAAGAAAAATTCACTTTTCATGGTGATTTGCATATCCCCAAGTTTTTCATCTTCTAACATACTTCTGTGATCTTTTAAGGTACATCTATAATTATTAGAGGTTCAGAACCATATTCTTTATATACCACAATAGTCAATATAATGATCAAATTATTATCACAATCATGATGCTATCAACATTCTGACTGTGAGAACTCATAGAGATATTTTACCATACCATAGTTAATTTCATAGTAAAACAATTTGTCTACAATGATTGGGCAAGTAGCAATCTCACATATACACTAAATACATCATTAAAGGGGTATTTCTCATGAATAGATTCAGTCTGATGACAGATTTACTATATACTATTCAACATTAAAAACAAAGAGAAAGGGAGGTTAAAAAAACAGATCAGCACACCTAGAAAATCTTGCTCCTCAAGTTTTATAATTTGTATGAAACTATTTAATTTTACATCCTAAAGTATATCATTTTCAGACTGTAGAGTAAAGTATTTGGGAAAAGTTAAAAACATTTAATTAAAAATTTTTAAAAATTTAAACATTCATAATTCCCACCATCCAGTTACATATAACATAATATATTCTTACTAAGCAACTAATTAAAACAAAACTTACTCATCCTTAAACTGAAAATAAAAGCAACAGATTCAGAGCCAACAAATGCAAAACAATATTTTTGAATAATGTACCTAAACTTTATTTTTTAACATGAGTTATTACATATTTATTTGGAAAAATTGATGATTAATATCACTAAAAAGAAATTAAATTTCAAAAAGGATTTTATAGCAGCATACTAGGGTTTAGATAAATCTCTGCTACTCTTTTATGTAAAATATACCCACAGATCTCAACTTAAACTGACCATCAATGGAAAGAGATTGCAACAAAAAAATCACACACACTGGAAATGCTAACTACAGTGAAGTTGGAGATGACCTACAGCATTACAAAAATTTAGCTTCTTTTTCATTTGACTGCCTTCTCAAAGACAAATTTATTTCAAAGTCAGACATTTTGGTCCCTTTTCATTTGAAGCAAGACAACAAATATTTTTCATATAGTTATATTCTTCCCATGCCAAAAATATTAGCCATGTATGATTTCACTCCAGAACTTCATGATCACAGCTGCTCCAGAGAGCACAGTGATGTGCTCATCACCTGACACTTTCACTTAAACAGCTGCAAGTATGTTTCCTGAATTTTGGGCACTCTTCCCTCAGCTGTTCCCAAGGATGGCCTCCTCTCATACTTCACCATGAGCTTAAATGTAACATTTTTGAAAGGGCAACACCTTGTTCTAAAACAAGTCCCTCCACCCTTAAGTTACTCTTTCCTCATCCACCTATTTGTTTCCTGTACAGAAAATGTGTGATTCTTATTTGCATATTGTTTGTCTCTTATACTATCAGAAGCATTGTAAATAAAAGATTTTGTTCGTTTTGTTCATCATTTTATTTCCTAAATACAAGACACATAGAAAAGTATCTTCCCTAATGCTTAATGAGTATTTGTTGAATAAATGAAAAAAAAAGAGAAAGTAAACTCTCTTCTTTCAATTTTATGTATAATGTATACATATTTACACATATATATACATATACATACATAAAACATACATATATGTATATGTATACATATATATGTACATAAAACATATATATATATATATATATATATATGTTTTAATGCAGCCATTTATATAAGGTATACTGCCCCAAAATGGTCCTCAGTGTGCATGTCGAATGATGTGCACTAATTATGACACTTAGGCACAGCAGATCCACAGTCATGATGGAATAATAGCTCTTTGGACAGCTCTATAGTGCTCTGAGGTCTCCCAGATTCCTCTGCCAGGAATAATGTCCACACACCACTCTGCACTCCAGTCATCTCAAACCTTAGCTTGTATGTTGAGTTAAACAGTCTCCATCATTTATGAGATGTGTGAGCTTAGGAGATTGTTTACCCTTTCTAATGTTTAGTTTCTTCACATTAAACATACATTACTCTCAGAATTTTTAATGATTTTTAATTACGAAAATGTATGTTAACCCAAGGCCTTAGCAGAGCAAGTGCTCATTAAAGAGTAGCTATACTACCTATATTAGTCAGGGTCAATTTGACACATAAAATTAACCATCACATTACCATTGATCCAACTTTATCAGTGCTGCCATCTGAAATAATATTCTACCCATTTAGATCAGTTAATTTCAACTGTTACTGAGTTCACTTGAAAAATGGCTTAGACAAGGAAATGGACAAAAGCACAATAAACTCCATCTTTACTGTCAACCCCTCCTTTGGGTGACATAATTTTTTTCATCAAAAATATCCCTCAAATCATTTCTATTAAAATCTTCAACAGATTTCTCTGAAACTACACTTAACATTTTGACAAGATGTAAGTGGAAAGTAAATTAAAATGCAAAAAAATATCAAAAGGAAACTTTTCTTTTCAGTGATATTGGTCTATTATTTGGAAATATGTATTGTTCTACTCAGGAAATAATTTGCAAAATGGATCTTTTTAATTTGGAAAATAAGCAAGTATAATATTACACAGAAATGTAGCTGTGAGGAACTCAATTTTACTAGCAATTTCCCTGTTTATATTTTTCCTATGCACTTTAATTAGCTAAACAAATATTTAAGTTCCGGTATGCTTCACATATTCCATTAATTCCACACTGGATTTAACTTCCTTTAAACGTCACTGACTTTTAATTAGCATGCAAATGCTTTAACTAAGCTTCTTAGAGGTAAAGGTTAGAAGCACATGTAGAAGAGCTGATAAAGGAATTTCCCCCTTTCCTGTTAATAACAAAAATAATTTATGAATTCCTACTCTGAAGCTGGAACTCTTAAAATTATTTCCACTATACTAAAAGTGTAATTCTCAGATAGCTTCCAAAAAAGTCATTAGCATATTCATTTTATAGGTAAGAAAATGTGTTCAGTTTCAGTTAAAGGACTATCCAAAACACATTGTAATTTAGGTAGAATAAAAGAACAAGTGGCATGCTGCAGTAGAAAAGTGTGTGGGGAAGTCAGCAGTATGACTAACCTGGCATGCAAATGTTGGCCACGTTCCTTGGAAGGTTTTCTGCTGGCCATGTCAGGGAACTTTGTCAAGATGCAGCTACTACAGAAAATGAGCACAGACTCTGGAATATCGTTTACAAGACTTTGAGTCTTGACCCTAGTGTTTAGGAGTTGAGTAATTATGGGTATTATATTTTATCTCACTTTCACTCTCACCTGCAAGATAATACTAGCATAATTTGCAAAGAATACAACTTAAGTAAGTTAAAGATCTTTTATTTTTATTGACTAATCTTAACTCTGTTTGCCATATATATTGCTCAATGCATTAGCTAATATTTATTGTTTAGTATATGTCTGAAAATGTGCTAAGTGAGATAGATGTTATTATTCTTGCTTTGCAGATTAGGAAACTGCAAATCAGCCTTGTTTTTACAGTTGGTAAGCAACTGCCTGACTTCCAATCTCTTCCTCTTAAACACTAAAAACACCATGCTTACTACAAAAGACACATACATTTCATCACAGCAAACAAAGGTAATCATTTCTGTGTCAAATTATAGAAGAGGAAAGTGAAGATAAGAAAGGCAATAAGAAGCCTCCCACACATTCATAATAAGAGACCAGCCAAACTTGAACTCAGCAATTTTACGACTTCAAGAGCAATTCTGTTTCTGGTATGCCATGATCTTCTAACATATGTGTGCAGGACTTGCAAAGGAAGAAAAGATCTGATTCTTTGAGAAAGATTTGAACACACGTACATTATTCTGTAAGCGCCATTTCCCAGCATAATTCACAAATACTCTACTGATAAATAGCAAATTAATTTCTCCAAAAACTGTTTTATTCAATCCACATTCAAATAATCAAAACAAAAAGGCACAATGGACTGCCATCAATAGCCCAGGCGACAGAGACAAAGATAGAAATGAAGCTCTGGCCCAAGGAACTAAAAAACACTGTCACTGATATCTATTAATCCCCAGTACTTGAGATGCCTCTACTTGTTTCTAGCAACGATCCATACTTGACTTGAAAGAACATCTCACCTCATCTCACTTAGTAAACATATCACCTCTTTCAAGTCTCTAAAGTAGCACTAATTTTTCAGATACTATGTTAGGCCTTATTCTGTTTTGTGGCTGTTTTGTGATGCATTACGATTCGTACTGTGGTATGAATACATATGTTAGGACAGAAATTGGCGTGATAAGGAATATTACATGAGGCGCTCACAAGATGTTTGTGCCCAAACTTTTCACAAAGGCATCTATGATGGAGGTGGAACTGCGGTAAGGTAAATAATATCAGGTATATGCAGTTATAATTATGGTGTCCTTGGGAAGAACAAAGGCTTCCCTCTTACATCTCTCCTGAGGTTAGACTGTGACCCTGAGAAAAGATCTCATGTCATTCTGGAAGAAGTAATATGGTCATATCTGCCAAAGGCAACGTGAATAACACTAGATCTGATAGGATAAATAACAGTGAATCCTTAGGGTTGGGATTAACTCAGATTTGAATTTCTCTCTGAAAATAAGTTTGTGCAGCAGACAAAGGGTGAGGTCATTACAAAAAGAATGTGAGTTAGATTTAAAGAGGTTAATGTCCATATTGACTTTTAAGTATGGTGGAAAAAAAAGGTTTTTTCCTATTTGAAACAATTAGGTAGAAGTCAGTTGGGATAACATATGGTTGCACATACACATTTTTATGTCTATGTTACTCATTCTTAAGGCCTGAAGAAACCCTGAGGGGGTACTGATGTAAAGTGCCTCTCCAGGTCCCCAGCATAATTTGGCTGGGTGCTGCAGCAGACACAGTTACCCATGAACCGCATAGCTCCCTGTACTCAGGCTGCACAGAAGGGCTCAGAGTAAGTCACGAGTAAGTCAGAGTAAGACAGTGGTGTCTTAATGCCACAAGATCTGTTACTGAGTCTAATGAACACATCCTACCTACCTTTTGGTGAGAAGGAAGTGCAACTGAAATAACTCACACTGAATATTTCTGACTCATTCATGAGAGCCTCAGGTACATGTGAAGCAAAAAACCTTAGCCAACCTTTCTGTTACATGTGGGGAAAGCTTACTTTCTAATTATTTCATACAAAAAAAAGTATGAACAGAAAGAATCCCTTTGAGAAAGGAATTCCTATCTAGAGAAATTCTAATGATCTAAGCAATGAATTACACAGAAAATAAAGACCACATTGTAATCCATTTTAAAAAGGGGCCTCATATGGACACCTGCAGTTGTAGACATTACCATCGTCTGTTGCCATTAACTTAACCAAAATAAGGTAGTCAGGATTAAGTTCAGATGTTTCTAATGATCAATTAAAATCCCCTGGGTTTGCTGACTTTTCTAATAGCTTATAGCAGAAAGTACATTTGATCATGAAAAGTGGATATATTTCTATTACTATCTATGACCCCATCATAAAGCAGTCATTTAAAGGTGATGCTGCTTGACTATAAAATTATTCTTGATTATTGATAGCACAACATTCATAAACACTTCATCCCACAGAAGCCAAAGATTTATAGAAGTTGCTATAAATATAGCCACATCACAGAGAGATGCTCTGATTCATGCAGGTAATAAAAGAGAGACACTGATAAAGTCATGGGGTATCTTGAGAAGACATCTTAAAGCATGCACATTATTTTCAAATGTTAAAAAAAGATACATGAAAAACTACATTTTATAAACTAAATTGAATTCTTTGTATTATATCTATAACACAAGCTATTGATCTAAATTCCAATATCAAATTTTAGTTCACAGTGAAATTTATTCACTCTTGAAACAAATAACCATGGAAAGCAATGGGGGCAGTTTCTTAGGCACCAACCTAAAAACAGCTACCTTTGAGTTTTATAGGTTAACAAAGAACAGTATGTAACTTCAGGGGAGGATTTATGATGCGGTAAATAACATGTTCAGATGGCCATTCAGAGTCTGTAAGAAAAGGTTAAGTTTGGATGTCACTATTTTGAAAACTGCTAGGCCCTTTAGCACATACCAGAAAAGAGATGAGTAGACAGGTCAGAGGTTCCGTTCTAGAGACCATGAACCACAACAGAATAGAACTTTGAAAAGAGACCAGCAATTGAACCATGCACACATGTAGACTCACAGAGTAGTCACCATGTTTTAATTTTAATTACCTTACAATCCAAAACTGCTTTGCTTGGAAATACAGTGATTATATTTGGCCTACATGAAAGCATCATCCTTTGTTTGGAAAGAAACAGGTTTTCTAGAAACAAGCCCATGAATTTATGCAGGAGACTTATGGAGCTCTCCTCTAGACCCCTACCCTTCTGAGAATCATTATATTACTAAAAGTCACCATTCAATTTCTACTGATGAAGGGGAAAAAAAAGCAGTGAAGCCTCAGGTTGAAAATTTTAGGATTTACAAAGGGTAGTTACAATAAGAGTGTTTTCATATTAGACGCGATCACTATTTTTAAAAATCTTACATGTAAATCTCATCAAAGATTGAGGCATTAATAAAGTAAAGCAAAAAGACTCTCACTAAATGGTTCATAATTACTAAAGAATATGGAGACTAAAAATATAGGACTAATTCAAAAAACATCCCAGTGACACTTTCATGAGAAACTAAAATAAAAAATAATAACCCAATTTAAGAAAATAACAATTTAAAGTGAACAAAGTGAGAAAAGGTGAAATTTTGCAAGACATTCTGCAGTTTGCTTGTGTTTTAAATCTACAAATCTTGTAATATAAAATGTAAGTCTAAAAAGTCTTTCCAAAAAGCAAAGTCCAAGTGGAATAGAAAATACATTTGATTTTTTAAATGGCATGATCATACTTATCATACATAAGTGATCATGATCATATTTTCTTTTTATAGATCTCTTTTCCAGTGTTGGTTTTCCCTAGTTAGCCAATGTTGATATTAGAATTTGCATTAAAATGAAGCATAAAATAGGCCATAGCTACTTGCTTTTAAGATAACTTAACACCAAGTAAAATATAAGGAAATTATGAGGGGCAGAAGTTAAGTAACTTGTCTAAGTTCGTGGTGCCTGATATGTTAATGCAGTCCTTTATGTCCAGACCATATCCTATGAAACCAGTTCACAAGAATGCATACATCCTATGACAGGTGGTACCCTGGCTAATCCTAAGGGAGAAGCTCCATTGTTTTTGTAGGGGCTCAAGGACCATGGGAAAAGCGTATTTGCCTTTGTGAAACGAACAGAAAAGGAGTATGGCTAAACTCATCACAGCTTGCCACTCAGACCTCAACAATCAATAAAGCTTTCCAAACAATCAATTGCTGCTGCAAATACACTGCCTCAGAAAATAAGTAAAACAACATATTTACTGGTTTGGGGAGGTTGTCTGCAGGAGGTCTACCTTGTTGGTGGTGACTTGGAACATCTATGATTTATAATGCTTGATTAAGTGCACCAATCGCTCACATTTAGACAAACCTCGTGAGGACAGACAAGCTGCAGGACCACTGGTTTTAGTGTTTTCTTAAGATTACCCAAGGCACTAAAATGAAATGATGCTTAGCAAATTCAAGCTGCTCCTTTTAGATTAACTGTTAGGTTCATTGGCTCTTTAAAGAAACATATTTTGATGCTTGCTCCAAATATCTTATCCATGGGCACCAAACCTCCATCACTTTTCCTTAATACCTTAAAAAGTATTTTCTTTGACTATACTTCCAATAACCTGCTTCCTGAATTAGTAAATAGAGCACTGGATTTGAGCCTGTAAAATCAGGGTTCTGGTTCAAATTATACTATTTAGTTAAATACATGACTGAGTTTATTAAGTCACAAAGTTTGTGAACTTAATTTCTGAAAAAAGCAAGTAAGGAAAGAGAGAGAGGCAGAGAGGGAGGGAGGGAGGAGAGAAACACCAACACTTGTTATGTTTACCTCCCAGAAATGGTGGGAGGATCAAATGAGGCAGATTATATGAATGTGCTTTTAAAATCTTCCAATGTGGTAAAAATGTTAGTGTGGCATTGGTATTATCAATGAAAGTATTTATATTCAACTAGGAGATAGTCTTGGTGGCACATAATAATGTTCAAAAATTAATGGGTCATAATGCATGTTGAAAGACCCTATTTGGCCAAACTATGGAGGTTGAGATCTGAGCAACTCTGTGATGTCAAAGTCATAGATTTCTGTCTCAGCAAAGCAAGTAAGTCAAACTTTTAAGGTAGAAAGGGCCATGTATTCTGAGAATCTGTATTTTATTTTAATATTTCTCACACTCTGGGATGACTTTGGCAACTACTTTCAAATGAATCCAAGAAGACTGAGTTGTTTTTCTAGCATTACTAAGCCGTACAATCAGTTCCTTTATTTTCCTCTATCACAGAAAGCAAATAGAAGCCATAAAGCCACGTTGTAGGGCCTCTGAAATTCCCAAGGTGAAATCTCATGCTATTTCCAATAAGAAGTGTGTCATTTTCCATATATGAACCTTGGATCTTTGTCTTTTGAACGAAAAGCTCTTGTTAGACTCATGTACATTTAGTAGCCCCGTAGGTGTTATCACACATTTAAGATTAGACAAATTTGAGTCAGAAAGAAAACCATCTCTGGAAAGAGCTGAACGTAGAGCTGGTGTCTTATTTGCATTTAAGCTTCCCAGTAACATTCTTCTCAAAAATCTGAACAGATAATGGCATATAGAAATAACAGCATCTAACAACATCATAGCAGACTCCTGTAGAAATAACACCTTGGGAGGACGATACTCCTAAAACTCTACAGAATTAGCAAAGTGCTCATTCTGCAAAACAGTTGCAAAATAGTCAGTTGGAAAGAAACACTCTGATAAACACTGCAATGACTGTTTGTCAGCTCTTTTTTTGGCTTAATAAGCAGTGCTGTCTTCTATTCCCCCCCTTAGTTCTTTCCAACTTTGGTTAGAAATTTAACAATTTAGAAATAAATATCTGCTTTTTAAAAAATATTTGACTCAGAGATTTTCAGGATTTCAGAACTGGAAGGCTATATTAATCTAATCCTTCCCCCTTCCATGCTTTCTTTGCCCTCCACACATACACAGAATGTAACTATGGCTCAAAAAGGAAAAGAAAATTACTGATTTGGGATCATACACCCGTGTTAGGAGAATCAGATCTAGAATTTAGGATTCCTTTCTCCCACATGTTTCTTTGATCATTAAATGATCACATACTCTTCCAGATATCATTACCTTTGATTTAGGGTCCATTCTGTATAAACTGAAATCATGAATTTGTCAGAGGTTTTATGGCATCATACAAAATTAATTTATGGGTGTCTTTGTAATATTATTAATAGGTTATTATTTATTAAGATTTATTTTGTGCAAACAATTTTACTAAGTTATGTATATTAAATCATTTAATTTTTAGAATAATCTTTTGAGGCTGATACTACTTCTATTCCTATTCTATTGAGAAGAGTGATGACTTAGTGAATTAGGTAATTTGGCCCACATTACACAGCTAGTAAGCAGAACAGCCAAGATTCCATGGCCCAGATCTTTAGTTACTATGAAATGTTACCAGTTTTATAAAAATATAAAAGAAAAAACATACACTCCACAAATTTTCACCACAGAGTAAACCTACCTTTATCAGCTTGGAAAGAAACCTACATTTCTATCAATTGGAGAAGTAACAACCAAATACATTTAGTTCTAATCAAGCAATAAAAGACAGATTATGTTTTAATCAGTCCTTTACATTTCAACCAATTTCAAAGACCTTTAATATTAATAAAAATGTTCAAAGACTGATATTAAAACTTGGCTTTATTTAACTGATAGGCTGAATTAGTTAATTGTTGATTTTCATGATTTTCTTACACCTAAAATTTTATGCCATATTTATTACCTCTTAAGTCACAACAATTATGTACCTCTTAAGTCACAATACTCATTTTATGTACAATCTGGTACTCCTGCTTAGCTCCAGTCTTTGGTTAGTTCTTAATCCTAGCCATGATTCCAGTGTACAGACTTGGAAAGTAATGAGAACTGCCTAAAGATCTCAAGTTGGGAAGCATTCTTTGAAAACTTCTGTGGATTCTATTGTCACCCTACTGGTGTGCAGTTTATATAACTGTGATTAATACTGTACAATGACTTCCAGAGCAAATTCTAAAAAGCAAATGAAACAGCTTTATTGGAGCAAAAACTGCAGGTTGAATGTTAGCAATGATAAGAAGTTCTGAACAAAACCCATAGTTTGTTTACAACTTCTTAAGCACAAGTAGCACTAATAAAGGGTTTACAGGTTTACTATAGGTTTACATCACTAGTTTAATTCATTTCTTATGTCATTTCCCTGAGTCAGATCCTTTTTGAACTAGACCTGACTTTAGTTGGAATAGCCAAGAAAACAGCCATGGTGCTGACTTCATGAAGCATAGTCTAGTAGGCTATGGGATCAACTTCATCATTTACTATAAAGAAAACCTAACTGTAAGTTTGTATCACTCTCATTTAAAACTATGGTACTTGAAAAGCAAATCTAAGAATAATTAATGTAAGACAAGAGCCTCACATTATTTTCTATAATTCTCACAATTTTAATACTAAAGATGTTTTCCTTTTTATGCTTTTCATAATCATAATTAACAAAAATGTATTTTTCCATGATTAGTTTTAACATATTCTTACTTTATTTGAACTATTTATCATTCAGGTAAAGTCCTAACAGATACATGAGCAAGAAAACCAAGTAATGATAAGCAACTTCATATGCTACATCTTCCATCAGTTCACACAGATAATACTATATTTCATTCCATACTTATGTTCTAAAACCAGAATCAGAAAACCTTTTTCTGTAATGACCACACAGGAAATATTTTGGACCTTGCAAGGCACATAGTTTCTATTCCTGCTACTCAACTCTACCTTCATAAAACAAAAGCAGATATGAATAATATATAAACAAATGGGCAAGGGTGTGTTCCAATAAAAGCTTATTTATGAAAACAGGCAAATATTGGTCATATTTGGTTGACCCTTGCTCTAAAATATCAGTAACCTTTTGGCTAACACTAGCTGAATAGAGAACATAATTAGCAATAGCATGTCTCATGAAAATACAGTTTAAAAAATATTCTGCAATATATATTTGAAGACAAAATTTTATAGTTATCTTTTAAAAGGGGGAATAAATAGAAAGACCATTAAGAATCAAATTCCCACTCAGTTGTGCATAGTATTCTATTTTTGACAGTACTATATCAAACAGTTGTGAAAAGACCAAGCCTCTCCTGACTTTTGATACATCAATCGGAAGTCTGAATTCAATGAACTGTGGCTTATCAATACTTTAATCCAAAAACACTCAACTGGCGTAGACACTTTGTTTTGCATGTAGAAATATATAATAAGTAAATTTGTATAAAATAGCATGGATTCCCATCTTTGTTTTAGTTTGCCTCTTTTGAATTACAGGAAGCACATCTTCCTGTCCAAGGATGTACAGTCTTTACAAGCTGATGTATGTGGCATTGTTATTTCATATTATATCCCAGTCTACTAATTCATCTAACTTATTAAGTTTACCAGTATTAATTAACCTGAAGGTGATAAGTTCTTACTTATATAGAAATAAAATAACCATTTAATACTCAGTTTTCTAGTGTGTGTGTTTGTGACAACTAAATACTGTATGCCACTGACAATGCTGGGCTAGTTCATAGAAATTCTCTTCTACAACTTCCGTGCTTTTGCTTTTTCTAAAAGACACATCTTACTTAACCAACATGAAGGTTACAATTCAACTAAGGAGTCACTAAATCCCTTAAAATGTGTGTATATTTTTTTTCTAAGCTTTTGTAACATATATTGAGATATTTTCTAGAAATCTCAAACTTCATGCACAACTGAACTATTCTTAGCTGAAGAGTTCAACAGATAATGAGAACTGTTCAGTAAAGCAGCTTGACAAGTCAATATATTTAAGATGGTCAAACCAATTATGAAGGTAGACTACCAGAATGAGAGAGATTTTATGGTTTTCAGTCTTTGTTGATCAACTCTGTAGATAAAAGTCATGATCAGATTCAGTATTAAATCCAGCAAAGTCTTCATTCTGAAACAGATATTTGAATAATTCACAATGTGCTATTACATGGTTTTATTTTCTTGTAACTGCTCTCAACACAAAATAGTCCCTCTTCAATTTTTTGTAATTAAATAATCCATTCTTCAAGTAATAGGTCCCAGAATTTAGATGTAGCATGTGATAATGATCTGGCTGACTGCATCCAAAAATGTCTTCTTGTTTTCATAAGGTTTATAATGTCTAAGATAAAAATGGGATATATTTGGCAGACACTTTTGCTTTAAATCTAAATTTTACTCAGTAAGGTTAAAGAATAGAAGAAATCTCTAAGATTATGCTCTCAGTTGTAATTCATGTTGGTTCTATTGGGCTAAGTAAAGAATCCCATGTAGAAGACTGAAATTTAAATATTTTTAAATGTTCAAATTGATTGGAAATATTTATTATATTTATTATGCAAAAAAGTACACATTGTTTCTACATATATATTTCAAGTATTTTGGTGACACCAAAGCACCTCATGCATAAAATGAAGTGGAAATGGTGCCCTGAGCTGTAACGATAAAAGACACTCCTTCTCAGATGGTTATGTGGCATTTGTCCTTTTGTCCAAGAAGCAAAACTAATCATTGGATTTAAAATTCCTTTCACAATAACCATAAAAACTGTAAAGTATTAAAGAATTAATTTAACAAGAACTATGTAAGGCCTATGGGAATATATTTAACAAGATTTTATAAGACTTACATGGCGAAACTATAAAATTTTACTGAAGGGTATGATAGAATATGCATAAATGGTAAGACATAGTATGTTCTTCAGTAGGAAGAACTGATACTGTTGAGAAGTAAATTTCCTTCCAAATTTCTTGATATCAATGTAGTTATAACCAAAATACTAACAGCTTTTTTTAACTGGCCAAAATTTAAAGATTGTAAGAAAGCATAACTATTTCAAAATGGTTAAGTGTAAGTAGAAACATAATCAGGGGTGATTTGTCTTGATGTTTGAAGCTGTAATAATTAAAACCACATGATGCTGGTGCAAAAACATACAAAAATATTAATGAAATAATTACAGAGTAAAAACAAAGGCCTAAGGACATATAAGATTTCCTATATGATAAAGACAACATTTCATATTAAGAGGGACAGGACAGATAATTTCATTAAATGTTACTATTACAACTATCTGTGTATCTATGTATATTCCTACTTCAGTTCCTACCCTAAAACGCATTTCAAATGGATTCTGTATTTATGTGAAAATTACATAAAATACTGAAAGATCATTTCAACATTTTTTTAAATCTTAGGGTGGACAAGACTTTTTAAAAGTCTGAAAACCAAGATAAAAACCATAACATATTTTAGTATTTACAAATATAAATCTTCTGGACACTAAAAGATGTTATTCACAAAGTTAGACAGGTTGTGTTTGCACTATGACAAAGGGTTAACAGCCTTAATATATATTAAGTTCTAACAAATCAGTAAGAAAAAAATGAATCTTCCAATAGAGAAAAATTAACAAATGGCATGAAAAGGCAATTCAGAGAGAAGAAATAAAAAATGTCCAATAAACAAAAGAAGGTATTTGAGATAGTGACTTTGCAATAAAAAATAATTAATTCAAGAAAATTATCAATTTCACCTATCAGATTAGCAAAGGTGGAAAGAATGAACATACTTAGGGAGATAGCCAGGAGTTGTCTCCATGTATGCCCATGAAACTCTCTTTCACACCACACACTGCTGGTATGTGAACATAAAAAAGCATTTAAAGGAAGCACAGTTTTGTAATATGTATCAATATCTAAAATGAACATGCTCTGGATTCCAGTATCTCACTTCTAAGAATTTAGTAGGGGAAATAACTTTACAACTGCATTGAATATTGCTACATAGTACTGTTTAATATAGCTTGTTCATAATAGTAAAAAAAAAAATCCCCCAAATAACCATAATGTCTATCAACAGGACTGATTTAATCATTGCAGCCATACAATGAAACTCTATGTAACCACTAGATATTACACTGTAGAAAAATTTTAGAAGGCATCAAAAGATGTTTATAAAATATTAAAGGCAGAAATCATACTATTAAACTTAATATATGATACTATCTATTTCTATTTTATATGTATGCACATGAATTCCCAAGAAGTCTGGAGGTTTAGTGATCAGTTTAATAACAGTATTTATTTCTGGGTAATGACATTAATAGACCTTCCCTTTTCATTTTAGTTAGTATGTTACTGCCTTTTTGGTAATGGACAGAAGTAATGAAAAAAATTCAAGTTAAAAAATCAAATATTAAGAAAATTATATACCGGACACATTTACTCATTTTGCAAAACAAACACATAAAAAGCTGCAAGTTACCTTATATATTTCATTTAATTTCCTTAATTACCAAATATAGAAACACTGGACCAAAATTTGGTACAAGGTTTTATCATCAGTGACAAATTCAGGACAAATTCAGAACTTCCCAGGTCCTGCTTTTGATATTAGTACTGACCTTTTCACAATAATTATAGAAATAATCTCTTTAAAAATGCAATAGCAGTTTTTAGTCCAAGGATTTCTTGCTTTCAAAAGAAATAGAGAACTTAAAACTATTTTAAAACTATACATATTTACATATATGCTTAAACATATATTACATTTTAGATATAGATAACACACCTGCCCTCATTTTTCTTAATTTTTATCAACCCAGCTGTATATTTGATAAAGTAGAAAGAAATAAAAGAGATTAGAAACAATTTAAGCCACATATTTTTCCCAACTTTACTTGAGGAGCACAAATGTATTCAAATTGATGTCTTTTGTACTGACCTTGAAATACATCTTACAATTATTATTTCACATATATGCTAATCATCATTTTACTGAATATTCTGATATGTTCACATACTGAGATAGGTACCACTTCATTAAAATAGCAAGTGGGATACGAAGGACTGATATTTTATTGATTCTAAAAGTCTGTCACAAAATTTAATCCAAAATCTAATTTTGTTCATAATTCTCTAGATTACCATATATTTTTTTCAGAGATTTTTGTCTTGAGCAAGGACTGAATTCATCCCCCAGTGATGAAAGATGATTTATAACCAGGAAAAAAGTAAATCATAATCTTAAATTCATCCACAAGCCCTAATGATGCTGAAACAGTGATAATTACTATTTTAATTGATCTTTCAATGAATTAAACTGCTTTTGCATACTACAGATTTTATTCTTTATATTCTATTTGTTTGATTTTTGTAAGTTTCCCAGAAGTCATCTGGGAAGCTGGAATGTGAACCATTAACAGTCATCCTGGAAGATTATAATGGAGGCAGATACATTCAGTCTTTTTCAATATCCCCTTCCTTTAACTTCAGAAAACATAAAACAAATGCTATAGGGGATATATTGGGCTCAAATTGTACTATACCACTTCCCAGCTGTAACATAAGGACAGTTGTACTGTCTTGTTTCTAAGAGGTTCTAACTCACAAAAATCTTTTAACCCTCAGCTTAACTATGTGTAAAATGTGATAATACATCTCATTTCATAGAGTTTCTGATAGTTAAATGTGGATTCATTTAAAACCTACAATTCATTAAAGCTCCTCAATAAACGGTAATAATTTTTAGTAGTGTCAAAATTGCAATAAGATATATCACTTCTATGGCAAAGGTATAAAGCTATTTTTTAAATCCTGTTTTTCACTGACCTTTTTAATTAAAATACTTTTAATAAACTATCAAGGGTTTAAAAGAACAGAGATAATCTACATGGCAAATTCTTTTTGCATACTTTATATAATATTCATTTATACTAAACAAAACCCAGCTACTATGTAGGAAATGTATTTTTCAACTATTGAAAATACATTACAGATCCTCAAGAATGAGACTCACATACATCTATCCCTCCCTCCATCTCCTTCTCTGGGTCTCTCTACCTTTGTCTCTCCCTCTTTAAACCCAATGGCATGAGTAGAATTTGATTTAATCAGGTTTTGTCCCTGCCATGATTACACTATGCACTAAAACAACATCATCAAAACGGGAAACCCAGAGCTCCAGGATTGTGGCCATTTTTAAAAATGAGAGCAGAAACAATTAAGGAAATAGGGAATTTTAAAATTTGCCACTTTGACTAAAGTATTGTAAGTAAAGAAAATTCCACTTAACAACAAATTTCCACCTAAGTAAACAGTAGTGATGATTATTAGAGTCAGTTTGGTAAAACAACAGGATAAGGCAATTTTAAAATTCAGCTCTCAAAGTTGGCTCATTAAATAGGAAGGGTTTTATGATCTGTTATAAAATGTGTAATTGAGATATTAAAATGACAACTGATCGTTTCAAATAACTAGAGAGCAATATATTTGCCATAAAATATTACTTTATAATGTTAACAAGCAATTGGCAAAGTGATTTTGTTAAGATTTCTTATAGAACATAATGTGGCCTCCAAAACCTAAAGTCTAAAGTAAAGCACCCAAAATAGCTGAAAAATAAGGAAACCCTTTGTTTTTCATGTGCTCTATCATTCTCCAGATCTCTCATCTATAAATTTGGCAAGTACTTAGAATATTATGACTTTTATAATAATAACTAAGGTATCATTCACTAATGAATTCTTTTTAGAAAAAGGGTTTACTACACAGACATACTGCATACTAATGTGATTCAAGTATAAACACTTATGAGCATCCTTCCAACACATAAGCCTGATGTAAATTTACACAGCCCAGTGTATCAGCCCCACCAGTGTTGAAAGAGAGTGTTGGCTTAACAGTGCTTGAAAAGGGAATGGTTTCCACAACTGATCAGAAAACGGTTCATGAGAACTTTAGTCTATTAACTCAAAGGCTCAATGGCAAAAGAAACAGAAATATGGACTTACAAAATAAGTCTTATGTTTCTTCATAGGTCAAGGATAACAAGAGGAAAGTATTTTTTGGAGCATGGTGTCTTCAACAATGATAAGTACACAGAATGGTGATTAGATTTTATCACCTGATAATTGGCACCTACTCACATATTTAAAACTAACCTCTCTGCCTCTTACTTTATGAAACTCTTTAAAATGGCCTTTAAGTCATTTCATTTAAGATTAATGTTAAGAAATATTTCTTGAAAAATCAGTGGTAGGCAAAATGTCAACGACCTCCCAGAAGTGGACAATTTTTAAACATAATCCTTGCATATTTGTTTAAAAGCCAGCGGTCTGATTATATAGTCCTTGTCAAATCCAGCTAACTTGTAGTCCTAAGAAGCAGGAAGATTCAATAATTATTTTAAAACAAAATGCTCTTTGCTGGAAGGGATGAACAGCATATTCTCTAAAGCATTACATTTTCTATGTTGATGCTTAAGAAGTTGCAAGATAGGGCTTCCACAGAAAACAGCAATCACTTTTAAATTATCTGTATTAAAAGCCCTTCTACCAATATCCCATTAGCAGAACAATATGGGGAATAAAACAGTCTTTCATTTTCCATAATTATTCACAATATTCTTTATTCATGGGAAATGAAATTGTCTAAACTAATGTCAAGGTGAGTATGAGATGAAAACATTATAATTTATATATATTTTTATCAAATCTTCTGAATTTATTTTGGGTATGTTTGTTCATGTAAATTACGTATTAGTATACAGATTAAATAGAGTAAAAAGTAGTTTTTAAAGACCTAATTAATTGAAAGATACATATGAAAGTCATTAGTCATTTTTTAAAATTTTGATTCAGTAGTTTTGGACCAACTGGACACTAAATTATTGATTTTTAGAGGAGCATTTTCAAGATGCTTAATGACTGAGGCCTAAGTATGCATTTCATAAACTTTGTTCAACCTTTTTAAATACATAATTGTGATTATTTTCATCATTTGTATCAATAGAATTAGTGTGAGTGTTCCAAATGGAATTTTATAAAAATAAAAACCAGAGATGGAAAATGTTTCTCAACTTTCTCTTACTTAACCTTAGTTAAGTGTCCCCCGCCTTCCACTTTATTCTTTGTGAAGATGCTTAAGATTCTCATCAAGTTATAGCACATAACCAAGAAATTTCTGTCTCCTCTGTACAGCTGAAGGTCCTATTTTGTGAAGCAATTATTAGCTTCACCCCATATATTCATAAGCTACATATGCACCCTACCGTATGTTAGCTGTGAAATCTTAGAAATTATATAATCCCTCTAGACCTTAGTTTCTACATTTGTAAAAGAAGATAACCTAACTCAATGAATATTTGTGAATATGAAGTAAAATAGTCATACACACTATAAATTTTTATTTTTGCAATATTATTATTGCTAACATACAATGACTTTATGCTGTCCATACCCCACTGCACTCTCCTACTGGACTGTTCTATTTTCCATTCACTCATATTGCATTGATCCTTTTGCTCAGTTTTACTCTCCCTCTTGCATAAGTCTTCTGCAAATCCAATGCAGCTTGATGACTTAGACCTTTACCAGTGCAAAACCCCATATTATAAATTATAAATTGGTTTATTAGTGATTATGTTAGCTTCCACCTCCACTTTGTATTTTTCAAAGCAGTGTCCCTTAAACAGTATCTGTGCCAGTCATGTAGAGAGCTTTTCAACATGCAGGTACCTGAACTTTCCCAGGCCTACTGAATCAGACTCTGGACATGGACCCTAAAAACACAAATATTAATACTAGACTCGGATGATTCTATTACCCAGCAAAGTTTGAGAATCGCTATAAAAACTTGGTTCTCAACTTTTTATTTTGATTCCTCTACCTAAGGATACACCACTCTCCTAGCCCACTATCTGAAACACTTCTCCTCATCAACCATCACCTCCCTCTCCAGGCAATAAGATAAATCCTTCTTAACTCTAGAGAGAGACTTTGCCCCTGCATAAGAATGATTTCATATCCTTCTGCAATCCAGCCTAATTGACATAGTCCTGGTTAAGTTCTCATTTGATAAATACATCCAATATACAGCAGTCCTTCCACTACCCCTTCAACAGATTCATTCAATCCATATTTGTTGTGCACCTATGGTCACACATTGCACCATGCACTGAGGGTACATACAGACACTGCATGCATTTGCACATCTCAAAATCTCTTGAGCTCCCCTCTGATTTACTTAATGTACCAATTTGCTAAGATAGTCACCTTAAAAAGCTCATTAATTTAATTGTTATTGTGTTAGAAGAGAAATTATTTTATCTTTAATTGCCAAACAATTACTTCTAAGTTAAGACCTATTGGCAGGTAAGCGTTCAGTAGAGGTCAAGTTACAGAGCAAAGAAAATAAGAGTTGGCAAAAAAATACCAATAGAATGTTTACAAAATGAGCACCAGCAAGAGCCGATGGAATAAAAACATCCCCATATTTTTCCATAAAAATTGGGAGAGCATAAGACCATTTCTCTTCTTCTTTAAGAAAATACTTATTTTGTAAATAAAATGCACAACTGGAAGCAACAAATAAATCTTGTGTTTGTATCTTTTAAAAATTCATAATCATCTTATCTCTTATTCCTCCTTTAACTGTCTGTTTCCAAGTATTTTTATGTCATCCAAAAAATGTAAATTGATTTTGGAAAAACTGACTAATATCAGGATACAAACAGAGTAAAGAGTAACTGAAAATATGAGTCAAGTTGATCTATAAAACTTTAATAAAAATCTATTTATCTTATTTCAGTCCAGTTCTCTATTTTGTATATGATTTGTATATTATTGTTAATGGTGCATAAATAAAAGTAAATAACACGTTCACTTTGAAATAATCTACAGGTAGAATTATGACTAATAATAATCTACAAAATGTATTTTTAAAATCCTTTTTTGAAAAAATATGGAATGAGTAAAAATGAAAATATCAATATACTCATGTTTGTAAGAACATGGAAAAGGCATGGAAAAATAAACACTAGTTTAAACTGGTGGTAGTAGAGGTGTATATTTTTTTAAAGGAATGTATAAATCTGTAAAAACACTCATGGTCTGTTAAGTGAAAAATGTAGATTACAAATCTCTACAAAATAACAAAGTACAATGTGTAAAATATGAATAAGCAAATAGATAAGACCTGCAAGATAATGTAGGCAAATTAAAACACAGAGTTTTAATGAAGTGATGGGGATGTAGATAATTTTTGCCTTTGTTGGTATTTTAAAATTGGTTTTGTCACAATGTACCACCAAATATAAATGAAAGTGGTGATGAGCACAAAATCAATGAGCAAAGACAATGAGAAAAGTTCCTTCTTTCCTCTAGTTTCTTGAAGACAAGAGCCCAAACCATTCTTTACACCAGTGGTTCTCAACTGGGGACAGTTTTGTCCCCTGGGCACATTTGGCAACTTCTGAAGACATTCTTGGCTTTCACAATGACAGGGTTACCTCTGGCATTTAGTAGATGGAGACCAGGGACACTGTTAAACATCTTACAAGGCATATGACAGCCCCCACCCAACAAAAATTATCTGGCACAAAATGACAATAATGCCCAGGTTAAGAAACCCTATTATAGAATGAACACAAAACAAATCAGGGCCCTTCCCTAAAATTAAGCCCCTCCCACCAAACCCCCTACCCTCCCCCATTATTTAGAAACTTATTAAGAAAACACTTTCTTTGATTTACATTCGTCTAGGAATTGCATTTAATGTATTTAATTGTTTAATTATTTGCAGCAAGGGGAGGGGGCAGTGAGCTGAAGCACATATGATGTACTACTAAATCACGAAATTTGAGATATTTCCCTGGCCTGCTTTCTCTTGCAGAATAAGCCCGTAGTCAGATCTTTATTTCATGCCAGTCAAGCAAGAGCATTGTTCAGGGTACCCACAAAGTAACAGAAAAGGATTTTCCCTTAGAGTTTCCCAAAAGAAATAGATTTATAAACTGTCAATATCAGTGGCATAGTTGTTTAAAAATAGACAAATCTTCTAGAGATGTAATGTTTATAATGATTCTCATTTAATTATGTGGGATGGAGGAAGGAAAGACCTGAGAAGAGAACAAAAAACTCAACCACCTTTAATAAAAGAATTATTTGCAGGAGCAATTTATTAGGGAAAAAGTGGAAAAAATGTTCAACTAAAAATGAGGTCTTGAAAATAAAGGGATAAAAGGGAGAGAGTGTGGTCTTTTCATAGTGTCAGCCCACAGCCTACAATAACTGAGACAGTTTACAGTTCTTGAACATATACCAGCCAACATTTCGTGACAATTATTGGCCTTCATAGTTATCTAAAAGATTCTGCTGGAACAATAGGAAAATTACTGACCAAGTTAACAAATAGAACCCATTCATAATTAAAGTAATTATGACAGGGACAACATCCTTGACTCTTCAAGATCCTATATAAGTATTCCTCTGTTGCTTGGTTTAAATTGTGATGTAATATAAAGTATAAGTTTCTCAAAGATAGGGACCACATCTTATATCTAATATGCACTGAATAAAGAACCAACTTGAAAAACATCATTTTAATGAAAGTAAGATTTTTTTTCAAGGTGAAGATGAGGAGTAACTGATCCACCTACTGTTTCTAAAGAAATAGGTATAAAAACAAACAAATACAACAAAACAGGGTCCTTAAGGAATGGAATTGATTTTTTAAAATGAAGCCTTGCTACATTTAAAAATCCAATGTAACTGGATGGTTAAGATTAAGGGATGTGAAGTCAGACATTTACTAGCTGTGTGATCTTGAACAAGTCATTCAACCTCTTTGGGCCTCATCAGGTTCCTCTTTTATAAATAGGTTGATAATAGCCATCTCATAGTTTTATGAGGATTAGATAAAATAATGCACATTGACAAAATTCACAAATAAAGAATTCAATAAGCAGAAGCTACAATTATTTAATTGTATTAGTGTTACAATGATAGTGGAAAATGTTGGGCATGTACAAGAGGACAAGGATTGGGGAAAGAGAAGGAAAAGAAGGAGAGAACATAACAGCTTGCTAAAACTTTTAGGATAGGAAAGCTTCTAAGCATAATTTATTTAGAATTAAGCCTGCCTGTGGTCAATGTGTTGACACCCCCTTCACCATGCTTCATGCCTCCTGGATATCCTTCTGTGTGTCCAGGGTAACCTCGCTTACCCAGTCTACACATTGGTCAATTTTAACCACCTCTAACCTCACAGAAGTTCTCCCATGTCACAGAGAAAATAGAGATGTTCAGTGAAGCAAGCTTTTAACTTTCTGTCCTGCCACCCAACCCAACCTCTTCTTGCATTGTATCTGCAACTTTGTCCTTTCTAAAGAATATTTCTCCTCCAAATTATATATGACTCCTTTTAGCAATTGCCCCCTCCCCACTTCACTTCAGATCCAAACTTTTCAAACGGTAGTTTTCAACCACTAAAATGCACTTCCTACACTTACCAGTGAGCTCCTGTTAACTATATCTGGAAGATAAGGCTCAGTTGTTCATTGTGGCATCTGACACAGCTGACCATGTCCTTCCTTTTTAAATTCTCTTGTACCCCAGTTTCAAAGAGATTATTATCTACAGGTTCTCCTACTAATTCTCTAACTGCTGATTAGTTACTTATTAATTAGCTACTTATTAGTCTCCACCATGGGCTTATTTTCAGGGTTCCACTTAAGTTACAGTGCCTATGAGACCTCCATTTTTAGCTGTCCTCTCACTTTTCCTTTTTAATCTTATCCATTCATACACTTGTAAGCATCACTTACATGCTAACAATGTCCAAATTCATCTCTCTACTCATGACTTCTTAATTAGCTCTAGACCTATATTTTCCAGTCTGTACTTGGAGATTCCATGCATTCAGAAAAGTCAACATTTCCCAAATTGAACTCTTTGCGTTCACTCGACCCTCAAACTGGCTGTCTTTTTGTGTTCTCTATATCGATACATGATACCATCAGACTTGGGGTTCACCAAGTCCTGTCACTTCTGCCTTGTAAAGGCCCCGATTTTACATCTCCTTTATATCCTTGCCTTTGTTCAATTCTTGCTGGATTTTTGCGGGGGGTTTTCATCTCATTTCCCAACCTTAGGCCTTGTTCCACCCTCCTTCCTTCAGAAGCATCTTCTCGAAGTGTAAATCTATTCATGCTCTTCTCCTATTGACATTCCTTCATAGGTCCCTTCATTCTTTGCAACAACACTGAAAACTCTTCAGCAAGCCACAGAAATTATCACCACCTCTGATCTCAACACCAACTCTTGTCACCTCTTCACCCCCACTCCCAACTCCAACCACTTAAAGCTACTTGCAAATCCCCAACCCTATTTATTTTTCCTGTGTCATTTTCTTCTATATGTCATTCTTTCTGCTTTAAACACCTATCCATAGTCCTCTAACTCCCATTTTCACCTACTAATTTCTATGTAAAACACCTCAGGATTCTGTATTCCCAATATGCTCTGTGCATTTCCTTTTTTCAAAGCACTTATGACCTACACTGTAATTCTGTCTATAGCTGTTGACCTAAACAGTGAATGCCTTGAATTTGAGGCCTAAGATTCTATACTTTGTTTCTCCACATATAAGGTATAGCGTCTAGTGACTAATAACAAGTTACTGCTATAAAAACAAATAGCTCACCCATTATTTGTGGCATTCACCACGTGGAGAGATACTATAACCTTGTCTATATGTATTCTAAACATGAGTCAGGAAGACATATTAAATATGTAACATATTTAAGGCAATTTGAAATATCAAATAATGAATGGTGAAGTCAACAGGTGATAAAGGAGCTCACAGGAGATACAGACTACTAGGTAATCAATTGGCTACTCCGAAAAAGTTTTAGGGAAAAGATAAGTATGAGTAGGAGTAGGAGTAGGATTTAGACAAGTGAATAGCTAGATATTAAGTTTTATGAGGTCAGGGGACAAGTCAGTCTCGTTCACTGCTCTGTCTATAAAGCTTAGTACATGGCTGGATCATAGTAGCTGCTAAATAAGTATCTGTCTTGAAATGAATTTTAAACTGTGCAGCTGGTGATGCAAAAAAACATCTGTTAAAAAAAAAGCAACACTTTTCTCCATTTGCCTTTCCATAAAAAGGTAATTTGTGCATGTGTTTACTAGAACTCTTTCCTCAAAAGTGAAATACTGCTTCATTCCTTGGTTAGCAAATGTGTTGTTTCAAGATGGAGAAGAGTCTGCTTTAAATGAAGAGAAAGCTATTTCAGTCCATAATTCTTAGAGCCAATTTTGGATCTTAAAATGCACTTTTCATCAAAGAATCTTAACAAAAAGATTCCTGCCAATTTAACCAAGACATCTAAAAATATTTCATTCTAAAGCCAAGCTTTCTGTTCAGGAGCATTCTAATTAAGATCACATTCTTCCAAAGAACTAATTGAGATCGTGTTCTTCCATTGGGCCAACAGTCACCTGAGTCACATAGCTAAGAGACCATCATCACTTTCCTTCCTGCCTGTAACAGGTGGGGAAATTGAATCCCATCTGCTGTGAATTCCCTCAGGATGACTGAGCAGCAAAGCAGAACTGGTATTCAAGACCCCTGACTCAGTTCAGGTCTTTCTATCATTGTCATTTACCAGAAGAACCACATTGACGGGCCTTTTTCTTTTCAGTACAAATGAGTCAGTGACAATCTAAATAGTATGGTGCATACCATTCTTCAAAAGAAGATTTGCTATAATAAAAGAAAGTATAGTTACCAGAGGTTGCAGGCCACAAAGGATAATGACACAGAAAGTTGTGTTAATCAATTTTGATTGATTTCACTTAAATAATCAACCATTCTTCTAGAACTGAATCTAGTCAATAGATCCTAATTCTTTTAGACCTATATACAGGGGAAAATATGCCACAAATATCTCATTTTGTTTAGACACCAGTGATGATATTGTCCACGTGTTGCTTCAAAAATATAACCATCTTTAAAAATAGTATCAAAATACATCACAATATTTTTTCTTTGAAGGATTGATTTAAAATCACTATAACCATTAGCTGAAATAAATGTTAATTTTTCAACAAGTAAAAATGTGTCTGGACAAGTCCATGTGTGTTAACAGTAGACCAAGAAAGGAATCTGGCATGGAACTTTTTTAACACTTGGGTCCAATCATTAATGCTACAATACTGGCCTATTTACAACCTGACATTTGTTTTTGCACTTACAACATCCCATGATTTTTCAGCACCAGTAAATAGCTGTAAGAGATGACACCTACCCTCAGCTAAGTCTATATTTTGACTAGCAGGTCTTGGCACAATGTCCAGGTAAGATACCTCTCCAAAATACTGCTTTCAGGTAAAAAAACAAACAAAACTTAAAGAAAAAAAAACTCACTACTATTCTAAACAATTTGGGGCTATAATACATCTAAGCTTTTAGCTACCCTATCACAGCAACTTCTAATCATCTCATCATTGTCTCTTTGGATTCTAAATATTTCAGAGTTTTTCCATTTTTTGTGATGCCCTGAAGAGGAAGGTGGTAAAATAAAATTTAGGAAGAGAAAAGGACACAAATAAATCAAAATGCAAAATGAGTCTAATTCAACCAAATGTAAGCCACACAGAACCACATCTGATTTCTATATCACTTTGTTTTTAGCAACACAACTTAGATTTGAGTACTTGGGACTTAAGAGGTACCCACATTAGGACATTTATTTTTATTTTTATATATAGTAAAATTCAAAAAAATAAACTGATGAAAGTCCAATAAAATCTCACAAAATGAGTATTTGTATATCTGAGAAACTAAATAGTTTCCCAAGAAAGAAATATGCTCTATACAGGGGATTTTCATAATGTGTGTTACTGGTACTGAATCTGTGGTACTGAGTCATTCCATATTATTTTAAGTCTGTGCTTATATCCTACATGATAAAAACTTTCCCAATAATTAGAATATAAGAAGATACATGTCATTAAAATGTTACTGAAATAGTCAAATACTCCCTGTAGTAGTCATAAGATGTTTCATTGTCTTGCGATGCCTCAGGCATATCACCTGTCTTTGGAGAACGTATAGGAATGAGGCTGGTAATTTGAGCCTCCACTTTATTTGAATTCTGGCAACATGAAAATTTGTATAATCTTGATATCATGTCCACTAGCCAGTTCTTTGGCTCTGTTGAGTTAATAAGTGCCATAACTTTCAAGTCCTGATGGCTGGCTTAGAGGTGTTTTGCATAAAACCTTACAGGCTACACCCTCTTCATTAATAGTGCATTCCGTTTCTCTGCAGGACCGTGCCACAATCTTCAGAGATGTGCTGTGTGCTATCAGGATTGAAGATAACACTAGCGACTTATATCCAAATGCAGCCTTTCTAGGGAGACTTTTCCGAAAGGGAAAACTTCAAAAACAGAGTAGAAAAGTCACTGGAGAAATAGTCCAAGTAAGCAGGGTATCTGGGACACTCATCCTTGTCTTCTGTGTCTGCAGTACCCCATCAAGGGCAGCAGGGGGCGCTCCTGCATGAAGCAAACCCCCCACGAGTGTTCCCGGGACAGGGAACACAGAGGCTTTTCCTTTTTAAACTTGCCCCAAGTCCAAGGACATAGCCACTAAAGAGTGTTACTGTCCATAAATTGCACAAGTTTAGGATTACGTGTTGAATAACACTGCAGAAGTGACCAGAGATGACACATGAGTCTGAGCCTGCTTTTTGAAAATGGAGTGGCCAATTATTATTTTATTTAATTTGGTGAGCAGGAGGGGTTAAAGGAGCCAGTGAACAAATGCGGGAGGAGGGGCTTGTCATCAGCTATAAAGAGGCCCTATGTGAAAGCAACAGGTGGGCATCTATCCCAGGGTCATTTATTCAGTCTCTTTGCTACAGTTTAGTTTGTAGGTTCCATTCTCTGTGAAAGGCCAAATCAAAACCTTGCCCTCTCCCTCTGACGCCACCCCAAACCCAGAAAATCACTTGATGAACCAGGTTTCCCCTTGAACCTTAGGAAATACGGCTTCTGCAGAGGGTCTCCCCCACGTGGCTAAGTTTTGCTCGCGAATATGTCACGCATTTTGCTCATTCTATGCCAAGCCTCAAGTATCTAAACCAGGTTGGAAAAATCCTTGGGAACCAAAAAAAGCCGGTTCTGAAACCTCAAACACAGTGGATCCAAAGCAAAGTCCGCAACCCTCCACCCTACTCCATACACACTCGTGCACACCCTACCCCCACTGGCTGGCTCCTTCCTCCTTCCTCCTTCCTCCTTCCCACAGGAGGGTCTGCGGAGACACAGCCATAAACCACAATACTCACCATATTGACTTCAGAAACCATATCGATGCTGGCGATGTCAATGTTCATTCCCACGGCCACGGGGGGACCTGCAAACCAAGATGGCCAGCCACGTGATTTCTCAGAACTTCATTCATTCTTAGTATGAGTTGTCACCGGCACCGGACACTCTGCCCCAAATCTCTCCCCACACTGATCACCCCTCAAGTCCTCAGTTTTCTGAGGCTTTTTAATAAGGTCGACAGGCACATCTCTAGGAAATGCTCTCTTGAGCATGCACACACGTGTCCTAATGGACGAGGGATTCCAGCTCTGTCTACATATGTAGATGTCTCAGCATGAGGATACACACAACTTAACAGCAGAACGGGAATCATTCTGGCCCAAGGAAATTTGATATATGAGCTCAAACCCCCTCCTTCCTCATTCTTTCCCACCCCCTTTCTGTGCACAGGTTTTAACTCTTTGGGCTTCCTACAAGTCTGAAGCAAAATTAAATGGACACAATCAGCATATCTAAGGCTGCAAGGAGAGGACCCCGGCCCTTCTCCCCACTACCCTCCCTACCCTCTAAACCGCCTAAGCCCCACCCCCTCTCCCGCCTCCCCTCCCCCCCCCCACCAAACACACAACGCCCCGTGCAGTGCCCTGAGACTTCCAGGACTTGATAGTACCCAGAAACGAGCTACTTTAAATCATGGCCAGAACTCTTCCAAAGTAAACGGGCACAGGGGATTAATGCCACTTCTCAACCAACTGTCTGCACATTTTGTCCTCAATATATGTTCACGATGGCCTTCAGTAAGCCAGGTTCTCTGCACAACGTTAATTAAACTTAAGAGGTTTGTATCTCAACGAAGCAAAACAGTAAAGCAAAGGATTTAAACAGTGAAGCCGAAGGACAGCTGTCACCTAAACACGCTAAGAAGGTCTCACTCTAAGACCATCTAAGCGTTGGATAGTAACAGACCCGGCTTAAGTTTAGATCAGTTTCTCAGTATGGTAACACAGACACATTCAGTGCACCACATGCAGCCACATTGAGGGAGAGGAAAGGCAGCGCGCACAAAGCTCAAAACACAGCTTAGGCTATAGCTGGGCTGTTTATTATTTCCAAGGCAACCCCATTACCTCCAAAATCTGGTCTCAGACGAATGTCATAGCCTTTCAGGAGTCTATCCACAGTCTCTTTAACCAGTGACATGTTACTGGGATCATTGACACTAAAGAAAGAAAAGACAAATAGGCATCAATAAGGCGGCAGGCACAGCGTCTTCAGCATCTATCTGATTCTCAGTACAGATCCCTGATCACAGAGGTATGCAGGCAGAGCCCTTCAAAGTGAGAAAGGAAAAAGAAACGCTGGGCACACTTACCTCTGCGCACAAACGGCGGCGATTATTAAGGGGAATGACCAAATCCCAAAGTAGCCCTTTTTCCGGACTCTCCACATCCCTTTAGTTTTTGATAGGATTCAAGGTTTCACTGAAGAAAGGAGATCCAACTTAGTCTGCCCAGTGCAGTAATTCTAATGTGAGGCGCATGCGCACGGAGTACCAAAACATCAAAGGGGCAGCGGCGGCTGCCTGGGACCCAGCAGATTTTTCTTATTAAGAAAAAAAAAAAAATTAAAGGGGAAAAAGGAAAAACATATATAATATATACAGATTCGAATAATATAGAAAAGTCACCCCCTTAAAGGACCTAATGCCCTTTCCCTAATACGAAAACAACTAGAGCCTCTGGTAAGTTTTGGTAGTTGCAGGAGGCAGTTTTGCACCTCGTGGGTTGTCGGGTTTGGGGATGTGTGGATGAGTGTGTGTGTGTGTGTGTCCTTTTAAATATGTAAAACCAGATTAGGAATTTAAGGGATAGCAGGTGTGGAGTGCTAGCGGAAGATGGGTGGCTAGGAGCTCGCTTTTGGTCTCAGCAAGCAGACGGGGAAAGGAGTTTGAACTTTATTTCCTTGGAGAATAGCAACCCCTGCTTGGGGCGAAAAGGGTGCTGGAGGTGGGGGCTGTGCAGCGGGGGAGGGGAGGTGACGGTGCCCGAACAAGTAGAGGGGGAGGGAGGAAAGAAACCAATGGGAGGGGTGCTGGGCAATCCGTCGTACTGGGTGGGGAGAGAATAAGAAAGAAAGGAAAAATGTTTTAAAAAGAAAGAAAGGAAAAGAAAAGAGGAATAAAATGATGCCTGGTCATATTTAGGAGTCAAGGAGCAAGCTTTTCTTCACTACTCACGAGATTTCTTTCTCCTGCTCCACACCTTTTGCCCCCTATTCCCAGAGAAGAAAACCTCGGGGTCCCGGTTTCTAGCCGTGTGACGTGCCTGACCCGCCAGTCCTGATTATTTATAGTAGGTGGGGAGGGTGTGGGGGCGAGGGGAGCCGAACGGCAACGTTGCCTTCCCAGGTTTCGGGCTGATTCTGCGATGGGAAATGATTAGCAGGAGGGTGTGGTTTGGATGAAGGGGTGATGGGACAAGGGACGAGAGGCTTGGGCGGCGACCGGGTGCAGGAAGTGCAGGCGGCCCGTGGGACGCACCTGGCTGCCCCCACGCCCCCTCAGAGGCCGCGCACACGCGCGCGCACGTGCGGGCACGCTCCCCGCCGCCGCCCGCCGCGCCTTACCTCGCCCGCCTGCGCTCGCCGCCCACGCCCGCCGCGCGCAGACCTGCAGCCCCCGGGCCCTCCGCCCCGGCTGGGGAGGGCGGGTGGCGGGAAGGGACACCCGGCTGTTCAGGGTCTGTGCCTCAGGACGCGGGAAGCCAAAGCGGTCCCTAGAAGGCAGTCAAAATGAAGAAGGAGCCCAGGGGCCGCGCGGGGGCACCGCGTTCACCCTCTGTCTTCACGCCACCTTGACCTCGCTGCCCCTCCCGGGGCGGGGAGAGACTCTCACGCCCCGAGGCTGCCTTTTCCCTCCCGCCTGAGGTTTGGCTCGGCGCGCTACGGCCACCAGGACGCGGAGGAGGCAGCGAGCGAGCTCGGGGGTTGGAGAGGGAGGGAGGCACTCAATTCACAGAAGAAATCTCTCCTCACCCGAGGCAAAGAGACGTGCGCGGGCGCCGGGAGCGCTACCAGGCTGGGGCTTCGGGCCGTCTGAAAGAGGGGGCGGCTGGCTGCTCCGGGGCTCCCAGTCCAACTTGGAACCGGGGGGAAGAGGAGAGGGGACAAGTGCCTTCGCTACCCTTCCCCCACTCCCGGTGACTATCTGGAAAAGTCAGAGCTCAAACCTACGTGCTGGACAACAAGCATTTTAACTTCTCACTCCTCCTCCTAATCATTGTTAGCATAACCGAGCGCCTACAACTTGCAGGGTGCTTTATTAATTAATTCTTACAGTTAGCCTAGGCTTCAGCTATCACCTCAGGTTCCCCATATTGTGGATTTAAAACTGGCGCACTGAAGCTAAGAAACTTGCCCAAGGTCACCCAGAAAGCTGGAGGTGGATCCGAAGCCGGCGTCCCTAACCACCGGACTACCTTTCTCCCGTGTCCGCGACCTTGCAGGCTGCGGGCTCCCGGCTGAGGCGGCGCTCCCCGCGCCCGCGCAGCGCTCGGCAGCTGCGGGAGGAGCACGCGCGCCGGGTACCCGGCTGGTGCCGCCAGTGCCTGAGCAGAGGAGGGGGCGGCCGCCTTGGGCCGGCGTAGCTCCGCAGGCTCCGGGTCAGCGCGGTACCCGGGACTCCTCAGGGTCCTGGTCCTCCCTGCACTCCTGACCCATTTACCTCTTGACAACCGTCCTCCTTACTCGCCGAAGTCAGAGGGTCGTCCTGGGGCAGTTTAGGGGACTGTCTCCAAGAGAAGTGTGGAGACGAAAGGGCTGCGAGGCGGGAATCGACCGCTCTCCTAGGGTGGAAGGAGCGAGGAAGGGAGAGCTGAGTGCCTTCACCGACTAGGGGAGTTTCTGGATTAGAAACAGGTAAATAGCACCGAACGCTGTGCAGACCTACACAGGCTCCAGGCTCAAAGGAGTGTGTCCAAAGATACACACATAAAGATAGAATTTAAATCTGTAATTCTCCTATCTGTAATTACTTGGGTTGAGAGTTACAGGAATCAAAATGTAGATTTATGGCAGAGGAAAATTGCTGATTTTCCTCTCTTCTTATTATTACAGAATGGAATGGGGCACAAACTAACTATATGAAAAGGAGAGCAAAGGTTAGATTATTAGCATTATACCCAGAGGATTCCTAAAGCAGTTTTATCCCCAGGTGATCAACTGGTGAAGCCCTAGAAATCTCTTCCTCTTGAATACACCTCAAAACAGGTTTCCTTCTTCTGACCCCTAGTTATCCACATTGCCCTTTCTGTACTGCCAGTTCCTCGTACTTAGGCTCACTTCAGTTTGGGATGAAAGAACAAAACTACAAATACTGTCATCTGCTAATAATGCTACTACTACTAATTATAATGGCCCAGTGAACAGTTAACTAAGTATTTACTGAAGGCCTACTATCTACAGCAAATTAAGGGAGAAAAGCGCAGAGTTAAAATAAAAGTAACTTGTACTTCAACAAGCAAAACAATAGCACAGGGCTAACAGTTTCAAAGGAACTGGAGGCATATCTTTGGGTTTAAATCCCAGTTCAAATGCTTAGTTTCTTTGTGACTTGGGCAGGTCTCTTAACCTCTTCAAAGCCTCAGTTTTCTCTGTAAAAATAAGAACAATAATAGTACCTTCTCCATTTGATTGTAGAAAGTTGTAAATATATGTGTAGCATTTGGCATGTGATTAACAAATATAAGCAATTTTTAATAAATGGGCAAGAAAGCAAACCAGGTTTACTAGCACTAATCTATAAAGACTAAGTGGACATAAACTTGATGCAGTTATCATAGACTGACCTAAAAAGAGAGGAGTAGATGTTTCCAGAGAATTAAGGTGAGGTTAAGAAGGAAATATATTAAAGACCCAAGCAGCAATTGAAAGAAGATAAGATAAAAGAGTATTTCTTTTCTTTATGTGCTAATTTCTTAGGGACAGCTCTTAACCAATAGCTGTAACTAATTAGAGAGATATTCCTACTAGTTACAAAACCTGACATGAATTCATAACTAAAGTGGGTCCTTATTGTACAGCAGAATCAACACTAGAACATCTCCTGTAAGACTTTATTAATAACACTGTCCAGCAATGTGAAAACTGGAACAACAGTGTGCAAGGGAGGGCAATGCTGGAATCTGCAGATGTGTCAGTTGCTGAGGAGCCCCCTGCAAAATCCCAGCTGGACAATGAAAATGCAAAATGTAAGTACTTTTAAGAGATCATGATTCAGAATCAATTCTGAGTATGGAGCGTATAAATGCTAAGTAAGAACACTCACTGATAATCTGCCCTTAGTCTTTAATATTCATTTATTTATACAATAAGTATGTATTGGCACCTACTCTATGTCAAACATTATTTGACAAGCATTAAGGATAATGTGTTGAAAAAGCAGTCATGTTCATTATCCTCTTGGAAGTATTTGTGAAACAGGAAAAATAGGATATTATGGAATCCATAATTGTTGCCAATAACTCAGTGTGAGGATTTGGGTAAAACCTGCCTGTTGAAGATAGGCTTCACCTGAAATTTGAAAGATGGTTAGACTGATGAAGAGTTGGGGAAGAATGTTGTGGGAAGAAGAAATAGTATATGCAAATACCCTGTCCCAAGAGAGGATGACATAAATGAAGAATGAAGGAAGAACAGTAAGAGGATAAGGGTAAGAATGGCACAAAGAGTGATGCAGCAGGAGACCTGGCAGGAGCAATTTGGAACCATTGATCAGTTGAAGTAGAAAAGTGGCAAGATGAGGTTTAATGACACTGAAGGAAGATGGTAATGGCTGTAGGAAATCTGTTATTGCAGGAATCCAGATGAGCGGTGATGTGGGTCGGAATTAGTGACAGTGAAGAATGGAGAGAGGTGGCCAGGGTTACATGGTAGGACTGGCTACATCTTGTGACAGATGGAATATGAGGAATGAGAAAGAAGAAGGGTCCAAAGATGACTCATGCATTTCTGGCTTGAGCACTTCAGTAGTAGCAGTAGAAGAAAGTTGATGGGGATGACACAGTCACTTTGGGTGATGATAATTTTAAGGAACCTGCTAGCCATACCAGGTTCACTGGGTATTTTGATATCTACACCTGAAGCTCATGACTGAGGGGCGAGGGGGGCCAATACAAAATCTCCATGTTCCAGCCTAATACTTTATTTCTCTTTTCTGCTTTGATTTTTTTCTTTAGGACATATAACTATCTAACATACTATATCTCACCCACTCTATTTCCATTTTCCTGCATGGAATGAAAGCTCAAAAAAATAGTTTTGTCTGCTTTACCCCCTGCTGCATTCTAGTACCTGGTGCCAATCGTAGACCCTTAACACATGTGTTTTAATGATTGAGTGTACATTTGATTATCCTGAGGCCATAAACAACTTAGATCATAGGAGTATATGAGACTTATTCAGGGAAGATGAACATACTGAGAAGACTAAAATTAGGACTGTCTCAAAAGGTAAGAGGAAAACTATGGTGTTGTGATCAAACCCAGGAAAAGAGAATATTCTAATAAGGAAGGACTAGTCAACCATACTCAATCCTTTAAAAAGTTTTAAATTTTTGAACAGATCTTACATACTTAGGGTATAAAATTCAAAAGGCAAATCTCTCTGCTCCTCTCTCACTCTGATTCCCTCTCTAGAAACTAACACCATTTAGTTGGTGGAGAGAGTGTAAGGTGGTATTCCATCTCATAGTCTTTTGGCTGCTGAAGAACAGTATGGAATATGCCCACAGGCACCAGGTCATTTTCCCTGACCTGCTGCTTGGGAAGCATCATCAGCAATGATTTTGGAGGAGGCTCTTATGGAATGCGGTTTTCCAGCTTTGCTGAATCATTTAAACATTTGTATTTATTATTTTTTTTTTAAATGAATAATGGATCTCTTAGCTTCAAATGTTGACTGGGGTCTTTTTAAAAATGGTGTGCAGAAATGTCTACAATATTGAAAAGTAGGGAGGAAGTAAAATAACATGTAGAAAGAAAATATATGTTTATTAATTTAAGTACATATAACAGCAGAAATTCACCAATTACTGATAAAGTCGTGTCAAATATATGGCTTCCTGGACTTATTATAATAAATAAATAAGAACCATTTTACCATTTTAAAATAACCTTTCCATGTATTTTAAACATGACTGCATGTTATTTATTTTTATGTGCTAAAGGATATTCTTACAGTAAATTTGAATTGTATTAACTTTTCCCCTTATGCTAGTCAAAAAATACCCTGTATTTATTTGTCTGGCAAACCTTACAGAAACTGAAAAGTAAAATTTCCCCTAAAGTACCATAAATTCCAAATTGTGGGTTTATGGTTTAACCAGGTTTTATCTGTAGAATTAGAAATGTGAATTCTGTGACCAATGAGTTCTGGCTGTTTCTCCTTCAGCAGGTAATATGAACATTAAACCTGAGTTTTTCCAAAATTTTATCATAGTAATCCTGATGACATAAGTAAATTTAATTACTTAACTAAAAATATGATATGTAGTAATAATAATAAAATAATAATACTAATGTGTCAGATGCTGTCCCAAATGCTCTCTATAGAGTAACATATTTAATTCTCACAATATTCCCATAAAATGGTAATTATTATTTATCCTTTTATATATGAGAAAACATAAGCAGAAATTAAGTAACATTAAATCATTTATAAGAAAATATTGATAACTGTGTGAATTTATAAATAAAACACTTGTAGATTTGTCTACATTGTTCAACCTGCCTCACCCACTGAGTTAATAAAACAGAAATATAATATTAGTCTAGACAAAGGATCTCTTCACCTGACAGAGATTTGATTTAACAATCAAATGACCAATAGGAAATTTTGAGAGCTTGAGTTACTGGACAACACTTTTTGAAGAGGTGTACCTTTTAGCACCAAATTAATGGGTCTTCAAGAGTACAGAAAAGTGTGCTTTGAAGTACAAAATGAAATTTTGCTACTCCAAATGGAGATAAAGTTGTTAGATGAGGAAATTACCTAAGCTCTGATAATACATCTTGGGGATACTAATTATATTCACCCACAGTCACAGCAGTAATGAAATGTCACATCCTTTACACTAGAAAAGGATAGAGTAGGAGAGAAGTCCTTTTTACTATAAACTTTTCAAAACCTGAAAAAGGAGAAATGTGTCTTATCAACATTAAGTAAAGGAGGAAAACTGATTTATAAGCAGTGACACTGAAGAGCCTGAGGAAAGGGATAACTTTTCAAAATCTTAATCAGGTTAGCTTCTTAGTGATAATGGCCATTGAGAAATACCAAAGATAGGTAGGTAATCCGATGTGTAGAGTTTTCCAGAGTGGGTCACACCACTCTGAAGCCTTTCCTGATATTCCTCTACCAGGACTATTTATCCACTAAATGCCCAAGTTAGAGAACCTAGGGTTTACAAGCCTTTTGAGGACCTATTAAAAAACGTTGGAATTCTGAAAAGTGTCCCTGTATTGGCTCCAAATTAAACAAGCTGCAGCACTGAGGTTAATTAATGTTTAATTAAATGTCTATAAATATACAAATTTAAATTTCATATAGGAAAAGTACATTGTAGTATGTTTTATATTATATATCAAGAGGCCTCCAAAAGTCAGAGGACTTGGGCATATGAAAGTCTTAAAAACTCCAGCTGTCTCCAGTCTCAGGCAGAATAAATCTCTCCCTGCTTCTTCTATACATCTAAAGGCAATTGTAGTTTTTATTTTTGTTTGCTTTTTCTTTAAGTCTCCATTGGAAGCATCTCCATTTGCTAATCCTACAAAGGACTTGTACTCTTGTTTTATTATTCCCTATGCTCACTACATTTACCTAACTTGTATGAGGCACTTAGTAACTGATAAATTTAATTGCAATTATTATTTATGACTAATACTTACTGCTTGCTTACCAGCTTGCTCACTCTGTGATGAACACCAACAATTACTCATTTAATTCCTCAAGGTGTGTTATTCAGTAGTGTGTTATTCAGTGACAGAAATCAAACTGAATAAGTGAATATTAGGTCATGTAACTGAAAAAGGCAAGGGTGTTGAGCTTTGAGTACAGATGGATTCAGAGGCTTAAACTATGTCATCTCACACTTCTATTTTATGAAAGTTGGCTTCATTCTCAAAGGGCTGTCTTCCAAAGGTGACCGTTAGCTGCTCTAGTTGGGCAACTCTGAGGAGATTAGCAATTTAATAACTCTACCAAAACAATACAATAGGACCCTTTGGGGGTGGGGGGTGGACCTTGGATCTTAGTCCTGTCTTCAGCCTATCACTTGCTCTGATTGGTGGGCTTTTGCTGACCCTTGGTCCTGAAGTTGGGATAAACGTATCCAAACAACGTTGACTGTGACTAGTTAAGGAATGATTACCCAAGGAGAGATGATTAATGTGCTTTTATCATCAGGAGACATGGATGCTGAACAGATAAAGTCACAAATGTCTACTGTATGTACAGTAGGTATTATTACTAACTACATGTAAAGAAATTGTGACATAGGGACTTGCATATAAGAAGGACCCAAACTCACCATATGTCTTAAATAAATGAAAACATTAGTCTAGGACATCTGATCTCTCAGATTCATGTCAAGGGTGTATGAATGCTACTTAACATTTTAGCAACTCATGTAGTCATGTGTGAAACAATCACCCTGGAAATTCTTTAAAAACAGTCATGAATCAAACTGAATAAACATAAGTAAATACATGCAGGAATTGATAGAAAAAATTCATAAACTTGAATGACTAGGAATAGAAGGCCCTCAGTAATTGAATATTTGGGTAAGTGAGACCTAACAGTAAAATTATTGTAATGTTAATGTCAAATTGCTTTAGCTCCACTTATACATAATAAGACCTTATCGATGTTTGTTGAATGAATGAATTCCACAACAACCTTTTGCGGTCCAAGCATTTAAATAAAATGCTTCCCATATTAATAACCTTAGGATGGTTTCTTAAGTAATTGCTAACATATGATTTTCTTTAATAATAAAAATATAACTCTGTTTGGTATTTAACTAAGACATACAATTTTGGATACCAAATGGCCTTTCCTGATGCCTATATTCTAACCTCTCTACACCTCATTAATTTTCACAGAATACTATGAGGTAAGTTCTAATATTATCCACATTTCACAATATTCTGAAAGTGTCAAAGGTTTTGTGATTAAGAAAAGCTGCTCTTCAGACAAGGAGGAATGGAGAACTACTCAAGTTCTGTCAGAGTGAATATTTTCTTTAATTGGAAACCAAAAGACTAGGTGATAATAACCACTGTTTCCTTCCATTTGTTTTAACATAATTGTCCTATAATAGAAACTCATGAAGACACGTTTTGTTCCCAGTTCTTGAGAAAAGGAATTTGGTTTTAGGTTTACATAAATGATTAAGTGCTGTGGGTGTAAGTGTTCCTGCCGAGGGATGTGGTATGTGGCATAGAGCACAGCATTGCCCTAGAAGATAAAGACAGTACCTTTCGGGCCAGGAAGCCCAACAACCAATACTACCAATTTTGATTGTTTTAAGAATAACTTCAAAAATTTTCCTGAGTTATTGAGATATAACTGACATACAACACTGTATAAGTTTGAGGTGTACAGCAAAATAATTTCATTAACATGAAATGTGAAATGATTACCACAGTTAAGTTTAGTTGACATCCATCATCTCATATAGATACAAAAGAGAAAGAAGAGAAAGTTTTTTCCTTGTGATGAGAATTCTTAGGATTTACTCTCTTAATTCTCAAACATACCATACAGTGTTGTTAACTATTGTCCTCATGTTGTACATTACATCTCTAGAACTTACTTACCTTATAACTGCAAGTTTGTACCTTTTGACACCTTCATCCAATTCTGCCTTCACTCACCCCACCTCTGGTAACCACAAGTTTGATTTCTTTTCCTATGAGTTTTTTTATTTTTTAAGATTCCATATATAAGTGAGATTATACAGTATTTGTATTTCTCTGTCTGACTTAATTTGCTTAGCATAGTGTCTTCAAGTTCCATCCATGATGGCACAAATAGCAGGATTCACTTATTTTTTTATGGCTGAATAATATATCATTTATACACACACATATATGTATATATACTACAGTTTCTTTATACATTCATCTGTCAGTGGACACTTAGGTTGTTTCCATGTCTTGGCTATTGTAAATAAAGCTGCTATGAAATATGAGGGTTCAGTTGTCTCTTCAATATAGTGTTTTTGCTTCCTTCAGATACATTCCTAGAAGTGGAATTGCTAGATCATGTGGTGGTTCTATTTTTAATTTCTTGAAGAACCTCCATATTGTTTTCTGTGTGTGAAAACAATAGTGACTGTACCAGTTTACATTCCTACCAACAGTGCACAGGATTCCCTTTTCTCATCTTCACCAGCATTTGTTATCTCGTCTTTTTGATGATAGCCTTTCTAACATGAGATGACAATCTCATTATGGCTTTGATTTGCATTTCCCTAGTGATTAGTTATGCTGAGCATCTTTTCATATACCTGTTGGCCATTCATATATCTTCTTTCAAAAATATATTCATGTTCTTTTCCCATTTTTTAATTGGATTATTTGGGGGTTTTTTGTTAAATATAATTTATCTTTGTGGGGGTTTTAGAATGAAATGATTTAACATTGGGGCCTATGATATATTAACAAGAAGCAATGAGTACTTTGGTAAGTTGGTGTGCTCCAAAGATGCACTTTATCCAGAAGTTGGCATGTAGACTGTGACAGTTTAAGAGTTGATTTGGGTTATTATATAGAGGTTTAAATAGGATAATATCTCACCTTGTCTCAATGTTGCTGCCATCCTGATTAAGTCACCCCCAAAATATCTCAGTTTATGTCAAGATGCCATCAACATTCCACTACAACTTGTTCCTTGTCCAGTTTAACTGAAAGGTGTAAGTCTTCAGATGCAAATCACTGCTGTTTATCATTATGGCTATATTCTATTCATGGTCAATAATATTAGAGTTCCACAGAAGATAGTGACATCACCTTTTAAATACATTTATTTAAGTTAAAGTTGAGTAAATTTAAGGAAATATTGATAAAATAGCACAGCAGGTGGTATGTGGATTTGCCAAAAATAATGTAGGCAGTATACAAACATTTGGGAATCTTTGACTTAACAATTTGGGCAGGAACAATCTGCCAAAGTTCTGTAAGATAAATTCTCATAGTTTAGACTGAAGTAAAGGCCTTCTAACTCTTAAGTATCTATGATCATCAAAAGTCACAAGTATAGGTGATTAGCATGTAGGCTATGTGAGGTATACCTGCACATAATCAGACAACTGTCATCTTTATGACACAGACTGTCAAAATATGATTCAGCGATGCAATGAATCTACTAGCATCCATGCATGTGGAAATTTCTTGCTTTTGCAAAGAACAAAAATATGAATCAGACAATATTCCTCCCCTCAAGGAGCTAAACTGTGGCAAAGTGAGGAAGATAGCAGAAATTATTACTTCATGCAGTAAAATATTAATGTCACAAGAAAGGTATGAACTAATGAGAGTATAATCCAGGGAGACTGAAAGAAAAAAGATCACAACTCATTGGAATTAAAGGGAAAGCCTTTACCTGAAGAGATGTCACCTGAAATGCACCTTGGAGGATGGATAAAAAATTATTGCAGTTATTAGTGGATGATGGGGAAGGTTGAGATAAGTTTCTTCATTTAGCTAAAGTACATAAATTGCTTACAAAGCCAGGCAAGATGTGCAGAACCATATCAGGATAAGAATTTCAAGGTATGTAGATAGATATAGGTTATCCTGGAATCCAGAAGCACTCAATCATTTGTTACCTATGTAACGGTTTCCACATCATTTTGTTCAAAGATCAGCAAACATTTCCTGATAGTAAATATTTTAGGCTTTGTGGGCTACTCAACTCTGCAGTAGTAGCATGAAAGTTGCCATAGACAAACCTAAACAATAAAGGTGAGTCGTGCATTAAGGAGCAATAGAGAAGGGGGGAAAAAAACACTACTGGAAAAATATAGTAAGACCCTTACCAGGAAAGAAAACAAATAAGCAAACAATAAACACTTCTCATATCATATAAATGCACTAGTGATTTGAGAGTATTTTTTATGTCATCTCAGTATACAGGGGCATGAGAGTATTTGGAAGGAATGTCATGGCATTATAGATCATTTTATTCTTAGTATGAAGTTGAACTGACTTGGGGAAGAAACCTTATATCTCAGATTTTTTTAAAATTCAAGTGAAAAGAACTTAAGAATTTACTGTAAGAAACTTGAATAATAAAATGGATGCTTATCTTTTTTTTTTCCTTTTGGGACCTGGGTATGTGGTTTATAAGGAACTGGCTGCCCCCTTCTATCCTACTTTATTGAGAGAAAAGTTTAAATGGGCCACAGAAAATAAAACCATTAAGATGTTATTTTGGCTAAAACTGACATTCTACCAGGAAAGAAAGAAGTGGGAGAGTGATGGTTGAAAAACAAAAAAAGCTGAAACTTAAAGATTAAAAAATCAGGTATCAGTTAAAACAACTTTTGAAGAGAGCAAATCAAACTTATAGATTTAGAAAGACCTTCAGGTAATCACTGAGATAGTCAGGTAAAATACAAAATTCACATGAATTTTTATAGGTAGGTAAAACAAGAAACTTCAAATAAATATCTAGCTTGCAGAAGGAATTCTGGTCTATACTATCAAACAAGTTAATTAACTTACTTTCCTGTTATTGAGGTCATGCAGAAGACAATGCTAGTGTTTTGATAAATTCCCTCAGATCATTTTTGTAACCCCCACCCTCACCTGCATACACATTTTTTGGAGTGATTTCCATGGGCAGTACCTGCATGCAACCTCTGGCTTACCATCTTTGGGCTACTGGGACAGCTTTGGGCTACTGGAAATACATGGAGAGTTTGTAGCCTCCCAGGGCGCCCATTAGCCAATGATTATCTGGTGGGCAAAAGGACAATTCGTAAGCAACTTACACTAGAATTCCCCTCTGTATCAGGCTCAAACTTATCCTGTGAATGGCTTTTGCCTGAAATCTCACCCTTGTTTGTTTTACCCTCACTTCCCTGTCTTATTTCCCCTATTTGCTTATCACTTGCCCAAAAGACCTTCTTTCTTTGTCTGCTTCTGAGGAATGAACCTAAGATGTGGAAAGTATGAGATCCATTCTAGGGGACAGCCTTTGATTCTGGAAAATAAGACATCAATACTGGAACTCTGCAGATGAAAATGATATCACGAATTATGTAAGAACAATAACTAGTTTTTTTTTAACATAAGCTGTGTGATTGGGGACGGGGTGGGGTTTACAGCCTTGTTCTGTCTCTTAGTTGTTTCACATGTAGAATGAGAGTATCAAACTAGGTGATCTCTAATATTCCCTTCAGATCTAAAATTATATGACCTAAGTCAGGATTGGCCAGCTATGGATCACTGGGCAAATACAACCTTGTTCCCTGTAAATAAAGTTTTATTGGAACACAGCCATGCTCATTAGTTTAGATACCATCTATACTTGCTTTTATGCTACAACTACAGAATTGGGTAGCCTATGAGGTGGGTCTATTATCATCTTCAAAAACTTTCAAGTCAGATAAAGAGATTGAGACAAAGTAAGGTGAAGTAACTTGCCCAAGTTTACAGGCAAGTAATGGCACAGCTTAGATTCACATTCAGCCAATCCTGCCTCCAGGGTTGGCACTTTCATCCACAGCGCTGAACTGCCCTAATTTGGGAACACCAAAGTGAAAATGCATGTTAAGTCCCTCTGATTCATAATAACTATGTTGTGTTTATTTTGTTTTTAGTAGCACAGTTAACATTAACAGGAACTTATGTGGAAGCATGAATGGAGGAGCGGGGGACGTCTACAGGCTCAGCAGTGTTGTTAGGAAATAACACCAAGAATAAAATATAGCCTGCTTATTTTTCACCATCACAGGCAGTTCTAAAATGTGGTTTCATGTTCTCTTCACTTTTCCTCATGGTGCAAACCACAGACACTTCGACAAGCAAATTCACAACTTAAATGCTTGACTTTGTCCTCAGCATGCTAGTATCCTGTGTCCATGGAGCAGAACTAATCATTTTATGTCACTCTCACTTCTCATCCCCTTCCCACTTCCTCTGAAATTGCCATTGTGCTTAGACAATGTGATGAATGACAGTCTCAAGAACAGACAGTTTTACTTTTGACAACCCACAATGTTACGGTGCATTACAGTTGTTTTGTACTTTTTTATTGGTTTGTTTTAGAGCCCATTGATATAAATTCCCTCAAAATATATTTGTGTATCATTTTCCACTGAGGTGAAGACTCATTTAGATGAAACAAGTTCATATATTATTAATGTAAACTGAAGAAGAAGGAAACATCACAAAGAGGGGGGCATAGACACTTTTCAATTTATTTTCCTTATATGGAAGGGAAGATTTAAATCATGGAAGAGTAGGGGCAATTAATGTGAATTCCAGTTTTTTTTTTCTGATTAATACTTTTTTGTTCATAATTTTGACAATCACTTCAGGTGAACTTGGCTCAAATAACCTGGCTTTGGACATTGTAACTAATATAACGTCTTTCCTTATGTAGGTAAAGCGAGAGTTACAGTCCTTATTCCACTAGGGTCAGAATTTCTTCACATCATTTTAGCGGTGTTTGGGTCTGCAGTAAGATTAAACCAATTTCTCTTCTGTGTGTGTGTGTGTGTGTGTGTGTGTGTGTGTGTGTGTGTGTTTTAATTTGCCATTATTAACTGATTGCCTGAGTATGTAAGCATGCTAGCCACTGTGCTAAATGCTTAATATTCTTAGCTTCATTTAATCTTCAAAGTAATCTTTGAGGTTGGGTTTGCCATCTACAATTTTCAGATGAGGAAACTAAGATTGTAGGAAGTTAAGAGACTGTCCCAAAGTCAAACAACCAGTTAATGACACACTCAAGATTCGAACTCAGGTCAGTCTGTCTCTGTGTGACAATCTTAAACCCTATGCAACCACCCAGTTAATAGAAATTCTCAAATATTAATGTGAATAAAGAAAGATATAGGTTGTCATGTGAGGATCAGATAGTAGTGATGAATCTAGATCAATGAGGTGAAGGTAAAGAAATTGCTGATATTAGTCACCAAGGTAGTTAGAGAAATAAACATTTATCCTGGCCAGAAATTTCTTTGATATCAGGGATTTGGGGACAGGTATTTGAGGCCCAAAACAGTAGCTGGTGTAAGAACAAGGGTAGAAGGACCCTTAACTCCAGCATATTTCATTAGCATATAAAATGTAAGGGAAACTGATTCTGAACCAAATATTTTCTGAAGTAAGAAAAAGGAATCAGCATTTACCCTACTACAACACATTGAGCACTGTGCATAGAGTAATATCTGTTAACTTATTAACTCTTCACAGACATATAGGAAACAGAGACCAGAGAGTTCAGTTATCTTTTCTACAACTACATAGTTAACAGAGTAGAATATGGATATGGGTAGCATAGGGAAGGATATTGGCATTTCACCATAAACTAAAAAACATGCATTATACAGTGGTGCTACTAAAAGCTTATAAAAGAAAACTTTCTGATAGTTTAGGGAACTTCTAAAGTTTTATTTTGTTTTTCCGTACAAGCTGATCTAAAGAAAGCAAGTGGACAAAGTATTATGGATTTGAAGAACATCCATTCATTATTTAAATAATATTGGCTTTGAAAGAAGTATTCATCATTCTTCATCTATATTTTAATGCTATAAATATGGAATCCAGATATGTAAACCACCGAATCTGCCTCTAAGACTGGAAAAGTGTAGAGAAAATAAGAGAAATAAAACTATATAGTCTCTTGATGAGTGATATAAATGTTCAAAGCAGACAGGCTGTTTAAAATACAAATTGTGCCTCCCTCATACTTAATTTTTAGGAGGGCTCTCTGTGAAGAATTTAATGCATTTAGAATTTAAGAACTTGTTTTGTCAAGTTTCCTGCTAAGATTTGACTAATAAGAAAACTGAATCCAAAGTGAATAAACAAGCCCTGGAAGGCATTATAATTGGTGATGAATTTCTGCTGACAGTCTATAGGTACCTTATAAGAAAAAGTAGTAACTATGACATTGTATTTCCTTTGCTTGAATCTAAAGAATTATTCTAAGAACTTACAAATGATGCCTTTATATTTCAGCCAGGTTCATTTTTCCTTGTTTCATTCCTTAGGCTCTGGTTTCTTTCTTCTCCAGTGTTTTCCTTGCACTGTAAGGGGTGCAGCAGATCTATCTAATCAAATCCTTTTCTCTGCATGGCCTTCCAGGCGCTCTCTATTAGAGTCCAGGATTTCTTCTGGAACTTCCTGTCAATCAGTCTCTACCTCCTTTGCTGTACTCCATTTACAATCGCCATCCACACTAAGCAGGCTCCTGCCTCTGAACTCTGTCCTTGTTGCCCTCAGCCTGTAATTCTCTTCCTATAGATCTTCCCATGACTAGCTGCATGTCCAGATCTCATCTCAGATATACCTGCTCACAGTGGCTGTCCCTGTGCTTCTCCCAATCTAGTCAAATGTTTATCACAACACAGCCTTTCACTGTCTTCTCTTCTGAACTGCATTTTAAAACTTGTTTATTGTCTGTCTTCTCCCATTAAAATGTAGACTACAAGCAGAAATAATGTCTGTCATCTTCAACACAGTATCCAAAGGATCTGTCACATAATAGGTCTAAAATAAAGGTCATACTGAATGAATGACTAAACTTAATATTTCCTTAAACATGAATCTTTCTCCCATGACTTAATATTGTTGTTTCCTTCCTCTAATCAGGTATAAGAGTTGCACATCTTTGAGAATTATTATGTGAAATGCTTTGCATATATTATATATTTTAATCCTTATAACAACTCAGCTAGGTAACTACTACTATGTCCATTGAAATTGGCAAAGCTAATACATATCAGAACCAGAATTCAAACAAAGATGAGATTATTTCAAAGCTGATAAACTTGTCATTAAGCTGTATATCTATCTTCTATTTAATGTAGATGCCTTTAATTTCTTTTTCTTGCCTGATTGCTCTGGCTAGGACTTCCAGTACTACAATGCATAGGAGTGGTGAGAGAGGGCACCTTTGTTTTGTTTTGTTCCTGATCTTAGAGGAAAAGCATTCAACCTTTCACTGTTGAATATGGTGTGGGCTGTGGGCTTGTCATACATGGCACTATTAAAGGAAGGTCCATGGTTGTGCTCAGTGTCTCATCTTATTACATGCTATCTCCTATGCTTTCCCATTCCAACCTTCCCCAAATCATGGGTTTTATCTTGTAACTTTGATATGGTTAGAAGTTCTTTGGATACCTTGTTATAGGTTTCTTTTGCATTCCAATAGCGAGGAGCATTGGGTAAGGCACATGGTAGACATGTTATCAATGCTTGTTGAAAGGAATTGACGAAATGGATAGACAGATGATAAAAATAAGAAAAATCTCCTAGAAAGTCCCTGAGAGCATACACTGGTTCTGTACTGAATGGAATGAACTTCCCAAACAAATAGGGAGTTGGAGTCTTTACTGTATATCCCTTAAGATGAATTACTGGAAAAATGTGATATGGTTACATGTGAAAATTAATAAGTCTTTTAAACATTCATCAAGAAATTCCAGGAAATTGACTTGAGGTACAATATACTTCCCCTAGATTAACAGGCTATATCATAAAATTCCTGTCTCACAATGGATGCATCCTCTGGTTACTGCCTCTGGGGCAATTTTCTTGAATTTACTTTGCATCTCAGTGACTTCCTGCTGGAAAGTGGCTTTCCAAAAGCTAGTAGGCTACTGAATGGAAACACTACATATTGAGTTCATTATTTATTTTTAAACATCAGTTGAGAACACTGAAATGAGGTTAAAATAAACACATACGTGTAATTTAGATCACTTAGTAACACTGGGAGTTAAGAAAGACCGGTATCATTGCTAGGAATTAAACCAGCTTATTTGTAAAAAGGCTTAGGCATCCAATGTTTTTACTGAGCACTATGTGTCAGGTATTTTCTAGGCACTGGAATTGCAGCAATAAACAAGACATATTCCCTTACTCAAGGAAGACACATTTTAGTGGGAAATAAGTTATTCAATAAATAAAGCTGTAAGTAGATTATAATGACACATTGTGACAAAGTGTTTTAAGAAAAGAAAAGGTAATAGTGAGGGAAAACTGTGGAAGGAGGGGTTATTGGGAAACCAGTACATGCTCTGTGGATAAATTATATTTAAAGTGGAATCTGAAGGTAATACCAAGGCATAGAGTGGGAGTGATGGTGTTGGGGTGGGAAGAGGGAGAAGAGTAAAAGGAGATAAGTCTAGAGGAGAGAACAGCAAAGGTGATGTCTTCCTCATTCTGAGATAGGAAAAAGACTGACTAAATTGAGGAACTCCATCCAGTGTGACTCAAGTGAAGTGACCCAATGAGACCTCCATACAGAGAATAGTCCATATTTGGCAGGCAAACCAAATAAGGTGTAGCTACTGACAGTGGCTGTTAAAATACATTGTCATTATATTTTTGGTGATATGATTGACTTAATCAGTATGCTTTTACAGAGTCTCTATGAATTCACTTATTACATCATTCAAAGAGCAGTTATTGAATGCCTACAATACGTAAGACACCACACTATGCCCTGATGGCATTTAGAAATTCTATAACCCCTCATGCCTAAAACAAATTTGAGCATTTATAACTGAATCACAGAATACATTATTTTCATGATATTAAAAAGATACTTTGTATGCAGTAACCTTGGGTTAGGAGAGGGAGGATAAATGAATTCACAAATATTTCTCAGGATTTGTGATTTGGACCAAGGATCCGCCTCTAAGCCTTACTTCCTTAGGTTGAATCCTGGCTTGGCTGCTTCCTGAGTGTGACCAGGTGCTTTCTTTTCCTTGAGTTTCAGTTTACTGTTTTGTAAAATAGGGATTATGATAAAAATCTTACTTAACACAGAATTTATCTAGGGAGCCCTAAACAGATAATGCACATGAAACGTGGATCTTGGTGTTCATTGTGTATTATGGTCTTAATAAATGGTAGCCATTGTATTTTACTCCACACACTGAACCAGAGAATATTTCTTCCCTCTTTATTTATTTATTTATTTTTAATTTTCAGTTTGAGGGCATTTACTTGACTCTAGCCATACCTGGCTGATTGTTAGAACTACCAGAAATAATCATTTGATTGGTCTGGGGATATGGCTGGGAAGCTGTAATGTTTAAAGCTCCCCAAGTGATTCTAATGTGCAGTGATGGCTACAAACCACTGACCCAGCGGCTGTTTCAGGAGAATGACAACATCTTTCTGCATCCTGACCTACCTCAGGTAAAAATTTAAATAAGTCGTGAAATTGCTGAGGGGCAGGTAAAAAAAGGCTCACAGTGCATCATTAAGGAACCTGAAAGATTCATATACTGTGTTCCCAAGGCCCTGTTTGCCCTACATTTTCTGTTTCATGTTAGTAGTTCTAACTGGCTATGAACATTCAGTCTCTCATCCCTGGAATACTAGCTCTTTGCAGAACCCAGTGACACTAAGAGCTATAATTATTCTTTCAAGTCATTAATAGGAACATCTTTGCATCATATAATGTTATTACACTTAATAGTCTCCCAGCAGCCTAAAAAATCCCATGTATTTATGGATGTGGTGAATGAACTTGAAGAAGTATCTTAAAGAGAAAATTTGAGACTATAGATCACCTCGCTCTTTCACAAGTGGTCCCCTTTCTTCCAATGTTGCTAGAAAAATCTTCCTAAGCTATCCCTTTGATTATGTTCATTTTCTAGTGTAAAAACCTCCAATAGCTCCCCATGACTACAAGAATTCCTCACAAATGGCTTTTAAGTATCTTGATTGTCTGAACTATCATGTCTAGATATGCTTCTAAACTTCTCTTGCACAAACCCTGTGTTTTAGCCAATGATCTATTTACTGCACTCTGAACATACTTTGTGCCTCTTGCGCTCTATACCTGTGGTTCTCAAATTTTAATATGCATACAAATCACCTGAGATTAAAGTACATAAAAGTACATTACTTATTAGTATTATCATTACAGTACATACTTTTTAGTATTTATCAGTAAACACTGATTCATTAGCTAGGGGTGGGAGTGTAATGAGTTTCTACATTTCTAACAAACTCCCATATGATACAGTTGTTGCTGGTGTTGGAAAGAAATTCAGTTCAGAGACGCAGGAAAGTCAGAGAGAAAGATAAGAAAGAAATTCTTTAAAGCAAGAATAGCAGGTTATGGCAGCTGCCTTCAGGCAGCTGAGAGCAAGGAAGAACAGAGAGAGGAAAGGGAAGCTCATTGAACTCCTGCTCAGCATTGGGAAAACCCCTTGCAAACTCCTAAAGCCAGTGTCACCTGGCATCCAGTGTCCACTTGAGTCTGCACAGCATGGGAACTAAGCCCCTACCACCCCAGGATTTGGGGGAGCTGCAGAGCACTGGATGGAGTGGGATTATGTTTTGAGAACTTCCCATAGGCAAAGAAAGGAGATTTTCAGGCAGGTTACTAAAGAGCATGATCATACAGGTGCAGTCCTGTCCTGGTCACCAGGCGACAGGAACTTGCAAGCCCAAATCAGAACTCTCAGTAGCCCCTCCCTACTTATCTGGAGTAGATCAGAGTTACACACTAAAAGAAAGGTCAGTGTGGGCAACCTCAGGAGGTGCACTTAAGGGTTTAGAGTTTGGAGTTTCATAGGGCTTTTTGGCTAGGAGTCAGCGTAAGGCAGGATGTATACAGGTGATTTGTAATTCCTTTGAAGTTTTGTCTTGAGAATAGGGTTATTTAGGCGACTGTGTCAGTCTGGATCTCAGCATCATTTTTCCACATAGGTTTATTTACACTTCAGATGTCTATCTCCTGTCCTGGTTATAAGGTTACTTAATTAAGGGGCTGGAAGAAGAGAAAGAACAGCATATAGATTAAGTTAAAGAATAAGCTGGGCCTTTTTTGCAGGCTAAGTAGATTTTACAGTGGCATGACCCTTGTCCTATTTCCCTGCCCTTTGAAACTTGAACTAATTAACTAATTAACTCTGTGAGTCCTTCTGGCTCTCTTGTTTTATCTGATTACTCTTTGAGCCCCTGTTAGTGGGCTGTACTGGCTTTATTTTCCCTCCACCCCTGTCGTGTCTGTCTTTCTAACACTGGTGCTAATAACTGGTGCTAGAACCATGCTTGGGTAGCAAGGCTGTACACATTGGCTAATAAAATCTGAGGTGAACTAGAATGTCCTGTCTTGTCCTCTTTGCCTCATTCCTACTTGTCTTCAATGTTTATATGACAAAGTGGTTCAATGAGATATTGATTACCTTCCTTTCTCTCATGATCCTTCCCCATTATCCATCCATTTCACAAATATAACATGATCTCCTGTGACTAAATAACTCAAGAAAGAATTCTTTTTCTGGGCCAAAAGAAAGGTGACTTGCAAGATACATCCTATCATGGTTTTTGTTTTCCTGAAGCCTAAGCCATTGAAAAGAGTTGTGCTGGGTTTCTTGCGGAGGAGGAGAAACAGTCTGGCTCTGAGAAGCAGCAGCAGTGAGGAGAATCCCCTACCTGAGGAGGGTGGAAGTCTGAGGAGGCCATATGCCTGAGAAGATGGTTGTGTACTGTATTAAGGGCACTGGAACCCTATAGCAACAGAGCTCCCAACCTTGCCAGAGGTGCAACACCCCAAGTTTGGCACATAAACTGGAGAATCTTGGACACTGAGGGAGGGAAGCTGCTTCTTCCCTGTTGTTAAACAAACTTAAAACCTCTGTATGAATAGTCTGAGGTGGAATAAAAATAACTGATGTGATGTTCTACATTCTGGGAAGCTGAAAAAGATTTTAGATTGGTTTATAGAAAATAAAAGGATAATTCCTCTAGGGTTGAATGTCTGAATCAAGTTAGAACCTGCTAAACTTATTTCCAAGCCAGTCTCCCTGAAGCTTGAATTGATGCATTTAAGAACATCATAGCTAAGACAAGAAGTCCTGACTTTGAAATTCTGATTTAACTCCTAATTGAGATGTATGTGAACCTCAGAGTTCTCATTTGTAAAATTGTGCTCATAACACTTACTTCATAGGATTATTGAAAAGGTTAGAAATAATAAATGTAAAGCATGTGGCATATAGCATATGATTAGGAAATGTTTGCTCTTCGTATACCCACTAACCCTACTACTGCTATTACAACTATCATGAACACTTTTACTATAATCAAGGTAGCATTTTATTCCCACAGTCTGACATCCTCAAAATTCCTTAAGCAGTGTTGTGCACATCATTTATTTGAATATTATTCAGAATCCTCCTGCACAGCAATTAGGCACTAAATAATCTTTTCATCATGATAATGCCTGTGAATTTTTACCTACTCTGGGTAGTAATTTTTCCATATATTACAGTGCCATACCTGTAGTATAAACTCCAAAGACAGGAGATTATGCTTTATACTTCTTTGTAATCCATTACTGATTAGGGCCTTGTAAATAGTAGATACTAGCAAATTTGGCAACTGGTTGTTGCAAAACAATGACTTTTGATAATTTAGGAGAAGAGTAAAGAAATTTTAGACATAATTTTGGTAATTTGGAAATAAAATACTGCATTTTAGTCTGTATTACCTCCATATTGCTTCAAGCTTAGTTGTATTCAAAACCAGTTTGTTTTGTTGCTTACCAAGTAGGCTAAATGTTAAAAGTACATGAAACTGTGAAAACCAAAACAAGGACAGCAGACCAGTAAAGTGAGTCAGTTTTTCTTCATCTGTTATATCAACTTTTTGTGAAGCTTTTGAACCTAGGGTATTAAGAAAGAAATCATCATGAAGTTAATCTAATTAAATAGCTCATATTTTTAAAAGTAATATCCTGATGCATGCGTCAGCAAACTAACAATAAATCCTCTAGAATTCAGTTAGTTAGGGGTTAAATTCTATCCTAGCAACAGAAATCTCACAGCTGCTGTCAGAAATACAGTAATTACTTTGGTCAACATTCTCCGAGAAACTCCAGCTGTCTTATCAAGCTTGCTTTGTCAGAAAGGCTCCTTTTCTGTTATGGGGCTTGAGCTGTAGAATAACCATGATGGTGAGAGTTGGGGGAAAGAAAACATTTCAGAAGCCATATTGTGGCTTATTCTTTTGCTTAAATTTGAGATTCTACTATGCTTTTTGACAACCACTGAATTTTAGGGAACTGTAGAAAATAAGAACCTGTAGTTTTTCTTTGAAATTAAATCCATACAAAATCAATACCAATACAGGATATTAGTGCAAATCTCCATCCATCCAACAAAGATAACAGTAACATATATCCTATCCTGCATACTCTAAGACTATCACTTCCATGTGCTGATCCTTTGCATTGAAGTCTAGCTCTAAGACCTAATCAGAGGTCAAGAATGGTTCATTTTATCAGTTTAAGTATTCAGAGAAATTTTCATTATTCTTGGTGTTAAGAGTCACTCAGAGATGACTTAGTTCATACAATTACTCATCACGTTATTTCCCTTTTTCTATGGTGGGGGAATATTTAGCACAGAGGAACCAGGGATCTATTAACTGATAGGTCACAAGGGAAGGATATGTGAAGTGTCAGTGGAATTGATTACAGTACAGCTAGAGTCCAAACTCTATATTGTAGCACTAGGCAGTGGAAGGTTCCAGTAGAAGACTAGCATGGATTATCATTATCCCTGTTTACCTAGAATAAAGCCCAAATTCCTTACCCTGACTGACCCTCCATTATCAATTTACTGATTCTCTACTTTTTTCCTTCATCTCATACCATTCTCTGCTTTGCGTACCAGACCTTTTTGATTCTCAGACTTACCAAGCTTTTTCCTAACTTAGAGATTTTGCACTGGCTGTTCCCTCTGCTTTTGTTACCAACCCTTGATCTTTGTATGGCTGGCTCCTGCTTGTCTTTATAACTTTAGCTTAAATGCTTCATCCTCCCAGAGGTCTTCTTTGATCATCATACATAAGATGTCACTCACTAGCTTCCTATTTATCTTTATTCTCTGTGTGACACTTAACATTATCCACTCTTTTTTCAATGTGTTTTATTATCATCTTCCTTCACTTGAAGATAAACTACACAAAGCAAGGGTCTGGTTGGTTTTATTCACTCCCGCATCTTCAGGAATTACAATGATGACAGATATACAGTACACACTCAATAAACATTTTTGAAGGAGTAAATAAATTTAAGAATTTTATTAGAGATTTTTAGTCAAGGGATTCTTAATTTGAAATTCATAGATCATATAAATCACTTTGTATGAATAATTTTTTTTTCTGAAGAGAAGCTGTGGTTTTCAGCAGACTCTCAACTAGTCTCTGACCCACTGTCTCAAGTCTCAAGTTGAATTTAGCATGAGTGGCTCAGAGATAAGGATTCATGTGAGAGTGATGTATTAGGAAGTGTTTCTAAGAAAACTAGGCTGTCAAGTGAAGAAGTGGGACTGGGAATGGAAGAAAGCTAAGCAAGAGTAAGATATCAAACCAAGTCCTGCTGAAGGTATCATTGGGTCTGTTTTTCAGGTAATGTTCTAGAGATTGGGTAAACCTCACTCAGAGGGAAAGGTATCGGGTCCAAGAAGCTGGGACATTTATACCCTGCATCCTTAATCGTTGGCTTATGGATTCCCAGGGAAGAGGGTGGAGATGAGGGGTGGTAATTCTGACTCTCTCAGTTTGCAGGTAAAGCTTTCTTAGGAAACCTGATGGCAGTCTTCTAATTAAGGGAAGCATGTTCTAGCTGTTGGAATAGAAGCCACAGGAATATGATGTTCATGAAAGTGATAAAGAGATTCCAGGGGATATGAGTGGAGCACCGACAGTGTCTGCTACCTATACCTACTTTAAGAGAAGAATAAATTAAAGTATACCAATCTAGTCTAACTTCCTCATCTTAAAATAAGTCCTACTGAGTGAGGTAAGGTGGTTTTCATATAGTTACACAATTAATTGATTAAATTTTTTTTGATCAGAGCCAAGGCCTTCCAATTACCAGCCCATCCACTCTCTATTAATTTTTAAAAATTCAAATGTTAAGATATTCTCTTAGAAGATATGGAGAATATGAAGATAAATATATTATTGCACATTTTCAGTGATTTTATAGCACAGTAGGAGACAAAGGATACATATAAACAAGGAGGAATATAAATAATTACACAAGAAGGAATATGTTTTTAGAGAGACTCAGAGAGTCCTCACTTTCAGATGAGGGAATCAAGGAAGATTTCATTGAAGTAGAGGTATTTGACCTTGGAGTATTTTTCCTGTTAAAAGAAAATATATTCATTCACTCAAAGATATTTAAATGAGCATCTACTATATTTTAGACATGGTAATAAGCTCTGGGAATGAGGTGGTGAATAAAAAACAGAGTCCTTACTCTCATCTGATTTATATTCAATTTGGCTAAAGGCCAGTAATAATAAGGAAGAATAACAAATAAGTAAGATAATGTCAAAAACTAATAAATACTATGAAGGTTATCAAGAATGAAGAGAAGTGAAGGAAGGAAAGTTGAGGCCATATTAAATGTCATTAGGAAAGGCCACTATGACATTGAAATTTGAATTGAGACCTGGAAAATGAATAGTACCAGAGGCAAAGAGGAGAACATGTAGAAGAGAAATCCAAGCAAATGAAGGGCGAGTGCAAAAGTCCTGCGGCATGAAAAAGTTCAGAATAAGCCGAGAAATAAAAAATGCAGTGAGTTTGAACTTTAGTATCAAAGGATAATCTGGTTTGAGATTAGTTTGGAGACACTGGCAGGGACTTATATGCCAGAGTAAGGAATTTCATTTTAAGTGCAATGGTTAAACATGACGTTACTTATGTTTCAAAATTTACTATGTGTACCATTTATAAAAATTTGGAATTTGAAATTTAAAAAAATGATACTACTTACATTAGGCTCCCCAAAAGCAAGTAGTTAGGTCAAATATAAGAAAATATGGGCAAGATCTGTAGGAGGAGAACTTAAAAAAACACTGATGAAAGAAAATCCAGTTAAGTGGGAAAGTATGGTTTGTTTATAGGTTAGAAGATTCTTTGTCATTAAGATGTCAGTTCTTTCCAACTTGATCTATAAATTCAACTCTATCCCAATCAAAATTACAACAAGCAGTTTTATAGATATTGACAAGCTGATTCTAAAATAAATATACAGATGCAAAGGATATAGAATAGCCCATGCAATACCAAAGAAGCAAAATAAAATTGGATGACTGAACTACCCTACTTCGTGACTTACTATAAGGCTACAGTAATCACAACACTTTGTTTTTTTGGTGAAAGAATAGACACATAGATCAATGTGACAGTACAGAGAGCTCAGAAACAGACCCACACAAATTTAGTTAACTTATTTTTAACAAAGGCACAAGGCAATGCAATGGCAAAAGAACAATCTTTTTAACCAATGGTTCTGGCAAGGATAGTCATTGGTGCTGAAAAATCATATAAAAATATGCACCTAGTCAAAAATATTATACTTTACAAAAAAATTAATTTCAAATGTATTGCATACCTAAATATAAAATGAAAAACTATAAAAATTCTAGATGAAAACATAAGAGAATATCCATGTGACCTTGGGTTTGGTGATGACCTTTAGATACAATACCAAAAGCATAATTCATGAAACAAAAAAGCATGATAAATTGGTCTTCATTAAAATTAAAATATTTCATTCTGTGAATCAGAATGGATCAGCTTTATGGAAGCTCTTAGTTTCTAATACTTCTCTCCAAGTAAAAAGAGCCAAGGCTCTTTGAAGAAAAGTTTGATTTTTAGGGCTGGGGAAGATATATACAAGATAAAACCAGAACATATTATAGTGCCAAAAAGTAAGGAAGAACTGAAAACAAAGCAAACAGAACAAACCAAAAGGCCATACACAACTATAGGAGTGTCCCATAGGGTACAGAAGCCAACTTAGTTCCCAGTAGCCAAACCTGGAACAATTTGTGATGCAAAATATATAACACAGCATTGGATTATAATATAAAGTATAAAATAAACATCTACAAGATCATACTTATATAAATAAGTGCTTTAATAAATAAATAACTGGAGAAGAACTAAATAACTGGAGAAGAACAGCCACGTTTCCTCTGCAGAAGAATTCCAAATAATTTATGTATATACTTCCCCCCAAAGTTAGGGAGAGTTGGCATAACTGTCTCCCCTTACATGTAAGCTGTGCACAGTAACTTCCTTCCAAAGAAATCATTATAGAAAGGAGGGGAAAAAAGTAAGTTTATAGTGAAGAAACCTGACAAACACTATCTTAGCTAAGTGATTATGTTTTATTTCCAGTGATATCATGTTGGTAGCATGAATTCTTGCTATGATATGATGAGAACGGCATCTTACCTCTTGGCCTTTTCCCTAAAAACCCTTAAATCCAGTTCAATCAGAAGAAAAAAAGGAACCCTAATTCAGAAAATTCAAAAAAATGCCTCTCCAGTACTCCTCAAAATCTCAAAGTTATCAAAAACAGGTAAGTGTAAGAAATTGTCACAGTCTAGAGAAACTTAAGGAAGCATGTCAACTGAATGTAATGTGATATCCTGTGTGGAATGTTGCAACAGAGAAACATTAGAGAAAATCTAATTTGGATTTTCAGAGAAATAACATTAAGGAAATCTGGGGTGGGGGGTGGGGGGTGGCATCACCAAGATGGCAACATAGGTTGTCCTTGTCTTCACTCCCCATCACAAGAAGAGCAACTAACACCTGTTCAAGAACAAGACATGGATGAGAGAATCCTAGAACATGGGAGTGAGGCTAAAGAATCACCTGCACCACAGAGACCAAGACAGACTTGGAAGGGTAAGAGATGCAGCTGCATGCTGACCATAAGGCCTCTCCCCTAGTCAGTGTAGCACCACATGGCGAGGTCTCCCCTGAGCCTTTGGTTCCTCCAGTGGGGAAAGAGAACCTGGGAGATAACCAGCACCCACTCACACCCAGCACTGTGGATCAGTTTGTAGAAGCCCCTGCTCTGATCTTACATCACAGAGATTTCACAGGAATCTGCAGGACTCAACCACTGGGAATCTGTGATGAAGAGGCTTGCAAAACCAGCACATGGATCTTGTCAGACAGAATTTATAACTGTAGTCCCAACCAGCAGTTTTACTCATCTGCAGAACCAAACTGTGGGCACACTCTGACCAGGGAACTTGGCAGGGTGAGACCTGTCTGATCTGCATACTCAAACAGTACTTTTGCGGCCCCACACTCAGGCAAGGAGCTGAATCAGAGCCCCACCTGCTGTGGAGAATGTCTTTCAGTCCCATCTAACCAAAGGGCTGGCTATAACTCCTGAAAACTGTGCAGCCCAGTAGCACTCAAGCTGAGAGGTGGGCAGGCAGAGCTCATTACCCTCAGAGCAAAACCAGTACAGGATATGGACACTTCCTGTGCTATGCACAGGTAAGAGCATTCATTCATAGCCAACGTTGAGGGTAGCTCTCAGCCCCTTTCAACCTGAAAGCCTGTTAGGCAAATTGAGAGTAGCCTGTATTGGCCCCCTACCTCTTGCCCAGGCAAGGGAGCTGAGACATAACCCCACCTGCTGCGGAGCGTGTCTTTCATCCCCATCTGATTAGAAGGGCTGGCCAAAACACTGAGAGCTGTGCAGCTCAGCAGGGCTTCAGCTGAGAGTAGGGCAAGCAGAGCCAGTGTTTGAAGAATGAAGTCAGTGGCCCCATTCAGCCTGGGAACTTAGGGTACAAGTCAAATTGAATTAAGGCAACAAAGAGCTTTACTAGTTTTAGATCTGCTTCTGCCACTGCACCTGGGTAGAGAATACAGTTCATCCTTAAATATAGCCTTCAGCCTGTCTGACAAGGAACCTAACTGGAGCCCTTGGGAAGCTACATAGTCCATTCAACAGCCCTATGTACAATGCAGAGAGAGCACAGGCCATAGTATCCCCTGTCTGCCCAGCAAAACTGGTGGCCTCACCTGACCAGAGAATCAGTGCACATTCAGGCCTGATTCAGGGCCCAAACAATGGCCCTCTCAGGTCCTGGGTCATGACCTGCTGCCTTGCCAGGCCATTTCCTACTTATTTCATTCCTTGTACTACTGCATATAATAGCCAGTCCCAAACATCTGGTAAGCCTGATCAGAGAATCCAGATAACCATGGATACCATCCTACTGCCTCTCCTGGGAAGGGAACAAAGCCAGCAGTCTTGCCAATTTTTCTGAGCCAGTAACATACCCTCCCACCCCCATTATTAGAGCTTGAACAGTCACCTTACCCCAAAATTGACCATAATAGCACCCCTACTTGCCCAAGGACATTAACAGCGGATGCATCCAGAAACCCAAAGTAATGTGACTAGTGAAAAAACTGTATGTCAAAACAAACCTGTAAAGTCTGAAAGAGGAGCCCCATTGTTCAAATGCACAGATACTAACAAGGAATCAAAGATCACAAAATATCAGGTAAATATGACACCACCAAAGGAAATTAGTAAAGCTCCAATAACTGATCCTAAAGAAATGTAATCTATGAACTGTCAGACAAGGAATTCAGAATAATCCCCTTAAGGAAGTTTAATGAACTCAAACAAAACACAGACAACTAAACAAAATTAGGAAAACAATGCATGAAAAAGAGAAGTTTGATGAGGAAATACCAACTATCAAAAAAAATCCTTGATTTGAAAAATATAATTGAACTAAATAATTCAATAGAGAATTTCAAAAGTAGACTTGACCTTGCAGAAGAATCAACAACCATGGGAAGAGGACATTGGAAATTACTCATTCAGCGAACAAAAAAGAATGAAAAAATGTGAAGGAAGGCTATGGGAATTATGGTACATAATAAAAAGAGACAATATTCATGTTATGGGAATCCCAGAAGGAGAGGAAAAGACAAAGTATACTTAAAGCTATAATGGCTGAAACTTTCCAGAACCTGGGGAGAGAAATGAACATCCAGATCAATGAGAGAAAAAGGATACTAAATAGTTAAAACCTGAATAAGGCTACACTGAGATTTTTTATAATTAAATTATCAAATGTCAAATACAAAGAAATAATTTTAAGAGCAGCAAGAGAAAAAATAAAACTTACATACAAGAGAACCCCTATCAGATCATGGATGGATTTTGCAACAGAAACTTTTCAGGCCCTAAGAGAATGAGGTGATACATTCAAAATTTATATACCAAGATTATATACCTAGTGAAGCCAAAATTTATATACCTAGTGAAGTTGTCCATCAGTAGTGAAAAGGGATGAAGACTTTCCTGAACAAACAAAAGCTTAGGAAGTTCATTACCACCAGACCTGTCTTATAAGAAATGCTGAATGGATTCTTTGAGTGGAGATAAAAGAATACTAATTAACATCATGAAAATATAAAAAGATAGGATAAGTTTTGCTGGTAATGGTAAATATATAGTCACACTTAGATTCTGCAGTATGGTAATAGTGGTGCATAATTCACTTACAACTACAGTTTAAGTTTAAAAAATGAATATAGTAAAAATAACCATACATACAATAATTTATTATTAGTTATACATTATAAAAACATAAAATGTAACAGCAATAACCCTAAAGTGTGAGGGGAAGCAGAAGTAAAAGTATAGAGTTTAAAAATTCTGTTGAAGTAAAATTGTTATCAGTTTGAAAGAGGTTGATATAAATTTAAAATACTTTATGTAAACCTCATGATGGCACAAGGAGAAATCTTGTAGTAATTGCACAAAAAAGAACACAACAAAGAAGACAAAGCATACCGATGTCAAAAGACATAAAAACACAAAAAAGACAGCAGGTTAAGAAACAAGGAACAACAAATCTATAAGACAACCAGAAAACAGTGTACAAAATGGCAATGGTAAGTCCATACTTATCAATAATTACTTTAAATGTAAACAGATTAAATTCTCCAACTAAAAAATATAAAATGCTGAATGGATTAAAAAAAAACAGTACCAGTAATATGCTGCCCAAAAGAGACTCACATGTTAGTGAATGAAACTGGACCCATATCTTATACCACTCACATAAGTTAACTCAAAATGAGTTAATAAAGGCTTGAATGTAAGATCTGAAACTATAAAACTTCTAGAAGAAAACATAGGGATAAATCTCCTTGACTTGGGTCTTGTTGATGATATTTTGGATGTGACACCTAAAACACAAGCAACAAAATAAAAAACAAAGTGGAACTAGACTTAAGTAAAAAGTTTCTTCACCACAAAAGAAAACATCATCAAAGTGAAAAGAAAACTTACGGAGTGGGAAAATATTTCCAGACTATGTATCTGATTAAGAGTTAATATTCAAAATCTTTACAGAACTTATACAACTTAACAGCAAAAAAACAAATAATCCAATGAAAAAATGGGCAAAAGCACTGAATAGATATTTCTCCAAAGAAGAAATGCAAAAGGCCAACAAGTACATGAAAAGATGCTCAATAATCCCTAGTTATTAGGAAAATGTAAATTAAAACCACAATGAGATATCACCTCACACCTATTAGAATGGCATGATCAAAAAGATGAAAGACGACAAATGCTGGCAAGGATGTGGAGAAGGGGGAAACATTGGGCACTGCTGATAAGATTGTAAATTGGTACAGACAGAATGGAAAACAATATGGATATGATCTAGCAATTCCACTTCTGGGAATATATCCAAAGGAAAAAAAATTTTGACTCAAAAAGATATTTCCACTCCATCCCCATGTTTATAGCAGCATTATTTACAATAGCCAAGACATGGCAGCAACCTAAGTGTCCATCAATGGATGAATGGATAAAGAAGTTGTGAGACAGATATGTGTGTGTATATATATATATATACACATATATATATATATGTATATATATATGATGTGTACTGTATATATACATATACATACATGCACATATACAATGAAAAATTCAGCTATAAGAAATGAGGAAATCCTACTATTTGTGATAAAATGGATGGATCCTGAAGACATTATACTAAGTGAAGTGAGTCATACACAGACAAATATTGCATGATATCACTTATATGTGGAATCTAAAAACAAAACAAACTCATAAAGAAGACATGGGACTTGCATTTATATTACATAAAGGTTACAGACTATGGATGTAACATATAATGCGTACAGCTAACACTGCTGCAAGATATGTAGGAAAGTTGTTAAGAGAGTAAATCCTAAAGGTTCTCATCACAAGGAAATTTTTCCCTTTTTTCTTTCTTGTGAATCTGTTACTGTAATCATTTCATAATACTATTTCACAATATATATAAATTGAACCATAAAATGTATGCCTTAAACTTATGCGGTGATTATGTCAATTATTTCTCTGTAAAACTAGAAAAAATAAAAGGCCTAGTATTCAAAGAGAAAATCTAGGGAAATCTGAATAAAATATGAGCCTTAGGGAATAATAATGTTGTCAACATTGGTCTATTCATTGTGGCAAACGTGCAACATTCATGTAATATGTAAATAATAGGGTAAACTGGATGCGGGCTATGTGGGAACTCTTTACTCTCTTACAATTTTTCTATAAATTCAAAACTATTCTAAAGCAAGACTTTTACTAAAAAAATTACTGTGACAAACTATCAAATATAAGACATAACCTGAGTCTATCGACAGTAAAAGAGATAAATCTAGGTCTCTCTCTTCTTATGATGGAATTCTATGTACACTGAACGAAAAATGACAAACTCATGCATTCAACAACATGGACACACTTAAAGGATATTTTGCTGAAGTAAAACCATAATCAAGAGCTACATATTGTATGAATTCATTTGTGTAAGTTTCCATGTGAAGGAAATCAAAATAGTGGCTGCCTGTGAGGGAAGAGGAATTGGACGAGGGCATGAGAGACATTTCTGGCATTTTGAAAATGTTCTATATCTCAGTTTTTTACTAGGTACATGAAGTATATATTCATCAAAACAACTGAACTGTATTTTTACATTCTGTGATTTCACAGTATGTAAATTTTACCTCAAAAATATCTATGTTAAAAATTTAAACTGTATACTGTGGGGAGAGTGAAGTTTAGGAACTAAGAGTAGGATCAAGGAAATAATTTATGAGGCTACTGTGGAAGCCTGGAAAAAAAATGATACAGAAGAGAGAGAGAAATAGATGTATTTGGGATGTATTTGGGAGCTGAAGCAACAAAAACATACTGTTTTATTAGATGTGGACAGTTAGAATGGAGAGAAATATGAACTTAATCAGCAACCCAGATATGAGTTTCAGCTCTGCAACCTTTCAACTGTGTGATCATGCAAGAATAGCTTCATCAGTTTGGGCCTTTAATCTCATCCTTTAAGTGAGCTAATGAGTCATGTCCTACCTAGCTCACAGGTTCCAGAAAAAATTAAAACAGTTTATAAGTGGTAGTGTATTACAGATATTAAAATAATTATTAAATACATTATGTAAGGAGTGTGGCACTACTGGAAAATATACCATGAGTACTTTAATCATCAGCCACAAGTAGGTAAAATATCCTAACTTAATAAAGAGTTCTACTTCTCTAGAAGTATTACAATTAAGAATGTAAAATTTAGACCTTAAATTAAGAATCCTAGAGTACAGGTTAGAAAACAAATTTTGATTAATTTGTAAGAGAATAACTTGATAAGAGATCAAGTTTGCAATACTGAGAAAAAGGTGCTGTAAAGTGTCCATTACAAGAGTCTTCAAAATTCTACACACAAATCTTTCTGCAACATAATGACACCTCAAACTCAATATAGTTCGCATCTGCCTGCAAATAAGCACAGAGAAGCATTGTTATATCTTTGGAACAACTTATCTGGGGCTATGCTGCTCTAACTATGCTCAGAACTCTCATGATAAGTTTAAGATGACAGCCAATCAAATGTTACTCTACTAAGGTTTCCTAGGCAACTGACACAGCTAAAGAAACAAATCACACAGTTAAGAAAAACACTGCAGCAATTTCACATTACTGGTATATTTCCTTCCTGAAAAAAAATTTTCCGTATATGTACAATATAAACACATATAAAATATATACACACATATTATATATGTATATATATATATATATATATATACACACACACACACATACATGTACATGTATATGCATACACATATTAAAGGTCCAGTTTTGGAAAGATAAAGCACTAAGAACCAGCATAACAATGAGACAAAGGACCAGACACCCTTGTCATTCTTACCCATCACTACTCTTGTTTTCTGAAATATAGTTGCAGGTGATAATATTGAAAATTGGTATATGATTTGAAAAATGTATTTATCTTCCTATAAAAGACAAAGGACATGGGGACTTGATAATAGGGGGAGTCTAGTAACCATAATGTTGCTCATGTAATGTATATTAATAATAGAAAAAAATTTTGAATTTAAATTAAAAAGGCAAAGGATAACATTCTTGTATCTTAATTATAAACTGAGATTTGTTTGGATCATTATTGTATAAAAATTTAATTGTGTGGTTTTGAAAAACGTGTTAGCTTCTTAGTTTGCAGAATGTAGAACATACCCAAGATATAGCAGGCTCTCAATAAAAATGATTGCATCAATCAAGAACTAGCACTAAATTTTCTGATTCTGTAATGTCCTTGTTCTATCCTTAACTAAGAGTACACTCATCATTAGTTCAGTGGCTGATGAGAAAGCACCAGATCTAGAAGGCAAAGTCTTTGGCCAGTTTCCCTTTTCTAATTTGCCTCCACTTTCTGCATATCTAGAATGCAATCAGTTTGTTGTAGCTAAGGTCTAAATAGGTGAAATGAATCCCTTCCTTCATATTTCAGTGTGTGAATTAAGCACTTTGATAAGAGTTGAACTGGAGTAATTAATTCACTTAATAAACATATATTAATTCCTAACAATATGTCAGGTGCTGAGAATGCTGACTGGCAATCTCACTGATTTTGAACAAATGCTTAACATGCAAAATTTTTTGTAAACCAGGCCTAGCCAAATATGGCAGACTTTTAGAGCTGCACACTATGTTGGCATGTAGCCAGATTCAGGATCTCTAAATCCTTGCATGCCATCTCATCAGCAACCACCACAATAGATTAGAAACTGAGTGATAACACAAAAAAAACAAGCCAGACAAGTGCATTTTATTTATTATCAGTTAGGCTTTAACTCTAAATATTATTTATTTGATCTCTTGTCATGATATTCTATGAAGTTTCAGAATTTCTAAAATTGGGCTGAGTTACCTTCAAATCTAGACTAGAGGAAGATGAGAAATTGTATCTACTTGTTTACCTAAATCCTGTGTTCCTAGCATAGACACTGAGCATAGTAAAGTTTTGTTAAGTGAAAGAATGAAGATGGCCTCTTCTGTGCCTCTTTCCCCCAGGATCCAACTTAGTAGGCTAGGGGTGTGTGTGGGGGGTGGGTGAGTATGTGAAAGGAAGCCTTGACCTCCTTGGAGAGATTAGATAAAATCGCTAAGATTCAAGAGTCATCTATTCTAATTCCCTCACTGAATGAATACAAATAATGAATTCCAGGGAAGGATAACATTGCTGAAGGTCATATACCTAGTTAGTGGGAGAATTTCTGAGCTTGTTCCATCTTCCTACTATTTTATAGTGTGATTGGAAGGAACTAATGGCCTACTCTTACATGATGAAATTCAATGCCGTTCCTTTCAAAGGAAATATACTTGATCTGTGACAGGGCAGATCTTACTTACTAAGCGTAAATATCTGCATACTAATGATAATAAAAAAGGTAAAGCAATTTAAAAATGTATTCTTATGCTTTTTAAATCATACTACATTTCCAAATGATCTGCAGATCTCATTTTTGAAAATTTTATTATATATATGTAATTATATATAAATACATAATAGAATTATACATCTATGAGAGGAGAAATATCTAGAGTGTTCTACAATAAAATGCTATCAGAAATCTCTGGAAGGTAGGATTTTATGTCATCTCTTAACTGTTGAACAATAAAGTTGATTCTATGACATTCACCATTAGGTTTATGATAAATATATGAATATACAACATTATACACAAAGACATCTGAGTATAGTATAAATATAGTGTAATACCGGGCATATAGTAGGTGTTCCATGCATTTTTGAATGTTTTATATGTAATTTGTACATATATAAAAACACCTGCCGTAGAACCCTTTAGACTGGTTAATAAATTATTACACACTTTAGATAATTTAAAATGTACTAATTCAGATTTTTTTCTATATGATGAAAGCATCAGTTATAACTTTTATAGTCATGATTGGACTACATATTTTATCGTGCAATGGATAATGCTATCTAGAATTGATCCTGTTGCCTCCAGATTTTGGGTTTTATGAAAATCTCAAATCTTTTATATGGCTCTTTGCATACATCTGAAGATATCCCAAGCCAAATTATTTGAAAAGAAAACAAGGCTGCAAATGAAAAGAAAGGCGGTCTCACTTATGCTGGAGAGATATAGCTCACCAAAGCAAACACTGAAGTAATTACAACCTTGATTATTGTTTTAAAACTGTCAAAAAGTTCTTCCAAATACCTTGTATTTTTTCTCCTGTTTGTGAATAGCCAAATATAGAGGGAAAAATAAATACTGCCCAATACAGCTATTCTTAGATGATTCTCTCAGGTGGTTAATCACCAGGATTAATTAGCAAGCAGCTACTGTGAGAACTTGATTTTTTTCCTTGATTTTTAGTCTTACATCACCAGGTATTTTCTAAAATCAGGCTGAGCACATCCATAAATTAATTATCAAAACTTGCCCCTGAGGGAAGAATACTCATAGGTATCCATCCCAGCAGTAGGAGTCGTGCTCTGAGTACAGAGTGAGGCAGTAACTCGAAAAATACATTTGTTCCCACCCACACCTTCTCCCACTGACAAATGCTGCAGCTCTCCAGACCAGAATTCTACTCCAACAAATAGATTTACAAAAATAAAAAGAAATGAAAAAAAACGGGCAGGGGAAGAGAAAAGACAAACCTATCAGAGATGTAACACCTGCATAAAATTAAATATTTAATTATGCCCACACCCCCAAAATAATACCTTCCAAAGCAGATGAGAGTTGCTGTCTCAAAACCTGCTCATGTATCTAAATGGGCCCATCGTTAAACACATCTGGTCATGGGGTTGGTAGGCAAGGACATAAGAAGATGCTTGTTGGAACTGAATGTAGTAAGCATTCTTTTACAACTCCAAATTCTAAGCTGTTTAAGAATACTACCTACTTCCTGCCATCCCAGTCTGGAGCACCATATTCAAGAAGACTGTCCAGAGTTTCATACATAACGAGACACCTGGGTTGGCATTAAAAATTATCATTCATTTATTAGTGAACATTTTTGAGCCTGTGCTGGAGCTGTGGGGAGTAGGTGAGAGGGTTGAGGGGTGGGAGTGGTTGCTACCAAATCATTATGTCCCATTTCTTCTCTCATGAACTCTAAAGTTCCATAAATTCATTTATTTTCATGTAGTATTACTAATTTACAGACTAACAATTTTGTACAAGATACCTTTACATTGGACATAAAAAATACAGAATCTGGATATTTATTCTTACATAACTAAGAAAAAGCCTAAATAATTGGCATCAGGTTTCAAAAAAAATGGACAAATGGAAGACTAAATATGCAAATTATCTAACTAGAAGAAATATCTTAAGGAGTATACTATGTACTGAGGAACTGCAGGTGTCACTCTATGAGCCCCTTTGTTCCCATTTTTTCTCCCTCTGACTTGCTTATTTGTAATTGTCATCTGGATTAGAAGCTAGGATATTTTTGGGATCACAGAGAGTCAACCTGAATCACAGTCTCCAAGAAGAATGGAAGAACAGTCAGAGGGTCCTGGGAAAGAACAACAAAGTCATTTTAAAAAGCAAGATCTATTTGCAAGTTTTATCTCTTCTTTGAAGCATCAGAATGATAGCTCTGTGCTCTCTCTCAATAAAAAATAGATTCAATGTGTGTCACACAGGTATTTCTTAGAAGTTCAAACTGCTTTGCAATGTCATATAACATTTTCACAGTCACAGTATGTCTCTTCGCAATTAATTTTAAGGGAGTAAAACAAGTTTTTAAGGGGAAGAGAAATTACTACCCCTTATTAAAAAATAATTTAGACACTCGAGTTTCTGTTAGGTTTTCCAGTTTTCTGCTTTATGAATCAAGGCATTGCAAGTGTAGATTATGGAAATCTCTAAATTATTTCTGCATATAAACACAACTTAATTGACATAATAAAAAAATATTGAAGTTGTAATATATGTGCCAGGCACTGTGTGAAGCATTTCATATATATATATATATGTAATTTTGCAACAACCTGTTTGTGACAATGATTAGGGCTGTCCTTTAAATATTTCCAATTCTCTTACAAAGCCTATGACAGGATTATAATATTCTGACCCACTGAAGTTGGGTGAGGCCATATGAATTTCTTTCCTGGTAAAATATAAGCAGTTAAAGCCAAGTCAGCACACAATTACCTGCTCTTACTTTCCCTTTGCCCTAGTGATCAACAAAATTTTATATGGTAGCTGCTTTATCAGCAAAGGTTCCAGAGTGAGAAGAAATGGAGTAGAGCTCCTCAAATGACCCACAAAGGACACATAGCATAAGACATAGAACAAATAAACCTTTGCTGCATATGACACTAAAATTTTGAATTGCTTGTTATCACAGCATAACCTGTCCTAACCTGTCTTAATTAATAGGTTATCAAGTACACGTTATCTGCATTTTACTAATAAGTTGAAGATACAAGTAAATTTTCCAAGTTATTCAAGGTCAAAAAGCCAATAAAAGACAGTGACTTGAACAATTCTTTCTGACTTTAGAGCCTAGCTCTTAACCACTAAATTTATGTTGTGGACTAGAATTAGTGTTTGCAAGGCATTTACTTTTATATGAACTTCCTTAGACTTAGTGGTTCTGGAAAAGACTTGATTGTGATATTGTTTTCTTGGAATATCTTTTTAAAGCTAAACCAAGAAAATAAAATTCTCTTCTTTAGAACTATATGATTTACAAAACATTTTCAAAAATAGTAACTCATTACAAACCTGTGACTTAGGCAAAACAGGTATTATCCCAATATTACAGGTAAAGAAAATCAAGGCACAGTTAATAGTTGGTTGATATACTCAAGGTCAAATAGCTAGGCAATGACAAATTCTAGGATCAGAATCCAGAGTCAAGAAATATTCTCTAATGACAGCAGCAAGAGGGAGATCTATAGAGACAGTGATCATTCCTGACACAGTAGAGAGAATCCTGTTGTTAAACTTAACTCTGCAAACAATTTGCAATTTTATTTGGCAATCAAGATCATTGATAACATTCTCAAATCACTCTTCATTGCAGTCAGTTCTAATAATAGAACTGATTAACATTGCCATAAAAATAGTAGAACAATTCAGACTTAGATTGCAATATGATCACAATTAAGAAAGTCACTCAAACCAAGTTCTTAGACCCAAGGGAGAATAAAATAGAGTTTATTTCTGATTCATTTTGCAATTTCCAAAAGGGAGAGATTATCAATAAGGAACGAATTTAAATTGTTAAGGAAAATTGCTGGACCTATGTGTAAAAGCAAATGCATTGTGTATTTGGGAAATTGTATTTTTGGCAGTATACACTTTCTACCATGTGAACAAGTTTAGATCTCTTTCAACTTCAGAAGAGCAAGCTGTTCCTCATTATGATTTTAATTTTAAAGTTTTATTTTAATGAAGAGTTATTGATCACTAATTGAGAATATGCTTGATTTAATATTTGTTTTATAATTACACATTAAAAAAAATTATGTGGTTAGAAGTATTTAACCAGGAGGGAATGAGCAAGAATATTGCTTCACTTGGGTAAGTTTTTACAGCTAGGAGCTGAGCCACGGCTAGAACTAAGAACACCAAAATATCAGTTTCCCTGTTTTGGGGTCTTACTGCCTCAAAATGGTCAACAGTCTCTTATGTTAGTATGCCAAGGCTTATCGCACCACCAGGACCATCATCAAGGTTTAGTCTGACATGTCAGAGAAAGAAGGTCTGAATATTTCATGTAATCAATTCTTTTTGCAACAACTAGTAGAATTTCAAACATCATCTGAAGCTGCAACCAGATAAGTTCCATAGACAGGAAAAACTCAGCTTTGAGACACACATTTCGTAACTCTTGAAAAAAGTTTGTATTCAAATTTCAAGTGGCAGACATGCTGCTAATTCTGATTTTAGCACATCTCTGACGGAAGGAGTATAATAATTCTGATAAGCTCTTTGAACTCATACATTTCACAACTTTCCTCATCGTTAGCTTTGTAAAAATCTTAGTGTTTGGGGCTTTAGAATTTTTTCTTGACATGTTTTTAAATGATATTTTAATTCTTTGTTTATATTCTTAAATGAATATGTGTGCATATTTCTATATTTCTGAAATAGCTCTATGTCTTAGACATATCTAATCTATCTCCACATCTGCATCTGTATCTACAGATCTCTTCCATATCCATATCTGCATGTATGTATGCGTCTGTATGTATACTATCTATATCTATAGATCTGTATTCATATATGGATATACATATGTGTATATATGGAGATATATAGGTATCTAGATATAGGTACCTATAGATAAATCTATGGAAAGGTATGGATAGATACACATATATACTTATAAAGATGAATAAGGACACAATAAGCAAATGTGAAACACAGAAAGAAAATATTTTCAATTAAATAACATCCATTCCTCAAAGCCCACTTCAAATACTAAATCCCTCCTAAAAATCTCTCCTCCAAATAAAAGTTGTTGCTGCCTCCTTTGAGACCCTCAACAATCCACTCATTTCATGAAACTTTTCTCTGTCAACCTTGGAATAATAATAATGAGAGCCTTCAAATGATGTGCAAAACACTACGTAATTAACTCAGTCACCAACTCAAGCTTGAGAAGTAGCTATTATCCTCTTCATTTTAAGGTGAAGAAAACCTAAGACAGAGAAATTGACTTTCTCAATAGTAAATAACATAAAATTTGCAGAGGAAGAATTTGAATGAGTATCTGTATGACTCCCATGCCTTGTGTGGTTTAATTTCATTTAGTCAGTCATTTAGAATATTTTGAGACTTACTATGTGCTGTACTGCATATAAACTCCAATCAACTGTCTTACTAAATATAAATTATGTATATGTGGGAGAAAAACCAAGCTTACTAGCTAGACTAAAATAATTGAATAGAGATTTCAGAGACAGGGGGCATTGTGCAAAGTTTGAGTTCAGCAAATTAGCAGCCTGATAGCAAATTAAACACTCATGAGAAAAACATAGTAGGATCCAGAGTATCTACAACAAATTATTGACAGTATTTGGGATATAATCCAAAATGCAATATATGAAAAAACTGGAAAACATGTCTTATACTCGATATGCAACAGACGATAATGGAGACCAACCCAAGTATGGAGTACGAAACATTTTAAAGTAGCTATTACAGCTATAGCTGTAAAGGAAAATAATACCATAAAAAAATTTTTTAAAAGAGCAAATCTCAGCAGCAAATAGTAACTACAGAAAGAATCAAATGGAAATTTGAGGATTAAAATACATAATATTAAGTAAAACATTCACTGGATACATTTAACAGCATATTTAAGATGAAAGAAGAAAAAGCTAGTGAAGATAGGTCAATAGATATAATTCAAATTGAAAAATGGGGGGGAAAAAGATTGAAAAATAATGAGCAGGGACTCAGAGATTTGCAGAGAAATACCAAAAACTCTAACTTATGTGTAATTAGACCCTTAGAAGGAAAGGATAGAATGGTGCAAGAAAAAAAAATCGCCCAAGTTCAATAAAAGGCAGAACTTAAATGTTTCAAAAAGCTTAGTAAACTCCAAGAAGGCTAAATGCAAAGAAAGCTACATTTGACACATCACTGTAAAATTATTGAAAGACAAAGATGAAGAGAAAAAAATTTTATAATATAGAGAAAAATGACATTATACACAAGAAAGCAATAATATAAATTATTGATAAAGTCTAATCAGAAACAATGGTATGAAGACAGAGGAACAATGTATTTAAAGTGCTGAGAGAAAGCAACACTTGTCACCCAGAAATTTATATGCAAGAAAAATATCACTCCAGCATGAAGGAGAAGTAGCAGCATTTTGAGACAAATAAAAAAATATATTTGTTAGCTGCAGACCTGCCTGACAAGAAATGCTAAAGGAAGTTCTCACTGAAGAGAACTCATGCTAGATGGAACTTGGATGTTCAGGAAAGAATGAAGATCACTCTAAATGGTAAATATGTGAATAAGTATAAAACACTGTATGTTATATTTCTCCTAATTGCTCAAAACTCAGATATTGTTTAAATTGAAAGTATAACATTGTGTTGGGGGCTATATAACATGTAAACATAATATATAGGGTGACTATATCACAGAAGTTGGAATAAATGAAGTCATATGATGCATGGCTCTTTCATTTTACTTTAACTAGTACAATATTAACTTTAATTAGGTGGTAAAATAGTAAAGATGCAGATTGTAATCTCTAGAGAAAACACTAAAAAATAATAATGAAAAAAGAAATAGCTAAAAAGCCAATACAAAAATTGAGATGGAATTTTAGAAAGTATTCAAACAGAAAGGAGGGACATGGGGAAAAACTAAAGGATGGGACAAACAGAAAGCAAACAGCAAAATAGTTGGCCTAAAATCAATCATACCAATAATTACATTAAATGTAGATGGATTAAGCATCCAATTAAGACATATATTATCAGGCTAAATAAAAAAGCAAGACAGTATTTATGCATTCTACAAGAATCACATAGTAAATATGAAGAAATGGGTCAGTTGAAAGTGAAAGAATGGAAAAAGATGTACTCTGCAAACACTAATCATAAGAAAGCTAAACTGGCTCTATTAATCTCAAATAAAGTAGACCTTGTTACAGTGCCATCAATGAAGTAAGACATTTTTAAATGATAAAAGGACCAATTCACTGGTAAGACATAACAATCCTAATATGTATGCACATAATATTAAAAAAGATGGACATCTCCAATTGTTGATGAGAATTTGGAGCAACTAGAACTCTCATACATTATTAATGTGAGACTAAAATGTTACCACCACTTTGGAAATGTATGGTAGTTTCATAGAAAACTAAACAAACACCTACTATATCCATCAATTCTGCTTCCAGGTATTTACTCAAGAGAAATTAAATACATTCCACCAAAAAGGCTTGTACAAGAATATTCATGAAGTATTTATTCACAATAGCCCAAAACCAAAAATAATGAAGGTATCTATCAATAAGAGAATGATTTAAACACACATACACACATACACAATTGTGTAAAACTGTCATATGTATATAATGGTGTACTATTAAACATTACGAAGATAGGAACTGATACATGAAACACATAGATGAATCTCAAAAACAATATACTGTGTAAAAGAAGACTTACCCCAAAGATTATATGCTATATGGTTTCATTTACCTGAAATTCAAAAGCAGGTGAAATTAATCATGGTGAAAATAATCAGAACAGGGGTTGCCTCTGAATAATGGGAATGGGACTGACTTGTAAACAGCATGAGGAACTTTTCTGAGACAGTAGAAATGTTACATATTTTGTTATGATTTAGAATCTATGGGTGTATTCATTTGCTAGAACTTACTGAATGACTCTCTTAAAATTAGTGTGTTTTAGGTGGGTGTCGTCTCCATTATAACAGAAGGGTCGGAGGGAATCAGGCAGTTTCCCCTTTATGCTATAATGTTCAGGATTTGGGTTTAAATCATTTGTGATTCTTCATCATTACCTGCAGAGTGTTCTCAAGTATATTCTGCTTAGAAAATGTTAGTTAAATTAGTATGTTTCTGTGATCCTGTTTTCCTGCTCTATTCCTTGTTAAACATTTTTATAAACTATGGCAACGATGAACTTATTGATGTCATTGCCAAGTATTTTAATAGACACATATTAGTTTTAATTCTCACTATATTTATGTGGCTCATGTGGCACAGAATCTCAAGTACATAGATTAAAGAGTGCAGGGCCAATTTCTGACACTCTCAACCTGCTCAGATTAAATGATGTGATGCTGAAGCACATGGTCTGAGTGTCCTAGAGTTTCATTGATGTAATTTCCACCTATTAATTAAAACCATTTCAGTCTGCTCTTCTCCAAATTACCACTTCTGGTGGCTATGTAAGTCCTAGTAGTTTTGTGAAGGAATTCGAATCTGTTTATTTCTTGAAGCAATTTTCTTAAAGTAAGTGAATCAGAGGTAAAAACATTAGAAATCCTGATCATTTTAATAGGCGCATACAGAAGGAAGGAAAAATGACCCAGCTCCTTCCTTTAAATTTCCCTGACTGATGTTTTCTTCCTTGGGATCTTGTCCCAGAAAGATGATAACTCATTCCAGGTCATCATCAAAAAAGGTCTTTTTGGGTTGGATCACAATTTTCCTTGCTTTAATCAAACTCATTTTGAAAATGTATTTTTTAAAAAAGCTAAGAAGTTACAGACCTTCACTCCAAATAGTAATTTTTTCCTTTCACTCAAACATCAGTAATCTGGCTGTAGAATCATATTTGTTGCCATACTCTATCTGATAAATCTTCTTTCCATATTCTTCATCTATTAAATGTAAATGTATTTGTGTGTATATATATGATCATGCTGGCTAGACTCACCTACATTTTATTCATTTACCTTTGTTTCTACTCTTGTTCCCAGAAATCATTTCTAAGAGTCATTCAGGTTTGAATTTTACTTAGAAATAGGGAAGTAAGGTATGCTTCATATCTCAGACTTAGCACTTTCAAATTGCAAATTAAAATAAAATAAGGTCTAGAAAATTTCCATAGGTGAAACAAATTCAGCTCAGTGTTAACTGAGCTATAAGTGCTAATTTTAAGGTTTCTGAAACTGTGTGAGTGTGTGTGTGTGTTGTTGTTGTAATCAGAATGACTCAGCTGTGACCTTCATAAGGCTTCAGTTGTCATTGGATGCATTTAAGCTTCTTCTTTTAAAAATTTCTGTTGTCAAAACCACGTTAACAGACCTAGGTTTCTAAACTATTTTTTTTTAATAATTTATTTTGGATCATTAATCTACAATTACATGTGCAATATTATGATTATTAAACTACCCCCTTATTCTTTAGCATTATTGCATTAACTATACTGGTCCATAAATTTCTTCTTGAAGAGGAAGACATTGCTGATGCCAAAGTATTATAAGATTAATTGTTTCCACCTCCCACAAACGGATACTTTGAAGTCCTAACCTCCAGTGCCTAAGAATGAAACCTTGTTTGGAAATAGGGTTGTTGCATGTATAATTAGTTAGGATGAGGCCATTCTGGATTAGGGTAGGCTCCTAATCCAATATGAATGGTATCCTTACATGAGAAAACCGTTTGAACATGAAGGCATTTATTAGCCAGGGAAGGCCAAATAATGCCAGCAAACTACCAGAAGCCAGGAGAGAGATAAGGAACAGCCTTTCTCTCCCAGCCCTCAGGCAGAATCAGTTCTGCTGACAGCTTGATTTTGGACTTCTAGCCTCCGTAACTGTGAGATAATAAATTTCTATTGTACTAAGCCAACCAGTTTACGGTATTTTGTTATGGCAACCTTAGGAAACCAATACACAGAGAAATAATAGGCTTCCTTACAAAGTGACCAGGAAGTGGCATAGGAAATGAATTTTGCCTTATAAGTGGAATGAATTATCTTGCTGAATCTGTCCTAAATCTTGCTAAGAAGCCATTTCACCAGTGAGAAATGCCACATGGACATGGTTGAGACCCCTGGTTCTCTCTGTCACCTGTACTCTACACACCACCATCAAACTCAGTTGTTCAACATTAAAAATGGTGACTGATAGGGATCCCCAAGACTATGGAGGGACTGGAGAGCAGTGAAACCCTGATCCGTGTTGGATTATGGTGGTTAGTGATGTAAGACCCTGGGGTAAAGAATTTGGGGCTTTTCCACTGAATGAATGCTGTTCTATTTTACTCCTTTTTCTCTCCCTTACTCTTTGCTTAGCATTGAACTTATTTATTTTTTTGGCTTGAAAAAATTAATGACAACTGAAACAAAAATTAATACTTTATATCTTCTGTTTCTCTTGTCCTTCCCTTTGACCTGCATGACATAGAGATATTCTGAATAAATTATATGTGTTATTTGGATTTTTTTCTCTAAAAAGTGGTGCAAAATTCAACTTAAACTTCAAGTGAACTTTTATTTAAAAACTAAGAAAATTTGGATTGTTGTGATGGATTCAGCAATGACTGAGTCAAGGAACTTAAGGGACATTGATAGAGAACTTTCTTTCTACTTCTCTACTCTGCCTTCTTCTCTCTTGGGTTAGGGCATATAAAGCAATGGAAAGCCATACTGGAAAAATCCTCGTCTTCCAATTAGCTCTTTAGGAAGTCCTGACATCACTCTGATTGGACCAAGTTGGGTCATGTGTCAATTTATGAGTCAATTGCTGCACACATTCTTCAGATACGCTTGGACCTAGGTTACCTACATGGATTTCTGGATTTCTGATGGAGCATGAATTAAAGTTATGGACAGATGTTGTACGGACAGAAATTCAGGGGTTATGATTCAAATAATAGGGAAATGATTTTGTTCTTTTAATACAAAATAATTCTATTTAACTCATCCCAAAAAAGTTTAATATAATATGAACAACTACTTTGTGGGAAGTACTTTGCTAAAGACTGAGTATTGAGTTAAATAAGACATGTTCTACTTTTGAGAGGTTTATAGTCTTCTGGGGAGACAAATGTATGAACCAACAAAAATTTAGTGTGTTATATCCTGTGCAATACAAACGCAAGTCAAATGCTATATGAGAAGAGAGGAGGAGGTAAAAATTATTATTTTTTTCTGTCTGGGACATGTCATAGTAGGTCTAGGGGTAGGTGAAGAGGTTTGGGAAGGTTACACAGAAGCTGTCTGAACATTACTTGAAGGATAAATAAAGGTGAAAGTGGCAGAAAGAAAGGAGGGAGAAGCATTCAGGCAGAGGTACAAAATATTTTCTATGTCATAGACAGGAGGTGCAGCTTTTGTGAGGCAGGCATGCCAACCACTAAACCACAAAAATGATCAGACTAAGGCTCATTCTCTGGCTGTTTATGTGCCTGTCCAATCCTTAGCATTATGGTTTTCTGCTTTGTTTTTTCTAATTGTAGGTGAATAATCAAGAGTGGAGTCTGACAGACCTATCATTTAATGTATTTTAAATGATAGGGAATTATTTCATTTAATCCTTACAACAAAGCTCTAATGAACATCAATTTTACTCCAATCCTATGTTGTGGTGTTATGTTATCTTTGCATCTTTTCAGTGGGAACATCTCTTTGTAAATATTCAAATTCACTGGAACCTTGAAATTTTAAAGGTACATGCCTATTAGTGTTTTTGTGATGTAGTAGTTAAGGGAAGTGCCTTTGAAACAGATCTGCTTCTGTTTGAACCCTGGAACCCCCTACAATAGCCATGTGATCCTAGGAAAGTGAATTCTCTGTGCCTCTGTTCTATAATAATAGTATAACTCCTTAAGATTTTTATGATGATTAAAGGAGATCATTTATGCAAAGTACTTAGTAGAAACTTTAGCACAAAATAAAATTTCAATAAATGTAACTATTAGACTAACAGTAAAAGCAATTTGATATTTTAATAACCAAATTCCTACTGAGAAGGATTAGCATGGACCCATTTTGTCCAAAAACAGATCTCCAGTATCTAATTTAAAGATGGTTCCATCACATGATACAATCTTTTAAAAGTAATTTTTATTGATAGAACATTGGTGTCAGAATTGGATGAAACAGGGTCCCAGACTTAATTCTGCCACAGGAACCTCAAGCTTACTCTCAAGACTTCAGTTTCCTCATCTCTAAAATGGATTAGTGACCTTTATTCCCTAACTAAAAAAGTTTATAATGCAGATAACATATAAAGCCCCCTACAATAACCCCTCTTGCTCACCAGTCTTGGATTCCATTAAAAAATGTTTCGTTACATACTGTATATTCAGGCATTAAATCAGAATATGAAAATGGTTTTCAGCAAATGTGTTATACTTCTCTTTTATGGTGGTGTACTTTATAGAGGTATGTGCATTAAACATCAACTACAGCAAGAACATGCCATTTAGGTGTAAATATATGTATATGTGACATTTATAATCCTATAAATAAGCTTGTGAGTGTACAGAGAAAGCAAATTATGTTTAAATATTTACTTTCTAAGGCTGACACTAAAATATTTCAGCTTTTTAGCTCTGTTAGCTTACCAGAAAAATGCTGGCCTAAACTAAAAACTTTGAAATGTGTCACAGGAGACAGTAAACTCCTAAAGATGCCGAGGGTCAATGTCAGTATAGTTGTCCTTTCAGGTTTCTTGAACTCAAAGTGAGGCATGTTTCCAGGTATAATTCTGATGGCATTACTTAAGCTGAAAGGGATACACTTCTGAACACCTTCGATAGTTTTCAGGAAAGAGCCAGGCCCAGTAAACAAAGTAAAGAACTGGCAATTCATAAAGGGCTTCTAGCTTAAATTCATAAAAAGTTGTTTGAAGGCAATTTTAATCCTCAGTAGCCTTTTGGATGCTGCAACTGAAGCAACTACTCTACTGTCCTGGCAGATGTGTTTATTTGGTTTTGATGCTGATCATAACATCTGTTATCTACCAGTGGGCCAAAGGCATTGGATACCTCTAATGTCCATGTTGTTCAAAAAATACAATAAAAAAACCCAAAATACGAACAAAAGATGAACCTACTTTCCTAGATTATCTGAATTTAGAATATTTTTGAGGTAAGAATGCAGAAACTTAATTCCCAGTACTGTCTACTGTATGGCTTGGTTGGGTGGGGGTTGTTTCAACCATATTTGATGGACTGTGTAAATGGCCATGGGGTAGGTACTAGGAGAATTCTGATGACCCAGAGGAATAGGAGCAGAATGTAAACTAGTAGGGCATTTAGAAAAAGCACTTAACCATGAACCAGTAGATCCAGGATGAAGCCCTGAATCCTCCACTAATTAAGTAAAAGACATTGGCCAAATCTCTTAACCTCTCTGAGCATTATCTGTAAAATGGAATCTCTTGTATTTGTCTAGCTTAGTCCACACTATTCTGACACTCAAATGATACAGTATATTAAAATGATTTGTAAACTTTGTTAATTCAAAATTTGTATCTTCCACTTCTGTGAGGACCTGAAACACTACAAGGAATTCCTAGATAGAAGACAGCTTATCTTTCTTCAGACTCTTTCAGTGTAGTTTGGAGACCAGTCACATACATGAATCAAGTATAGAATGAGAGACAATGAATGATGGTGTCTTTTAAACTATATATGCACAGCAACTAAAGGCATTGAGTATTTCTATTTATTTCCTCTTTGTTAATCCATTTCCTTTCTAGACTTTCATTTGGCTTCCCTTCCAAAAGGTTCTTATATAAATGTTCTCACAGCTTTCTCCCAACCTTTGCTGTACCCTTTCTCACTGGATATATTATATATTCAATTGTTTTCCATCCATACAGGGTGGATTTTTCGGTGGTCTTTGCTGATACCAACTATTTACAGCTAGCACCTTTGCCTTATGTAATTTTTGTCCCACATTTCCAACTTCCTTTTCATAAAGTGCACCTGGAAGTCTTACCGACCTGTCAAACATAATCACTAAATCTGAACTCATTGTTTACTCTGCACAAATTGTTCTTCCCTCTGGTGCTTATTTTGGTATATGGCATGATGATTTTCTTTTCACTCAGGCTTGAAAAGTAAGTTTATTTTTTAAGTTGTCCATGGCCCTCCACTGCTCATTAATTGCTTTATCTTGTCATTTCACTTTGTAATACCTCTCAAACACTCCTTTGTTCAATTCTCACTTCCCCGTACCTAAGTTGAGGGCTATTTGCCTGAATCATTGCATGTATTTCCGTACTTCCAGTTCATCTTCTCTCCATTTGTAAACCTTGTTTCCAGATCAACCCTGATTGTGTTACTTTTGACTTAAGAAAAAACCTTCAGTGTAATTTCACTATTGAATAAAAGCACTAATCAAAGAGCTTCATGTTCTTTGCCCAGGATGCCTGCTCTTCCGTATTTCCATCCATGCCCTCTATGGTCTGCTCAACACAGAGATTAATTCAGGTATGGAGAATCAGAAAAAACATCATGGAACAAGTAGTATTTGATAAGAGTCAGGATCCCTGCAATATGCTATGTAAAACCTTGCATTAACCCCTCATAATATTAATTTTCACACTAGACTGAGAGCTCAAATCTATCCACCTCTGTGATACCTCCTCTAATTTCCATTCAGTAAAATGTGATTGATCCCTATTTGGAAACTGTATAGTGTTTTGTCTTGTTTAAAATTGGCTTATCCCTAATAGCCTGTCATGTTAGTTTTTTTTTTTGTACTTATCATTCTCCCTTATTAGATCTTAAGCTCCCTGAGAGTAGGGACTTTATTTTTGATTCTTTAACATATTCATTCAGTATTCGCTGAACTGCAGAATTCCAGCCAGTAAATTAATAGCTGTTTCAATTCTCATTTCCAAGGTTATAACTGAAATAAAAACAAAATATTATAAATGAAAACATATAAAGTGATATACATTGTAAATACATACTAAAAACCAACAACAATTTAGCTATCTGAATGAAATTTTCCACTTATGAATACCTTTAAAAGAATATTGCTATTATTTGTGCTTTTTTGTCTTACATATTTAATCTAATGCCTTATTCCACTGGAAAGTAAAATCAGTGCTTCCAGAGAAATTAAAATTGGCTTACTTATTTTTTTTTTTTGAGTCACTCTCTACCTGGAAGAGACTTAAAAAGGGCTGTCAGTTCACAAATTTCTCTTTCTGAAAACAACATGGCAATTTTCCCAGGTAATGGTGTTTCTGAAGCTGTTTAAACTCAGTTAAAATTTCACATACAATAATGGATTCTATTAATCTTTCTTTAAAGACAGTCACTTTGAACAACATGGCAGGTAAATGAGCTTAAGAGTGATGGTACACCATCAGGATAGAGTAAAGTCAGAAGTCTCTGGAATAATATCTCCATCCACTGAAGTCACTGTCATGAAGATAAACTACGTTCTTTTCCCACAAGATGGCCATTGGTGACACAGTCTGAATGAGGATTTGATAATAGATGGAATTTAGCTATAAGTTATTATGAATGTATATACAATTTTAATGTCCATTCCTTCTTTTGATAAAATTGTATTAAGTGGCCAAAACGTTTTGAAGATTGTGTCAGCTAAACCTCCAGACAATTTTTCTTAATGTGTTCTACCACATATTTATCATAAAAATTATCTTTGATAAGATAAAAAGGTCAAATATGTTGGAAAATGTCCCTATCCCCTTTTAGAAATTTTCATGCACATTAATGCTTCAAATAAGTCAAATACTTAAGAAACATGCTTGACTTTGTTTAATCTAGCTTTTCCCACACTTTTTGACTAGGAAGATCTATGTCCTCTCTCGTCCAGTTGTACCAGTTACCAATAGCTAACTCTCTGGAAAATAAATCCATCAGACTTAGCATTGTCTCAGTATAGCTTACAAAGTCCCTTTTCTTGCTGACATACACACATTAGGAGATATACAGTGTCTCACAGGAAAATGGTGCCATTTTGGAAGACAATCAAGATTTCAATTTTCATCCTAATAATCTGTTTAACTTTGAGAAGATTACTTCACCTTTCTGGAACAAATTATTTCTATTGCACAAAAGTGAAATAACAATGGATTTGTATTCTAATGATGAGAAGAAGATACACCATTCATAACAAAATATTTCTTAATGCTATCATTGCCAACTTTGAGAATGAGATTATATGCTTATAATACTATTAGGATGAAATATATAGTGCACCTAAGAATTTATGAATATAGGACAAGACAAGAACATGTTGGGTGTGGTTAACATCCAGTTGGTGCAACTCACTGAAGGAGCTATGGCCCTCCTAAAGAGACAACTGGAGAATTTTAGTGATTTTTCCCTAGTTGTATTCAGTAGGGCACTAATCATTTATTACTATTCAGTCATACTTCACAGGTTTTAGCTATGCATGTCTCTGAAACATTGGCAAAAAAAATATGATTGACTTGGACAATTGAAATAATATGAAATTTCATAATAAAGAAATGCAATTATAGATTTTTAAGGATCCAGTGTACCAAGGGAAAATTGAATATGATGATATTTAATATAGCTTCAATTCAAGAGAGCTATTTTGTGGAAGGCTAATGAATTAACTATTTCAGAGGTTCAAGGTGCAAGGGTAAGAGATTTCTACTACTTTAAGAATAAGTACTATTTGTTATACTTCCTCTCTCTTTTTAATGTAAGAATGATTTTTTTTGTATTACAAAGAGTGGTAAACTTGTTACTTGGCCCTATTGCTGGAACTAAGTATCTCTGTAGATTTAGGTGACACCATTTATGTGGCCCTCATGTTTTTTACGTATACAGTTAAAGGCTTAAACCATGCCTATTTGGGCATTAAAAAATCTCTTATTCTTCAAAACAAGATATCACAACTATGATCAACATGAGGGTAAGTCAATCCAATACATCATATTTTCTACTGGGCGCCGATTGAAAATGTGCCTTCAGTATGAGGTTACTTGAGAATACCTATTTGTGGTTAAACTCACTTAATAGCCACTCTGGGCCAATATGTTTTGGGGAAATGAACAATTCAAATGACTTTAAATATGTATTTGAGAGATTGCAACAGTCTTAAGTTATTGGATATGAACAAGTTACAAGAGACATCATAACTCAAGTGGTACAGAATTGAGTGGCATGGCACTTTATCAGAGCCAAAGAAAATATCTCAGAAATCTTAAAGAAAAAGAATATGTTGAGCTGTGGAAATAACAACCTAGATAAATTTTTAGTCACCTGGTATTAAGGTGAAGGGACTAGTTTATAAATGTGATGTATAATGGTCATTAAAATAAAAGCAAGATTGCCTAGCTTAAAAGCCCCATGCTTCCTCCTACTAGTAATGTACTTTGTGAAAGTTTTCTTGTCTGAAAACTGGAATGACAATAGGTAGTACCCTATAAGACTTTTCTGCTAATTAAATTTAAAAATGTTTGTAAAGCATAGTATCTGGCTATTCTAAATGTGCTCAACTAATGTTGGCCATTTTTTAAATTAATACTCAAAAGTTCTAGTTTCAAAAAAAGTAGGGTAGCTTGATTCATACTCATTATCCTGCTAGTGACAATTATAAGCTTTGAACAACTGTAAAAAAAAAGTCATAAAACAATTTTTTTAAGCTCCAGAAAGGAACCAAAAACAGGTAGAAATTAAAAGAAACAATCTTTAAAAGAAGGGAAGCAAACTATGTGAGTTTTGCAATTAAAGAACTTTTCCCCAAGGGCATTTTCTAGTGTCCAGTAGTGAAGAGGGAAAAGAACTTTAAGTGAAACCGATAGTTTTACTGGGAGGAAGAGAAAGAGGTTGGAGTTTCAAGCTGCTAGAATGGGTAGAAACTGGAGGGGATGGAGGAGAACATTCCTCAAAGTAGTATGCCACAGAGGGGGAGACCAAAATTGTGTACAAATTTTCCAAATATTGGCTAATGCCTAAACTGCATGTGCAAGGTGATATAAAAGGAACCCAGAAAAAAGCTACAGCTGGGGAAATAAAGACTTGAACAGAAATTTCAGCAACCTAGTTTTAGAGAGACATTTGGAGTTCAAGTCCCAAGTTGAAGGGCTCCACTGAAATCTGAGAAGAACCATGCCTTAAGGGAAAGGGTCCAAGGCTACATTCTAGTTCTAAGAGAAGAACCAAGGTTCTTAATAATGGTTTCACTTAATACAGAGCTTAAATTAGATTAAGTCAATCTTCCAGTTTTCTAATTTTTTACTGGAATAAAACAGAACATTCTTCGGAAAAAAAGATATCATAATCCAGATTTTCCACAACATTTATTCATGATGTCTAATATGAAATTTAAATTTATAACATATAAGAAGAAAGAAAAGTTGGATCCAAAAATAAAAATAAAATAGAAATAGACCCATAGATGACTCATACTGCAATAAGCAATACAATTATTTAAGCCAGGTTTAATAAACATACTAAACGTGTTATGTATGTACATATATATATGAATACTCAGGAAGATATGGTGAAAATTGGTGAACAGACAGAAAATCACACCAGAGAAATGGAAAAACCTAAAAAAGAACCAAATGGAATTATTATGAGAGAAAAATACACCTAAATATAAAAGACCTTTGATGGGCCAGAGCAGAAAAAAAGAATCAATAAATACAAAGACAGATCAATAGATATTATTCAAGCTGAAATAAAGAATAAAAATACAAAAAATAAAAACCAGAACAGAGCATTTGAGACCTATTACATAATACCAAGTGGTAATACGTAATTTTTACCAAGTGGTAATATGTAATTGTGGTCCCCTAAGCAGAGGAGAGGCAGAATGGGGAAGAAAATAAGTATTTGAAGAAATAATAGTCAAAGTATTTCTACAATTGTTGGAAGATATCAAGCCACAGAGACAAAAATCTCAAGAAACCCCAACCCCCCCAAAAAAGAAGAAGAAGAAACATATCTATGGGCATTGTATATTCAGATAGTTAAAAACCAGAGATAAAGAAAATAATGTTAAAGGCAGCTAGAAGAAAAATGATACACTGTATTCCATTGAACAACATAAGAATGAAGACTCACGTCTTAATGGAAAAAAGAAGTCCAAGGGAGAAAATTAAAAAAAGATATCTCCTAAGTTCTGGTGGGGTTGAGGATGGTAAGAAAACTGTGAACCTAGAATTCTAGATTCCTTCCTCAAATATCTTTCATAAATGGAGGAGAAATTGACAGTTTCTGGAGAGGGAAGAGATTAGAGCTACATAATTTGTCATAAGAAAGCAAACGCAATTTTTAGGCTGAAGAAAAATAAACCACCAAGGAAACCCAAATGCAAGAAAGACTAATACAACTGCAAATAATAAATATATGGGTTTATAAGAAGAACTGTATTTTTCTTAATTTCTTTAAATGTCTGTTAACTGTTTAAAGCACTAAATGATGATATTTATAGAAATAAAATATAATAGTAGCAGAGTGGGTAAATTAAATTGTACATGTTAAACTATAATATTAATTTAAGTTAGACAATGAAAAGTTAATGACTCAACCACTGAGAAACAAAGAAATGAAGGTAGAAGATAACAAGGAGAGATAACATGAAATAATAGAAAGTACTCAGTGCAAAAGAAGAAAGAAAAGAATAAGATGTCAAACAGGTCATATAGTAAAACAAAGAACCAGAAGCTAGACTTAAATCCAGTGTATCAATAATGGTATTCATTGTGCATGAGCTACACAGTCTAATTAAAATAAACAGGTTGTCAGACTGGTTTTAATGATGAGTCACACTAAAATTATATATAACTGTGCACAAATTAAAGATGAAAGGATAGGAAAAGATACATAAAGCAAGCATTAATCGCCAGAAAGCCATATATTAATAGCAAACAAAGCAGGCTTCAAGGAGTATTATCAGAGATTCAAAGAGGAACATTTTATGGTAACAAATTATTTTCCTCAAAAATTAATAGAGCACAGAGACAAAAATCATGTAAGAATGTAGAAAAATTGGCCAACACTAGTAAACAATGTGGCCACATTGACATTGCTGAATACTACCTGAAGCAACTTCAGAATATATATTCTTTTCAGGTACATATGAAACATTTACCAACATAGATCAGATGCTGTACTATAAACCAAGCATCAGTTGATAAAAGATTGAAAATATACAGCCTATATTCTCATATCATGATAGAATGAAATTGGAAAGAAACAACAAGGAACTAGACAGTGTCCTAATATTTGAAACTAAGTAACACTTCTAAATAGAGAAAAGGGAACCTTTATGTACTGCTGGTGGAAATTCAAATTGATGCAATAAACATGGAAAGCAGCATGGAGAGTCCTCAAAAAATTAAAACTAGAACTACCATATAATCCAACAATTCCACTGCTGGGTATTTATCCAAGGAAAATGAAACACCAATTTGAAGAGATATGTACACCCTATGTTCATTGAAGAATTACTTACAATAGCCAGGGTATGGAGGGAACAATTAAGTGTCCATTGATATAGATGAGTGGCTAAGGAAGATGTGGTATATAAATACAATGGAATATTTTACTGAGCTATAAAACAATTATTGAAATCACACAATTTGTGACAACAAATTAGGATGGACCTAAAGGTATTATGCCAAGTGAAATAAATTAGACAAAGAAAGACAAATATGATATGATTTTACTTATATGTGAAATCTAAAAATCAGACAAATGAACAAAACAAAGCACACTCATGGAAATAGAACAACTTAGTTGTTCTAGGGTGGAATAGATGGGGGGAATGGGCAAGGAAAAGGAAGGGGACTAAAGGTACAATCTACCAGTTATAAAATAAATAAGACATGGGGATACAAGATACATAGGCCATATAGTTGATAGTATTTAACAATATGTGGTGACAGATGGTAGCTAGATTTATCATGGTGATCACTTCATAATGTATATAAATGTTGAATCACAATGTTGTACACCAGAAACTAATATAATTGTATATCAGCTATACTTTAATAAAAGCAGACAGATTATTGATGCACACAACGTAATTCATTCTCAAAGATATTATGCTACATGATTCCATTTATATGAAGTTCAAAGCAGGCAGAGGTGATCAGTAGTAACAGAAAGCATACCAGCTATTGTCTCTGAAATTTGTTGACTGGAAGAGGGCATGAGGGAACATTTAGGGGTGGTGGGAATATTTTATATTTGTATTTGTGTGATCATTATATTGGTGTACACATTTATTAAAACTACAGAACTGTATACTTAAGATTCATTCAATTTACTGTATATAAACTATATCTCAATTAAAAATAGAGACAATAGCCCATCACACATCACTGAGTTAATGCCAGCACCTGAATTGGAATATAGATTGCTTCATTTCTTTTCCAGAACATTTAGGATTTCAAGAATTTTAATATCAGCTGAAAAATTCCTAATAATAATGATACCAATCATTTTGGACTGGTGTGAGACACTGAACTTGGCTTAACACGCTCTCATCTACCACAGGAGGGGCTTTTTGGTATCATGAAATTTTCCAGCATATTGTTAAAAGAATGATGGAGCCAATTATCATTGGGAAGGATCTAATATTTGTTATTTTACCTGTAGAGGCAGCTAAGAAAAGTACATATACAATCAGGAGGCAGGGGAGGTTATCAAGTTTTATAGCTCAAACAGACCAAGGAGATAAAAGTTTCAAAGAATTTCAATGAAAAAATAACCGATGGTATTGAAATGCATCTGTGTGAGAGACTAAAGGACTGTTATCATTTATTCTGTCAAGACAGTAATTAACAAAAGTGTAACTAAAAAGCCTTAACGAATGGAAGATATAACAATTCATTTAGAAATAGAAATACCATTTGACCCAGGAATTCCACTCCTAGGAATTTACCCTAAGAATGCAGCAGCCCAGTTTGAAAAAGACAGATGCACCCCTATGTTTATCGCAGCACTATTTACAATAGCCAAGAAATGGAAGCAACCTAAGGGTCCATCAGTAGATGAATGGATAAAGAAGATGTGGTACATATACACAATGGAATATTATTCAGCCATAAGAAGAAAACAAATCCTACCATTTGCAACAACATGGATGGAGCTAGAGGGTATTATGCTCAGTGAAATAAGTCAAGCTGAAAAAGACAAGCACCAAATGATTTCACTCATATGTGGAGTATAAGAACTAAGGAAAAAAAAAACTGAAGGAACAAAACAGCAGGAGACTCACAGAACCCGAGAACGAACAAATAGTTACCAAAGGGAAAGGGACTGGGGAGGATGGGTGGGAAGGGAGGGGTAAAGGGGTAGAAGGGACATTACGATTAGCAGATGTAATGTTCGGGGGCACGGGGAGGGCTGTACAACCCAGAGAGGACAAGTAGTGACTCTATGGCATCTCACTACGCTGATGGACAGTGACTGCAATGGGGTTGGGGGGGGGAACCTGATGAAGGGGGTAGTGTAATCACCATAATATTACTCATTTAATTGTAGATTAATGATATCAAAATAAACTAAAAAAAACAATTCATTTAGAAAAATCTTTGGTGAACTCTTTTAATCACTAGTTTACTGAAAAGTTTGTTAAATTTTCAGGAATGGTAACACTATTTCAGCTAAAAAAAACTGATCTATTAGCTGTGGCAGTCTGAATCCTATGTTGATACATATTTTGAAGTCTGTCTTGGCTCAGAGCATTACGATTGATAAGTGCTGCGTGTTCAGGTCATGGCATGAGGAATTGAGCACTCATTTCCAGAAGTGTTCTCCAGTAGTCTTGACAAAGGATCAAGAAATTTACCACTGAATATCTATTATTTCAAGGCAGCTAGTGCCCATATTGGATATCTCCATCAGGAGCCAAATTGTCTTCTCTTTGGTTCTAACTCAGCTGTGTTGAGCTGCATAAAAATGGAATCATTCTTCAACATGTTACCATTTCAGGTATTTGAAAAAATCTATCATAGTCTTATTATTTTCTTATTTAACTCAATATCTGTTTCATTCAAGTTTTTCCTCATAATCTTAGTTTGCTTTTCCTGCTTAAAAATGCCAAGTGGTACCTGTTGCTAGAGGGTCAGAACAACATCCCATTTACTTTGTATCCCTAGCACCTAGAATATATTAGATGTAGTAATGAAAATATGTTGAATGAGGACACATTACCCTGTCCAATTGTATACTTTCATTGCCAAAGATTCTTGATTTATTTTTAAATACTCTCCCTTTGCTATAGAAATATCTGTTATATACCTAGTAACAATTTTACCAAGTTTTCAAAGTAATATTTCAGGTGTCAGAAAAAATATTTAACTGTACAAAATGAAATCAGAGCACTGCATACTGTCTATGGTACTAAGATATTTTATGTCTGTTAGAGTTATAAAAGCTCATGCTTATATCATAGTACAGTAGCAACCATATTTTATCTTCCCATTGTCTACACTATGCTAAGTACTGAGTTAGGTGATTTCCCATATTCTATCTCTTTTCATTTTAGAAGGGATTTATAGATTATTATGATTCTGGCTAATGCTCAGCAGTTATTTTCTTGTCTTGTATCTTTCCATTAACATGGTATATAAGCTTGAATAAATTTTTTTCCCTTTCGAATTATTAATTTCCCCATTTCTAAACTATGGGCAGGGGCAATGTCTCTTTTACCATTGTATCTCTAATATATAGTGTAATGTCTGATGTATAGTAGTTGATTGATAAAGCTTTGCTAATTAAATGGATATTAGAATGAATTCAAACACCCATCTCTACCTCGAACCCTTTGCTATTAATTCAGTATTGATCCTTTCTTGTTCTAATCACTAGTGGCAAAACTGTAGGATTTGAACAGTTGCTTTGTTCCAAGAATTCCACTAGACATTTTACATATATTATGCATTGCTCGTTCAAACCTTATAGGGTCAAAATTTCTTTCATTGTATGTATCACTTTCTGTCTTCTACTGCCAAAGTAATATATATTAGAAAATAATTTCTTTTAAAACACCTTGAAATTTATGGATCATAAGATGAATGCTATGTTACTTAAAAATGACAAATTTTGCATAGCCAGTTAAACAAAAGTACTGCACAAATAGAAAATACTGTTGTTAATGCAGATAATATCTATGTTTTTCTGTGAGCATTTCTGAAAAATTACAGATTTTATTCTACTGCCAGTTATGATGTTTTTAGCCCCATTAAATTCAAGATAGTTTCTATTATGATACAAATGTAATTATTTGGAGGGAATAGAGCTAAGATAAATTATTAACAATGATTTATATTATAATTTACTCCTAGGACAAATAATTTCATCCATAAATCTGTGTCAAAAGTGCAATGCTTTCAACATTCATTATACAAATCATTTTTCACATTTTTCATAATTTATATTTATTTACCTAAATGACTATAAAATACATGGAATATAATTAGGGAAAATTGTTTCATTTTAATATGTTCATAAATATATTTGTGAATTTATGTGCTGAATATATATTATTCCATAGTAAAATAAGCTTCTTTAAAATCCAAATTATTTTTTATTTGAGTAATTTTCCTGGGATAAAAATTCTTTAATAATAATTCAGTTATCACATTCTATCAAGATTACTAGCAGGTCTAGATTATGAATATATGTATCTTTCAATTTCTGAGCCAAGATTATCGTTCATTTGTTTATTTTTAATTATGTCCCATGTTGTCTTTTCTGCTAAAAGATACTGTTCTTTCCATTAACAAACTTCTTCTTCAATAGAAAAACTCAGATTTCCTGCACAACAAGATTTTAAGCAATTTTAATATCATGAGATAATACAGTATATTGTGGTATAATACCATCCCACTTCCCACTATAGCTTCTGAGAATAACATGTTTAAGGTAAGTTAATTTCTTCTAATTAAGTCAGAGATTATGATACTCCCAAGAACTGAGTATTAATGACTTTTCACATTATCACTGATCTTAGAATGGTATGTGCTAATATATTACAGTGACTTCTAAAAGGTAAGATATTTTGATTTATACATAGTAGGAGATATACTTGAGGCTGAGGAGTTAGGGTAAATGCTAGAATTAGCAACACACTAGTAAACTAGTAAACCCCAAATTCCTAATTTTAAGTCAAAATTTTCTTATTGTTCTCTGTAAATTTGTTAGAAGATATGTTTCTTCCCTTCCATTTGTGTTTGTAGAGAGCACAAATGTTCTTCAGGAAGAATATTCGAATGGACATTTTTTTCTCTTCAGCTCTCCTCCTTTCTATGCAGAAATCTGTCAAACTAAGGAGGAAACTTTAGCAATGATTTTCTCAAATGTATAATAGAGCTTACTACATTTCTGCCACATTTTCCAGTTCTGCAGTAAAGAAACTCTGCTTCATTTGGCTAATTAAGTCTGTTTATACATTTGGTAGAAATCTTAAGAAGGGTGGATAATCGTGGCACATCTCTAAAAGTTGGAAAATTTCACCATTAATTCATCCTTCCCAATTCAGATTCAGAAGTGTTTCCCAGTCCACATCACATCATGGCACATATACAGAACTGCATTTTGGCACTCTGAGGTAAACAGAGAAGGCTGCCCAGCAATAGCCAGAAGAGGGATCTGACTGACCTAGAACACTCCTTGTCAGGTGTAAAGACAGTCTCTTATTGAGTGCTTATTAAACTCAATGCAAGGTGTTTTTATTTTATTTCATTTATCTCATTTTACTTTATTCTTTTTTTCTTTAACACTCTTTGCTAAAGAGTGATAATCTTAAGTGAAAAAAATTCTCATGTTAAGAGACCTAATATCCAGTCTATTATAACATTAATACCAATAGAGGCCAATCTTACTTGGTATTTTGATAATCCGGTTATAACTCTTCTTAGCTATTCCTTAAAACACACTTCTACTAGGCAACTAGAGAAGAGTAGAATGTAAAAATTATTTGCGTAACTCTAATAAATAACACTTTATATTTTAAAACATCTATTCCTCAAATGATGCTAATTAGGCTAAAATAACAGAAAACAGGACTATGTTCTAGTTATTTATTCACTTAAGAAGACTTTTGTCATTTACTCAGAAGGAACTATTTCCTTTTTGTTTTGATTCCATCTCTTCCCATTAAATTATCAAGTACCAATTGATTTGGTTGGAAATGTATTATCAATAAATGTATTAACTCTATGAGGCTCTATAATTCAGTGCATAATCTAGATAAATTAGAATCATAATCTGTTGGTTTACTTGGTCAAAACAATGTGAAAAGTGAGGCTTTTGAATCATAGAAACTTAAGGTAGAATGTGTCCTAAGTAATAATCTAAATTTAAGATTGGCATTTTTTTTCTGTGAAGGTCAGATAGTATATATTTTTGGTTTGTGGACTAGGCTACTGGGGACTGCTCATCTCTGCTGTTGTAGGACCACAGAGGAAGTCATAGAGAAAACTTCAGTGAATTGATGGCCAATGAGCTGCAATTTGCTGACCTCTGATGTAAATTTATCTCCATTTGTAGATAGAAAATGGGCTATCCAGAGAAACATAACTTGTCTCTAGTTTCAGATAAGTGCCGAAGTTAGGTCTCCTACCTTCTAGTTGTTCGCTCTTTGCATGCTGTTACTTTACTTCTATTGGTGCCATACGCAAAAAGAAAATAGGAAATGAATAGCACTAAATGATCAGGAGTGCTTTATTTCTGCCATATAAATATTAAAAAATTCAACTACTACCTAGTATTTGTTTACTCAGTATTATGTATTACTTAAGATTTTACATACATTTTATTTAATCCCATCCAACCCCAGAGGGAGATTTTATTATCTTTCATTTGTGTAGAGAAAACTGAGGCTCAGGGAGATTAACTGCCCAGGACATCATCGGCACATCTAAGATTCCAACCCAGTTGCAAAGCTGATGTTCCTAGCCATCCATCATACTATATTGTCTCCATTTACTAATATTTTGAGTGTAGTGGACATTTATTGTTTAGGATTATTCAGCTCTGGTTTCCTATTGTTTGGTAACTATGATAATAGTTACCCAAAGATATCAAGTCCTAATCCCTGGAATTTGTAAATTTATCATATTTGGAAAGCTGATCTTTGCCAATAAGGAATTTGAGCTGAAGAGATTACTGTAGATTATCCAGGTGGGACCTAAATAAACTCACAGATATCCTTATAAGAAAAAAAGCAAAGAATGTTTAGAGAGAAACAAAGGAGACAATGTGACCACAGAGACAGACATTGGAGTGATGTAGCTACAAGCCAATGAAAACTTGGAGCCCCTAGAAGCTGAGCAAAGCCCGGAACAGACTCCTCCTTCGAGTCCCTGTGGGGAGAGAGGCCCTGCCTGATTTTGGAGCACTTGCCTGCAGAACTGTGAAAAAAATACTTGTTTTTTTTTTTTGAGTCACCAAGTTTGTGTAATTTATTACAGCAGTTTCAGGAAACTAAAATAAATAACTATAGCCTAACTTACCTCTGGATCACTGCTCCTTCCTTTCTCTTTACTCATGTGCTTCTGATTGAAAATTACTACACCCTTGTCTCTAGGAGTAGTTCCATTTGAGTAGTCTTAAACCAATCACAACATTGTATTCCTCTGGCCCTCATGATTAGCCAGGAATGGATGCATAACTTAGACAAAGTTAGTATATGAAATCCACAGCTATTGAAAATATTTTATCTTTCCTGCTGGATTGGGGGGCAGAAAAACATGTAGTTTAAGGATTACCTGGTGGACATTCTGCAACCAAGGGTAAAGTGGTTCCTTAAAAGTGGAGTCAACCAGAAACCAAGTCAGAAATAGGTAAAACTGAGTTCTAGTGGTATATTAGTCAGGATCCTCTAGAGAAACAGAACCAATGGAGATGGATAGAGAGAGATACGTAGAAAAAGATTCATTATGATGGATTAGCTCACAAGATCATGGAGGCTAAAAAGTTTCATGATCTGTCATCTACAAGCTGGAAAGCCAGGAAAATGGATGGTGTGGTTGCAGTCCAAATGCAAAGCCTAAGAACCAACACAGCCATTGGGTGTAAGTCCCAGTCTAGCCCAAAGGCCTGAGAACTAGGAGGACCGATATCCTGTCTCAGGACAGGAGAAGTTGGCTGTCCTAGCTCAAGCAGAGAGAAAATTTGTCCTTTCTCTGCATTTTTTGATCTGTTCAGACCCTCAGTGGATTTGGTGATGCCCACCTAAATTGATGAGAATGATCTTCTTTACTGTATTGATTCAATCCTAATTTCTTCCAGAAACATCCTTATAGACACAGGCAGAACTAATGTTTTATAAACGCCTGGTCATCTCTTAACCCACTCAAACTGACACATAAAATTAACCATCACAAGTGGTTTCTTTATAAGCCCATGCATAAAACTTCAAGTAGTACCAGCCCTGCTATTAGATTTCCTGATTACATGAGCCCCAAATTCCCTTTTATATTTGAAGCCAATTAGAATTGAGTTTTCTGACATGGCATCATAAAGACTAATAACATACAACGGGCTAAACATTTTTAAATTCCTATACATGAAAAAAATATTTATTTTATGTTTTGTTTGTCTCATTGGAAATGCAGAATCCACCAGGAAAATATTTGGAACATAAAAATTGTTGCAAAATTTAGTGCAAAATCTGTTAATATTTTAATCATAATGCTTTTAGTGGGACAAAATCATACAACCTATGTATCTCTTTCATTCTTCATTCTTTACCTAATCCTGAAATGGTGAATCTTTATCTTTAGAGACAGGGAATTCAGGGAAGAGAAGACTATGTGAACAAACCTTGTTACTCTTTACTAGTTTACTACCTCAAATCCAAACTTCTTTGTCTTGTCAATTCTTCACAAATCTATCATTTCCTTGTCAAAAAAAAGGTGTAAAAATCTGCCTGTTTTGGTCACTTCTTCAGGTCTCATATCTTTGGAGACCCTGTCCATATGAAAACAAATTAAAAATTTCTCCTATTAATCTCTTTTATTAAAAGGGGTGTGTCAGCCAAGGCCCTATAAGGGTAGAGGGAAATTTTGTTTTTCCTTCACTACATATTTTACCTCAAAATAAAAGATTTCACCATAATCTGCCTTCAAAATGATAACATCTTATCATAGTTGGTATACAACCAAAAGCTTAAAATTAACTGAAAATTCAAATGTTCACTTTGAAAGTCTGAATTTTTTAGACAAATTCAGCATCTGTTGTATGGGATAACATATTCAAGAGGGTTTTATCTAATTTAATATATGTCAGTTAATACTATATAAGTAAAATAAGAGTGCTTAATTGATTTTAATCATTTAGTTAATAATTACTTCTATTTAGGTGTTTAATCAGTTTTGAGTTTACTTTTGTGTATAGAATTAGACAGTAACCCAGTTTAATACTCTTGCATGTAGCCATCCAGTTTCCCCAACACCAGTTATTGAAGAGACTGTCTTTTCCTTATTGTGTTTTCATGGCTCCTTTATTATATATTAATTGACCATATATGCATGGGTGTATTTCTGAGCTCTCTATTCTGTTCCATTGATCTATGGGTCTGTTCTTGTGACAGTACCATATTATTTTGATTACTGTAGCTTTGCAGTTTAGCTTGAAGCCAGGGAACATAATAGTACCAGCTTTGTTGTTCTTTCTCAAGAATGCTTTGGCTATTCAGGGGCCTTTTGTGGTTCCATATGAATTTTAGAATTATTCGCTGTATTTCATTGAAAAATGTCATTGGTATTTTGATAGGGATTGCATTGAATCTCCAAATTGCTTTGTGCAAGCTATTTTGACAATACTAATTCTTTCTGTCCATGAACATGGGATATATAAGACATGAAACCATAAAACTCCTAGAAGCAAATCTCTTGAATATAAGCATAAGCAATTTTTTTCAGGACACACCTCCCTGGGTAAGGAAAGCAAAATAATAAATGAACAAGTGGGACTACATCAAACTAAAAAGCTTCTATACAGCAGAGGATACTATCAACAGAACAAAAAGACAACCTATAGTACAGGAGAGTATATTCATAAAGGAGTTAACATCCACAATATATAAAGAACTCATACACCTCAACACCAAAAAAAAAACCAAGTAAACCAATTAAAAAATGGGCAGAGGACCTAAAAAGACATTTTTACAAAGAAGAAATATGGATTACCAACAGACACATGAAAAGATGCTCTGAATCACTAGTCATCAGGGAAACACAAATAAAAAACACAATGAGATATCACTTCACACTGGTTAGAATGGACACTATCCCAAAGACAAGCAATAACAAGTGTTGGCAAGGATATGGAGAAAAGGGAACCCTCATACATTGTTAGTGAGAATGTAAACTGGTGCAGCTACTGTGGAAAGCAATATGGAGGTTCCTCAAAAAACTTAGAAATACATATAACCCAGTAACTGCACTTCTAGGAATTTACCCCATGTTTATTGCTGCATTATTATAATAACAAAAATATGGAAACAACCAAAGTGGCCATCAATAGATGAATAGATAAAGATATGGTACATATGCACAATGGAATATTATTTAGCCATAAAAAGAAAGAAATCCTGCCATTTGCAATATGGTTGGACCTAGAGGGTATTATGCTCAGTGAAATAAGCCAAGCAGAGAAAGACAAAGGCCATATGATTTTACTTATTTGTGGAATCAGAAAACAAAACAAAGCAAAATGAAAAAACAGCAGATTAGACTCAGAGACACTGAGAAGCAACTGGCAGTTACCACAGAGAAGGGGTTGGAATGGGTGGGGAGAATGAGTGGGGAAAAGGGGCATGAAAATCTAAATCAGAATATAAGTTGTTCACTGAAATGCAAGTGCAGCATGAGGGAATACAACCAGTGATTCTGTAACATCTTTCTATGTTGACAGATAGTAACTGAACTAGTTGGGTGAGGATTTAATAATGTGGGTATCTGTTGAACCACTGTGTTATGTACTTGAAACCAATATAATATTGTGTATCAACTATGCTTCAATTAAAAAATAATTAATTTTAATTATCATTGCTTAACTAATTATCCAACATTTAAATGTTACCAAGTTTGTTTCAAAATATTCTTCATTTAAAAAAATGAAATGGTATATCAATTGTTTCTCATTAAAACTAGAAAAAATGAAATGAAACCATACATCCATTGAATATGCAAATGTGACTGACAATCATTACAGCATAATGCCTTCTTTAATTTGATGGATGTTTGAGTTGTGTGCTAAGAAAATTACTGATGATAGAAAGTTTCTAATAGAGGCAGCAGAAAAATAATGAATAAATTATAGCCTCTTTGCAATTATTGGCATTCCCATATTGTCATGTAAAATAAAATTGCCTTCATAATACAGCTCACATGATTTTCCTTAGATCTAAGAAATGTCCACCCAGCTATTGCTAATGTGCAGAAGAAATTGAAGACATAGGATAATTGGCTTGTGGAATATAAGAAATTGAAAATTTTGGACCAATTAACCATATGAAATATAGTTTCCTCATCCATTTAACTAGGTTGTGCATGTGGTAGCTGAGCTAATTGGGTAACAGTGCTTCCACTTTATATACAGCTGACTGAATTGATTCTGTTGTTAATCTTGGTTTCTTGTTTCTCGGGTCCAAATTACCATATCCAGAATTGTTTAGAATACCAGATTTTATTTTATATTATATATAATTCCAAAACATAACTGGGACTATAGTTCGCACATCATAGACACAGTGTCCTTTTGTGCCCATGTGGCCAATGATTTGGACACGCAACAGGGAAAACTTCTGGTTGGCCTATTGCTTTGGGAATAAATGTCAGTGGCATTAGTATCTCTACATGTGTCATTCTTCCTATCACTGGTACCATGATTCTCTTTCCAGAAGATGTGTCCTTTTTTCTTCATCTCTTTATATTGATGCAACTAGGATGATCATTACAACATTATGTCTTCTTTAATTTGATGGGTGTTTGAATTGTGTGCTAAGAAAATTATGGAATATAAGAAATTTCTGATAGTGGCAGTAGACTAATAATGAAGTTAAAAACTCTTTGTAAGAATTGTCAAATATTGAAATTCCAAAAATCTTCCTATCATATAGGGGAAATTTTAAGGCCAAATATTCTAAAACAGAAAGCTCTAGGTTTGTCTTTGATGGTTATATTTAAAAATCCAGAAATATAGGATGATAGAGAGAGGACTAAAACATAAGCTTGGAGCATGTTATCCATAACAGTTGTGATACTAGTTTAAACAGGAAGTCTTAAACTAGTCCATCTTTCCTACTGAAGTCATTCTTAGCACATGCTGGAAGGGAAACAGGGAGACAGTATATCAAAAGGAAAAGAGCGACTATTCAAAGTACATACTTTGTTCCAGAAACTTTGCTCATCACTTTTCATGCCATATTGCATGTGATAATCATAACCTTATCACAATTAGTAAAGTAGAGCAAGTCCTTAATAGAAAATAAAAGATGTCTTACAAATCAGCAGCGGAAAAGAGGGGTTATTCAGTATATTATTTTGGCAAATGAGAAAAACAATGTAGGAAAAAATAAATTATTCATTGAAATACATTTCAAATGATATAAGTTAAATGTAATTAAGAAAGCATTTAAAAATGCAACTTAATGGAAGAATCGTCATTAAATGAACCAACAGTCTTTTGCTGAGAACCTACCATGTTCAGGACACATTGTGTTACACTTCATGGTTAATAAAAAAGTTACATACTTTTTGGTATTTCTGAATATCATGGAGTTACTTGGAAACAGTTGGTTCTCAAACTGAAAGAGAAGGTGGACATCACTTTGAAGTCTTTTGGTTTTACCTCTCATTCCAGTAACGATGCTGTGACCAATTCACAACAGGGTTTGATTGTTTTGTTCACCCAGAAGAGCCTCCTAACACTTGCTTCTAACTCTAGGGGTTTTTTATTAAGCTCTCCAAAACATACAGCCTGGAAATATGCTTGAATTAAAGGCCTCGGGGGTCATTCTTGGCCAGTGATGGATAGGAGTCTATGTATATAAATACTTCACCCTTTCATCTCTGGTTGGACATATTTGAGGACATATTTTGTGAAGGTTCTTATAATATCCTTCAGGATGGAGAATCAGTAGCATATTAGTGTTTGCAATGACAACCCCTTCCTTTCCTGTTTCACTCCTCCTGCCTTGCAGACTGGCCTTCTGGGATAGGGCTCACAAATCAGAAAGATTGGGACTTAAATTTAGGCTCCATTCATTGAACTAAGTTATCTCATGCTAGCTAATTTATGTCTGTGGGTAAAAATGGCAATATTTCCAGAAATCTCTCTCCTGGCCTTAGTGCATCTCCATATCAATACGTGTTTCCAAGTGGTGGAGAGAGGTAGACCATCTCCATGTCAATAAGTAATTACAAGGGGAGGGCATATCTGGACCAGAGAGGTTGGGTGGGGTTCCTTCTTCTTCTGCAGCTGGGTCATGAGAGACACGAGAGAGCAGAAGTGGATGACTGCTTGTGAGCAATAAATGGTTTTCTCCCGCTTTATTTCTCCCTTTGACTGATTTCGGTTTCAGAGGTATTTTGCCCCAGATTTCTCCCTCTAGAGTTACAACGACTAAGCCTCACTTTCCTTATCTGCAAAAAGAATAATCATGATAGAATTCATATGAATTTAATGTGATAATGTTTGACAAATAGTAAATATGAAATAAAAATTAATGACAACTTTTTAGTGAAGAGGGCAGTCAAAAATTAGAAGATAAAAGAAGTATTTTTATGCCATGCACATATTCAGTAGAATATATTTAGATCATACTCAAAATCTTGTTATTAGGGGCTTCATAGACAGAAACCATTAAAGACTATACGTGTGAGTTATCATTCATAACTGTTGGATTTGTTTGCCATATAGATAAAATTGACCTGAGGCAAAGGCAGAAAATGTTACCACTGATTCATCTCCATTTCTTATCTACTGTCTATTTTAACATCTTATGCTAGAGAGTAAATGTTAGAGAGTAAAGAGAAATCATTGAACAGAAATTTCAGTTTTTTACATTAGGAATTTTTTTACAAATTCATTTTCTAAGATTTCTTACCCCATCAACATCCCTAACATCCCTAAAGGCAAATTCAATATTCAAAGATGGAAATATTGGCAATATTTTGGCAGGTGATAAAAAAATAAATATGTGATTGATACCCACTGAAATATTTGTTCTGTACACTTTCAATTTCACTTGAAGAGCCACGGCATAGTACTTTCTTAAAATTGGTGTTTGGTTACTTGTTAAGTGACCTTTGTAAAAAAAAACTGAACTTCCATTTTTTATATAGAAGTATTTTTTAAGGACAGCTGAAATAAAATAATTCTTCCAGATCTTTGCCATACTTGGCATACATTTATTCTTCTTTGCTAGATATGATGATGGTGAACATTAAAGCACATAAAAATATATACAAGCAGATTCTACTATATCCATTCACTTGTCTTGGTTATCTGCTTCAGCTGAAAAAACGTTCAATTCTTATTTGGTGTCTATAAGCAAATTAGTTTTAATCTACATATATTACATTCCACTTTCATCATTTTCTATGTTTTAAGTTTTCTGTTGTATGGATATGTTAATCTGCCTATAGCTCTATAAGTGGAGCAGACTAATAACAGGGCTGAATTTATTTTACTTCATAGTTCTTTGTATGGAAACTGGAGCTATAACAACTTGACTAAGGACAGATCAATGGTTCTCTGCTAGCCTTATGCTGATCTGGTGACTTTTCTTTGCATTAGTGCTTTGACACCTATACTTTTCTTCATTATTCTAATGGTAAAAAGTAGAATTTACAATTTTTGCTTTTATAAAATGAAAAATAAAATTTGTTCAAAAAGTTTTTGATTCATACTCTAGATACATTGAACAATGGAGGCTCATAATCCAAGACTTGAAGTAAAGGTTTTATACATTATTGAAAAAATTGATTAAACTTTCTCTCACCTTTTTTAGTGAATACACAAACACATACTTGGATGTTGTAAATTATTCAAATATTCAAATATTTCCAATATAAAGGAAAAGCTATTATTCAAATATTTCCAATATAAAGGAAAAGCAACTTATACATTTTAACTACATTCATTAGTTCCGTATAGGTTTTTATATTGGTTCAGTTACTTCATGAGAGTATCATAAACAGTGTCCTGGCTGAGCACTCTTGTCATGATTTCCATACAGAAATCAATATTTCAACACACCACCACCAACAGAAAAACCCAGTTCATTTTGTTTTTTCAGCTTACCTCCATCAGGAGTGTCACCCAAGAAATAACACACTTGTGAAATTCATTTTTCATTTTATTTCAGTAATAATCAACTGAGACTAAAGGCCATTATGATCAAAGACACAAAGGAAAAATACAGACATTGATTATTGAACATTTCAGCTCCTATCTTGAAAGGTACAAAAAGCACAAAGTAAGTCAATATTAAGCATTTAATTCAATGTGGTATTTTACAGGAAATTATGTAGACAACAGGAACACTATATGTGTAGAATTACATCTTAGGAAATAAATTAGCCATAAATGCTTCCTTTGTCTTATCTTCCAAAGCATTTACATAAAAGAAAAATGTCTTTCTGGAACCTCAGTTTGGCATTTTGCAAACAATAGTCATTGACGAACCAGAGCTGGGATCTGAGATGTGAAAATGAAATGATAGCTGTGAAGAAAAGCACTCCTAAAAATTTATGTGGGTGTTAACTCAGGAGTGTTACTAGTCTCCATTCACCCTTTGGCGATACATCCTTAGAACATATGTCTAGCATCAAAGACTATTCTCTGAAACATCCTTGGATCAAACTAAAGTCAGGTGACATGTTTCTGGCTGAACAGATCTGTTAAGATGACATTTTCAGGAACAAGAAGAGCACTGAGATTTGAAGATGGGTGATGTGAATCTCTGTTCTCATGCTCTCAGTACTGAAAAGACACCGAAGGTGCTAACTGTCATCACTTCCTGGTGAGACTGGTGCGGATGTGAGTGATTTTAGACACTCCACTAAAACACATCTCTTGATGGAATTTGTTGGTGAAATTAACAGAGTTTTTCTCATGTAAAAAAAATCTTATTTGTCTTTTAAAAATCTATGTCTTTTCTAAATTGCCAGAGTAGGAAGTTTTCTAGCCAGAACACATTCAGAAGTAGATTGAGGATAAATCAAGTAAAAGATTGCAGAAAAACCTGCTTCTCATGCTTTTACACTTTTCCCCTTTCACACAACTTTCCTTTCCGAGGGCTCTTTTCTGAGGAAGCAGCTTCCTTGAGGTATTGGCAAGAATCTTACCCAAAAGTACTGTGAACTTGAAAGGAAAAATGGGACTTGTAGATATTTGAAAAGTATCAGTTACCTTTCTGCCAGATCAAAAGTATCTCTTTTCTTTCAATTTGATTTCCATCCAAACAGAATGAAGAACTATATGAGCAAATACTTCAGGCTGGTAAACCTTAGTTACTTCATTGTAACAAATCCCTAAAAGCCTTTTCAATGTTACAGGTATGTACTATTTAATTGCTACTAACTATGGATGTTACAGTAGGTATTATGATAAGTAAAAAGAGTGCCAAATAACTGAAAAATGTTACAATGGTTTGAGGTATAGATGCATTTGAATGCAGTTTAAAGACAAAGGTTCTAGTGATGCTTATCACAAAACTCTGAAAAAACACTCTGTTATAATACATTTTGTAGATAGAACAGAGAAAAAGTTTTCCACCTACAGGAGGGAAATGGCTCGACACTGAATTCTCATAACTGAAGAACTGAATTTGTAAGGGAGTACATATCTCTAGTAGCTTCAGAAAACAAGATAATCTTTTTTTCCTCCACTGTTTCCTAGAACATACAACATGCAGCCTGCAGGCAAGTAGAAAAACTATCCATAAGCTACCTTTTCTACCTCTTCTCTCCCATTCAGATATCAGTGACGTGGCTGGAATTAAGTTCTAAAAGTCTGATTCTCTGCTTTCAGAATTTGAAATCAACTTAAAACACCGTCATTTAATTTATTGTTTTTTGTTTGGAAAATTCATTTGTTTAGCCTGGAAATTTATTTATTACTATTTTAGCAGACATAATGTAATAGTTGTTTATAGAGTAAAATTTAATAGAAAAAAATCCCATGATCACTAAACAAGCACTATAGAGTGCAAAGTGATTCATTTAAGAAGTGCTAGCATATTAGGCTTTCAAAGACTTAAAAACCATAGGTTATAAAATGTAGTAAAAAAAGAAGAAGAAGAAGAAAAAAGGATCACTCTTTGCAAATGACAATCTGTAGTACTGGATAATCTCTTACAATGCTACTGTCAACATCAACATGCCAGGGCATTAGAAGCTTAATTGAAGAGAAGGAGATGGGGGGAAGAGGAGTCAAGGAGGTGCAACAGACTTCTTTAGTAAAAAGAGAGCAAAAAGATATCTAGTATAGTGAAAGAAAACATGTTAAGTGAAAAAAAAATGATCTGAATAGATAAGGGTCCAGCTGCAGTTGGATATGAACACAATCTGTAATTCAGAGATCAGGTAAACTGCCCCCATTCTAAACACACAAATATTTTCATCTGACCTAGATTAAATTATCTTTCTAATAATGTACAGGACACAAATTCACACCAAAAACAGAAATGTGTTTCTGTCTTATTTTATTGCTCAATTATAGATGTTAGAAACAATAGAGTTTGAACTTCAGTGATGCAAAATATTTGTTGAAGAACTTAATCTACTTTTAATTGCCTAAGGACTTTCCAAGGAAATAGGACAGCTAAATGGTTTTAGTAAGTTACTCAATTTTTTTTCATATCTAGGTATCATATCTGCAAAATGATTATCTGATAGGCTGGAAGAATTCACATTTTTTTCCTAATTGAAAGAGCTTTTGACAATGAATTTTGAAAAGTATTTTTATCACAATTTCCCCCTTATCATCCTTTCCTGGTTTCTTGTTCAGCAAATACAGAGCAAAATAAACTTATAGAAAAAGATGAAATTAATAGCCCAAATCTAACCACTCAGTCATTAAACAACAAACAGTTTTGCTCTTTTAAACAATTTTATAAGTAATTTTAATTATTTTCAAATGTACTCATATCATACAGCAAAATTTTATTATTTTTTCATTTGTTTTTCTTTCATCAATTTTTGTGGCAGGAATATTTTACTTACTTTTCAATAAGTTTTATAAACATTATTATTTACATTTATATTTTGCATCAATACAAAAGAACAATATTGATTTAGAAAGTTGATTTAAAATAAACCATTGTTTAATATTTTCCACTGTCCAGGTTCTTTTTAAATCTTGTTTTAATAAGATTGTGGTAGGAAGCCAAGGAAACAAAGTTTCTGTTGAGGCTTCAGAAATGTAGAGGAATCAGAGGTGCTTGGGTACTCGAGATTGAAACAATGTAACAATGTATTCTCCTCCACCAGGACTCAGTAGCATGGACAGCTTGTTGATCATGGTCACGGAAGCCCATTAGTTTATAATAGGGTATCCTGGTAACCTTTACAGAGATAGACTAAAATAAAACTAGCATCCTGAATACACCTATAGTAACCTAACAGCTCCCACTGCAATGGTTCCAGGGTGCTGACTCCCCCCTAACCTTGTAGTGAATGTATAAAAGGCATGGCCCTACTGCACTCGGGACTCAGCCTTTGAATAGGAATCCGCTGAGCCAGTGTGGGAACTAAAAAATGCTGCTTCTTGCCAAACTTCTCAGTGTCCCGACTTCTTGTTCGTAGTTCCCACGGTTCCTGCAACATTTCTTGGGGGCTCATCTGGGATCCGGAGATGATGTGTTCACCTCCTTTGTTGCTGGCGGACTGTCCCCAGGACACCGGGAAAGGTGATTTCACCCGGCGCCAGTGGACAGTTGTTCCGCAGGGGACCGCCCCTCCTGATGCATCAGGGCTATGACCCGAATGCACAACGAAACCCAGTGAGATGCGAGAACCAGAGGGGAGGCTTTGCCTGACTGACTGGTAAGAACCGAGGTTCAAGGTAGACCTGTCTTAAGAGACAGAAGGGGAGCCTGATCACCTCCCAAGGGACGCCTGAGTAGCCCCATCTGGGGGGAGAGGGGGGTGAAACCGTGACCCAAGGAAAGGGCGGAGGGCGGAAGTAAGTGCGGTAGAACTCTGGTGAATGGTGAATGTGCCAGACGTGGCCTGGCTGCGGAGCAAGTGTGAGTCCTGCTCAGCGTTTCTGTGGCGGTCCTCAGGTGTTTAAGGGGGGCCCTCCTTGGAGGGATCCTGACTGCGAATTATACGGTCCCGCCAATGCCAAGAGGTGCCTGAAATATCTCTGCGAGGAGGGCAGCAGGAGGCGGACAAAGCACATCTTTCTACCTCATTTTTCTACCTCATTTCCCCAACCCAAATAATCCTCTGTGTGTGTGTGTGTGTGTGTGTGTGTAGGCAAAGGGAGGTATGGGTGGTCAGCAGAGTAAGCATACTCCCTTAGAGTGCATGCTTAGGAACTTCAGCAGAGGTTTCAAAGATGATAACGGTGTCAAGCTTAGTCCTGAGAAACTCTGGACATATTGTGAAATAGACTGGGTCTCCTTTGGGGTCGGATGGCCATCTGAGAGATCTCTAGATAGACAGCTGATTGGCAGTCTTTTGGGTAGTCACAGGGAGCCCTGGACACCCTGATCAGTTTCCTTACATTGCCTTTTGGGAAGATGCTGTCCTGTCCAAGCCTTCCTGGCTGAAAACATGCTTAGAAGAGAAGTGTAAAATCATGATGGCCCAAGTGGCAGCTTCTTCCAAATGCCCTCCCAATCCAAAGAAGCCTATTCTCACCAGTGAGCCAGAGGAGATGCCTCCACCCATTTACCCATGTTCACCAACCGCCCCCCACCCATCGAGTCCACCAATGGGTCCCAGGCAGAGGGTGACCTAGATGAGATTGCAGAAGGTGCTGCCTTTTGTGCTCCATCCCCTTCGCCACCAACCCCAGAGCCTCCAGTGCTGACCCCCAGCTTCCCCGTCGGAGGAGCCAGTCCACCTCGGTCAGAGACTCCCCTGGGAATCACAAGCCAGGAACCCTACAGATGACCCTGCATGAGACATGTGGCCTTATCTACTATGACCGGGATGGGCATGTTCAAAGGGGGCGATAAGTTTTTGTTTACCAGCCATTCACTACTACTGGCCTTTTAAATTGGAAGAATCATACTCCACCTTATTCTGAAAAACCTCAGGCCATGATTGACTTGTTACAATCTACAATCCAGACTCATAAACCCACCTGGACTGATGTCCACCAACTCCTAACATTATTCAATACAGAGGAAAGGTGCCGAGTAACCCAGGCGGCCATAAAATGGCTAGAGGACCATGCCCCAGATGGAACTCTCAACACCCAGGTGTATACCCAAACTCAGTTCCCAGAGGGAAACCCCCACTAGGACCCAAATGATGACTGGGACGACCAGAAATTAAAACGGTTTCAGGAGGTTCTTATGCATGGAATGAAGGAAGAAGGGGAAAGGGCCATGCATATGGCCAAAACCTCTGAGGTCCTCCAGGGGCCTGAAGAGAGTCCAGCTCTGCACTACAAGAGGCTGTGCAAGGCCTTCAGGCTCTATACCCCGTTTGACCCAGAAGCACCAGAAAACCAGCGGATGGTTAATGCTGCCTTTGTCAGTCAAGCCCAGAGACGCATTAGGCGAAAGTTACAGAAGCTTGAGGGCTTTGCTGGGAAGAACACAAGCAAGTTGGTGGAAGCAGCAACTAAAGTTTTTGTTAACCGAGACCAAGAGGCCCAATGGGAGGCTGATAAGGAGATGAAGAAAAAGGCAGATCTCCTCGCAGTGGCTCTAACAGAACATTTGAAAGGGCCTAAGTCTGCTCCATCAAGCAAGGGCTGAGGGGGTCAGAACTGACCTGAGAAACCAGTGCGCCAACTGCCGCCAGGAAGGACATTGGAAAAAAGAATGTCCCCAAAAAGGGGGGAAGCCCAAGCCAGGTCATGAAGCTCAAGGAAGTGGACAAGTAGAGGAGGAGCTGTATCACCCCGGGGGCCAGCCCTCAAGAGCCAGAAGAGGACTTCATCGGCCTTGCAGAAATGGAAGGCTATGAAAGGAATAGGATCAACCAAGCTCCATCCCCTTGGCCCCCAGGAGCCTGTGGTCCAAATGACAGTAGGGGGGGACAAATAATGGACTCCATGGTGCACACCGGGGCTGAACACTCAGTGGTTCCTCAGCAGGTGGCCCCTCTCAATGACAGGTGACCAACATAGGCACCACTGTAAACAGGACGTGCCAGCCCTTCCTGATGCCTCGGCAGTGTGCCTTGGGGGATCATGAGGTTGTTCGTGAGGTTCTGTACTTACCAGACTGCCTGTGGCTCTTATGGGACATGATTTCTTGGGAAAACTTCAGGCCCAAATAACTTTTGACTCCCGAGGGCGTGCAGTCTTAACCCTGGTGGGGGGTGCTGAAGCAAAGATTTTGACTCTCACAGCTCCCCAGAGAGAAGAGTGCTGTCTGTTCAGTTGCCCAGACCCCACCTCAGAATTTCTTGAAATTCTTGAAATGCCTTTCCAGGTTCCTGTAGTCTGGATAGAAGATAATCCCCTGGAGCTGGCCAGAAACATTCCATTGGTGATTATAGAACTTAAGCCTGGGGCTGAGCCAGTATCGCAAAAAACAGTATTACATCCCTCCAAAGGCACAGGCAGACATTCAACGCCACCTGGACAGACTCTCAAAGTACGGAATCCTTCAACCTTGCCAGTCATGTTGGAATACTCCACTTCTACCAGTCCGGAAGCCAGAGATGGAAGATTATTGGCCTGTCCAGGACTTATGTGCACTAAATCATGGTACTGTTACTCTTCACCCAGTTGTCCCTAATGCCTACACACTGCTGGGCCTAATCCCACCAGAAGCAAATTTCTTCACTTGCCTAGATCTAAAGGATGCCTTCTTCTGTATCCACCTGGCTCCACAAAGTCATCTGGTATTTGCCTTCCAGTGGGAAACTCGTGAGCACGTAGAACACGGGCAGTTGACTTGGACCAGACTGCCTCAGGGCTTCAAAAACTCTCCTGGCATATTTGCGTCAGCCCTGGCCTCAGACTGAAGGCATTCCCTGCTGACTTGTTAACTGTATTCTGCTTCAATCTGTAGACAACCTTGTCCCTGCAGGACCCACAAAGGAGGAATCCCTTAAGGGAACAGAGAGGCTCCTCCCCCTACTTTGATACTAAGGTATTAAAGAAGAAGCCTCAAATCTGCCTAGAGAAAGTTAAGTACCTGGGCTTTCACCTCTCACATGGACAGTGGCAACTTGGACTAAAGGAAACCGACTGTGCAACCCCCACCCCCCGAATCCGATGTCAGGTTTGGGAATTTTTAGGTGCCATAGTATTCTGCTGGATCTGGATTCCCAAATTCTCAGTCATGGAGAAACCCCTATACAAAGCCACAAAGGGGGATGAACAGGAGCCACTACTTTGGGAAAAGGAGCAAGAGAGGGCTTTCCAAACCATAGAACAGCCTCTCACCAATGTCCTGGCTCTGGGACTCCCAAATCCCTTAACCCCGTTTTTCTTGTATGTGCATGAGCAGTCGGGATCAGTGGTTGGGGTACTTACCCAGATGTTGGGGTCCTGGCACTAGCCAGTGGTGTGTCTATCAATGCAGTTAGACCCTGTGTCTCGAGGATGGCCACTGTGCCTCTGAGCCCTGGCTGTCACAGCTCTCCTGGGGGCAGAAGCTGACAAGCTGACTCTGGGGCAGGACCTAACTATCAGAGTGCCACACGCAGTACTGACCTTGATGGACTGCAAGGGACAGTACTGGCTCACAAATGTTTGAATGGTCAGATACCAGGAATGCTGTGTGAAAACTCCCACATCCACCTTGAGGTTGTGAGGATGCTAAACCCAGCCACCTTACTGCTGGTCGGTGCTGGGGCCCCAGATCACAAATGCTGTGAGATAATGGATGAGGTTTTCTCCAGTAGGCCAGACTTATCAGATCAGCCTCTCTCCAGCCCCAAGGTAGACTACTTCATGGACAGCAGCAGTTTCATCCAAGATGGGAGGCGACTGGCTGGATACTCAGTTGTTGCTTTAAATTTCACTGTAGAGGCCAAGCCTTTGCCAGCAGCCACCTCTGCCCCAAAAGCAGAACTAATTGCTCTTCTCTGAGCACTCTGGTTGGCAGTGAGAGTTCGGGTGAATATCTACACTGATTCCAAATATGCCTTTACCACTGTTCATGTACATGCAGCCCTAAACAGAGAAAAAGGACTAATTAACTCAGGACGAAAAGACATTAAATATGGCAAGGAAATCCTTGAACTGCTAGAGGCTGTGTGGGCTTCTAAAAAGGTGGTGGTCATACATTGCCAAGGGCACAAGAAGGGAAACACTCTAATCGCCGCAGGGAACCAGAGAGCTGACCAAGAGGCAAAGCGCACGGCCCAGGAGAATGACATATGACCAGCAATCTTGCAAGCACCCTACTTCTGACTCCACCAGGTAACTGGGACCCACGCTACTCCCAGCATGAAAAGGCGTGATTTGAGACTGAGCCTGGAGAATACCTCACTGGAGGGTAGTGGATGTTAAATAACAGGAAAATAGTTATTCCCAAATCCCAGGCACCAACTTTCATAAAACAGTTTCATCAAGAAACTCACTTGGGCTGGACCTCCTTTGAATCTCCCTAGACAGGCATCTTTATATTCCAAGATTAGCCAGCATTGCTTGGGCTGTGTGTGAGAGATGTGAAGTATGCGAGGTCTGTGCCCAGAACAACCCAAGACAAGGACTGAGAATGGCCCCGCAGGCTCAGAGCACAGCAGGCGCTCCCTTTGAAAACATAATAGTAGATTTTACTGAATTGCCTCATGTCCATGGGTGTCAGTACCTGTTGGTGATTGTGTGCGCCTTCCCTGGGTGGGTAGAAGCATTCCCACTCACACTGAAACTGGGAGGTGACTCGAATCCTCCTGAGAGAAATTATTCCCTGTTTTGGGACTCCAGTTAATATTGGGTCTGACAATGAACCAAACTTTGTGACTGAGATAGTAGAGCTGGTGACAAGAGAGCTCAGAATTACCTGGAAACTGCACACAGTATATTGACCCCAAAGTTTGGCCAAGTAGAGAGAATGAAACGGACCCTAACAAAGCAACTCAGGAAATTGTGCCAGGAGACCCACCTCCATTGGGATGCAGTACTGACAATAGCTCTTTTAAGAATAAGATCCAGCCCCAGTAGGCAGACAGTGCTGTCTCCTTTTGCGACCCTCTATAGCCAACCCCTCCTCTCATTAAGGGCATTAGAGGAGACCTCAGGAAACTAGGTAACCTCACCTTAAGGCAACAAATGGAGGTGCTAGGCACCTATCTTCCTTAAATCAGTGGGTTAGGGAAAGGTTGTCAGTTAGCCTCACTACAAAGGTTCATCCCTTTAAGCCAGGAGATTCAGTATAGGTTAAAGAATGGAATTTACAACCCTTAAAGCCCCTCAGGAGGGGACCTTTTACTGTTATTTTCTCCACCTCTACTGCAGTCAAGGTGGCAGAAGTCACTCCCTGGATATATCACAGCCGACTAAAACCTGCCATCCAGTGGGAGTGCGTTCATGATGCAGTGTCCCCCTGCAAGCTAAGCATTAGGAGACAGGCCCCCATGGATCCAAAAGAACCAGAGGACTACAGCACTGCTTTGGTCACTCTGGAGGCTGACCAATCTACATACAGCAGAAGCTTGAGGAATAGGCACCTTGAAGATGCATACCCTGTTACTGTTATTAATGACTGTGGGTACAGTGGGAAAATAGAATGCAATGCACTCATTTTAGGAGACTTCAACACACCAATCACTCCAAAGGACAGATCAACCAGACAGAAAATAAGTAAGGAGACAGAGGCACTGAACAATGTATTAGAACAGATGGACCTAATGGACATCTACAGAACATTCCATGCAAAAGCAACAGGATATACATTCTTCTCAAGTGCACATGGAACATTTTCAAGAACAGAACATATCCTAGGCCACAAAAAGAGCTTCAGTAAATTCAAAAAGACTGAAATTGTACCAACCAGCTTCTCAGATCACAAAGGTATGAAACTACAAGTAAATTACACAAAGAAAACAAAAAATCCCATAAACACATGGAGGCTTAATAGCATGCTCCTAAATAATCAATGCAGCAATGACCAAATAAAAACAGATATCAAGCAAAATATGGGGACAAATGACAACACTAATTCAACACCACAAAATCTGTGGGATGCAGTAAAGGCTGTGCTAAGAGGGAAGTATATTGCAATACAGGACTACCTCAGGAAAGAAGAACAATCCCAAATAAACAGTCTAAACTCAAAATTAATGAAACTAGCAAAAGAAGAACAAATGACGCCCAAAGTCAGTAGAAGGAGGGACATAATAAAGACTAGAGCAGAAAAAAAAATCAAGAAGAATAAAACAATAGAAAGAATCAATGAAAGCAGGAACTGGTTCTTCAAAAAAATAAACAAAATAAATAAACCCCTAGCCAGACTTCTCAAGAAAAAAAAAAGTCTACACACATAAACAGAATCAGAAATGAGAAAGGAAAAATCACTACAGACCACAGAAATACAAAGAATTATGAGAATACTATGAAAAATTATATGCTAACAAACTGGATAACCTAGAAGAAATGGATAACTTTCTAGAAAAATACAACCTTCCAAGGATGACCCAGGAGGAAATAGAAAATCTGAACAGCTGATTTCCAGCAAGGAAATTGAATTGGTAATCAAAAAACTAACTAAGAACAAAACCCCTGGACCAGATGGTTTCATTGCTCAATTTTATCAAACATTTAGTAAAGACCTAATACCCATCTTCCTTAAAGTTTTCCAAAAAGTAGAGGAGGAGGAAATACTCCCAAACTCATTCTACGAGGCCAACATCACTCTAATACCAAAACCAGACAAAGACACCACAAAAAAAGAAAGTTACAGACCAATATCCCTGATGAACATAGATGCAAAAATACTCAACAAAATATTAGCAAACTGAATTAAAAAATACATGAAAAAGATCATCCATCATGTTCAAGTAGGATTTATTCCAGGGATGCAAGGATGGTACAACATTTGAAAATCCATCATCATCCACCACATCAAAAAACCCCACATGATCATCTCCATAGATGTTGAAAAAGCATTTGACAAAATTCAACATCCATTCATGTTAAAAACTCTCCACAAAATGGGTATAGAGGGCAAGTACCTCAACATAATAAAGGCTATATATGACAAACCCACAGCCCACATTATACTTAAGAGTGCGAAGCTGAAAGCTTTCCCTTTAAGATTGGGAACAAGACAAGGATTCCCACTCTCCCCACTTCTATTCAACATAGTACTGGAGTTCCTAGCCATGGCAATCAGCTAACACAAAGAAATATAAGGCATCTAGATTAGCAAGGAAGAAGTTAAACTGTCCCTGTTTGCAGATGACATGATATTGTACATAAAAACCCTAAAGAATCCACTCCAAAACTACTCGATCTAATATCTGAATTCACCAAAGCTACAGGATACAAAATTAATACACCAAAATCTGTTGCATTCCTATACATTAATGACGAACAAGCAGAAGGAGAAATCAGGAAAACAATTCCATTCACAACTGCATCAAGAAGAATAAAATACCTTGGAATAAACCTAACCAAGGAAGTGAAAGACTATACTCTGAAAACTACAAGACACTCATGAGAGAAATTAAAGAAGATACCAAAAAATGGAAACACATCCCATGCTCATGGATAGGAAGAATTAATATTGTCAAAATGGCCACCCTGCCTAAACAAATCTACAAATTCAATGCAATCCCTATCAAAATACCAACAACATTCTTCAACAAACTGGAACAAATAGTTCTAAAATTCATATGGAACCACAAAAGACCCTGAATAGCCAAAGTAATCCTGAGAAGGAAGAATAAAGCTGGGGGAATTATGCTCCCTGACTTCAAACTCTACTACAAAGCCACAGTTATCAAGACAATTTGGTACTGGCACAAGAGCAGACCCATAGACCAACGGAACAGACTAGAGAACTAAGATATAAACCCAACCATATATGGTCAATTAATATATGATAAAGGAGCCATGGATATACAATAGGAAAACAGTCTCTTCAACAGCTGGTGTTGGCAAAACTGGACAGCTACATGCAAGATAATGAAACTGGATTATTGTCTAACCCCATTCACAAAAGTGAACTCAAAATGGATCAAAGACCTGAATGTCGGTCATGAAACCATAAGAGTCTTACAAGAAAACACAGGCAAAAATCTCTTGAATATAAACATGAGCAACTTTTTCCTGAACGCATCCCCTCAGGCAAGGGAAACAAAATAAAAAATGAACACATGGGACTACATCATGCAAAAAGCTTCTGTACAGCAGAGAACACCATCAGCAAACAAAAAGACATCCTACAGTATGGGAGAATGTATTTGTAAATGACATATCTAATAAGGGGTTAACATCCAAAATATATAAAGAACTCACATGCCTCAACACCCAAAAAGCAAATAACCCTATTAAAAAGTGGGCAGAGGATTGAACAGACACTTCTCCAAAGAAGAAATTCAGATGGCTAACAGGCACATGAAAAGATGCTCCACATCACTAATTATCAGGGAAATGCAAATTAAAACCACAGTGAGATATTACCTCACACCAGTTAGGATGGCCAACATAGAAAACAGTAGGAACAGCAAATGCTGGCGAGGATGTGGAGAAAGGGGAACCCTCCTACACCGCTGGTGGGAATGTAAACTAGTTCAACCACTGTGGAAAGCAGTATGGAGCTTCCTCAGAAAACTGAAAATAGAAATACCATTTATCCCAGGAATTCCACTCCTAGGAATTTACCCTAAGAATGCCCGATCTCAGTTTTGAAAAGATATATGCACCTCTATGTTTATTGCAGCACTATTTACAATAGCCAGGAAATGGAAGCAACTTAAGTGTCCATCAGTAGAGGAATGGATAAAGATGTGGTACATATACACAATGGAGTATTATTCAGCCATAAGAAGAAAACGAATCCTACTATTTGCAACAACATGGATGGAGCTAGAAGGTATTATGCTCAGTGTAATAATCCAGGCAGAGAAAGACAAGTATCAAATGATTTCACTCATCTGTGGAGTATGAGAACAAAGCAAAAACTGAAGGAGCAAAACAGCAGCAGACTCACAGAATCCAAGAATGGACCAACAGTTACCAAAGGGAAAGAGACTGGGGAGAATGTGTGGGAAGGGAGGGATAAAGGGAAAAAGGGGCATTATGATTAGCACATATAATGTGGAGGGGGGCATGGGGAAGGCAGTATAGTACAGAGTAGACAAGTAGTGGTTCTATAGCATCTTACTACTCTGATGGACAGTGACTGTCATGGGGTATGTGGTGGGGACTTGATAATCGGGGGAATTTAGTAACAACAATGTTGCTCATGTAATTGTATATTAATGATACCAAAATAAAAAATAATAATAAGTAAGTAAATAAGTAAATAAATAAATAACTGTGGGTACACTATTTCTAAGATCCAGAGGTGTCCCAGCAGAAAACTCTTGTGACAAATGTATACAGGCTACTAAGCCATGTCTGGGTGTTACAAAAACCTTGTTGTATCACACTTATTTCTCCTGCCTTCCAGGAATTATAGGATGGTGCAGTTAAAAGACCACTTACTCTATTTGTCAACGGGGTGATAAGTGTGCTTGTTTCGACCCCCCGTACTCCCCAACTGAAGAGTGCCTAGAGGTCCGGAGACATCCTAGTGGGACCTTGATTAACCAAACCCAAATTCTTAACCCAAATAGCTGGTGTCTTTATTCTTTGATGTGTACCAGTGTATAAGTAATAGTTGATCAACCTATAGTCTGCCATGTCGAGGCTCACAATGGAAATGAGAATACTTAATGATAAGTATATGTGTGAAGAGTCCTAAGTTTGGTCTGGATATGCTAACAAAATTTATTTTTATTGTCCCTATTAGAATTGTGTATCATGGGCCACCTGACAAAATAAGGGTGAAACTGCACTCCTCCACATGAGTATTTCCATGCCAGACTGTCAAACAGGAAGCTGTAATCCTGTTAACTTCACCATACTAGATCCAGAAGAACCTAAATGGAGAGCAGGATGCCAGATTGGTATGAACAAGGCACAGACCCCAGAACCCTGTTGCTATTTAAGATGGTCAGTCTCCCTCTGAGCCTCACATAATGAGGTCTTTCATTCCTTTTATGAAGAAATAAGTAATAGTCCTCCTCTTTCCACCACAGCAAGAAACCTGTTCCTGGTCCTGGCAGAGGCTATAGCCCAATCTTTAAGCATCTCTTCTTGCTATGTATGTGGGGGAACAAATTTGGGGAATCAGTGGCCTTGGGAAACTAGAGAACTAGATCCCCAGGAGCTCTATAATGAGACACAATACCCCAGGCCTACTACTGGGATTTGGCTGCTGAAAACCTCAATTGTGGGGAAAAACTGTCTTGCCAGGTGCAGAGGATGATTTTACACCTCTGTTGGGAGCCTGACATGCCTGGGTCAAAAGTACCATAATGCAACTGCCCAGGAAACCCAATGGTGGGGATCCCCAAATCACACCGAACCAAACCCTCACCCTTTGTCTAACGTTACTCACCTCACACAAACCTGGGACAATGTTGATGCAGAAATTGAGTGGTAGGCCCCAGGAGGGCTATACTGGATATGTGGAAGGGCCACCTACACCAAATTACCTGGATTTTGTGATGGATCTTGTGTACCGGGGACTATGCACCCCTCCTTCTTCCTTCTCCCGGTAACTAGGGTAGAACAGCTGGGAGTCCCCGTATATGAAAGCCGAGGAGGCCAGAGAGAAAGGCACACCCTGCAAAGTGTTGACTGGGAGGATGATTAATGGCCCCCTGAATGACTAATTCTCTATTATGGCCCTGCTACATGAGTGGAAGATGGATCCTATGGATACTGCACCCCCATCTACATGTTAAACCGTATCTTCAGTTACAGGCTGCGGTTGAAATTATAACCAATGAGACTGCAAAGGTCTCAATATATTGGCCAGGCAACAGACTAAAATGCACAGTGCTATCTATCAAAATCTCTTAGTCTTAGATTACCTGCTTGCCTCTGAAGGAGGAGTCTGTGGGAAATTTCATCTTAGCAACTGCTGTTTACAAATAGATGGTGAAGGGGAAGATATAGAAGAAATTACTGACAGAATGAGGAAAGTATCCTATGTCCCAGTTCAAAGCTGGAAGGGCTGGAGTCCAAATGAACTATTTAGAGGCTGGTTCTAGACCTTTGGGGGATTCAAAACCCTGATAAATATAATAATCTTAGGAATCTGCCTGATCCTTCCATGTCTCGCCCCCTTAGTGCTGCGATCTGTCACCACACTCATTGAAACTTTAATTGAAAGGAAAATGGCAGCCCAAATACTGTTATTGTGGAAATATAAACCCTTAGACCAAGATGAGCAACTTGAGGACCCAGGTGATGCTCTGTAGCCTCTGAAGAGGTATGAGCATCAAAGGGGGAATGTGGTAGGAAGCCAAGGAGACAAAGTTTCTGTTGAGGCTTCAGGAATGTAGAGGAATCACAAGGTGCTTGGGTACTTGAGATTGAAACAATGTAACAGTGTATTCCCCCCCAACCAGGACTCAGTGGTATGGAACAGCTTGTTGATCATAGTCAAGGAAGCCCATTAGTTTATAATAGGGTATCTGTGTAACCTTTACAGAGATAGATTAAAATATAACTGGCATCCTGAATACACCTATAGTGATCTAATAGCCCCCACTGCAATGGTTCCTGGGTGCTGACTCCCCCTTAACCTTGTAGTGAATGTATAAAAGGTATGGCCCTGCTGCACTCAGGACTCAGCCTTTGAACAGGAATCCACTGAGCCAGGGCCAGCACTAATAAATGCTGCTTCTCGCCAAACTTCACGGTGTCCTCACTCCTTGTTCGTAGTTCCCATGGTTCCTGCAACAATATAAGTTTACTTATTTAATGTTTCACTCTTTCCTAAAACTATTACTATAAATGAATGTATCTTTTTATTGCTATAGAAAAATGTAGTTATGAATTTATTTTCCCTTGCTAAAATGAATCCTTAATATTACAAATAGAGCTAATATTAATTTATATTTTATTAACACTATTTTCCATTTTTATAAAGTTTTCATTTGCAATTTTGCAAAATTAGAGTATTATCCACTATGAGCTCTCATTTTCAAGACTAAGAGAAAGCAAAATGATAAAAATTTCTCTTAAGAATGATTGCATATAAGAAAGGAAGAGTTTGGTTATTTGCCTAGGTAATTTTATTCACTTAATTCATGAAACTCCTATCTGTTATATTACAGTGCATTGCAATAATTATATTGTATTGCAACTTGGTATTATATTATTTCAGTGGAAGAAAACATTTATGGACTATAAAGTATTAAAATCACAAAAGCCAATTTACTTTTTTATTTTTGCAGTGCTTTCAATAATAAAAACACTTTATTAGTGTATATTACCCTAGTACATATTGTTAAGGTAGGAAAAAATAATTAATTGGTTGATCTGAACTGACTTAAACAAAGGTTACCTTATTTACTCTTGAAGCCACACAGTTCTGAATTTCCTGGTCACCTCGACTCTACAGTTTTGCTGGCAGCATGTTTCCTAATGATGGAGAGAATATTCAAAATGAAAAACAGTAAGAATAAGCTGTGTAATGTTAAAAATATTGTCTTCTACTCAGTAAAAACTTTCCTACATTTTAAAATGTTGGATAATAATCTGCAGTGTTTCCAATTAACTGTGGGACCTTAGGCAAATCTTTTCTTAATTCTGAGTCTCAAATTACTTATCAGCAAAGCATGGTATGGAGCACATATTGGTTAGGGAGAGACAAACACTATTGTACAGTTGTAAGATTAAGAGCCCCAACTTTTAGGCATGCAGATCTGAGAGTAAAGCTAACTTTCAGATACATGAGGCGATATGATTTAGGGCAAATTATTTCACCCATATGAACCATAAGTGTATTTGTAAAATCAGAATAATTAAATTTGTCATACATGGTAAAGCTATAATGCAACATAACATAATGCCTGTCTGGTACATAGTATCTGCAAAGTGACTGCTATTAATATAATCCTCTACGATGCTTTCTGATTCTCTAATTCTAAAATTCCCTTTACTCTAAGCCATCTATATGAATGAGCCTACTACAAGAATGAGGAACTAAGGAAAGAAAATACATCAGTAGATGGATGTATCTATGACAATATTAAGAATTATTAAACAGAATGTGAATCTACCATATTTAGAGGTGAAAATGTATTAGTTATTTATTTAGTAGAAAGAATGTGTTGAGTTCATGAATTTAAGGTAACAGGAGATAATCTCCCAGGGGAGACTGGGAAGAAATAGAAAGATAAGAAAAAGGAGGCTGAATAATGTTTGCAGACATCAAATTGTGAACATTCGACATCCCGGCAGATACCATGATTATTCATTGGGCAAAGAGTAAGTTCCACAGGGGTGCTGTTGATGGTCTTGGGAATTAGCAGGTGAGTTAGGAAATTCTACAGGTCTGTGGCCCTATCAATGACTGATCTTAGTCAGTCTGAAGGAGCCTATATTCCTGCATCTGTTGCCTCAACAGATCAACCAAGTGGTCATTTCTGATGAAAGGAAGCTGTATATTAGATTGTTGTAGTTGTGTCTCTCCTGATGTAGTAGTTCTCTGAAGTGGCTTTGGTTACTAGCAATTTTGGCAGCTCTTTGTTTACCCATCTTCCCCTTCCTGTTCAGTATTTTAATTTTAATTTTACACTGACTCTTTACTTCTTGGTCCCTCTCTCTCTGTCAAATTCTCAAGGCAAAATTTCAACCCTGGTTAAACCCATCTCTCTCTATATATGTTGAACTCCTGCTGCTGAAGAGGTGAATGTGGCAGGAGAAAAACTTAACAATTGTGCTCATGTCTCACTTTCAGTTTTTGGTCAAACACATTATAACTGGGGACTCAGCAACGCCTGAAAATTCCATTATATTTCCTGGTAAACTTGTTGTCCCCTTTATGTGGTGACTATTTTGTATCTCTACCCTGTTGTTCAATTTCCCCTTCCTCTGCCTTCACACCCAGCTGCTTGGCTCACTGAGGGAGAAGAAATAATAAGACAAGTACTCCTTCATCTTCCCACCACCTAACATATGAGCCTGCTGGAGCTGTAACAAAATATGCTGCTTCTACTCTTGTAATTGTGATCAAACTGTTGCTTTTCCTAAGACCAGTCTCAACATAGGGTCACAAAATCCAACACCATTTCACCTGCTCAAGTATTTCATTTCTGCAATCATTTCCTCATCACCCACCACATTATTAACTCTCTCTATAGAGTCACTTCATTAGCATAAAATAGCCATAGTATCCTCTGATTTAAATATATAGCCCTTTTCCCATATCTCTCTTTAGCAGTATTTTCATATACCTCTTTTGGAAAACCTCTTTACATTTGCTTTTTCTGTTTCTTCATATTTCTCCTTCTACCTCAATCAGATTTTTGTTTATACTACTACTCAAAAAATACTTTTGTCAAGAACAGCAGTGGCTCTTAACCTTACTAAATTAATTTCTGAACCTGTCTTACTTCCTCAGCATTTAACCCAGGTGAAGATTTCTCTTTTCTAGAGAATAGGCCATCTCACATTAGCATAGTCAACATTGACCTCCTAATTTCTTATGAAGCACCCCTTTCCTCCCAACTGTGCCTCCTTAGATTCCCTCTCTGTTAATTATATATAATTATATATAATTTAATTTTCCCATAGTTCTGGAAGCTAGAAGCTAGAAGATAAAGGTGTCAGCATTGTTGACTTTTTCTCAGGGATCCATCACTGACCATCCTCCTTTGTGTTCACATGGTCTCTGTGCATGTCTGTGTCCTAGTCTCCTCTTTTATAAAGACATCAATCATATTGGATTAGGGCCCACCCATAAAACCTCACTCTAATGACCTCTTTAAAGGTCCCAGCTCCAAATATAGTTCACATTTTGAAGTACTAGAGGTGACTTCAGCATATATATTTGCGGCCGTAACAAGTCATCTCTTTGATTTTTATGACTGATCTGTAACCTTCCAATACATATACATATTTTATTCTGCTTAGTCTGAAATAGTCTCTGTTGCTTGCAGTCAAAGAACTCAACTATAATGGACCACAGTTTTTTTCAGTATATATGTATTTCAGGTATGGGGCTCATTGAACCATTGTGTCATTTTATGTTCTGTTTACAGAACTTTATGAGGCATGACTGACTATGGACAATTTTGCCACTTTTATTTAGAACCAAACAATTTCTTTGAAATTGTGTATTCATAGCATTTTTACCCTGGCAACTGTGGGAGTTTTTGCTTGTTCAAGGGAAAGCCATTTGGGGAGCAAAGGAAAAATAGCAATAACCTTTTATTAAGCCTACACCAACATAAAATCAGAGCCTCAAGTTTGTGTAAGTGTTGCATATCAGACCTCATTTTGTCATTGAAAATTTAGGTTCCCTAATAAAATAATGAGTATTTTTAGTCATTATCTCAATCTTTATTTAACCATCATTATTTATTTATTTATCTAAACTCAAAAGAATGACAAAAATACCATATCACACCTGCCTTTTGAAATAGTGAGTTACACATTAAGTCATTTGGTCTACTCTACATAAGGATACTGGTAGCAGAATTTTTAAAAGCATAATTGATATAAAATTCAAAATAGTATATAAAGTCAAAATATAGTATATAAACAGTTATTCATTTCCTAACCTTTGTCCAATAGTGTTTCAACATGTATTTTTTTTAGACACCCCCAGTTAATTATCCCAATGCCACTCAAAAGTCAAATTGTTCGAAAGTGGATAGGTTATCCTACTCTTGCCTTAAACTTATTTCTTTTTCTATTTTTACATTTATTTTCAGTCTTCTTACCATATACTTTAGCAACCCAAGCTAAGGAACTTGAAATCACAACTTGATTTTTTTTCTTTTAATTTGAGCCTATTCAATCAATCAGCAATATCCATCTACTTTGAGTGATCACTGTTCTCCGTCTATGAGGATTAGATGGAGATGACTATATCATTCAGTTCTGGGACATCCCACTCTACTTTATAGAACTAGTAAATGATAACTCCCAGTGGTCTAAGACGACTCGATCTTGGAATGTTTTTGAACTATTAGGAAGGAATAGTCATATAGTCTAGAGATGCTGAGCTAGAAGAATATAAGCCTAGACCTGCCATTAGCTATCTTCCATCATGAGATGGAAGTTTGTCTAAGGATAAAGTCGATCAGGATAAATCACATTGATTGTAGAGAAATACTGATAATTGATGACACTTTTGAACTCCTACTTTTATCTGAAGTTAGCAGATATATTTGAGCTTTTCAGTTCTCTGAGCAAGTAAATTCTCTTTTGTTGCTTCAGTTTGAGTTAGGTTCTACCAGTTACAATAGAAAGAATCCAGAGTATTACAACAGTGAGTAGATGAGGAGCAATTATTTTAATATTTTGGAAGTCATTTTCCAAATGTTCTAACATGTGTCATTATTATTTTAACTTTTACTTCCTTAATGACAAATTGTGCTAAGCATGTTTTATATGCTTATATTTATCATTCATATGTATTCTTTGGTGTTCATATTTTTGTTGATATTCATATTAAGTTGGTTTCCTTATAGTTTAGTTTTTAAATATATTTGTGTATTTTGGATGCAACTCCTTTATTAAAAATGTTTTGTTAATTTTTTCCAGTCTGTGTATTGTCTCTTCACTCTATTAATGGTGTTTTTCTCAGAGCAGATGTTTTCAATTTTAGTAAAGACAAACTTCAATCTTTTCATTCATTAATTATGATTTTAGTGTTGTATCTAAAAACTCACCACTAAAACCAAAGTCATATAGATTTACTCCTATGTTTTCTTCTATAAGTTTTACAGTTTTTAAGTTTTACCTTTAAGTATAGGATTCTTTGTGTGCTATTATTTGAGAAAGGTGAAAAATGTTTTTCTAGGTTCATTTTTGAAAATACATTTGAATGTCCAATTGCACTAGCTCCATTTGTTAAGAAGACCATCTTTTTCCCATTGAATTGCCTTCGCAACTTTGTTAAAGATCATTTGACTATATTTGTGTAGATATTATTTCTGGGCTCTTAAACTGTGGGTTTCTGGACCCAGTTCTGATGTATAGTGGGGGAGTTCCCCACACTAACAAGCAATCCTCAGGACATTAGCTGGGTGTCCTATAATTCAACTAAGTTCTGACACTATCTATCAAGAGATAACATCAGATCCTACAGGTTAAGAGTTCAGTCTGTAAGACTGTCCCCTCCACCCCAACATTGGATGCCAGTCACAGGCCCAGGTAACGACCAATCGGCTATAAATCAGAGGTCCCCATGAACGCCTCCTGGATTCCATTAACTGCTAGAGCAGCTCACAGAATTCAGGAAACCCATTTACTCATGGATTACCAGTTTATTATAAAACTTATTATAAAAGGATACAATTCAGGAGCAGCCAGATGGAAGATATGCATAGGGCAATGTATATGGGAAGCAGTGTGGAGCTTCCATGCCCTCTCAGCCCTGTTGTTCTCACATCTCTACATGTTCACCAACCCAGAAGCTCTCTGAACCCCATCCTTTTGGGTTTTATGAAGGATTCATTATATAGGAATGATAATTAAACAATTAGCCATTGGCAATTGATTCAACTTCCAGCCCCTTTCTCCTACCTGGTGGTCAGCAGGTGGGAATGAAAGTTCCAAACCTCTAGTCATGTGACTGGCTGCATTGGCAACCAGTTCTCATCCTTAGGTGGGTTCCAACAGTCAACCATTAACATACAAAAGACACCTTTATCACTCTCAACACTTAGGAAATTCCAAGGGTTTTGAGAACTGTAAATATTTATGGTTGAAGACCAAATATAGATGAGAAATGTATTTTGGTCCTCTGAATGACCAAAATGTATTTCTCATAAATCACAATATTACAGTTCTCTATTTTGTTCCACCAATCTTTCTATTCTTTCACCAATAATATGGTATCTTGATTATCATAGGTTTATAGTAAGTACTAAAATTGGTTGGTATGAGTCCTCCCACTTTTTCTTATTTTTTGATATTGTGCTTCTTATTCTAGGTTTGGCCTTTCCATATAAAGTTTGGAATAAGTTTGTTGATATCTACAAAATATTTGGCTGGGGTATTTTTTGAAGTTCATTGGATCTTTAGGTGAAGTTTGGAAGAGTTGACATTTTAATGGTACTGAGTATTCAAATCCATTTACACAAAATATCTCTGCACTTATTTAAATCTTCTTTGATTCCCTTCATCAATGATTTGTAATTTTCCATCTTAAGATCCCTTACATATTTTCTTGGACCTATGCCTAAATATTTCATTTATGTTAGTGTTATTATAAATTTACTGTCCTTTAAATTCCCATGTCTAATATCCATCACTGGTATATAGGAAAGCAGTTGACCTTTGCTTACTGATCTTGTATTCTGTGACTTTGCAACACTTATTATTCATTCCAGGAGGTAGTTTTTTATTATTTTGGGTTTCCTACAATCATGTCTTCTGTGAATAAAGACAGTTGTCTGTAGGGTTTTTTGTAGCTATTTATCAAGATGATAAAGTTTTCCACTATTCCTAGTTTCCTAAGAGTTGTTATCATAAATGAGTGTTGGCTTTTGTCAAGTGCCTTTACACTGTCAGTTAATAGGATCATATGATTTTGCTTCTTTATCCTGTCCATGTGGTCAATTATACCAATTGATTTTCAAAATTTTCAGTCTTGAATACTTGGGTAACTCATACTTTGGGTGGAACATAACTCTTTTATACATTTTGGAATCAAATTTTTATTATTTAGTTGAGGATTTTCGCATCTATGCTAATGACCGCTATTATTCTGAAATTTACTTCTCCTACAGTGCATTTATTTGGTTTTGGTATTAGGGTAATTCTGGCCTTACATAATGAAAAAATATTAGGCATTGCTTTCAAAAGAACATGTAATTCATATGACATGATGACAATCCCACTTTTTTCCTTTTACCCAGAAACTCTATTTTTTACAGTTTAAGTTGACTGCAAAATTTAGCAAAACTTACAGAGTTTTCCTATATTCCTCCCCACACAAAGTTTCCCCAACTATCAACTTGGCACCAAAAGTGGTACATTTGTTGCAAACTGAACTCATGTTAAAAATTATTTTATTTATCCATTTTCTAACATGAAATATGTAGAGCTATATGGGAAGCAGTACCTCTTTATGCATGATTTATGTTTTATTTCAAGGAAGTAGAGTAGTGATTGCAGTAAAAGTTATTTAAATCATAGAACAGTCTCTTTATAACCTTTCTGTGATTATTTTATAAAATCCTTGTGAGCAGGAGCCGTGATCATATTTCTTTGTATCTCTCATATGACATTGCAGTATATATGACATTGCAGAGTGCTAAGCACAATGTAGGTAGTCAATAAATATTAATTGTCAGGAAGTGAATTTATATTTTTAAACTACAAAATTAAGATATGAAGTAGCAAAAGGACATTTAAACAGCTTAAAATTATATATATATTTATATATTTTTTCCAAAATAGACTAAGCCATTTAAAGACAAAACCAATATTTTTCCTTACACTTTCTCATTAGCTTAACCTAGCATTCACACATAGGATGCACCTAATAATTGACAGGTGGTGATGAGATGAACTGAATTCTATCAGTATATTTTTGAGATAGTAGGCATTGTCTCTGGCTCTTCGAGTTTACAGGTCAAACACCTAAAACTATTTATCCAATATTATATGAAAAATACTCTTCTACTTAAAATATTTCCTCATTACATTCCAGTCTATAATATGTTTGGAGGAAGTACAAGAAATTTCCAGGAATAAGTTATTTACAGGGAAGTAATTTATTTACAGGTTATGAATAGAGGAAGACATGATTAGAATTGATCTGTGTCTGATCCCATTTATGTGCTGTTCCCCCTATCTAGCTTGCTCTCATCAGGGAATAGTCTCAGTTAGCCTATATTATATTAAGTAGCTTTATTGATGTGTCTTTTTCATTAGATATTTGATCCATCTGGACATGACTGAGGTACAGACCAATGTTCATCTTTTTTAAATGGATTTTCAATTTTTTAGCAGCATTTTCAATTCACTGCAGCATTAAAATACATAGTTTTTTACACATTTAACTTGTATTCAGTAACCGCCTTTAAATTATTAATTAATTATCATAGTTTATCGTAGGTGGATCCTTTTCAATATTTTTCAAATATACACATTCATGTTATATGAATAATGGTAATTTTATTTCTTAGTTCCCAATCCTTCCATCTTTCTTTTGGGGGTTGGGGTGGGGCTTATCTACTAGCTTTGCTTTTCCAGTACAGCATCGAATACAATAGGTGCTAGTGGACATCATTGACTTATTTTTGATATCCAGAGAAAATTTTCAGATTTTACAGCCAAGTGACACATCATGTTTTGATATATTCTGTATATTAAGAAAGTTACATTGTATTCCTAGTTAGCTGAGATGTTATTTTTAAAACTATAAATGGCTAATGATCATTATCAGATCGCTTTTTACATATAGCAAGTGATACTGTGATTTTCTTACTTTGTTAATCTGATGATTGACATCAATGAATTTTTTAATGTTTGGATAGGCTTGCGTTGCTGGAGTAAATTCCAAGTTGTCATGATGTATGGACTTTTTTACATATTGCTGGGATTTATTTGCTAATATTAAATAAAATTTATTTGCACTTAGATTAAAGAGAAGTTTGTCATATAATCTTATTAGCTTATAATATCCTTGTCGGATTATGATATTAAAGCTTAGCTCATAAATGCAGCTGAGGATTTCAGAAAAATGGTGGTGGTGGCTTTCCAAATACACAAATAAAAACAAGTAAAGCAACTGTATAGAAAAAAAATATAGTCAATATTTACAACAAAACTAGGTACTAAACTCTTTCTAAAATATAAGCACAGTAAAATATAAGTGGATGCAGACAAATCCTCAAAAAACCCAATACTTGAATGGTATTGACATCAGTACTATAGAAATAAGAAGAATGAAATACGGGTATCATCTGAGGATGCAAGAAAAGGATAACCCCTCCAAAGCCAATTGATATTCACTGAAAAGTAAGGAATTGGTTGGAAGACAGCAGCTGAAATAGGTGGGTATTTTTTCCTGCCAATGAGTGAAAACAAGGGCCTCTAGTAAGGACTAAATGAACTACCCTTAGAGCAATCTTACTCTATGATTTCTCAAACTTACCACCAAGGTTCCCTGCCAGAATAGCCCATGAGGAGAAACTATTAAGGGTAGAATCAAAATTGAGCAGGATAGGTACAAGGAAGAGTAAAGAAAGAGAATGTACAAACCAAAGTTCGTCAGAGTAACCAGAAAATCCCAGAAAGCAAGCTGCCTCATTTTTTAACTTTGTACAAAAATAATGGAAGATGAAGCTCTGTAAACTTAGAAACACTTTTTAGAATCCCACTTTATTCTAAAAGTTTAGGAATACTAATTTCATATAAAGAAGAAAAGTAAGAAAGTATCAAAATACAATCTAGTACAAAGTTAATAAGAAAACTCATGAGGAACAGAATAACCTCCTTACATAAAGTTATGTGCACAAAACCAATCAAAACATAACCCTTTATTTTAACATGAGCTAAAAGATACTTTGAAACAATGAAAGGCATGAAAGAATAGCATGAATCACAATTAGAGAAACTCAGACCTGTGATGAGAGAACTCAGAAAAGTTTTGTCTTCTCTTTGGCTTTTAGCAATTTTACCATTATGTGCCAGGATATATTTTGTTTTACTTTGCTTCTGTATTTAATCTGTTTGTGGTTCCTAAGTTTTCATGAATCTGTAGATTGATGTGTTCCATCTATTTTGGAAGAATTACAGCTGTTATTTCTTCCGTTACTGCCTCTGCTCTATTCTCTTTCTAGGCCCCCAAATATATACATTAGACTTTTTCAGTGTATAAACACACATACACACACATAGCATAAATACGCATATATACATTATATATACACATACACACACATACATAAATATTTTAATATTTTTTGTTTGTAAACTATTCTTTATTTCATATCTGGGTATTTTTCTACTGTCTTTTCCAGTTCACTTATCCTTTATTCTGCCAAGTCCAATCTTCTATTAAACCTGTATTCAGTTATGAATTTCAGTTGTAATTTTCAGTTCTTAGCAAAGACTTCTCTTTTACAAAGTTCTTTGCTGAAATTTCCAACCTTTTCTATATTTCATTGAAAATATTAATCATATAATATTTTTTCTGATAAATATATTATTTGAACCACCATGCATCTATTTCTACTTTTTCTTGGGCTTTGTTCATTTGCTACTTTTCTGGGCATATCTAATAATTTATCAATGAATGTTATATATTAAACGTGAAAAAAAAGAAATGTCTCTGACTGATGTTATCTTCTTCCAAAGTTAATTTAATATTTTTCAGGCAAGCAGCTAGTGTAGTCAAAATTTGGTTATAAGGTTTCATTAGGGATGTTTTTTCTCTGGTTTGCTCTTACTTCTAGGGGATATCCCATGCATCTAGAGTATGACTAGGGCCTTACCTGAAAGTCTAAAGATTTTGCTAGATCTTCTCTGCCTGTGTTGACTCAATTTCAGCTGTCTCCACAGCAGAACAAGAGTGTACTTATCTTTATTCAACTTTTAGCTTTCTATCTTAGATTTCCTCAGATTATGGGTAAGGGCTGTCTGACCCATATGGCATCCTGAAGAGATGGTGCTTGTGTTGAGTCTTTCAAATTTATTTACTATAACTTAGTAAATTTCCAAAGAAGATACATAAATGGCCAATAAGCATATGACAGGATGAGCAAAATCACTAGTTATTACAGAAATTAGGATTAAAACAAGGTGAATTGACTTCATATCCACTAGGATGGCTAAGATAAAAAAGATGGAAAATAGTAAGTGTTGATAAGGATGTGGAGAAACTAAAACCTTTACATATTGCTGGGGACAGGGGTTATAAAATGGTACAGCCACTTAGGAAAAGACTTTGGCAGATTCTCAATATGTTAAACATTGATTTGCCATATAACCCAAGAATTCCACTTCTACCTATATACCCAAGGGAATGAAAACTTACATCCACGTAAAAACCTCTTTACAAATATTCATAACACATTACTCATAGTAGCCAAAAAAACCCCCCAAGAAAGAATCCAAATGTACATTTACTGATGAGTGGATAAACAAAACATGGTGTATCCATACAATGGAATATTATCCAGAAATAAAGTGAATGAAGTTCTGTATAAATAAATGCTTGAATAAATAAATAATTGGGGATAAAAAGGCAATTCTCCCATGCAGAAGGTCATAACATAGTGAGTAGAATAATTTAAATCTGTTACCATTGACCTAATTTTAATTAATCTCTTTGATGTGGGTGACTTTCAAAAGGACAAACATCTAAACAATCACTGTCTTTTATTCTTTTGCAACCAATTGGGATAGAATATCTCTCTTAAACAAAACAAGTTTCATTTATAGGACACATTAACAGCCTCCTGTGAATATAGGTTCAAGTGGGAAAGGTACAAAAAGTCTATATTGCCCCATTTCTCCATCTGATATAATAATCATAGAATTTAGATTTTTGAGGTGTAGCATGAGGTACTCAAGAATATATTTATGAGTTATTTAAAATCTTAAGGAATGGAAAAAGATAAATCAGTACAAATAATTAGGTGAAAAATTTCCCAATGCTTTTCTTTATACTCCTCTCCCTTTTGCATGTAGGTATTTCTGATGCTAAGTTCTGTATTACCACACAGAGAAACTAAACTTCTGCACAGATTCCAGAAAAACAGGAGTACCAAAGTAGTAATAATAATTCAAATAATTTCATAAATGATATTTTTTAAAAAATACAAAAGCTGTTATGAATCAAAAAATAATATGTTTATTGAACGTCCCTAATCTTATTTCATATTTTGGGTTACGTAATTTGGAATCCTACATAGAAACATGATCTTAGCTCATTAATGCTTTAAAGATACCCCAGAACATGATTTATTAGAAAGGATTATAAAAATTGGCAAATGATTGTGATATTGAGATGTATACAATCCCCTTGAACATTTGATTTTTCAGACTTGCAAGGCATCCTGTGTTCAATAAAACCTCCTGAATCTTTATGACTAAATACTTCTTGCAAAATTGCATAAGTTCAGAAAGAGGATTGTCTTTATTAGCTGGCTCAGAGATGAAGACTTTGTATAGGCATTAGAGAACCTGGGGGCTGAAGCTGACCAAGAAAATAATCAAATGAGAGATGAATGCACAGAGAATCATGAAAATTTTGGAGACTATGGATTTAGCCTGCTTATAATCATGAGAGCATAAAATTTTTCTGCAACACTAAGTAGCAATTTGAGATGTTTCGTGCCACAGAAAAGTTGTTTTCCTGGCAAGTATGTTAGGAAGATAAATGTGCTAACAAATGGGGGCTACTGGTGAGAGAACAGTTGAAATAAGCTTGTGGTTCCATTAGGGTAGGGAAGACCAAAAAGAGGCATATGGGCTGAGGGAATCAGACAGATCAAAAGATTGGAAACCTCTATGAGAACAAGAGGCAGAAGCAATGAGAATGAGATGTTGAGAACCTTGGCCTTGTCGGAGCTGGTGTTCAGAGAGTAAATATTGCTATTTCTTTTTTCTTTTCTTTCTTTGTTTCTTTCATTCTCTCTCTCTCTCTCTCTTTCTTTCTCTCTCTCTCTATTTCTTCCTTTTTCTTTCTTTCTTTCTTACTTTCTTCTTTCTTTTCTTTCTTTATCATTAATATACAATTACATGAGCAACATTATGGTTACTAGACTCCACCTATTATCAAGTCCCCACAACATATCCCATTACAGTCACTGTCCATCAGCATAGTAAGATGCTATAGAATCACTACCTGTCTGCTCTGTGCTATACTGCCTTCCCCGTGCCCCCCCTACATTATGTGTGCTAATCATAATGCCCCTTAATCCCCTTATCCCTCCCTTCCCACCCATCCTCCCCAGTCCCTTTCCCTTTGGTAACTGTTAGTGCATTCTTGGGTTCTGTGAGTCTGCTGCTGTTTTGTTCCTTCAGTTTTTTCTTTGTCCTTATGCTCCACAGATGAGTGAAATCATTTTATACTTGTCTTTCTCTGCCTGGCTTATTTCACTGAGCATACTACCCTCTAGCTCCATCCAAGTTGTTGCAAATGGTAGGGTTTCTTTTCTTCTTATGGCTGAATAATATTCCATTGTGAATATGTACCACAGAAATCAGTTGCATTCCTATACATTAATGATGAACTAGCAGAAAGAGAAATCAGGAAAACAATTCCATTCACAACTGCATAAAAAAGAATAAAATATAATACCTAGGAATAAACCTAACCAAGGAAGTGAAAAAAGACCTATACCCTGAAAACTGCAAGACACTCTTAAGAGAAATTAAAGAGGACACTAATAAATGGAAATTCATCCCATGCTCTTGGGTAGGAAGAATTAATATTGTCAAAATGGCCATCCTGCCTAAAGCAATCTACAGATTCAATGCAATCCCTATGAAAATACTGACAGCATTCTTCAACAAACTGTAACAAATAGTTCTAAAATTCATATGGACCCATGAAACACCCCAAATAGCCAAAGCAATCCTGAGAAGGAAGAATAAAGCAGGGGGATCTCGCTTCCCAACTTCAAGCTCTACAACAAAGCCACAGAAATCGAGACAATTTGGTACTGGCACAACAACAGACCCGTAGACGAGTGGAACAGAATAGATAGTCCAGATATTAACCCAAGCATATATGGTCAATTAATATATGATAAAGGAGCCATGGATGTTATGTATTTCTGATGTGGGGCTTTTGTATGTCCTCAAGCTCTCGAGATGTGTCTCTGGGAATAAATATCTGAAGAGGACTCAATGAGAACATTGTCAAAGTACAGTGGATCCAGGATAAGCCAGTTACCTGAACAGTAAAGTATCTCATAATTATAAGAGGAGTTTTAGTGCAGGTGAAAGCTATGCATCATGTTTCCAAGTGAATAAGGACAAGTGTGTCAAAGGAGAGTAGCTGACTTTAGATTTCCTGCCATTTCTCTGGGCAACTGCTATTTGACCTTCTCCACATGACTCCCTCTCTGTAGCAGTCATTCATTCTGTTTCATATTTATAATTCCATGCCCTGCAGGCACACAATAGGATGTACATCTGGCCCTCTTGAAAACCAAGATAGTATATATTAGGTGTACTCAAACTTTTAATATGTTGTTTCTATTAATTTTAGCAATGGTAATATCAGATACTACTCACTGAGTGCTTTCTGATAAGGCCTGTATTGTGCCAGGCACTTTAAATATATTATTTCATTTAAACCTCACAACAAATCTTGCTGTTAATATCTCTGACACATATGAGAAAGTGAAGGCATAGAATGTTTATAAGTTAAAAGTAGTAGAGCAATTTTGAACACAGGCATTCTGACAACAAAGGATATTAGGTACAAAAAGGAATGTGATAGTTAATTTTATATGTCAACTTGACTGGGCCATCGGGTGCTCAATATTTAGTTAAACACTATTTCTCAGTATGTCTGTGAAGGTGTTTCTGGATGAGATGACCATTTACATCAGTAGACTGAGTAACATATTGCTCTCCCCAAAATAGGTGGGCATCATCTGATGCGTTAAGGGACTGAATAAAACAAAAAGAAGACAGAGTAAGGCAGAATTCACTCTCTGCTTGTCTTTGAGCTGGGACACGAGATTCTTTTGCATTTGGACTGAAATTTACACTTTGGCTCTCTGGCTGCTCAGGCCTTCAAACTCAGTCTGGAACTTACACCACCAGCTTTCCTGTATCTCTAGCTTGCTGACCGCAGAATGTCAAACTTCTTAGCCTCCATAATCATGTAAGCCAATTCTTTGTAATAAACCTCTTTACAAATGTGGGTTCTATTTCTCTAGAAAACCCTAATACAGGGGTTAACAAAATTTGTGTAGGTCTTGTTGCCCCTAATATAGATTACTATCCTTTCTTTTTCTCCTACTCCCTCTCTTTCCACCTTCATGCACATTCTAACATCATTTCTTCTATTGGGTTTCTGATCTTTCAGTGGATACTCAGTGGGCACTAACTAGGTAAGATTGCAATTTAATCAGAATGCTTGAGATTTTTTTTTCTTTTCCAGCTTCAATGTAACATTGTCTATACATTTCTGGAAAGTTTCTCAGAGTACATGGGGCCTCATATGACTGGTTCTTTTACACACTTAGAAACAAGAATCCACACTAAATAAAATAAGCACATTTCTGGCAATGCAATATTGTGACACGCATTGAGATCTCCTTATATTTGTAAAGGAATAACATTAGAATGGGTATATACATTTATATCCACTTTTCTATAGAAAAAAATTGAAACTAAATACTGATAAAATACCTTGCTTCCTTAATAATATCCATTACACTTGTTTTCTAATCACTCACACATTGGCACTTACTAGTGCTTGAATAACATTATTTGCAACCAAGTAAACTTTTTGTAGCCCGTTAAATATATTCTTAATTAAATACTCAAATTAAGGACACATGCCATTTTACTGATGTAAGCAATAAAAAAGTAAGACTTAAACAAAATACATCAATGTGTAAAGGCAAGATGAGTGCCTTTGAAAAGTTGTTCCCTAGTCTGATGTATCAGATACAGAATTAAAACAGAAATGACAAAAGTTAGCTGAATGTTTAATTTACATTTACTAGGACAACATACTCAATATTTGTTTATGGAGTTTCTGATCCAGGTCACATTATATAGAAATTAACTGCCTGTTATGAAGTTTCACCTCTAGAATAATATTTTTTTTTTATTAGCAGCTAAAATGAGGCACCACTCTTGAGTGATGAGGTACTGTGAACTAAAGTAAAATCATCTTTCATCTTTCACAAATCTTAAGGCCTTTGTTTCCAAGACCTCCAAATGTAACTGACTGATGTGGGGTGACAAATTATAAGTAGTATTTAATGGGTCGTTTGGACACTTTGGGAACTGCATTTTCTTTTGCTGTATTCATTTTCCTTCTTGACAACACCTTCTGACATTCAGATTCTGCTACCCAGCAGATGGTGGGTGTTGGAGGTAGATAATTAAATTCTTCTCAATAATTTTTTTTTGCATAAAAAGCTAACACAGAGCCCCATAAATCTCCCTCAGATGTGCACCTGCATGAAGAGCACTCCACGAGAGAAGTATAACTGAATAATAATCCTGAATTGTTCATCACAGCATGATTCTTACCTGGTCACAAAGATCTCCTAGAATACGCATTATGGGAATGTTATGCAAGGTTGATCCAATGGGGAAAGCTGCAGAAAGGAATGCAAAAAATCCTTCACTCAACTGGCAGTTTTTTAAATCTACTTTATTCTCACATGAATTGTTACTACCTGAGTTTTTTCTATCCATTGTAAAATGACAGTTATTAAAATGGCATCTTTTCATGGGATATATGCATACATATACACATATGCACACAATATATGTATATATGAAATGGAAACAATAAACTGAAGTGTATTCACTTGTTCTGTCATACAGTACTTATTAAATACTTATTCTGTGTCAAACATTATACTAAGTAATGAGGAAGTAACTCTAAACAACAGTTTACACTCTAATTAGGAGGAGGGGGACTCTGAAACAAAGAATTATGTAAAAATATTTAGCTACTGTTATGTAAGTGCAGAATAGAAGTGCTATGTGCTGTGAGAATATATAATGGAAAAATCAAAAGTGGTGATTTGGGGGAGGAAGTTGGGAACAGGTAGATTTAGCTGTGAAGTTGACATTTTAAGTTGTAATTTGGATATGAATTGCAAGGTAAAGAGGATTCATAAGCAGTATCCATCATAATCCATTCCCTGGGCTATAAACTCAGAAATTTCCCAGGAGTATGACTCAGTGGAAAAGACTAGATAATGAAAACTAGTCATCAAATTTGTGAACAATTAGTAATACCCCCTACCACGATAGCAAATGAAGTATCATTTTGCAGCTAGACTGAGGCCAAAAAAGATGTTTTCAAGGCCAGCTTACTGCATTTTGTCTCTGTTCGATTCTTCCCATAAATCCTTTTCTCATTTTGACCCCCAACAGAGTCCTGAAAAAGCATTATGAAATAGTGAAGAAGAAGTATGCCAACAAAAGGCAAATAATAAAAAGGAGACCAGAAATTTATACATTTGTTGCAGACATAAATCTCCATTGACAAATTCTGCCATGCAAAAAATGAGACTTCTACTTCCTAATGCTACAGAAATTAGGTCTTATTCAGTGCCAAGAAGTGGACTGAGGAAAGGGCATCTATCTGTTCTCAAGCATCAGTTCACAGTTAACAGTGAAAATCTTTTGTCCCTGCCTGCACAGCCCTGTGAGATCTAGTGGTTCTCCATGACTTTTGACCTATTATTGGGGGACAGATATCTGCTTGCAGCCCCATTTCTCTACTGTCATGCCACCATCTCCATCCTAGTGCTTTCCCTTCCAAGTGGTATAGCTAAGAAGCATGTGCTGTGCATGGCACCCTTAGTTTTTCCAGACTATGTATATTTCCATGCTTCTCTATTCCCCTAGCCTGGGGGAATCTGCTTGTGTCTAAGTGAAATCTGTTTTTTCCCCATGTTTCTTCAAACCATCTTGTTTATGCGTATAGGGCTTTCCAGAAAAAAAATCTGGAAACTAAAGTGCATTCATTGCCTTCTGCTCTGCCATAAACTCTCCTGAGTCAAGAAAGGGCAGAATTTGCCACCTGCTTGTAGGGGTGAAATACAAAGCTAAATGAAAGGGAAGAAATAAAACATAAATTAATATTTCAAAATATTTCATAAGAAAGAATGGAGAGAGAGTGATTTGGATAGATTATTAAAACAGAAACAATATCAGATAATCTATTGGTAACTGGAATGAAATTGAGCCTTCACATGAGGTCTTCGTGATCTAAATTCTCACTGCCTTCTGCACCTCTGCATCTTCCTGTTAATAGCCTGTTTGCAAAGTGTTCATTTCATACTCATCATGTTCTCACTTGAGACAGATTCAGGGTCTTGCTTTTATTGTTGCTTCCCTCTTAAAAAACACTTTAGTATTTGTCTTATAACTACCCACTGACTATTTACTAAAGAACTTGCTGAATGTGAAAAAGGAACATTTTAATCAGCCTTCCAAACACATGAAGATCACAAGAAATATTGTCACAGTGGCTAAAAGAAAAGCTAAAAGATGGGTAATGGGCTTCATGATGACAGTACCATGCCTTTTTCTTTGAATCTTTGGAATCACATGTAAAGTCTAGTACATACTAAATCTTGTTGAAATTTTGAAAAATACGTAGTGTACATGATTTCATAATAGATTCTTTCAAAACACTCTTTAGTGATAGTTTTGAAATTACATGCATGGCCTAATTTCCTATTGTGCCATATCTATAGATTTTCTCAAAAATGGGTAGCTTACCACTTAGAAATACAGGATATAAAAATCCATATGTATTGAAAACTTTGTGCAAGAGGCCAGAAACTGGCAGATTGCCAGTGAGATCTGCACTGAGTCACAGGCTGCATTCCCTGGACAGCAGATTCTGATACAGAGGTTAATAGGAATGCAGTTTATCAGGAAGTGCTCTTGGGATTATCTGTGGCAAGGAAGGGATTGGATGGGAGAACATGCAATCTCTACAAGGGTCCCAGCCAAGCCCACAGCGGCTCTGAAGCTGACATGGCCCTATGCATTTGTCTCAAGTTCTGAGGAAGGGTCCAGATATTTGTATCCATGTTATTGAACATTGCCTGCCCTATAAATATTTGTACATAGCAACAAGACTCTTTAGCTGAGGAAATTTGGAAAATGGCTCACAGCAAGTATAGAAATAACACCTTCATTCTTAAAGGAAGATTTGCAGGAGGAAGCACACTATAACATCCATTTCATGTAGTAATTAAAGGACAAAAATGAAAAACAATGGTGTGCCTATAAGCAAATAAATCTATGTGATAGATATGAGACCCAACATGTCCTCCAGAAAAAATAGGAAATTGTTATATTCTAGAGGGGAATATTATAAATGAGTGAGGAAATATAGGCTATTCCACACTTAGTGTTAGGACAATTGCATTATAATTAGGACACAAAAATAGATCCTTACTACTCTTGATTCACAAAAATATATTCCAGATAATTATGGATTTAAATAGAAAGAACACTTCAAAACTATGATGAAAAAGTATTGGATGTTATTATTCATAGGAAGAAATAATTTATTAAATACAATCCAGATCATGTTATTGAGGAAAAACAAAATAAGGTTGACATTAAAATTAAAAAAGCATATGACAAAATGTACTGTAAACAAAGTAACAGACTAGGAGAAGGCACTGGTTGCACATGTAAGAGCAAATTACTCTATATGTGTTATATATTTAATACCATAAATACATACAATAATTCTATAATTCCACACATATTCTATACCACAAATTTATATACCATTAATTAATATGAAAAAGATGATCAACTAAGTAATAAAATAGATAAAGGTTGTAAATAGGCAATTCAAATATGAAGAAACCCAAAAGGGCCATTAAACATTAAAAAATAAATCTCAATCTTAATAGTAAAGATGTACAAATTAAAAGAAGAATGAGATATGTCAAATGTAAATATTAGCGAAGAAAAATGTCTGACATACCAAGATTTGGCACAAAAGAGACAAAACTTTTCATGCAATAGTGCTGATGAATTGATGAATTGGTAAAACAACTTTGGAATACAATTCTGCAGTATCTAATAAAAGTGAAAATGCCCAAGCATAAAATTCTTCAAAGGTATTCTGTACATATAAGAGACATACAAAAGTATATGCAATATGACGTATTTTTGTTACCTAAAAAATTAGAAACAAACCAACCCAACTGTTTATCCAGCAGGAAATGTAAAATTCAAGTGGTGTATATATATAAAGTCTACAAAGCAATATTTAGTGAAAGAAAGCTATGGTATATTGAAAGTATAATAACATATTTGTAAATTAAAAACATATAAAATGTTCTGCTCTACATACACACACATAGTAAAAATACAAAACATGTACCTTAAATGTATATAACATTTTCAAGATGCTAGCTGACTCTCTTGAGGGAATAGAAAAGAACATGGAAGGAAACAAACAGAACTTCTTTTTGATTTGTAGTTTCCTATGTGCATAACATTTTGCCTATGAGAAAAAGCATGTTTATATTTATAATTCTCCTACTAGATCACAGAATACATGATAACTGCTCTCTATACATTTCTGTATTTGAAAAAGCTGTTCAAAATAAAATAACTATGGCCAAGATGTAGTTCTTCCTAGCTTGATCTATAGATTCATTGCAGTCCCAAATAACATCCCACCAAGCTATTTTATGGATATCCAAAAACTGATTCTAAAGTTTATATGGGGAGGCAAAAGTCCAGAATAGCCAACACAGTATTGAAGTAGAATGAAATTAGAGGACTGATGTCATCTGACTTCTAGACTTACTATAAAGTTAGAGTAATCAAAACAGTGTGGTATTGGCAAAATAAGAAACAAAAAGACAGTGGAATAGATTACAGAGCCCAGAATACACCCCCTATAAACATAAGCAACTAATAGTTGACAGAATAGCAAAAGCAATAAAATTGAGTAAAATCTCTTCAGCAAATGGTGCTGGAACAACTAGACATCCACATGCAAAAAATTTAATCTAGACACAAACTTTACACCATTCACAAAAATTAACTTAAATTTGATCTTAGACCTAAATGTAAAATACAAGTCTATTAAGAAAAGAAAAATGAAGAAGATACCCTGGTAACTTAGAAGATCCTAGCAAAAGACCTGATGTCCTTGGATGTAGTGATACCTTTTTAGATACAAAACTAAAGAGATAATCCACGAAAAAAGTAATTGGTAAACTGAACTTCATTAAAATTAAAAACTTCTGCTCTGCAAAAAGCCATTGTCAAGAGAATGAGAAGCCAAGCCACAGACTGGAAGAAAATATTTTCAAAACACACATCTGATAAAGGACTGATATCCAAAAAGGACTGAAACTCAAAAATAAGAAAACCAACAACCCAATTAAAAAGTGGGCCAAAAACCTTAACAGACACTTCACCAAAGAAGATATACAGAGGGAAAATGTAAGCATATGAAAAATGCTCCATGTAATACATATGTCATCAGGGAAATCAAATTAAAATGACAATAAGATATCACTACACACCTATAATGGCCAGAATCCACAACACTGACAACACCAAATGCTGGTGAGGATGTGGAGCAACAGAAACTCTCACTCATTGCTGGTGGGAATGCAAAATGGTACAGCCACTTTGGAAATAGTTTGTTGGTTTCTTACAAAACTAAACCTACTCTATAGACTCCTGCCATATGATCCAGCAATTGGGCACCTTAGTATTTACCGAAAGGAGCTGAAAACTTATGCTGACACAAAATCGTGCACAGGAGTGTTTATAGAAGCTTTAGTCACAATTGCCAAAACTTGGAAGCAACCAAGCTATCCCTTAGTAGTGAATGCATAGATACCTTGTGGTACATCCAGATAACAGAATATCACTCAATGTTATAAAGAAATGAGTTATCAAGAATAAAAGACATGGAGGAGACTTATCTGTATATTGCTAACTGAAAGAAAACAATTTGAAAGGCTACGTACTATATGATTCAACTATAGGACATTCTGGAGGAGGCAAAACTATCTAGACAGTAAAAAGATGACTGCTTTCTGGGGTTGGCCAGGGAAGGGTTGCATAAAGGGAGCGCAGGATTTCTAGGGCAGCGAACATACATTGTATGATAATGTAATGATGTATACATGTCATTCTACATTTCTCTAAACCTATAGAAAGTACAATACTAAGAGTTTACTGTAAACCAGGGACTTCAGGTGAAAATGATGAGCCAATGTACGTTCCTCAGTTGTAACAAATGCACCCTTTTGGTGGAAGATGTCAATAACTAGGGAGACTGTGCATGTGTGGCGGCAGGGAAAGGTGGGAAATCTGTGTATTTTCCTCTTCATTTCACTGCGAAACTAAAACTTCTCTTAAAAGAGAAAAAGGTAATTTTTTACAAAATAAATAAAACAGTATTTCCTTCTAACCTTAAAAATGAGAAGAGATACGACATTTTGCTCTTTTCAAAGTATATATTGACTGGAGCCTCACAGTAACTGCCTCTTTTCTGTAAAACATTATGTCCAGTGTCTGATTTTGCTAGGATCACTTGGTTTCAACTTTTCTCTCATTGGTTCATGTCTTCTCCATTCTGTATTTGTCCATTTTTTCCTGGGTTTTAGCTCAAACACTACTCTGGATAAAGTAATCAATGGATAACATGACTATAGTTTATTCAAATGACTGAGTGGCCTCAGAAAATTATCAACAATTAATTCATTTACCAGTATTTATTTATAAATACTTATTTCCAAAGGTTTTGAAGAACCTCACAATAAAAGACAAATGCAAAGTGTGGAATAGAAATAGAAAAACAGGGACAAGAATAAGAAGACTACCACAAACAGGTCAGCTATAGTTCGACTTTGAGTTTCCAGGCAGCAAGGTCAAAAGGAGAAACATGCTCAATTATATAGTTTGTGGAAATAAGAATATGTCTATTTCTCATCACGACAAGACAAAGATTTTCCTATCAGTATTATAATTTGCCAGGTGGGACTTAATATTATGGATACCAATTGATGTATTTGGTATAATTTCTTTTGATTCTTTCCCATAGAAAACTTAAAAAAATATGTTTATAACTTAAAAATACAACCCAAGAAGGGTAATTCTGAGAGGAGCTAAACTAATGTGGTGAAACTATTTAGGCCTTTGATGCCTGAGTGTTTTAATTGAATGTCAGGTCTCTTTTCCTATCAGCCCTTGGATAATGGCTGCAATACCCATATTAGATGATAATGGAACTCACCATAATATCTTAAAAATATTAAGACATTAAGATATTAAGGAAAACATTGAGAAAGAAATAACCAAATTTCTCATGAGTCTTTCACCGCCCTTTTGCACACATTTGTTCAGCTCTACCTGGTCCAAAAGCTGAATATGCCTGTGGCAACAGAAATGTAGCCTGCGCTCCATTCCCTAAGTCTTCAGACCAAAGTGGCATGTAATTAATCCACCTAATGGGGACTCCCTGCATGTGACAGACCTCTTAGATAGCTATTTTAACTTTTATTCCTAACCTTCATCTTCCTTGGGCATGTACATGATAAAGGATGACCAAATTAAAAAACAATATTCCTTAATATTGAAATCAGTTCCATTTCCTAGATTTCTATGGTAAATAGCAAGAGATTTTTATAGGATTCAACTAAACCTTAATCTGTATGTAGTCATTTCCTAATTCAGAAAATGTAAAGAATATGTTACCGCTTTCTCAACTTCCTCTGTAGGAGATGCCCATGTGACTCAATTCTTCTGTGAAGGTAGATGTCATGGCTGAAACCGAAGTAGCCATATGGCAACCACCAAGGGAGGCAGCATGAAATTCAGCCATGTCAGCTCTGGGATTACTTAGCTGCCAAAGCCAGTAAATGCCTACCTCCATCCTTTTTTCTACTGCAAAAAAAAAAAAAAAAGTAAGCCATTTTGTTTACACCACTGCAATTTGAGTTTTCTGTTTTTACATCTAACACATTCCTTACTGATATGATGCCATAATAACAAAACAGACAGCTACAACAACAATAAGTGCACAGAAAGTATGCAGAGCTTTTTAGCTCTTTTAATTTTGACAAATCAGATGCTATACTCCTAGCATGTTCTCTTCAATGCCTGTTAAAAGAGTCTATTTCAATATAATTCATTTGTTTGTTTGATGGTCAGTTTGCTACAGAGCTTTCACCAGCTGTGTGTGTGTGCGTGTGTGTGTGTGTGTGTGTGTGTGTGCGCACATCAATCACTGATGAATCATTAGCTCCAAATTGTGCCTCGAACACCTCTCAGCCTCTTCCCTGAAGAGATTCCCCACCCCATCATTTATTATTTTCTCTCTCAGATTAATTCGTTCATATATAAATGACAATCCTCTTATATTTTATCCTAAGAGGAAACATTAAGTCATTTAATATAACAACATGAAGAGCACAATTATTCTCATGAAGACCTCTGACCTTTCCATGGCACTTTTGAACATTTATTTTTATCATTACTTTGAGAGTATGCCTTTGTGTTACAGTAGGTTTAGAATTTACATCTTATCCAAGTCCAGCAGAATCCATGTTAATAGACTTCCACTCTGCTTGCTGTTCTATATTTCCCCAGAGCTCATCACTGGGCTTGAACCCCAAATTGTGTCCTCTCTTTCCTGTGCTCTACGCTCCTGATAAATAGGCAAACAGATTCTGGGGCATGGGTAGTCCTGCCAGAAGACGATGCTCAGTAGTCCCCTAGTGGCCTGAAACAGTTCATGCAATTTGCTAAAATGCTTTTTCTACTCAATGGAGGTGTGCGGGATTCATTAAGCAGCAAGATCCGTAAGTAGCTTCCAATTAGCACGTACCTCTCCAGAAGGCCCAGGAAGTACACTCAGGATTCCATTTTGCCCAGGTTTACTCTCCAGTGGGTCGGGTAGTCCACCCATGTGTCATATGTTATCATCATAATCTGAGGTGGTGCTTTACAGTTTGGGGTATAATCTGAGTCAAAAGGCCCCTTTTAGGAGCTAGTGACTAACCCACTTACCTGGAGCAAAAAGGGGAATTTATAATAAGGATACAGTGCTTTCAGGGCTGGAGTGGTTGGTCTCTGCTGCTTTTGTCAGCAACGCCGCATTTCAGTTTTTTTCTCTCACTCACAGGTATTTCTCCGATGTTGCATGAACTTGGCCAAACATACCCTCCCGCAACACTGGCAGCCTTAATAAATGACATTGGCCAAACTCTAAATTTTTGAGCCCATTTCTAAATGCTGAAGAGAAAAGATTTGATTTGAGCAAATATGATGATCACAATGATGATGATGGTGGTAGTGGTGTTGATGGAGGTTTTTATTTCTTGTTTACTATGGGCAATTCTTTCCAATAAATACTTTCATGTGTTTTCATTTGACCCTCACCAAAACCTTATAATCCCATTTTATAGGTGATGAAGATGATACCTAAACATAATAAATAATATGCCTAAGTAACTTGCTTGCCGTGAACCCATACCTGATTCCAAAGTGGTCTAATCAAAGGAGGGTTAATACAAGATCAATTAGTACGAGCATGACAAATAATGTCCTAACCCATGAAAGAGCAGGGCAGTTTGTGGAGAAAAAGTGCTTTTGTGAATAACTTGGACAACCTTCTCATGATCTGCTCGATGCCCAGGCCTTCTCTCAACTCCTCCAGTGAGGAGAGTGTAAATATTCCTCTATTGCATTTTTTTCTCATCCAGTCTTTTTATCCATTACATTCTGCTTTGTTTCTGATATTCTGATTTTTCAAAGTTATTTGTTATTCAGAAACATCATATGAATCGCCACATCTCTGAGCTAATCAAATAGCCTGGAATGGCCTTTTCTAAGCTATTAAAAGTTTATTCAACTTCTGAATCTCCGTTCAAATGTCTCTCTTTTATGAAGTAATCACTGATCTCCCTTCCCTATGCAAATGCCTTCTCATTCTGTTTCCACGTCACATGGTTGATGAACTATACTTTTTAGCACTCAGCATCTTATCAGTTCTATTATGTTGATTATGAATATCTAGAGTGTGAGATTTCTGATGGTGGGCATTATTTTGTAATGTAAAGCATATGAAAAGCACTAAATAAATAAATGTGAAATTGAACTGATACTGGTTGAACAGGTAGAAATCATGAATTCATATACCTGTGTTCTTTTAGACATGACTTTTCAGTCCCTCTATATGTGTGGTTTGAAGTTTGTAATTGATATTGCATGCCTGTGCCTATTACTCCTGGAGGGCACCAAAGCGCCCTATAATCTGTTTGACATTCTGTTCCTAACAAAGCTAGAATGATTTAAAGTTCCTGTCCAGAGGACTGTCCCTTTACTGTCCTTTGTTTCTCAGAGCATTTTTATCCTTATTGCACTGAATTCCCAAAAGGGACTGCATAGGGATTTTCTAGTGTCCACTGAGAGATCATGTATTCCTTAGCAATATAAAAAATATTTTTGGTCCAGAGAGTTTAAGAGTCCAAACTTTAGAAAATGAAGTCTGATCTTTCATATATAAAACATAGTTTATAATAAAGAGGTATGCTTTCCAGTGAGACATACTAGCTATTCTGGGACATCAGGGTAGTCACATACTTTTTGGGAGCCACATTTTATCTTCTTGTAAAATGAAGGGTAAAAATAGCTGCCTTGCAAGGCAGTTACACAGATTAGAGATAATATCAATGTATATAATTAACATGTAAATGTTCAATAAATATTAACTATTATAATACGATCTACTACTTTTGCTTCCTGCTTTAGGGTACCTTAGTAGGACCTCTCCAGTTTTCAACTCCAGTGTAGCTCCAACATAAATTTATTACCAGGAACCTCTTTGAATCCTCCTTCTCATGTCACTTCAGAGAAGTTCCATAGCAGAGTCTTTGAATGAATCCAGATATTCACTCAAGGACTCTCAAACAATTCTTGAGGATGGCTCCACATAGCTTCTATCTCCTGCTAAATGTTCTTAGAGATTGTGTAATTTCCTTCTGAAATAGACATCCATGAAACTCATCTATGGCATTCCATCCTATGCCTGAATACTTTTGTCAACAAGAAACTCATGTTCTTCTATAGCAGCATGTTCCATCTTTGTATAAATAGGATAATTAGAATTTATTTCTTCAATAGCACTGAAATTTATTTTTTATCGGAGTCTGCCCACTGCCCTTACCTTGTGTCTAGCTGCTTTTGAGTTAGAACAATCTAGTTTGAATTCTGATTCTACCAACTATTAGTTGTGTGAGATTAGACAAGTTACAAATTTGCTAATCTACAAAATGGGCTCAATTAAAGGCAACTCATAGATGTTTGTGTTAGCAGTGAATAAGCGGGAGTATATGGAGTCCTTAATAATTCTTCGCACATGGTAAATGTTAAATATTTGGTAGCTATTAAATTAATAGCATATTAATTTCCAGTGGCACAGTCTTAAATTGCATTTATTATTTTTAGACTGACTTGCTCTCCATAACAGTTTCTGTGGCAGACAGGAAAAATGTTTCAAGTCCTCTGGTACTAGGTGGTAAGTAGTTACACAAATCTCAGAATCCTTATGGGAAAACTAATGTCCAAAGAGTAAAATTACTTGGCTGGAGCTATTGTTTGATGTAGCAAGAACTGGGTTTTGAGGTTGAGTTCCAGTATTGTTTTTTGAAAAGCCCAGTGGAGATCTGCAGTGAGAAGATACAAGTATGTATTGTCCAAGAGGCAATTTCATACCTACCTTGAAGATTTTGTTATGTACATATATATATATATATATATATGCAAATATGTGTATGTTGTTTTTTCTGTGTCATGGAAAGTATGTTTTGTGTCTGGTGCCAAGTTTGCTTTTTCTGTGCAATACTTTCCTCTAATCATCCCTGAGTCTTTGATAAGTCATTTCATGCAGACAAACCTACGTTGGTCATCATGGCATAAGGAATTAAAGTTTGAGACAACGAAGGCAGGTAGGTTTTTTTTCACAGTGCCCTTCTGCTAAGTGCAGCATGCCAACAGCAGTTTTGTTGAGGAGCATTGTAGTTTCTAGGCTTTCCAGGGGGAAGAAAGAGCAAAGCAAGCAAGTGGTTATCCAAGGTGATGTAAAAATCTTTTGCAAAAACAGCTGTGAAATGGTCAGGTATGAGAAATATGCTGTCCAGTTTACCTGAACAAGGTAATTCTCTAAATAGGAGGAGCTCCTAATGCCTAGCTTCCATGCTCATTATGTATAGGCATTAACATAGAATTTGAATCTGCATAATTACAGAGCTTAAATACTTTAGGTCCAGCACATTCATTTAAAGGTGACGTCTGCAGAGACAAAATGACTAAGACTGCATACCTTATTACCCTTCCAGTTTAGGACATTTTTTTTTTCCTATTTAGGGTAGAAAAGGTCTTCCTTCTTCATCAATTGATTGCTAATTAAAATCCATCAGAAAATACAATCAAGTGTGTTAATCTCTTTAGAGACAGTATAACTTAACTAATATTTTTCCTTTTGAATAATTTTAATGAGAAAAACATCCATTCAATAGGAATATGTATGTAAATCACAATCTCACCTGTAATCATTTTTTTACCATATACAAAAATCCAATCTTAAAAACCTCACTGAAGCTTTCTCTTTGATGATAGAAATCAGAGATAGATGGTAAACATAATGAAAGAAAGAAAATAATATGAGGTTATAGGGATGAATACAGAGTCCAATGCTTGAATAAAAATAATAAGTTGTAGTAAAAATGAGCAGAGAATTACTTAATAGCACCATATATACCAGACAGGGATTTTAAGTAACCCGTGTGATCAGTGGGAGTTGAAACATGTTGTAGTCATCAGTTGGAGGAAGCGTAAAGTGAAGTAAAATAAGAAGAGGTATATGAAGCCAGGTCCTGCAATGAACAAGAAAAGACTTTAGGAAAGGTTAGCTTAAATTCAAGAGTACATGATACTTATCTTGATTTAAATATCTGCCAGGTGGTTTTTCCCCGAGAAACTTGTGTGTATGGCTTCAAAGGGGAGAAAAAGGACCAGGGTGCAGTTTTCAATTCAGCACAAGTAAAACAATGTGAGGAGATGGATACTGAATACCATTGCCAAGAATGCTGGCAGGAATTCAGGTTTTTTGGATGAGTGACCAGAAAATTCCATGCAACTGAGATTCAGTAATCTTGGAAAAGTGTTTCATAGGAAATCCTTCACTCTTCCTGTTTCCATTATTTCTTCTTGGTTGTAGCTAGTTTCTTGAAATGCTGCTTAAATGCTTTATGTCATGACGTTAGAAATGACTCTTAAGACTGTGCTATATGTCTGCAATAGTTATTGCCTTTGTAGAACTTAGGTTCCAAAGTTGCTTCTTGCTCTTAAAGTGTGTTTTGTGTGTGTGTGTGTGTGAATTCCAAAGCTTTTTTTTTATTATCTTAATTTTTTAGTTAAAGATTAAAAGTTTCAGGCTGAGAGAGACTTCTTTTACTACAACTTCCTCCTACCAAACTGGGCAGAGAGTGCTACTTCTTGGGTTCAAACATGGGGCTCTTGACCTGTGGCAAGCCTAGTAAAATAGTGCCAACAACACTATCATAACCATATCTAAGGATGCTTTATTCTTACAGCTTTTCTACATGGGAAGCCTTAATCAACTATTTATAGACATTGCCTCTTATAAGAAGCATTCATGAAACTGGCCAGGTTTCTAAAGATAGTGTGGGGTAGGACCCATTTAGGTCTTAGCTTGAGATGACACATTTTTGACAGGAGGAATTACCAAAATGCTTTAAGGAAAAAACAACTAAGCTAATGACAAGATGTCCAGGAATTGCTCTGATGCATTATAAGTGCTTTTAATGAATAGTGAGGGACGATTTTTAAAAACAGAGGAAAGGTGTGTCTGAAACAATAAAGCTGGTAAAATCAGAAAGCAAATCCAAGAGGATCCCAATGTTATTAGACTTTCTAAGTGATACGAGCTGTGTAGGAATCCTGTGAACCACAGAAATAATAAACGCTGAGCCCATTGGAACATAATCTCAATCAGCAAGATGCCACTGCTTTCCAGATTTCCTCACAGGGCCCTGCTCATTCCATGCCAAAACTAGCAGTGGCTTTCTTCCTTGTAATCTCCCCTAATGCCTTATTCGATTATTGTCACTGCTCTCTGACCATGCACTGTCCCTTCAGACACGCATTTCCCAAGTGAGTCAGTCATAGGAGGGTGAGTGTCCATCAGAACATAGTCTGAGACCACAGACTACCTTGTTCCACATGAAAAGAAGGAAACAAGGACACAGAGGGCAAGGGAAGCTTCAAAGTTCTGCTGGAAACTTCCTCATCTACTGGATTACTGGCTGGATGCAAAGAAGGAAAAGGGATATGAGGTGTCCGGAAGGTTTCTCTACTTGATTGGCAAAAGGGAGCTGGTTAGGGGGAGGAGGGGCCAGGAGGAGGGTGGACTGCGCGCAGGATGCTGTTGCCTCTGCCCTGGCTGTACGTTATTCTATGGTGAGTAAGATTTGTTTTCTTATTTTTCTTTTTAGCACAGAGTAAAGGGAAAGCACATACCCACTGGGTGACCTCTATACCAAATCATGGAAGAAGCCTGGGTGGGGTGGCGTGTGTTTGTGGTGGGGTAGGTGAGGGTGGATTGAACGGCATATTTTCTCTGAGGCTACGACTGAGGATCCTTGACTGTCTACTCACAGGGTAGAAAATGCCTTAGGGAAACTTGAAGATGAAGGAAACTTCTACTCAGAGAACATCAGTCGGATCCTGGACAACTTGCTTGAGGGCTATGACAATCGGCTACGGCCGGGATTTGGAGGTGAGAGGGGGCATCCTTACTGCACCAAACACCTGTACTCTCCCCACTTACTGCTGTTCGAAGGCCCAGAGACCTCACAAAGACAGCAGAGAACTGAGGTGCAGGGGTGGTGGGAGAGGCCATGTGTCTGTACACCTCCAGTCCTTGACCCTTCTTCAATTCATGACCTTATGTGTAAGTTATATGAACTCTTTAAGCCTCAGTGTCCTCGACTTAGTGTGGGTGTAGAAACAGTGCTTGCCTCATAGAATTGTGTGAGTGTGGAATGAGATCCTCCATGTAAAACACTTTCCTTAGTTTTTGTCCCCTTAAAGCTATCAATATATGTTAGTTACTGTTATAGTTTTATTAGCATGCTAACCTAGTTCTCTTCTATTTCTTAAATTACCCAAATTGACGAGAATGAGTTGAAAAAAGGCAAATGATGTGAGCTTTCAGAATTGAAAACCGATGGACTCCTGCTGCTGGGGTTACTTTGGGTGGGCTGCAGCTTCCGGCCATAAGAAGGGGCTTTGTGGAAGAGTCACTGAGTTCAGGCCCCTTCACATCACTGGTGATAATCGCCCCCATCTCTCCGGGCTAATTCCAGGTGCTGTCACTGAAGTCAAAACGGACATTTATGTGACCAGTTTTGGGCCAGTGTCAGACGTGGAGATGGTGAGTGAGCTCTGAGTGAGGAGGGTAATTTTACTTGGGAGGGGAGAGGGCTAATTCTCAAAACGAACTATGATTAGCTTTGTTACCATGCTTGACTCCAAATCCACAATGCAATATGTGTGTGCATGCTGGGAGGGCATGGCCATTTCAGCAGATGACTGCTGTCACCTCCTTTGCATTTCACTAAGGGCTCTGCTTGAACACTTCAATCTGAGCGACTTTTTAAAATGATACCCTTTCTTCTATTCAACCTGAATTTTTCCCTACAAAGAGATTTTTCCAATCTTTATGAAATCCTTGTAAATTTTTGGAGCGGAAAAAAGAAAAACCTCAAGATGTTATGCCTTGTAAGAGTATACTGAGAATATCTATGAATCTTGAAACATAACTGTCTTTTTGTAGTACATTATTCTCAGTATATTTTATTAAAAAAGTAAATGTCCTTTGAAAAGGCTCATACATTCCACCTTTTATTGCAAACAGACCTTGGAGGTGTTCTGGGGACTTTGTTCCAGGTACAGATGGCTGTAAGACTTGTAAGAAGGTATTTATAGTAAGTGGCAATAAAAACCTGAACCAGTCTTCTAGAATGAAGTAGAAAGAGAAGCAAGAAAGAAAAGAAGAAAGAGAGGGAAAGAGGGAGGAGGACTTTTAAGAGATAAACATCTTAAGAGTTGAGGGAAAGGAGAGGCAGCATTATCCAGAATCCTGTTAGTTTACTCTAATTTTTTCATTGAGTCTGACTCACCTCAAGTATAAATATTCTACTGTATTATTGAAGTCTGGGGATACCTGGAACTTTATTTCATGCATGTGTCTCATTTTAAAAGCATATTTGTACAACAGAGCCCTGTTATAGCCTTGATTATTATTATATGGATATATTTTGTGTCAAATTATATTTTTAAAATACAATCATCACTGCTAGTAATGGGTCTTATAAAGGAACATATGAAGTAGGCAAAGCAATTATTGGCAATGTTTTGATATAATTACAAGTTGTTATTTATCATTGACTTTTGCAATTTCCCTGACCAAAATTCTTAATATTTTTAATGTTATTTCAAAAACTCCATAGGTCAAAACTTACACTTTTTATTATGCATACTTAAATGATGCTTTATTTGCATAATCATGGTAACATTCACTTTTCTCTGAGAACAAGAGAAAATAATTATGGTGTGCAGCCAGAGTATGCTTATCAAGGGACGTTTACCTATCCTTGGGACCTTCTTAAACGCTACCATGATGCTTGGAGTCACCTTTGAAGGTTCACAAGTTGCTGAGTAGAATGGTTAGACTGATGGTGGGAAGGCCAGCACAAAACCTAGACTAAATCTTTTCATATTTTTATTCTAAATTAAGAAGGGGAAATTGCTAGGTTGATAGATGGAGAAATCACCATATGATAGAAAAAAAGGAAGATGGTGAGGAAGGTCCATGTAGAGGAGGGAGCCCTATCTTTTATAATATTCCAAACTTTGAGTTTGAGAAAAATAATAATTCACTGAAATCATAACTTTTCTGATAGGTTATTGTCATAAGATGTTGCTTTCTTTCTTAAGTTTTAGGATTGGGTATATGTGCTAATGAGTAAACTATTCTTACTAACCATCTCCCTGGCCTGTGTGTTTTTTAATTTTCTCTTAGGAGTATACAATGGACGTTTTCTTCCGCCAGACTTGGACTGATGAGAGGTTGAAGTTTGGGGGTCCAGCTGAGATTTTGAGCTTGAATAACCTGATGGTCAGTAAAATATGGACACCTGACACTTTTTTCAGAAATGGCAAAAAATCAATTGCTCACAATATGACAACGCCTAATAAACTCTTCAGGATTATGCAAAATGGAACCATTCTATACACTATGAGGTGAGGTTTCCCCAATGCTACTTCCTCAGTCCAAATGATTTGTCCATCACACTAACTCAGAACCATTTATTTCAATGTTCCTAGGCTTACCATCAATGCTGACTGTCCTATGAGACTGGTTAACTTTCCTATGGATGGGCATGCTTGTCCACTCAAGTTTGGGAGCTGTAAGTTACAAAAGTCTTCTGGGGTCAAGTAATGCATTGGTTTTAGTCAGATACTAGAATGTAAAGGATACTATTGGCACTTTTGGTGTGATTCAGGAATATACTTATTTAATCATGCCTGTCAGTCTTAGAGGTCTTCATCACCTAGTTTAAAGAGAATATATGTTCTTATTTCACTTTTATATGGACAAGATTTGCTTTGAAAGAAAACAAAAGCACAAGTCCAATTCACCAGTATGCTTTAATTTGTTTTAAAAATTCAGATGCTTATCCCAAAAGTGAAATCATATATACATGGAAAAAAGGACCGCTTTATTCAGTTGAAGTCCCAGAAGAATCTTCAAGCCTCCTCCAATATGATCTGATTGGACAAACAGTAACTAGTGAGACAATTAAATCTAATACAGGTAAGAATTTGATGAATATAGGATGTAATTCCGCAAGGTGATTCCAGTGCATATTTTGAAAATATCTTTCTTTTTCCTCTGCATTAGCCATCCTTTGGTAAGCTAGCTATTTTGAAGTGATGAGCAATTTTCTTTAAAATTGATTTTGCAACCATGTGCATGTAAAGATTTGTTAACCTTGGAAAAAGTAGTTTTTTACATATATGACACAAAGAACCCCACCAAAAACAATGAGCTGCAGTATCTATCATCTGCTGATCAAGTAGCTTTGTCATACATTGAAATATGCCTTTGTTTGTTTTCTTCCATTGCATGTTGATTTAAAGACCTGCAAGATTTATTTCCCTCTGTATTCTTTTTGCACACTGTCATCAGCAATAATACTGATACACATGTCTTCCAACAGGTGAATATGTAATAATGACAGTTTATTTCCACTTGCAAAGGAAGATGGGCTACTTCATGATACAGATATATACTCCTTGCATTATGACAGTCATTCTTTCCCAGGTGTCGTTCTGGATTAATAAAGAGTCTGTTCCAGCCAGAACTGTCTTTGGTATGTTTCCCTCTTTGGTCTCTACTTCCATTCAGCCTCCAGCACTCATTGCTTGTGTGTTTTAGAGGCACATTCATACTGGTGCACTTTTTTAATCCACAGAAGAAATAGACTCCTATTGTACAAATATACAAGTATCATGTAAAATGACCCTCATTTTATCGCAAGTTGTGTGGTGAATCAACAAAAAATTTATTTCAGCAAGAATTCTGGATGGTTTCCTGTGACTTTCATGTGCCCTATTTAGGAGGTCTGATTTTTAAAATCTCGATTTGCTTTTTCATAACTAAGGAAAAGCAGAAAAGTAAATTCTGGCAGGTAGATCCATGAAAACAAAGGCTAAGATACTGAACCCACTAATATATGAATTACAGTTCACTTTTATTATATTGAACCATTTTTCTAGGCCTAAAAATAGTTAAATATCACCAATTTCCCATAGTTGTATCTAAATCTTTAGTTTCACTTAAGAAGTGTAGAATCATTACTAGTTTTGATACAAAAAAATGAAATAAGAAAAAGAACTGTGAAAGAACTATCACCAGTAATAAAATCCAACTTTTTCTGAGTTTGCATGATTAGAAATTTACTAGTTCATAGGGATGACCTGAGTTGAACTGCAATCTCAGATGAATTTTGACTTTTTAATTTACAATATTAAAATAGATCTCTTTCTGGAAATTTTAAAATAATGTCTATATAATAATGTTGAGCATCTTCTAATTATATAAATTCCCCAAGTTATAATTCAAGGCAAAAAACTGCTAGCAGAGGAGTGGTGAAATTATTTTCTCATGAGTAAATATTTTAGCTTAAAATCAAGCTACAAATTTAAAAAAAGGAACCTAATTTTATTATTCATACTAGAAAGACTTCTTAAGTATGATGAAAGATATCACCAGCTATTAAAATTGATCAGAAGTTCAAGGTTTTATTACTAAAATGAAAATAACTTGCTATTTTCTAAAGAAGAAAACAAGAATTATTCATGACTTAAACTGTACAATAATTAAAATTAATTTTTGAAAAATTTTTGAGTAACTACAGTGTACATGTCATCAAACTGGGTATGATAATAATCGAACGATTATAAAACAATGAAGTAATAACAAAACTTACACTTACAGAATGTTTAATTCTCTCTACCAACATGTTCTCATTTGATCTTGTTATTGGATTCCAAATGCTAATACTGCATTTCTCATTGTTTTTTGTTTTAGGGATCACCACCGTTTTGACCATGACCACTTTAAGCATCAGTGCCCGGCACTCCCTGCCAAAAGTGTCGTATGCAACCGCCATGGATTGGTTCATAGCTGTTTGCTTTGCTTTCGTTTTCTCTGCTCTCATTGAGTTTGCAGCTGTCAACTACTTTACCAATCTCCAGACACAGAAGGCCAAAAGGACAGCACAGACTGCAGCCTCGGCCCCAGTGACAATATCAAAAGCAACTGAACCCTTGGAAGCTGAGATTGTTTTGGTAATTATTTACTTTTTTAATGTTAACTCTCACCAGTGCAGGAAAAGACAGGCCAAACAGCGATCACAAATGACTAACTAGTCCAAAAGTTATATTAGTTGAGCACTGATTACATAACTCTGGTTCCAAGACAACTTCTTCTCCAACTTCATAGAAAAAAGCCAAGAACAATCCTTCATTTATCTCTGCTATAAACCTTTGGCATTGTTCTTTCATCAGCCTCGCTAGTGCTGGCAGACCCCAAGATCTCAGAGGAGATGAGAAAATTCTTCTTTGCCTTTAGATATTTCTTTTGAACAGGTTCATTTATACCAACTAGGGAGAATAAGGTAAAAGATAAAAAAAAAAACCTAGGAGGCTTCAAAGTCTGAAGGAAACAAACAGGGACTCCTATGGAAAGGACAATTTTGGTAGAAATCTGCTTGCTGATTTATTTCATGAGTTCGAGATACGAATATTAGGGTCCATGAGTGTGCTGAGTCACAAGCTGTTTTTTGATTCACATGAAAACATTCTCATGTTTACACTCATATATTAAATACATGTATCTTAATGTGCTTTTATTCAAAGACATAATCAGCGAGAAATACTTATAAAATTTAGTTTAAATTTGCTGTGGCTAAGCTCTGGTCCCCAAAGATTTTTTTTTAATAAGAAACAAATGATTGCATTAATATTGGAAGGTGATAAATGTGCCCCCAAATTTCAATTTCACATACGAGAAAAATCTTCACAGTTAAGCTGCACACACTTTTAAAAATTGGATTATAAAACTGATTAACAAGTATAAATTTGTATTTCAGTACAAATTCGAAACAGTAGCTCTTGGAAAATGGAAAATTTAGTCTGTAAAATCAACTAGTACACTTTGAACTGAAAATTTCTTCATAATTGATCAATTCGTACAAACATTTCCAAATTGCAGAGCCATGCCTAGCCCAGCTAATCCTCAGTTAACTTTTATGATAAAAATTGTAAAGCTCTGGGTATTTCACTGCTCAAATAGTGAGGCATTTATGGGCTAAAAAGACAATAATTTTTTTCACTGAAACTTTTCTCTTTGATAAACTAAGAAGCTTCTTTGAGAATTTATATTTTCTCCAAGGTATAACATAAGGCCGTTCCCATGGTAAGTGGAAATATATAAAAAAAAAATTTCTTGAATTAGCCCTCATAAAAAAAAAGTTTGCCATCCAGTGATTCAGTCTAATTCCTTTGCTTACAAACGAAAAATAGAGTCTCTGGGGGAAAATATTAATTACTAGTTGGTAGAAAAACTAGGAATCGGTTCCAGAACCCCTGAGATCCACAACTTTCTGAGGCTGAGGCCCTCCTCTCCCCAATTCCTCAACAACTAGAACATATAGGAGTGAATACCACTGGATAAAAAACATTTTCAGAGTGTATTCCTGAAATTCTTCCCTTGACTTAATGATTCTTTTTTTATAAACACGTGTTTTGAAAGGTCACAAAATTACAAACGTTGTAATAAAAAATTCTATGCTGAAGGCTCAGTCCAAAGCATTGAAAATCATTTTTTTTAGAAAAGATAAATTCTAAATGTTTTTGAGAATTATCTTATGTTTCTAAAAATAGGTGATTATTTTATAACCTATTTACATAAGTATGTAATCGACATACTGTCCAAAGGTCATATATTATCTTAACATATATCTATAAAAGAAGAATTAATATTTTCAGAATTCAGTTTAACAATTTCTTATTTGAGATGTACAGTAAAAATGAAAAGACATATTCATGAGAAATAGGGTAAAAAAGAAATTCCAATGACTTTGAATATGCTCATTGATCTGATACTGAGATAAAAAGAAAGACCAACTACTTTATTTCAACTCTTGAAATAAATATTACTGAGAGGAATATGATTCCAAATTCTCAGAGAAAGCATAGAGTTATCATTCCCTTAGTCCATTATTTTAAAGGTATAACTTACTAATAAAATAAAATATAAGATCTCAGGTCTTTCTATAAACTGTCTTCTGCAGTTCTAAAATAGTAACATATAATGAGCAGGCCCTTTGGTAAGCTGGATAAGAAATTGCCTTTAAATCTTCTCAAAGTACTTTTTTTCTTGCAAGTTGAATTTTTTTCTTATGAAATATTATACTTTTAAACCTAGGTCCACCTAAAATATTTTAAGGTAATGTAAAAGGAGAATTTTGTTTCTGGAGGCTAGATCAAAATGTAAAAATAAAAAGAAAAGGAAAAATAACCAAACCTAACAATACAAACCTTGTATCAAAAATAAATATAGATGATTACATAGGACATTTACATTTTACTTATTCATGTCAAAGCTTGGCGATTTGCCTTGTATAATGTAAAGAAACAAACATAAATTACACATTTGCAACTTACATAACACAGTGGTATATTTTGATTGCAAGGTCATTTTTTTTCTTTCAAATACCATGGCATTTTTAAATGCCTATTCAGTTGTAATCAAAATAACATTATTTGAGCAAGTTGGACATTGAAAGAGCAAACCAGTGTGGTGAATTTGAAGTGAAAATGAGTGCTTAGATATTTCATGTGATTCTAAGTTGTATATTTTAATGAGGTCTTTGCTTTTCACAGGAAACTACTTAGAATTAATGTGGGGAAAGTTTTTCTCTTTGATTTTGACCTTGAAATTTAATATAGTATTGACAAAGACACTCAGGCATTTTAAATCTGGTCCTCAAACCCAAAGAGACACCTAAAACTAAATCCTCAGAAGTGCTCTATAGACTAATTATCTTTCTGTTTTTAAGGCTTATGGAATTGGGGGATTAATTATTTTTTGGGTGTTTAAGAATTGACCACAATTTCTTTCCTGCTTACATAATACCCTGTCCTTATTGTTTTTTGTAGTAGGCTATCTTGGTACAGAGAGTTAGTCCCATCTTCATGTTTCAGAACTTACTATGTGTTTAGGGTGTACTTTGCAGGTGAGATCAAGTTTGGGCCATTGTCTCTTTTTGTATGTTTTGCTCATTTCCTTGTTATTTGAAAGGTCTAAGCCCTCACCACTATGTTCCTAAGACTAAATTCTCCTGCCACCACCACCTATCAACACATTCAATGTGTCTTCTCTTTTTCACAAGAGGTCTGATGTTCTTGGTAAATTATCTACAAACAAAACTGCCCAAAATTTAATTCATCTGGACAACAGCTATATTTATATTAATTACATTGTTTATTCATTTATTTTTTTCTTTTCACCTGGCACCAGTTTATTGAGTACCTATGTACTCATTGAACTGTTCATATCAGCTGTAATGTTAATGCAAGAAAATTTGGTGGGGTGCTTGCTTTCTCCATAAAGTTAATATGATTTTTTTAAGTCAAATATTAAACGCTTTCAATTTTTTTTCTCTTATTTTTGGTGCCCCTGTTTGCTGGTTCTTTTAAGCCGATGCTTTGTTTGCACCTTGAGTAATACAGCCCTGGTTAGAGTATCTCCCTTGAGAAGTAACTCATTGTCTCCTCCTCTTTAGCATATTAGACCACTGAATGTTCTATCAAAATTGCTTCAAGTACCACCCAAATGCCTTATTCCCACATCGAATAATTGATTGTCATAAAGTCCAGTCTGACTCAAAGTGTCTTTGCAATATGGCATTACTTAAAACAAAGCAGTGCTCTAAAAATATTCATGGCAGGATGGCACTCAGCAGCAGGGGAGCCCTGGAAAAATTCAAAAAACACAGGTGCTCCACTCAAAACAGTGACAGCCCCAAGCTGAGCCCTCATCTGGACTCTGACAAAAGCCTATTTTACCATCAGCTGAAGCTGCTGGTTTACAATAGAGCAGACAGAGTCTGATGCAAACCTGTAGTTTGAATGGTTTGCAAAACTGGCTTTCTTTTCATTTCAAAAATTCAATGTGATTCTTCTAAATTGCATCCAGTCTCCTGTCCAGCCAATTCCCAATTATTCAGGAGCTGATTATCCAGTGTGTGGGTTAGCCATGCCTCTGGCATTTCCTTGAGCATTTTGTATGTGCTGCCTGCTAGAAATCCCCCCAACCCCTGCTGGTCAGTGAGACAGCTGTAACTCTAAACCAGTGATTCCCAGTAGTGGGTGAATTTCCCCCTTCAGAGGACATTTGGCAAGGTCTGGAGATATTTTGGTCGTTAGAACTCTGGGGTGGGGGTGGGTGTTCAGGCTTTGGGGGTGTGGACCTGGGATGTGCTCATCATCCCATGGGGTAAAGGACAATGTCCCACAACAAGGAGTTGTCCTACCCAAAATTTAACCTGTCTACAGCTGAGAAACTCTGCCCTAACCCTCAAGCTGATGGAAAGAGAACATAATGATTGTTAAGAGTGAGATTCTAGCATCCAACAGGGATTGAATTCAGGTGCTGCTGCTTATCATGTGAGCTTTCTGCTTAAGCCTTCATTTGCTCATCTCTAAAATGAAAACAATGTTATTACATCATAGATTCTTTCTAGGGATAAGCAAAGTCATGCATGCAAAGTGCTGTGTACTGTTTATCAGTGGTAAGCATTTAGATATAGTTCTTATTAAAACAATATACTAAAATATAATGTAAAATAATCAGAAGACTTTTTGTTCCCTTTGCTGACTAAGAAGTCTTAGAAAATGTTTAGATTTCCATCCCCTTGTTTATTCAGCGTATGTCTATTAAGCATATACTGTGCTCTGTGCACTGGCTAGGTGCTGTGGAGCTCTTATACATTAGAATCATATGTCTTCTACTGTTAAGGAGGTTTTGTGTCAGGAAAGGAGATAAGGAGCAACTGGAATAATATTTACAAGGAAGAATGTGACTGGAAACAGCTAAAAGAGTTGTAACACCTGAAAGGCAGAAAACGGGGGAAAAAAATACATCTTTCATTTTCATTCTCAAATTCTTAAAGAGAAGAGAAAAAACTTATGGAGGAAGTAATAAATGTCTGTAACTTTAAAGATGGGAACTTGAAGCCTAGGGAGAGCAAGCGTGTGGCGTCTCTGATGTGTCTAAGTCATAGTTGGTAAGTAGTATATATGGAATTACAATCTAGGGCTTTCTGACTCTCCTTCCTTTTAACTCCTAAGCAACCCTCCATAGATTGTTTGGGGAAGTAGATGAGGAAAAAGGGTAATCCTATGTAGGGGATCTTCAATTTAAGCACAGGATAATGCCATTGTGCTTAAATCATTACGGTGTTTAGTCTTAAATGATGTTGTTTAACTCTGGACAAAGGTTATTTGCCAATCCTCATCAAGTCATTTGGGACACTGTGGCACCGCCAAGAGATTGACAAATAACTTTTTCCCCACGTCTCTAAAAGAGGTGGAGATAGAATGATGCCTTACTTTGATGATAGATTATGTTTAACTTCACTTTTTCACCTCCATGTCTTTTTCATGTCTGCCCCTCTATCTCCTAAAAAAGAAAGCAACACAGTTTTCAGACAGGCAATGCATGCTACTGAAAGACAGGATGAATACAGAAAGCAAATCTGTTCTAAAGGCTTGCCCTCTTTCTACTCCATCATGATCCTTAGAAATGTTACTAGAGTAAAATACTTTAATGTTCCATATATCTAGGAAAGAACTGCTCTTTCTGTGGAGAATAAAACAGTGACACATTTTGTACTTGCAGGGGGAGAATATTTTAATAGTAGACTTAATGGATGAAAATTCAAATTAGAATCTGAGATACATAGAAAGCTCTTGGAAGATGGTGTTATGTTTATTCTCTAAGAGAGGCAGGATGCATTGAGACCAAAATATCACTACTCTGGTCCTATCCGAGTGCTGTCTGGTGACCTCAGACACAGTAATCCTCAGCTGTTACATATTTTTAATAGAAAGTGTCACTTAAGACCAGTCCCAGATCAGTGGGCTGGGCCCTCCAGTCTTTTAAATTCTCTTCTACCTCCAAGACCTATGATTTATTTTTGTCCAGTGTGCCAAGCACAGCTCTGGGCCAATAGATAACAAAGATATCCTTTGCTTGAAATTCGCCGTGATCATGTCAAGTCAGACTTAACTACACAGATTCATTTTTGCTTTTGGTGAAGAAACAGATTTTCCCACGGCCCCTGAAAGCACACTGAGTTTTAAGCTCTCTCTGATGACTATTATTTAGATACTCGGTAACTTCCACAGCAAATCAAACAGCAAAATTCAGGAGGGGAACACAGGGAGAAGCTCTCAGGGCCATTGTCTCCTGCAGTCCAAATGTCACCACCTCGGCAGGTCATTCTGGTCCTGTGGCTCAGCCGGCACAGGGAGGTGGCCACCTCATCCTGTTGCCGCAGGGCTGCCGGCTGACGCCACGGGAGTCTGCACACGTGGGTAACATGCCCTGCCAGGCATCAAAGTGGCAATTTTGCTGCCAGGGAGGAAACAAGGCAGTTTTACAAGAGCAGCAATAATGTACAGCAAGTGTTTGAAGGCAGAGACCCAGCAAGGACAACCTGGCCGCAGGAAGAGTGACTATTACATGATGTAGACAAGAAAGATAAGAATCAGAGGAAGGCCCCCTCGTCTCCGACAGTGCGAAAGGAGTCTAAAGCAGTCGGAGTCTCTGAACTCAGTGCAATACTTTAGAGTAAAGATGAGAAAATGGTGGAATGAAACAAGCCCTGGCACTGACCAGGGTGGCTTATTACTAGCTGGGTGACTGTGGGTGAGGTGTTTCCCCTACCTGGACCTTTGCCTTCTCACTTATCAGTTAGTATACTAAGTATCTCCTTCAAGACTAAAGCTGGTTGTCTTATGATTTTCAGTGGAACAAAAAAAATCTCATGATAGAAAAGATCTTATAACAACTCTGAGGTTAGTAAGTGAATCATTTTTGTGGTGATTTAAGATGGGGGGACAGAAGTAGAGAAGTTCTGAATGGGGCAGAGAGCTCTCAACACAGGACTTCTGGGCTAAGAGGTAGCTGCATTTCAAACCATGAATAGTCATTCCACTCAATTTAAAGGTATTTATTCATTGTCACTGAGTTTGGATATACATGAGTACCTTCATTTTTGTTGTTGTCTCAGCTGGTTTAAATTTAAGAGTGTGTGAAGATGAGGTTATAGGCTGGGAAAGTGTCTAGAAGCATTCTTCTAGATCAGTTAACTGAGCTGTTATTTTCTTTACTAACTAATCATTTACATATTCCAGATTGAAATCCCCTGTCATTGCCCACACTCATTGCCCTATAGGCTTATGCATAACCAGGCTATGGATAAGCCTTTGAAACTTGCCTCATCTCTTCCTAATTGTCCAATGCTCAACACAGTTTCTGGGATGTGGAAATGTGTGGCTCGCTTGTTGATTTATTAAATTATAGCATGTTGGATGGAAGCAAATAATTTATTAGAAATTTGTTTTGCCACTTTCTCAGAAAAGTAGCACCATCAAATATTATGAAGAATTTGCTGATATTTTATCTTACATAGATAAAGAATCAATAACAATCTATCAATGATGAAAAAACATGACTAAATAACTGATCTTTGTTTTTTCACCTAGAAGGAATATTTATGTCTTTTTCCACATAGCCCCCTGAGTCCAAGTTTCATCTGAAGAAAAGAATCACCTCTCTGACCTTGCCAATAGTTCCATCCCCAGAGGCCAACAAAGTCCTAACCAGAGCTCCCATCTCACAATCAGCTCCTGTCACGCCTCCACCACTTTCTCCGGCTTTCGGAGGCAGCAGTAAAATAGACCAGTATTCTCGGATCCTCTTCCCTGTTGCATTTGCAGGATTCAACCTTGTATACTGGGTAGTTTATCTTTCCAAAGACACAATGGAAGTGAGCGGCCATGTGGAATAGCTTGCAGCCAGGACCTGTACTTTATAAGTTCTCATTCTCTGGGTTCTTTTGCATAGCATTGAGACTTGTGTGCTTTTCTGAACATGAAATAAAAATTGAAAACCTGTAACATATATCTCTGAGTAAGCATGTGTGGGCCAAAAGACAATAATGTTAATCCTCAATATTGGAAGTTGAAGGTTGCTATAAAATGTGACTTTTCTGTACATTAGAGAAAACCTTTATAAGCGATTAAGATGGATTCAAGATGAATTTGCTAATCTTTATCCATTGTTCAGTACATTATTTGCCACTGTGAATAGCATTTACCACAAAGCAGATAAAGTGAGAAATGCTAACACTTATAAAGATTGCCTTAAAATATGTTTATTTTGGTTTAGTCTTCAAGTTAGCAAAATATAAATAGTCTAAATATTTATCAATAAGTTAATACTAGAATCTTGGAAGCCGTTACGCTAGTAAAATGGCTTTCAGCATCATTGTAGAACCTCCACTGAGCTTAGCCATTTGTTTTTAATCTTGCTGTGCTATTTTACCTCAATAAAGTATGGTGTTTGTATACATAGGAATTATACATAGATCATGAATTATGTATGCATATGTACATAGCTTTAGCTGGACTGCAGTATAGTGTTGTTTTATCTTATTAAGCTCTTTTTAAAAAATAATAGGCTCACCATAATTCCATGAAGTTGTAGGAAAAAGTGATTATAAGGAAGGCTTCAATATTATGACTATGGTTATATCTTGTATTTTCTACCTTTCTAAGTGTACCACTAAGTAAAATAACAATAAGCATGGTTCTCTGGGTCTATTTAATAAAGCTGGGGAGAAGAGCTTCCTTAAATATGGAGAAATGAAGTGGTTACCTCTACCCTATCATTAAGATCCCTGGTGATTCTGAGAGGTAGACAATATGGGGCAGCCAGGCTTAGTCACCTAGCTCTAAAGAAAGACTTGAGTTTGTGTTTAAATAGCCAATCCCTCATCTCCTTCCTGCTCACTCAATACACTTTCAGTTATGAGATGAAGTAAGGTCTAACGCTCTGATGTATAATATGGTGAATCTACTTGACAGCACTGTATTGTATAATTGAAATTGAATGATAGAGTGGAACTTAAATGTTGTCAACAACAGCAACAAAAACAGTATGTGAGGTGATGGATATGTAATTAATTCAATGGGGGAATCCTTTCACTATGCATATGTGTATCAAATCAGCACATTGTACACTTCACACATCTTGCAATTTTTATCAGTTATACCTCAATAAAGCTGAAAAAAATGAATGAGACTTTCCTTTTTCCTTTCTACTATTCCAGCTCTTCCCAAGGCTAACTTTAGCTGTATTTTTCCTACATAGAATAGTCTTAGGCAAATAGGAACTAGGGGTAAGAGAAAGCATGCATCAATAAACCCCTCATTAGCCATTATTGGGTCTTAAACATCGTTTAGATCACCCCCAGCTCTGAACCTAGAAAGAAATATTTTGGAATTTCTACCTTTGCCTTTATCTGGGAGAATGCAAAAATTCTACAGCCAAACAAATTAGAGTGTAATTGAAATAGCATGCTACTAAGGGTGAGGAGACTGAGATTTCCTTTCAACCTCACTCTTAATTAGCTCCATGGCCAAATCTCTGGGAGACTTAGCTCTATTCCAATCTATAGGATGAGGAGGAAGTGTTAGATGTCTTCTAAAGATCCTTCCATTTTGTATAACTTATGTTTGTTTCATTACTATACTTTTTCTATCTAAGTTAAGTTATTCTAATTATATAGGGCCTGCTTCTGTTTTAGGGAGTACATTAATCAAATGCTAGCTATGTGTTAATCATCTTTTATGCTAATATTTAATCCATGTATACATTTAATCTTCCTCACAAACCTATAAAGTATATACTACTATTATCTGCATTGTATGCATATGAAGAGAGAAGCCAAGTCACAGAGAAGTTGAATAATTTTGTTCAAAATCAAGTGGCATTCAAGTGCTATATTTGAAAGTCCTACCCAGGCAATTTTAATCCATAGCTCATTCACCTAATGTAACCATACATGTCCTTGCTTAATCCCCTCCAGAATGTTCTCATCTTGTCTTCTTCCTGTAATAATTTTCTTGGTGTTCTGACATCTTTCCTGTCTCTCCTTGGCATATACTCTACATTTCACTGCAGAGGACATTACTCTCAGTCAACATTTATACTTGGAGCTGAAACTGATAAGTGAAACCAATTAAATAGCATTGATTATAGGCATAAGATTTCTCTTCAGCGAAGGAATCTTGAAAAAAATCCATAAAATTGTTGAATTGCTAAGGATTCTAGAGAACAGTATTTCCTAATTATGGCATGAGGTAGTAATAGAGGTTAACTGTAAATAAAAGAGTTTCCCTAGTCACATAACTTGGGGAGAGTTGTTGAAACAAAATGAAATAGGTTTCTTTTCTCCCAGAATTGTCAGCCCCTTTATTCTGCATATGTGCCTATGATTCTCTCATAGTTCGTTGATTTCCCAAATCCACATGGCCATAAGTATTTTGTAACGAAGGAGGAAATGTGCAGTTTTCACATTTGCAAGGAGGAACATTTTCTAGAAAATAGTTTGGGAAACATCACCTTAGATATTATTTATACTATCCATTCTATAACTCCCTTCCATCAACTAAACAGATAAGGGATTGAGTCTGTGAATGGGAACATGATTTACTCCAGCCACATGGCTGTTGGAGACCAAATTAGAATTATGTAAAATCGATACCAGACTAGGTATTTCAACAAAGAGAATTTAATGCAGAAAGAACTGTTAAATGAGTGACACAGAAATAGTAACCGCAAGAGGCAGACATCAAAAGGAAGATGGTAGTGTCAACAGAACCCAGAAACTTGGGCAGGAGGTCTTGTAGATCTGGACTGTCATCTGAAGAGAGGACACCACCTGAATGGTGATAGTATCTCAGCAGTTCAGAGAAGGAAACCTCAAGGGCTGGGAATCAGACCTCCAAGGATAGGGTGTGCCTGGCTGATGCTGGTATCACAGGTGATCAAAGGAGGGGCTCCTCTGGGCTGGGCCTCAGACCTCTGAGGTCTGCCCCTGTGCTGCTAGCATCTCAGGAGTGTGCAGAACACTTGCACATTGGGGCTCAGACTTGCAAAGAGATGGGGCTGCTTGGCTGAAACAGATACCTTTGGGATCAAAGAGGCTGGTTCTGGAAGTGCAAAAAATTGGAGACTGGGATTAGCTGTTGTTAGGTGAAGGGAAACATTAAAAGGCAAAACAAGTTGACAAAAGGGAGAATGTTCTTTTCCCTTTTCACCTGTTTTCTAGTCTCTCTCTAGTGCCTCCTATTGGAAGAACCTGACAGAAAGCCTAGTGACAGAGAAGAAATGAAAGCTAAAGAGTTCCAGCCCCAGCATCACAAAATAAAGTATGGAATGTTGGTCTTGTGGCTGACAATAAAAGATAAATGCTTAACAACTGGTATAATTTACCTCTTTGGTTATTTGATACCATATATGCACTTTAGAACATATTTATACTGTTTCACAATAAAATGATATTACCCTTCAAACAAACAAAAATGCTCTCAATATGTGTCGGACATAAACAAAATCCAAACAGCCATTGCATCCATTTCTAGGCAACAGTCACAATAACCATTTCTGGATGATGATATTTAATATTCTATTATAACTGTAGTCCCACCAAAATATTCTGTTTCCCAAAGACTCAGTTGTAAGTCTATCTATGATGAAAACACCTTTATATAAAACAGTAAAGAGAGTAAGGAGATAGAAAAGGAGGTCAAAAGAAATCATTAATATATACAAATATCAATATGTCTAAATATCTATGTCATGTTTATGCACAGAGAGCATTACATCTGTATATAAGAAAATAAGAGCAGGCAAAGGACAAAATGTGCATAGTTTCTATGATTCCCACTTCTCTATTTAGTTACATGACTGTAGTTAATATAAATAACCTCATTTTCTATCCTTTCTTTCACTCATCACCTCAGCTGACTTGGACTTCTCTACGTGGCAGGATAATTGAAGGGTTTACCATAGTCCTGTCACATCCAGGAAGCTTGATTAATTCTACTACGAGGCAAGTCTTAGAAAGCCTTGGAGTCCTAAGACTCTCGGCTTTGTTCAAGTCCATTCAGATGTCACCATACAAGTTTCAGCCTCATTTTCCTTCCCAATTAATGTCCTGACTTTCTCACTAGGGACATCGCAAGTGTAAGGTTTGTATTTATATTGTAATTCTATAATCAGTACAATTAAAACATACATGTACTTTTTAAGAGAAGCAAACCCTGCAGCAACAAAAAATAAGAGATTATTTTAAGATTGCCATAGAAGCCCTTTTGTTCTCAATTACTTAAACTGAGAATCAAAAGCCCTAAGCTTATACATTTCTGTCTATAGATTTTCCAGTGCAGTCAGAACCAACCTACCCCCAGTTCTTAGAATCATCATAACTATTACAAAAATTAAAGGTTAAAGACATTTTATACTCAGACTATTTCATTATAACCAACAAGAAGTGATAATTTTAACTAATTGTGGTGTGACTTCACATTACAAATTAGTAATATCTCACTTCCCATTTAAAGGAGATTGGCACTTCATTAAAGGACATGGTCATCACCAAATAAATGTCAGAATCTCCTGGTATTGAGTACAGTTCAGCTAGGGAAAAAGTTATCAACCTTAGGGCTGGGGAAAAACAGAGAAGGGGCTGGGGCAGTTTTGCAATTAAGGTACAATAGCTTAAAGACTGGGACCTAAACCATTCTGGTGTCCTTTAAGCTCTTTTAAAAGTTTCCTCAGTGGTTGAATTTCAAGAGCCATTAGGAATTGGTAATGAAACCATTAGGAGCAGTGAGACCTGTTTTCAGAAAGCATTTACTGGTAAAACTCATTTCCATATGCTATCATCAAATGAATTTATATATGTGAATTGCTTAGAACAACATAGGGCACCATAATGAGTGATTGTTTATAGTATTACTAGTGCCATCATCATCATAGCATCCTACTGTATGCTAGTATTAAGCATTTATAAAATGAAGGTTAAAACTATTCTATGATAGGTTTATGAAGTATATAATCATGAACTTGCTTATAACAAATATTAGCTGGTACAAAAATAAAATGTGTGCTATCACACCAAAAACAAAAGGAAACAAAACAAAAGGTAACCCCAAATCTCAAATAACTGTTGAAAGGTTTGAGTAATGTGCAGAGCTAGTAATCTAAAGGGTAAATTTTCAAAGAGCTTCCCACAAAGTTGGCCATTTGATTATGTATGATGGTTTAACAATGTCCTAACCCACAGCTTTGGCAGTCTCATGCTTTCTCTCCCAGAAAAACTGATGACAATTATCATCTGAACTCCTGCAGAACCTGAACCACAGTCATCTTTCTGAAAGCATGTGTTCATGAGCATGTGAGTAAAACTGGAGATTAGCACTGTGAGAATACACTGTCCCTTTGAATGTGAATTCCTCCAGACTAGATGCCTCATGTACAGAGTCAGAAAGGTAATATGCAAATAGGCTTTCCCTACGTTTCTACAGTAATTTGCCTAAGAAAATATAGTCAATAGTTCTGTAACATCTTTCTACACTGACAGATAGTAACTACAATAGTTGGGGTGATGATATAATAATGTATAATTGCTGAATCACTACATTGTGTACTTGAAAACAGTATAATATTGTGTATCAACTATACTTCAATTAAAAAAAATGAATAAAAACAAAAATTTTTAAATTAAATTATATTTTCTTTTTTTCTCAATTCTTATAAAATAAATGGACAGACCACCTTCTTTGTTTAACATCTACATTTTACTTCTAATAGAACACATCAAAATCTCATAATCTAATTACTATTCTTGAGGTTGGTTTTTTTTCCTTTGGTGGTAGTAGTTTTTTAATTCATTTTCAATGTCTCATACTAACATTTATCCAAATGTTAATGTAGCAATGCCTCACTTTTATCTGTAGTTCGCTTTTCTAGGGATTTTAATTTTTCAGAAGATTGATAACCTGATGCTTAGCCCAGAATTCCTCTCAACTCCCACCACCATCCACAACTGTGGAATAGTCAAAAAAAATAAGCCAAAATAAAGCCACTAAAAGGCAAGTATTTTACTCAAAGCAGAGTCACTCCACCCTTACTCAAAGCCTAGTCACTCATACTTTAAACCTAGTTCACACTAGTCAATTTGTTTCTTAGCCCAATGTGGATAAGAGGAGTAAAATGTGAAGAAATAAGGGGGCTTCATAGTCAGATAGACCAAAAGTACAAATGACAGAAGATAGAAAACAGTGAGACAGAGAAACATAAAAATCAGCTTCAAAATTGTGGGTTCATTGTGCATTGGAGGCACACAGCCCTCCATCACAGAACAGCCCTGTAGCCTTAATGCTGTGACTCGTCATGGCCTTGGAACAGGTTCCTGCAGGGTTAGGCTGCCCGTGGGTGGGTCACTTACTTCTCTGGGCCTTCATTTCTACATCTTCATAACAGGGCGGTTTGTTTAAGTGACTTCCAAAATCCGTTAGCAACCTAAATTTCTATTCTTTGGTAATACAGTTTTAATGAGTTTTAAATATTACTACTGAAAGCAGTTAAAGTAAAGATGGCTTGGTCTTAATATTAGTAGGTACTTGTTATTTAGCATGAGTCTGGCATTTTTATAAGTATTTATATATGTTATTTGAGTTAATCTTTACAACAATTCAATGAAGTGGATTCTATTTATGCACAATTGTATAAATGAGGAAATGGAGGCTCACACAGGTGATGATGTTAATGGCATAGTATCTCATGGCGAGACAAGATCCAGAATTACATATCAGTACATAAAATAGCATCTGACATATAGCAAGTATTGGAAAAAATGTTATATTAACTTCTTTAGAACCATCTCTATGAGTCCATTGGTAACTGGAGACAACTGAAGGCTATGTTCAGGATCTATTTCTTTTTGTTACCCACCTCACTACTGTGGTACCTGATGACTTATAGATGCTCCATACATTTTTTAATGAATGTCATTCAGTTCCTCAATGTTATGTATTTTTTCATTACTAATGGACTTAATATACCAGCTTTGCCTACATGAAAGTGTTATCACAGGACATATAATATGCTAAGTAGTTTATCTTTATAAAATCTCTTAGGAAAGTTATCAATATATTTTCCCCACGTCTTATATAAGGAAAGAGTTCATAGAACTTGCTCATTGTCAGTGAAGAGAATCAGAGTCAGAATTTGCATCCAGGTCTGTCTTGTGTCTGAACCAGGATGCTTTTCAGCTTCTCTCTGCTAGTGTACAAATTATGAGCTAATTTTTGAGGAAAGACTTAGCACACTGAAAAGCATTACACCCATATAGGGCATTTGTACACATCAGCAAGTGTATAGCAGTGGTTTCTTAATGACTAGTTCTCGGGAAATCATGCACTCTCTTTCCCCATTTAAGAGTGTATCCTAGATATTGAGAAGCAATATTTAGGATAGAATAGACGAGGATGGAGGGCTCTTGCCACTGCCACACAGATAATTCAAGAGGGTCAGTTATCCAGGTTGTGCATTATTCATACCCTTCCATCTTTCTAGTAATCATCTAACTGTTGGCCCTTTTATCACTGTTATTAGCAAAATCATATTTAGATCAGGCCATTATGAAATTCATTAGCAGGTCCTTTGAAAGTCACTTGGACCAAGAGAGAAACACCAATATATATGTACAGTTATCTATGAATTTAAGATCATCATTGTCACTTCCATGCTCCAATGTACTCATTTGTAAAATAAGGATGCAAAAATTATTTCACCATAATCATGAGGATTGAAATGCTAGATCCCTCTACAATGCCTGGTACGTATTTGGAGATCAATAAGCCATAGCACATTGTGAATGGCAGTTAGGATGAAGGTTACAGTTTTTCAACCAAAATATCCATAGAATAGTCAGTGTCAAAGCATGACTCCTTCTTCATAATTATGCAAATACTTAATTCATATCAAGTATGGCCATCAGGTTTAAAAGAGGGGCCACATAGACAGGAATATATAGAATACACACACACATTTAGCAAGTATGGTGACTTTAAGTTATATCTGTCAAAGTCTCTACTCTCCATAGATGGATTTCTAATTCAATACACATTGTATATATGGCTTTCTGTATTTTCTCTTTTTCTGAATGTATCTCCCTTATTAGCCTGAAATATGAAGTTGATTCATTCATACTGAGCACTTACCATGTGCAAGAGCTGTGCTGAATTAAAAAAACAAAGTAATATATACCCTATGCCATCAAGGAACTCAGTCTAGTGAAAAGAGAGAAGCATCAGCAGATAATTAGAATCCAGGGAAAGAAGTGTTAATGAGATATTTATAACACAATATAGCAGTAATGAAGAAGACACGGGTAAGTGAGTGCCATGCTCTGCTAGGGGCATTAAGTAACACAGGAAGGGAAGAGTGATCTTTGTCAAATTGGCTCACTCCCCAAACTTGTTCACTTGGTTTTCACTGTAACTACTGTAATGGAAGCTAAGAGATATGGAGGTGAAATAGAAATATCCATAGGTCGATGCCAACACATTCTTTATCCATGGCCTAGTCCAGGAGAGTAGGAAGAGCAGAGCTCTAGAAAACTGAATCAAACAGAATTCTTTCTTACAGGCCCCAAATAAGAATTAATCTTGTAGCTCTTTGGACAAAGAAGCACAGAAATTAATACACTGTGCAACTTTACTCCTCAGAACAACCGTGTGAGGGATCGAATTCCACTGTTTGGCAGCTGCACCTCAAAGGATTCAGCAGTTTTAGACACGCGTTATGGGATGATAAGCAGGAGGGAATAAGAGAAAGCAAGTAGCCTGACCTCTCTATTTAATATGAAAAAAATGGAAAGCCAGAATAGCAAGGTGATTTGCATCAGGTATATTTTCCTTTCAATACATAAGAGGGATCCCTCCTGGAACAGACACCTAAACAAATGCCATAATTAGAATTACAGGAAACATATGTCCATAATTAGAATTACAAGAAGTTGCCAATAATGAATCTACCCCACCTTAAGGTAATTACCACTCCAGGCTCTTATAGGCAAGACAGTATACTTACTTGGTAAAAGTAAACGTCATCAGGTTATAACTGATTAGCTAGCAAGGAGCTTTGAACTCAACAAACCAGTGGTATCAATTATTTCTTACTTAAATGATGCAAGAAACTAAAGTCCACATTTCATACTTGCTGTGATGTCACCTCTAGAAAATAAATGCTTAATATCTTTTAGGAGTATTAATCAATAGACGAAATGTTCCTCCATTTGGTAAGTGTCAAAATCATTTTCTTGTGTGTTTTAGCATAATTCTGTACTCCTGTGAAACACTATAATTGTGCTTGCCTGATTCCTTTTCTAATAAATCAAGTATTTATCTACGAGGGCAGTTACTCAGAAGGTAGGTCCAGAAATTTCAAATAATTTAAAGAAATTTGAAATATTAACACTTTAATGAACAAAGCAAATAAACCTAAATAATGCTGAATAGAATATTTCTTTCAAGCAATTATGTCCATAATCTAATATTTGCTTAATTCAACTTACATGCCTCCATAGGAAAAGGAATAAGTTATAAAACTTTTCCTGAAAGCCTTGATAAAAGATTACTTTTAATTTATTTTACTTGTTTTTCTTTTTCAAGTCAATGCAATTCTCAAATTATTTGGAAAGAGTTTTGAAAGGTAACATCAATACTATATAATAATGGATTACATATTTATTTTTTGCATGGTGCAACAGATCCACAATATATCTAGTATATTAGTGTGTGAGTGCGTGTCTATGTGTGTCTGTTTACTCATTTTATTTTTGTAGCTTTGCTGAGGAACAATTTATATACAAAAAAACTGCAAATATTTAGTCAGATAGTTGGATGAGTTTGGACACATGCCTACATTGGTGATAACATAACGGCAATCAAAGTTATGAATATATTCGTCACCTGCAAATGTTTCCTATTGTCTCTTTTCTTTCTTTTTTCCCTTCTTTCTTTCTTTCCTTCATTTGTTAATTGTTGTGGTGATAAGGGCACTTAACATGAGACCTACCCACTTAACAATTTTTAAGTGCATGGTACTGTACTGTTAATAGGCACTATATTGTACAGCAGAACTCTGGAATTTATTCATCTTCTATAATTCTAACTTTATAGCCATTGAACAACTCCTTATTTTCCTCTCCTCCCATCCCCTGGCAACCACCATTCTATTTTCGGCTTCTGTACATTTGACTATTTCAGGTATCTCATGTAAGTGGAATCATGCACTTACTTGTCCTTCTATAACTGGCTTATCTCATTTAGCACAATATCTTCCAGGTCTATCCATGTTGTTGCAAATGATAGGATTCCTTTTTTTTTTTAAAGGCTGAATAATATTATACTGTGCATATACATTTTCTTTATCTATTTGTTGAAATAAATTTAGGTTGCAAAGTGTCAGGACACAAAATCAACATACAAAAATCAGTTGCATTTCTACTTATTAATAATGAAATATCTGAAAAGGAAATTAAGAAAACAATTCTATTTTTTTGTTCATTTTGTTTTGTTTTGTTTTTGAATTTCACATATAAGTGAAATCACATAGTATTTGTCTTTCTCCACCTGGCTTATTTAACTTAGCATAATACCCTCTATGTCCACCCATGTTGTTACAAATGGGAGGATTTCTTTTCTTTTTATGGCTAAATAATATTCCATTGTGTATATGTATCACTCTTCTTTATCTGTTCATCTGTTGATGGTCATTTATGTTACTTTCATATCTTGGCCATTGTAAGTAATGTGGCAGTAAACAGAGGGGTGAATGTGTCTTTTTGAATCAGAGATTTTGTTTTCTTTCGGTAAATTCCTAGAAGTAGAATTACTGGGACATATGGTATTTCTATTTTTAGTTTTTTTGGAATCTCCATACTGCTTTCCATAGCAGGTGTACCAGTTTACATTCCCAGCAGTGTAGGAGGGGTCCCTTCTCTCCACATCCTCACCTACATATGATATCTCTTGTTTTTAGGATAGTGGTCATTCTAACTGGTGTGATGTAATATTTCATTGTGGTTTTTAGACTCATAATTGCTGAAAAGTGACTTAGTGGTCACCATGGGGGAGGAATTGGGGTGGGTGGGTGAAATTGTAAAGATGATAAAGAGCCACAAAATCTTAATATAAATTAGTCACAGGGATGAAAGTACAGCTTAGAGAATATAGTCAAGAATTCTGTAACATCTTTCTATGTTGACAGATAATAACTACACTGGTTGGTGTGAGCATTTAATAATGTATATAACTGTCCAATTACCATGTGTATACTTGAAGCCAATATAATATTGTATATCAATTATATTTTAATAAAAGTTAAATCAAAAAAGAAAACAGTTCTATTTACAATAGTATCAAAAAGAATAAAACACTCAGGAATACAAGGAGGTGAAGGACTTACACATTGAAAAGTACAATACATCGATGAAAGAAATTAAACAAGACACAAATAAATGGAAATACATCATGCTTATGGATTGGAAGACTTAATATTGTTGAAATGTCCATATTTTAAACAAATTTTGAGGACTCCTTTTGATATAAATCTCAGTGTGCGTGCACCAGTTGTTAACTAAATTGTAAGAAAGATGACAAATTGTCCTAAGTTTAATTATAAAAGCAAAATAACATATAACTTTATTTGTGGGTTTATTCATTCTATAAAATTACACTTATCTTCATCATTTTATTGATAATATTTTATTGTTGTCCTCATGCTTTATACATTTCAAAGCACTTGAAACCTAATTTCTGAGTTGATCCTCTTGGAATCTCAGTGAAATCTACATGAGCAGATACTATTACTCTGATTTTGTGGATAAGAAACTAGAGGGCACAGGTGGACAAGTGATTATCTGAAGTTTCCGTGGCAAGTCAGTTGCCATGCTTCATATAGCATGGAACTCTCTGTGTATCAGTTTATTTAATATTATAGTGTTCTGCATTATAATTGGTACTAAGCCTGGGCAAAACTCACAGAAGAAGCAAATACATAAAATCTGATTAAATGATTCAGACAAATTCTAATAGCTTTAAGCAGCATTCCACAGCTCTTTCCTTTATATGTGCATGGGGAAGGGGTACTGTTTTTTTTAAGGTCAAATTGAAGATCTAATCTGAAAACTGCTTTCCTCTGAATGGGAAGAAAATCTTTAGTCATATATCTCACTGTTACTGACAAAAACATGAAGCATGCTGGGAAGGCAAGGACTTCAGAGATTTCCCTTCATACAAGTATTTTTCTTAGCTCCCAAGCACTGCAAAATTGTTCAGTCTCCTTGAAAAAGAAAAAGGGAACACGTATTTTCTCCATTTCTTTACTTTTTAAAAGTCTTTTGGAGTATTCAAAGCTAAATTTATAATGTAGATAGTTTCTCTGTGTCTTATATGAACTTTAAAAGAGGCAATAATGTTATATCAAACACCATTTATGGCACTATGATGCAGATTGGAAGCTGTTGTTCAAAGCTTTTCTTGATGTGTTTCTTGAGCCACTAGCTTTGGAAGATTGGGGAGAAAAGAAACCCTCTAAAATCATTTATACTGCTTTTGATTTATTTATATATTTTAGAGATTATATACTGTGAGGTTGGAGAAAACTTTAAAATGTCAGCAAATACTAAAAGAAATGCTGGAACAGTTTAAAGAATAGCTGGAACAAGACAATTTGAGAAAAAAGTCTGATAGGTTGTTTATAGATATAATGTTCCAGTCTTCCTCCTCTCTTCATCTTGTAGACGCAGTCAAAATTCTGATTCTGTTTTCCTGCAGGCATTCTGTGGCTATGGCTTGTATATACAAGGGCTTCTCATCTTATAGCATTATTAATAGTGCTTATGCAATTGCTAGCCACTATATCAAAATAATGACTTAAATTAACCCACTCTTTAATCTTACAGATAATGCAGTTCCTGGCATGAATTATTTTCACCATGGTCTAGAATTTTTTCTAAAAGCTAAAAGAAAAAACCTTTTCTCATTTCATATTTGAATTGACCTTAGTAAATGAATGAAGCTTTTACTGAGTGAAGATTTATAAAATCTACAAACAAATGTAGAAATATAGTAAAAAAAGAGAACTCAGAATTTCCATTATTTCATATCTCTTAAAGGCAGCTTAATTGTTAATATCCAAGCAATGCCATTCACTTAAAGATAACATGAGCATGGTTTTCTTGACAGCTTGGAAAACAAATCAGAATGAAAGCTTTATAATTACCAAGCTGTTAGTCTGGAAATAACTTCATTTCATTTTTACCTGAAATGGTGATTTTTACCTTCTTGTTTCTAACAGTCTTCTTTTTCTTCTTTTTATTATTATTAAAGTGTGGTGTATATGATATATAGATTTCCAAATATATCAGAGTATGTGGATATATACATTCTAAGTACCATCAGGGTGTGGGTGTCTCTGTGTGTGTGTGTGTGTGTGTGTGTATGTGTGTGTATAAAAGAGAGAGAGAGAGAACATATGTGTGTATACATATATATTCTAAGTATCCTGATGGCTTAAACAGTTTTGTTATTGACTCCATCTTGACTCAAATAATTTTAGGTAATTTGGATTCTGGGCATTCCCTGAGTGATTGTGATCAATACAGGAATATTTGTACTGCAGACAAATTACAGTGTCTATTTCTACCACAAAATATCTCCACATGGAGACACAGTGAATATTTAATTTCCTTCTTTGAAGGCATAATATAATAAAATTGTAGTTTAGGGCAAAAAGTTGTTTTTCTGCTGATAACCTGATTTTTCCCTATGTGAATAATTACTCATTATTTAAATAAATATTATATAAATAAAGCTATCATTGTCGAGAACTATCTTTCTCAACTACAGATCAACTTACGTGGAAAGGAAAAACTGTGAGATTAGAGTGATCAGTCCCAATACTCCAGGCATCTCTGAAAATATTATTTGGTAATACTTGCAGATATTTGCTATATACATCTGGCAAATATAATGACTGAAGTCAAAAAGATGGGAAAGCCAATTAATGCCTCTATTAAAATAGAGATCTGACTTTCCATTTTTATTTGTGTATATATCTCACGATTGCAACCCCTGTGACTATTGCTTGTAATTTTGCTATAATTCTAGTAAGACATCATACCATTCTAAAGACTCTTTTCAACAGAAGTCCTTCAAAAGAGGGGACAAGTATATTTGAAAAGACTTCTTGGAAGGCATCATAATGCAGGTAGGACGAAATTATAGACAACTATTACTTTTAACAATCAACATTTATTTTGCCCTAAAAGAGACTATATATATATTAAGCAACTAGTCTTTGAAGAAATGCCAATTCTTAAAGACAATACCTTTGTCACTGTGCAACTACTTCAATTTTTAGAAACTTTTCTGTATTCATGGTTCAAAATGTTACACATTTCACTTTCTTGAAATTAGGATGTATGCAATGAAGAAACATAGTCCATGGGATTTGCTTTCAAAGGCAGTATGTAAAGAAGGAATTATATGATATGAAAAATAGGCTTTAATTCTGTAAAATGCCCATTGAAAATAAAATATACAATATATCCAGTTATGTTCAGTACATACTAAAATGGTCATGTGGTGAAAATTATGTATCTGTAAATACTAGACTCCTATGTCAGAAGATATATTCTGAGTATTCAGGAATGAATAAGAAAACAGGAAATTCAGTTCAGTCATTTCCAGATCATTCTGGTTCATATACTTATGCTGAGAAATAGCCACTGGAATCATCTACTCTCTTAAATTTTTTCTCTATTTCTCTCCCTTTCTCCCTCTTCTCTCTCTCTCATTCTCTCCTACCTGCTCTTCCCACTCTCTCCCATTTTCTCTCTTTCCTCCCTCTTTCTCTCTTTCTCTTTTTCTCCCTTAGCTAAAAAAAAATAGAGCTGGATTTGTGTGACTGAAATATGATCGTTGGAAAATCCTAGTGGTATAGTGATAAAAAATTAAGACAGTAAAATATTTTCAGCACAGCTATTCTACATTAAATCTTTAGCTTATAATCACCAATAGGAATACTTTGAACTATGAGTGAGTATTGTTAAGTTTCTGCCAAGGTGCATAACATCCTGGATACTAGAAGAGAGTGATCTAAGAAAAATAAAAGATAGGAATGCACTTTTTAGGCTAATTTTTCAACTTTAGCTAATTACTATATGAAATGAAATCACTGAACATGTTGAAACATATAATTGAGGCAGTAAATCTAATGGAATTTATGGAGGGCTGGCAGAATGCACTGTAGATTAACATGCTCAGGATTCTGAGATCTTTAGTACCAAATTCTCAAACGTTTTGTGCTTGTGAATGGCATATTTTTAAATGACAGATTTTGGGATCACACAAATGAAGGGATTGCTCTGGACTGAATTGTGTCCCCAGCACCCCACAAGTTCATATGTTGAAACTCAAACTCCCAATATGACTGTATTTGGAGATGGAGCCTTTAGAAAGTACTTAAGGTTAAATAAGGTCATACGGGTGGGGTCCTGATCCATTGGGATTAGTGGCTTTATAAAATGAGGAAGAGATCTCTGTCTTTCTCTCTTTCTCCCTCCTTCCCTCCCCCCACCCTTTCTAACTAAGAAAGACCATATGAGGGCATAGTGAGAAGGTGACTACAAGCCAGGAGGAGTGTTCTCACCAGAAATCAATTCTGTCAGACATCAATCTGGGACTTTTAGCCTCTGGAAATGTATGAAAATAAATTTCTGTTGTTTAAGCCACCAGTCCATGGTATTTCGTTATAGCAGCCCAAGCTAGCCAACTAATACCTGTGTATTAGTCAGTGTTCCCCAGAAAAGCAGAACCAGTAGGACACATAAGGACCTATATAAGAGAAGATTTATCACAGGAATTGGCTCACACAGTTGTGGAGGCCAAGAAGTCCATCAACTTGTCAGTTGCACAGCTGTTGTGTAATTTAGTACTTGTACTAGTCCAAAGGCCTGAGAACTAGGGTAGCTGATGGTGGTTTAAGTTCCAGTCTGAGAACAGGTTGGGAGGTGCAGGCACCGATTTAAGTCCTGGTCTAAGTCTGAAGGCCCAAGAACCAGGAATTCTGATGTACAAGGGCAGGGAAATATGGATGTCTCAGCTTAATCAAAGAGAGCAAATTCATCCTTCCTCCACTTTTTTGTTCTATTCAGGCCCCGAATGGATTGCCTGGTGCCCACCTGCATCTGTGAGGGTGATCTTCTTTACTCAGTCTACTGTTCAAATGTTTCCTCCAGAAACACCCTCACAAACATACCCAGAAACAATGTTTTACCAGCTACCTGGACATCCCTTAGCCCAATCAAGCTGACATATAAAATTAACCATGATAACAGGAATTGAATAAAGCAATATTAACATGTCATCAAGAATCATTATACAGCTATCATTGTTGTATAACACATCATAGGATTAATAAATTTATCCACTAGCTTCAGTCACTTCTCAGGTCTTTATCAATGAGTAGGATGTTTTCTTCCCTGATGCGATTGTCTTATACACTCAGGAGGAAATTCTTGAGCATTCCATTTCATTTAAAATTTTTTCTCTGACATCAATTTCAGATAACATCTCTAACTTTTCACTTGTACCAAGATTTGGACCCTCTTTATCCTGCTCTATAATCAAGTTTACCACTTGTTTCAAAAATTGATGTTACACATTAATCAAAATATAATGATGCCCTTTGGTAGATTCACCGCACACAAGTTGAAAAGAGCTGAGGGACAATTTCTGCGTATAAAATTCTTATTTATTCTAAGTCTAGACTTCTAAAATGTAATAGGTCTGTGGTCATCACTGAGGCTGAGACCTATCCTGAGGATTTTGAGAAAGGGACTGAGTTGACAGAAGAGTTTAATAATTCTCTACTGGCACTGAGCATTGGAGCTTCTGCCCTTAGAAAGATGCCAAGAAGAATATGGTGTGTGGTAAAACGGAGATTAGTGAATATAAAGGAACTACAGTTATATATTCTGGGAAATTTATTATATCAACACTATAACTATTATTAATAATATGTGTACTTTACGTGTGAGGCACTTTACACAGAATATCTTATTTATGCTTCCCATTGACCTTTAGAAGAATATATTCCTGTTACTGGAGACAGGTTCTTGGTCTTGTCATGAGAAGGAATTTCAAGAACAGACACAAAAATAGCTGCTGATCACGAAGAGTTTATCTGACGGGTAAGAGTTCCCAGAAAGACAGAAGTACATGTCTGATAGCTGGGCGCAGGCAGACCCAGAGCGAATTGCACCAGAGAAATAATGGGAGCCTTTTTTATGTGATGAATATTCACCAAATGGAATTAGGTTTCAGAGGGAACAGATGTGGCTTTTTTTGGGCCTTCAGACTTGCTTCATCCTCACATGGGAAGGGGGGAGTTTGGGCTGTATTGAGTTCTCACTGGAACTGTCATGGCAGTTGTCCCCCACAAGGGGGGTCAAAACCATCATGTTAATGTCACGTTAATGAGAGTATAAAATGAGCTTTGGGGTGAATTTGGGGTTAATCTTTCCTCTGTCTTGGAAGTGGCTGGTTTTGGCCGGTCTGTTTATCCGCATTCTCATTCCCCACATCCCACAAGAACAGCTCAGCTCACATGGAATGTGTAGAACATATGCAAGCATCTAGGCAAATGTAAACACCGGCCAAAGTTCCCTTCTCCCTTCCCGCTCATGTCTGGCTATTTACTGACCATAGCATTACTATTATCCTTATTTTACAGAACAGGAATGTAATGTGCAGAGGGATTCAATAATCTGCCCAAGGGTTCACAGATAGTAGGCAGAGTGGCAGAACTGAAACCAAGCCTGAATGAGTCAAAGTCCAAAAAGCCTGTACATATCACCACCTTGTATCTGTAAGACACCTGAATAGCTTGTGCCTGAATCCCACCTACTTATCCTTGCTTGGTATTCTTTTGTCTTTGCTTGAAGATGGCGAGATATGCACCATAGAGTTCACTATCAGTCCTTCCACTGATACCTTTGTATTAACTGGATTGAAACTTGTCTTCCTGTAGGCTCTCCATTGGTCCCAGATTTTTCTTTGCTTATATGTAGGGAATATTTTTTACGTGAGAGATTTTGTATATCTCTTCCTTTTATTCGTTCCTTCAAAAATATGACTCCAAGACCAGGAACAGAGCAGTGAACAAGAAGGATAAGATTCCTGCCCAACTAGGTTTACATGATAGTGAGAAGTAGCAATGAAATAAGTGAACACAATATGTAGTGAAGGAAAGGGCATGGGCTGTGTAGACTGTGGTGGTAATGGCAGTTTTAAGCAGACGGTTCAGGAACTGTTCATGAGTCCAAACCCTGAAGGAAATGAGGGTAGGGCCCATGCTGCTATGTGAGGGAAGTGGCTTCTTAGGGGTGGGGAAATGCAGGAGACTTTTGTGGAAGAAACATACAAGGAAGGGCAAGGGAACAAATATATTTGGGGCTCAGCAAGTATCTGGACAACTGGAGGAGATGGGAAAGAAGTGACTACAGCCTGTTCATTAAGGGCTTTTAGATTTTTTATAGCGGAGTCTCTCAACCTCAGCACCTACATTTGGGGTTCCATGATTGTTCGGAGGGCTATCCCATACTTTGTAGAATGTTTAGTGCCATCCCTCCTCCCTGCCCACCAGATTCCACTAGCAATCTCATCCCCTCATTATGGCAACCAAAAATGTCTTCTGATGTTGCTAAATATCCGTAGTGGGACAAAATCCATTCCTCCCCCATTACAGGCAACTACTGTTTCGGACGCTTCACCTTTCTCTGAATAAGATAGGGAGGCACTGAGTGGCTTAGGCAGATGAAAACAATGACAGATGATTTTAAAATCTTACTCTTTCTTAGGCTTTCCTTTCTGTAGAGAACACGAAAGTCCCTATGCCAGGATTCTCACCCGGCCCTGGTCGGCTGGCTCACTGCACACATGTGGGCAATACGTTATTATTGGCTCCGTACAAAGAGCTCCGCCCAGTGCTCTGGGCTGCCCGGCTGCAGGAGAGGAGAGGCTGGAGCGGTGGCAGCCCCGAGGACAGAGGCAGAGGCCAGTGTGCTGCTGCAGACTTTCCCGAGGCCGACTAGTGCTTAATGTGGACATAAAGTTGGGTATAAACCCTTTCACCCTAGGATCGTTCCATTGTCATTTTTCCGTCTCACCTAATCATGAGTAAACTGACACGCACAGGTGAGACGCTTTCTTAAGCTAAGCTGCCCACGCGGCCTTTCCGGCCTTGCACTCGGCGCCTGACCTCGCTCACTAGCCCCGCGAGCCCGGGTCCGGGCGCTTCCCCTGAAAGCCTGGGCTCGGCGCCCTGCCGAAGGGAAAACTTCCTCTGAAAAGAACCTAAAAACAGCCTGAAGCCCTCCTCAGCGTGGGAGGAATGAGAGGAGGTCCACGGGGAAGCAGGTAGGAGCGGCTGGGACCTGCCCTCGCCCTAACCCCACCCCGGCGCCCGCGCCCAGGGCGGGCGGGGCGCCAACCTCCGGCTTCGCGCCGAGGAGTGAAGGGTCTGAACCCACCTGGGGCGCCCTCAACTTTTAAGACCCGCACCTGAGTGAGGAGCCCCCCAAACATCTAGCTTTGGAAACCAGGGCGGCGCACGTCCGGAGGCCCGCCCGCCGCAGGGCCGCCGAGGCCCAATGGGCTGCCGTCCGGTGGGCATCTTGGCGTCTTCCCCGTGCGTTGCTCCAGCGGGCAGGCGCCTTGTTTGTTTTTTTTTCCTAAGCACTCAGAACTGAAAATACCCGGTCAGACAAGTTTTAATCCAATATAAGGTGCCTTATCTTCTCTCTTAACCTATTAATTAAGCCTAACATGATATGTTGGTCCTGGGTTGACTTGTATTGTTCTTTCAGCCAACCCCCCAAACATGTTTACAAAGGTAAATATGCTTTTATTAAGTCACGTTATCCATTTCTTCCAGTTCGGCAAAGTACTTGGCTGCAGTGGGGAAGTGAGGTAAAGAGAGAAAACTCCATATGCAATTCCTATCCAAGAGAAAGGGTTTTACTGAATTTTATGTTCCCTAAAACAGTGCATTAAAGTAGTAGCCACGGGATAATCCATAATAAAGAGATGCCTTTTTAATAGCTTGGCTGTATAGCAGCCTGATATAGCCATCAATCGATTATAGAAAGAGCTATGCAAGAATACAATGATCGGTAATATTTGTTGCTTTGCTTTTAAACATAGAGCAGGATCTCTGTTATGTAAAGGTGTTTTCTGTGTTTATTATCAGCAGCATTTCTTTTATTATTTGAACTATAAACTCTATAGAATCTATATCACTGCTACAGTCACCAGTATCCATAATCACTAAAGTTCTGTTTTCCTCAATATATTCACCTATCTAATGTGTGTGTGTAAAGGTGATTGTGTGTGAATGATACTAGTGGTAAGGGCTGGAGTTAAAACACAGTCCAGCAATACAGCTACATTTTACTATCATAAAAGAAAACGACAGTTCTCTATTTCCGAACTTAAGAATCATGATGGTACTTGCTGTGCTGCGTTACATATTTTATCTGTGAAATCTTTAACATAGGAAATCATGTACAGATAGGGTAAAACTCATCAATTTAACAAATCTACTTAGTTTGTCAGGAGGTCAAACTTTATTATAAGCATAGTTATAAACTTATGCACTAGTAGCAAAATCTATAAAGGATCAACTATAAAGGATCTTACTTATTTCAGTGAGATAAGTAGGACCATGTTTTGACCTTCATTAAGTTGTTTTATACATAAATTAGGAAAGAAAACTTTGTAGTGTATCATAAGAATCTTAAAAAATTAGGGGCAAGGGTTATCAAGTACTTACCACAATTTGGTTTCCTTTTCTTTAAAATAGTTCATACAATCAATAAAACATTCAAATATTTAAGGAATAAGACAAAAAGTATTATAAATTGCCACATAGACTCTGTAAGGATGGTGTAAAGATCAGTTCTTTTTGAGTCCTGTTTCATGGATTTCATATTAAACTTCTAACCTATGATGGCTAGATCATAATTTTATAATTCACATATGTAAAGAACTGGGTTGAAAGAATGCGGTTGTCTCAAGGTAAATTATTCCTACTACTATAAAAAATCAATGGCAATTCATGTTCTAAGATCAATATCATTATGGGTAATTATTATATAAATAGCATCTTTGCAGAAAAATCAATTTTTTTTACCTACAAACGCAATCAGTTCCTTCCTAATTCCTCAAAAAAGGCATTAACATACATGGAGTAAGAGCAACATGATCTTTACTCTAAAAATATAATAGAGGAATATATATATATATATACCTCAAGACAGAAATATGGTATAAAATAAGAATTTTCTTAGGATTCCATTCAAAAAATCAAGATAACTAATGATTTTCAAGAGTCCTACGTGAATATATTTAAGATCTCTTTGTCATGAATCCTTTTGGAACAAAAAGTTATAGAACAAAATTCAAAGTATAAGATCCATAGGAAAAGCAAGGAAACATTTATAGCAATAAAACAGTACTACAATGAACATTTCTTTCTGTGATATTTCAAAATGACCAAAAAGTAAATAAGAAAAAAGAAATAATAAGCCAATTAAGATGAACATAATAGATAAATATGAGAATAGAGAATATACTTTATTTTCAAAGAACTATGGATTATTATAAAAGCTGACCACACATTAGGCCTCAAACTTCTATCGACGTTAGAAAGTAGACATCTCATAGAAATCATTCATTGTTTAAAGTGCTTTCTAGTCAGAAATTAACTGAAAAACAGAAAACAGTATGTCTGACTAGAGAAAGAAAACTCCTCCTTACTTAACTACTCTTAGACCAAAGAGCAAACTGAAAGAATAACTTTAGGTTATCTACACAATATATATTATAAAAAATCGAAATCAGCGTCACCACTGTAAAAAAACCAGGGGTATTCCTATTAAAGATGGAGAAAATGACTCACTGTCAACATTATGGGACAATATTGTCTTGGAAGCATCACTCAATGCAATCAAGTAAAAGGAAGCTATTAAGTAGAAGCAGTGGAGTAGAAAAATAGATAATATAATTGTATGAATGTAAAACCCAAAAGAATTTTTTTAGAAGCTATGAGAACTATAGAAACCAAGAAAGGCTAGCTTAGTGTTTGGCAATGATTTTTTAGATACACCATGAAAGACAACAATTATGAAAGAAAGCATCGATAAACTGGTCTTCATTAAAATATTTCTGCTCTACGAAGACTTTGTCAAGGGAATCAATAGACAAGTCACAGACTGGAGAAAATATTTACAAATAACGTATCTAATAAAGGACCATTATCTAAAATATACAAGACCTCTTAAAACTCAAAAATAAGAAAACAACTTGAACAGATATCTCATCAAGGAAGCTATACAAATGGAAAATTAATATATGAAAAGATGTTCTGCATCATATGTCTTTAGGTAAATGCAAATTAAAACAAAAAAGAGATCCAGTACACACCTATTAGAATGACCAACATCCAGAACACTGACACTGCGAAATGCTGGTGAGGATGTGGAGCAACAGAAATTCTCATTAGTTGCTGGTGGGAATACAAAATGGTACAGCCACTTTGGAAATAGTTTGCAAGTTTTTACAATACTGAACATACTCCTATCATATGATCCAGCAATAGCACTGCTTGGTATTTACCCAAAGTCGTTGAAAACTTATGTCCACACGAAACTCTATTCACAGATGTTTATGCAGCTTTATTCATAATTGTCAAAACTTGGAATCAGTCAAGATTTCCTTTAGTAGTGAGTGGATAAATAAACTGTGGTACATCGATCATATATTATTCAATGGTAAAAGTAAATGAGCTATGGAGCCATAAAAAAAGAGAGAGAGACCTTAAATGTATATTACTAAGAAAAAGAAGCCAGTCTGAGAAGGCTGCGTACTGTATGATTCCAACTGTATGACATTCTGGAGGAGGCAAAATGTGATGGAAACAGTAAAAAGATCAGTGGTAGCAAGGGGTTAGGGTGGAGGGAGGAATGAGTAAGTGAAGTACAGAGGATTTTTAGGACAGGCTGGAAACTTTTATATCCTCACCTGGTGGAAAAAAGCTAGCTAGCTCTCTGGCCTCTTCATGTAAAAGGCACTAATTCCATGCATGAGGGCTTTATCCCCAAGATTTAATTTCTTCCCAAAGGCCTCACTTCCAAATACCATCACCCTGGGAAAAAGGTTTCAATATATGATTTTGTGCTGACACAAACATGCAGTCCATTGCAAACTCATTTGAGTAAATACTAAGGAGTATGATTGCAGGATTGTGTGGTAAGAGTATTTTCAGGTTTATGCAAAACCACCAAACTGTCTTCCACAGTGACTGTACCTTTTTGCATTCCCACCAGTAACTAACGAGAGTTCTGTTGCTCCATATTCCCACCAACATTTGGGGATGTTTTGGATTTTGGCCATTCTAATAGTTGTTAGTGGTATCTCATTTTTGTTTTACTTTTCGTTTCCCTAATGATATATGATGTGGAATATCTTTCCATAGGCTTAAATCAAGCATTTGTCTATCTTCTTTGGTGAAGTGTCACTTTAGGTCTTTTGCCCCCATTTTTCTTATGAGTGTGTGTTTTCCTGTTGTTGAGTTTAATGATTTTTTTTGAAGATGAGAATAATAACAGCTGTTTGTAGGCTGATGAAGATACACAATAGAGGGTGAAAAACAAGAGAGAGAATTGTTAGTGCACACTTTCAGGATGTGAGAATGACTCATATTATGTTCAAGTCTCTTAATTATCTAATCACTGAATTTTCATTATATGAAAACTAAATGGTGTCTCTTAAATATACGTGCACACACACACACACTGAATACATATAAAGTATATATACTGAAATACAATATGAGAAAACTGTAAACTTAATTGTGAAGCATAGCACAAAGTTGTTAAATAGAAAATAGAGAAACTTTGTAATACAATGCTTTATTTCCATGAAATTTGAACATTTTAAAGTAGTATCATGTTTTAAAAACTTCAATAGCGACTAGTGTCATTTCTTCAAATATAATGTCAGTAAAAGATTATCTTTCCCCTATAATACCTTTCCCTATATTCCCTCAGACCTAACATATTAAGCTTGTAAGAAATACAAGAAATACAGGCCTACACGTTAGGTCTGAAGGAACTGTATTTATGGGGAATTTAGCTTTTATTTATAATTTATAATTATATTAATTAATATTTTGGACTAAATTACTTGTAATTTAATCCACTGTTATAAATGGACTAAATGAACTTATTTGGACACAATTTTTTCTTTATCCTTGTCTTTTCTTTCAGTCCTCAATTTTCCTGCTTTTCTAACTTTTCATTCCTCTTTTTCATGTTTTTTAGTATTTTAGACATTTTTTCATATCCTTTGTGATACTAGGTTTTAATTATAAAAGAATAGAGTTAAGTATTCCTAGATATTTTAGATTACTGAAATTATTCAAAGGGTCATTTTCATCTTGGAAAATGTGTTAAAATTTCCTGTAAAAGTGTTTAATCATGACAATGTGTTCTTCTTGCCAAATTTATAATTTAAATAATGCATTTTCTACTAATGTCTAGTTACTCTGACATTTCTATTTGGAGGCAACAATAAAAAATAAAAGATCCTTGGCTTTCAAGTAATTTCTAAAGAAATCAGAAAACTCTTCCAAAGTACATACCCATTTAATTGGTATCTACTGACATGACAACTGCCTTCGAGTTGCTCAGTCTTTTAGAAAGACAATAAATAAATGTCATAAAATATAAGACGATGTAAGATCCAAACTTTAAAGGAATAATAAGTTTCTTTCTGTTGTGAGAGAACAGTCTCTCACTTAATGCTGTTCTTAGGATCCAGTGAGATAATTCATGAAAATTGCATAGTGTATAGTACCTGTTTCAGAGTAAGTGTCCATTAAATGGTGGTGTTAGGAATCGTTCTTCCTTTGGTCTTTGTCTTGCTCGGGTTCTCCAGGTCTGTTACTAAGACAAGATTTAATGGAAATAGTTTATTCAGTAGGTGATCCCAGGCACTTAGATTACTAAGGTAGTTAACTACACATCACAGCACCACACCTCAGAGTCATCTTCTAGCCCCACTCCATGGGGAGAAGAAACTAAGTGTTTATCCAACTCATAGGCTGCCGTTGGTAGATAGGGTTCCCAGGGTATTAATTCTTTCACCCTTGTGGTTTGTCCAATCCACCTGTTTTCCTCCCCCAAAAATCTTTAGGTGGAGAATTATGAGGTGAATGCCAAGCATCCACAGTAGCTGATTCACTCTATAATGGTTGGAACTGTTACTACTGAAATCATTTAGAATAAACAAGAGTCACCCAAGATGATCCATGACATAAAGGTTTCCAAAGAAAGGGCAATCAATGTATAATATTTGAGGTAAACTTTAGAAGGTTAGTAGTTTGCCAGATACAAAGGAAGCATCATGTTGAAAGTTCTAAAGGCTCTGAAGAGCATGGTCTCTTTGATAACTGAAAGTAGTTTAATTTGCCTCCAATACAAGTTAAGGATGGGCCTTCCAAGGAACAAAGACAGAGAGGTCAGCAAGGGTCTGACCACAAATAATGTCACATGGCAATGTTACAGTGTCTGGATCTTATTCTAAGGACAATGGTGGCCCATAGGAGTATTTGAACCAGGGAGTGACATGGTCCAATTTATGTTTTGGACAGATTATTTTTCTGCCATAAGGAGGATAAAAAGGTACTTACCAAGAATTCATAGAAAAGTTTGGCCTAAATTCCAATGATACCAAAATTTTGTCCATGACAATAAAAATGTGCCACAGGAGCTTTTAGGCATAGGATCCAGCATGTTGGAATATAAGGGCTTCCAGGGCCATGGAACAAGTATCCTTCCCTTAGGGAACCATTTTGATATCTACTTATAAAACCCCTAAATGGTCAAGTGGTTATTTGCTTTCCTAGGGAAAAGAGAACAATTGGCCAGTAAAAATGAGAGCTCACATTAAAAAAAAAAATCATCAAAATGTCTTGAGAATGAATTGTTAATCCATAGATGTTTAAAATAAAGAATCTTGCTCATATGGGCATAGGGGTGGCAAACATTTGAAAATAAAGCACTCTTAAGAAAATTTAGTATTGGGTGTAGTACTAAAATATAAAATTTCTCAAAATATCAATAATAGCTAACTCTAGGTATGGGATTTGGAGTTTGTTATACTTTCATTCTTTTGCTTGCCTGAGGTTTTTATTTAATGTATATCTATACTTTGTATAAAAGTAACATTAAGAATGAAACCCAGTGTACTCTATAGAATTATCCTATTTGAGGACTGTTCATGGCATAAGAGATCTGAGAGATCTGGCTGGAGGATGGTAAATATATTTTACCTTCTCTTCTAGCTTTAATTGATCCACAGTTGCCTGGAGCATTGTGCTAAGAATGATTCTGAAGCTGAAGTTAACTTCAGTAGTAAAGAATGCTGTGACTGATTAGTGATGCCTGCCATGGATAGAGAAAGTGGAAATTACGGTATCTCTCAGGTGTTTGTTGTTGTTTAAGTCAGCTCCCTCATTTTACAGATGGCAAAATCGAAGCCCTTTGAAAGGAATAAATGTATTGACTAAGATCCCAAAGTGTTCTAATTCAGATCAGTTATATGTACTTGTAATTCAGTGTAGAAAAAAACATCTACGTCTTGAAAAGTCTCACTTATATACTAAGCACTCCTTGGGGTGAATTTGCAAATAATATGAGGATACTTTAAAAATACAAACTGAAGAATGAATAAAAATAGTCCCCTAAATTGTCCTAATCACTGAATCATTTTCCCTATTCAGAATTCCACAGCCTGAGCTAAGTCCACCTGACTCTGAGATCTCACACTTATTTTTAAATCCACAAACTAGCATGCCCAGACACAAGGTATCATTTTCCCTGAATTAGATAACAATCAAGACTCTGTCGCCTTCCTAATGAAGACTCGTGCATAGCACCAAGCCTTCTGAAGTATTTTCAAGTGAGGATGTGTGACTATACCATCTAGACTTGCTAAGGGACTCATTTAAAGAAAAAGTGTCCTGAAGGGAGCTCTTGAGATTCAACACATGATTAAACAGAGAAAAGCTGGCAGAACTTTGCATTTTTCTCAAAGGAGAGCAGAAATACAACAAGGTTATCACTTTTTAGGATGAAACCTGCTACTGACTCATTTAACAATGAATACTGCAATTTCCAATGAAGGTGGAAGGCAGTAATGTGTAGGAACAAGTATGATGGTTTTGGTACTTTATGGACCATGTGGTCCAGATTGTTTTTCGTTAGGATTCAAATATGGTCTTATACATAAGTCTCTTATATCCGTCTCTGCTTGCTTCCCTTAAATGAGGAGGTGCCTCCTGTTTGTCCTTAGTGTTCAGCTGAGTTGTCACTTTGAACAGGAGGTTTTTCCCATTCCCCACACCGATCTTGTGTCTTTTCTATACCTTCACTTCGTCATTTCTTGGGTCAAAATACAAATCAGTGTATTATCTTGTCAATTGGCGTTATAAGCTCAGTGAGGGCAGAGAGCAGGTCTGTCATCTATATTGAGAATTCTTGTATACCTACAATGGTGTCTATTGTATAGTAAGTGATTACAAATACATATGAATGAAAGAGCAAGTGAATGAGTTAAAGAATTACCTATTATATATTTTGTGATGCATTAGGACTGTGAAATATCCTAGACTGCTCTCACCATCGGTTCTAACTGCCATCAATTAACACGAGACTGATGGAGAAGTGAGCATGGGGACAGTATTACTGTTAGTCCTGAGCGACCCTAACAGATATTCTGAAGGGGGTGAACTCCTTCCATCCTGCCTTGTCCTCAAAATCTGAAGTACTACTTATATTAAAAAGTGGGACAGTAAAACCTGATCAGTTCCTCTCATGGCCATCAGAGCAAAGGATAATATATTGATTTGACATGCTACATTCACAACAGAGCAAGTAAAACAATAGTCAGTCTGTAGGTCTCATTAACTTGCACATTTTGAAGTTGATAAAAACAAGTAAAATTGGCTTTGCTTCATTTCAGAGTAATTACTGTACTCAAAACTTAGAAAGTCAATAAAAGCATTTCAATGTATATGATATAATAATCACACATTATGGTCCATTTTCAAACAAATCATAATTATTGTCTGACTGTGACTCAAATCACCAAAGAACTTTCAGAAATGCTAAATTACTTGCAATTTGAACATGCTAAAAATGCCATGCCATTTACCACACAGATGAATGATGGGCCGAACTTAGAAAATGCAATCCACTCTAAGTGATGTTACTAAATGCTTAACAGATGGTATGGTCACTGAGGTTACACAAGGCCTATTTATTAAAAAGAAAAAAAAAAGGCCCTTATTTTAGATATTTTCAGGATTTTATAATTAATATGCTTTTAAATGGTCTAGATCTTCTCTGTTCTGGGAATATTAATCCAATCCAAAATCTAATTTTCTTTTCATAAGATACAGAAATCTCTCCTCTGGCGATTTAAGCAATTTGAACTCTTTGAAGTCTCTCCTTTGCGTACAGATTTGTAAACATATTTTAATTGAGAATTCACTAAATGCCAGATGCTGGGCTAGGGACTGATTAAAAGAGTTCAAAGACTATCCCTATTCTGAACAATTCATGGTTCAGTACAAGATGACCATTGGTGATTACAGTGTGAAAACATCAGGATTTTTTACCTCAATGACTGTAGGAGAAGCTTCCCGAGCTATGGCTTGAGAGAGAGCAGGGTTCAGTCAGGATGGAGTGGGTGAGAGAAGACACAGAATGGCTAGTATATCTCTAGATTAATGGCAGTAGACAACTCAAGAGAAGTAGGTGACTGATTAGAGTGGATCATGCAGAGTGTGGATTTTATCCTAACGGATATAGAAATCCACTGGAGGATCTTAACCAGGGGGGTGACCCTTCAGATTTATACATTAGATGGACTGCTCTGCTGGCAGTGTGAAGAAGGACTGATTAAAGAGAAGCAAGACCAGATTCCATAGTACAGGTCAATGTAATAATGCAGGAGAGAAACAAAAGCATTCGAATAAAGGTCTTTAGGGCAATGAGAAGGGAGTCATTCCTCACAGCTAACACCCCTGTCTGAATGACTAGTGATATGCCTAGTCTAGTGATATGACTAGGGTCCTTTCCTTGTGAGTTGAGTGGAGTAAAGTAAACCTAATTTATAGCTGAATTTAAACCACCCAATGTAAATATTCCATAAACCCTAAAAAAAATGAGATATCACATTTTTTAACATTTTATAAATGCTAGTTTTATGCATCCCATCTAACTTTATCATTTAATTCGCTATCGAAACATTTATTGAGCATTCACTATATGTGTGGCGCAGTGAGAGGCATATGAGAATTATACTGGCAAAAATCTCAATTCTGAAATATTTAGAATTCTTGTTAGCAAGACACAAATTACAAGAAGGTATTTATTTAGAAATAGTTGAAGGCAAAATTTAATAAAATACCAAGAATTTAAGAGAACATATGTCTTAAGAGTAAGGAACAGGGTAATTTATCTAGGCTAAGATGGTATTGGAAAATGTTCTTGTACTGATGGGGCACAAATTGGACTTTAAAGAAATAGAAAAGGGCTTGAGGCCAAATCACCTATCTGCATTTGTAAGCCGGGTTCAGCCTTTGGGCCTGAGAAGCCAAAAGGGTTAGTTAGAAAAGAAAAAATTGTGGAGATGAAGTGGTGAGAGTCCCCATCAGCTCTTCAATATAACATTCTAGGTCTTCCTGGGGCTGCTATAATCTTGCCTTTAGCTTCTCTGATATGCCCTTTTAGCATCATAATTAATTCCCCTTTTCTGATTGAGTAACTTAAATTTGGTTTTATTATTATGGTAAAAAAAAATCATACATGTAATCCACTTTGCTCAGGACAATATTTTACATTCTTCATGTGGGCTTCATGATTGGGCCTCTGTTCACCTTTCCAATTTTTTATGTTAACTTCACTTTGCCAACACTTTTTTCAGTTGGCTGGGTATAACAAGTTTGTTCCTTTATAAGAGTCCTTCTAAATAACTTGCTTTTCCTTGGATTGTACTTTATCTCTGTCTTCTATCTCACCCACTCTAAATTCAAACCTAAGTGTCACTTAAGTTTGTTAACATGTATTATTTTTTGTTTGTGTGATATTTTAGTGTTTCTCTTCCTATACATTTGTGGGTAGCATATTTTTAGTTTATTACCACATATGAAGTGCCTATAAAATTCTGGAAACACTCATATATACTTTTTAATGAGGAGATGAATGGATGGAGAGATGGATAAATATATGTAGAGAATAAAGATCTGTTTTGTTAGATTTATGCCTAGGTATTGCTTTTTTGGTGCTATTGAAAATGTGTGTCTTTTAAACATTCATTCCAATAGTTTACCACTGGTATATAGTAAAGCAATTAACTTACATATTGACCTTTTATCCTAAGACCTTGCTTGCTATACTTAATGTATTATTTCTAGGAGATTTTTGGAGTTGTGGCATGTAGCTTGGGATTTTCTACATAGACAGTAGTGTCATCTGCAAACAAAAACATTATTTAAATGTTTTTTATTGAAATATAGTTGATATACAATATTATATTGGTTTCAGGTGTATAGCATAGTGATTTGACAATTAGATATATTGCTAAATACTCACCATCATATATGTAGTTACTATCTGTCACTGTACAAAGATACTACAATATTATGGGCTATATTCTGTATGCTGTAATTCTATACCTGTGACTAACTTATTTTATAATTTTAAGTTTGTATCTCTTTATCCTCTACCTATTTCACTGGTTCCCTACTGACCTATGTTAACTCACAGTCCGTTCTCTGGGTTTATGAGTATATTTTTATTTTGATTATTCGTTTGTTTTGTTTTTCAGATTCCACAAATAAGTGAAATCATATAGTATTTGTTTTTCTGTCTGACTTATTTCACTTAGCATAATACTTTCTGGGTTATCAATCCATGTTGTTGCAAATGGTAAGATTTCATTCTTTTGTATGGCTGAGTAATGTTCCATTATATAAATGTATCACATCTTTTTTACATTATTATTTCTTTCAAATTATCTGTCTTTCATTTCTCTTTCTTCTTTTACTGTGGTATCTAGGATCTCTAGTACAATATAGAATGGGGTGGGTGAGAGAGGACATTTTTGCCTAGTTCTCCTAAGGGAAAATGCATCCACCCTCCCATGTTTACATATACATTTTCAACTTATCTAAATTAACCTTCAAATAATACTATACTGCTCCACATGCAGTACAGGTACCATATATCAGAGAATCCCCAATTCCTCCCTCCTATGTTTTGTTGCAATGCTGTCATTTATTTCACTTGTTAATATGCTATAATTACCCAATATATTTTTACTAAAATTACTTTAAATGACTAGTGGTCTTTCAGATGAATTAAAATAATAAAAATAAAAGATTTTTCCTTCATTTATTCCTTCTCAGATACTTCATTTTTCTTTATGTAGATCCCAGTTTCTGCTATCAATTTCCTTTTCACTAAATAAATATTTTTATTTCTTTTGGGGAAAGTTTGATGGCTATGAATTTTTTCTGTTTTTGTCTGTCTGAGAAAGTATTTGTTATCCACTTCTGAAGGATAATTTCACTGGGTATAGCACTCTGGTTTGCTTTATTGCACTGGATAGAACTTTTAACACTAGTTAAATAAGAGTGGTAAAAATGGAAATCTGCCTTTTTTCTAATTTTAAATGGAAAACATTGAGACTTTTATCATGAAATATAATTTTAATAATAGGGTATTTGTAGATGCTCTTTATCATGCTGAGGAAGTTACCCTTTTACCTAGTATGCTAAGGTGTTTTTTTATAATCATGAATGAGTGTTGAATTTTATGAAATTATTTTCCTGTGACAATTGACATGATTATAAGACTTCTTTAGTCATTTGATGTGGTGGATTATAGTGATTTTTGAATATTGAACTACTCACCTGAACATGTTGTATAATTTGTTTCATAGTTTGTTGGATTTGATTTATATTATTGGGAACCTTGCTCCTAAGTTTATGAGGTACTGGTTTTCAGTATTTCTTCCCTACCCCCCCCCTTTTTTTTTCTGTGTTTGTCTGGTTTTTGTATCCATGTAATGCTGGTTTTATACAATAAGGTGAAGAGTCTTCCCTCCTCATCTATTATCTGGGAGAAGTCATGAAAAACTGGTTAATTTTTCTTTAATGTTTAGTGAAATTTTTCAGGGGAACCATCTGGAGATAGAGATTTCATTTTGGAGAGTTTTAAACTACAAATTCACTTTTCTACCTTATCTTGTTTGAGTTTTAATAGTTTGTAGTTTTCAAGGAAGACCCAGCATTTCTATTTCTCATTCTTCTGTTTTTCCTTTCTTGCCTTACTTTGAGTAATTTGTATATTTTTAGGATTCTATCTTGTTTTATTATTTTATTTATACTGTGTAGATTATTCAAATAGTTCTTTAATGTTTGCTCTAGACATTATAATTACCATTAGCAATTTATCACAGACTACTAGTATTGAACTTTCATTTAGGTCCCTATAGCCTCACACTTCTTAAAATACCATTGTCTTAAGAATATCTCTTAATTATATTGACCATAACAAAAGACTGTTATAATTTTTGCTTCAAACTTCAAATATGACTTAAGGAAATCATGAGGAGAAAAATGGGTTATTTCATTTATCCCCATTTTTTCACTCATTCTGTCTTTCTGAAGTTCCAAGTCTTCTTCTACTATCTTCTTTCTGTGTAGGTACTTCCTTTTGTCATTTCTGTTTAGATAGTAGTTCTGCTAATAAAAAATTCTTAGTTTTTTCCTTTTCGTCTAACAATGTCTTGATTTCCTCTTCATGAAGGATAATTTCTTTGGATATGAAAGTTATTATTGACAGTCCTTTGTTTTGAGCACATGAAAAAATGCATGGTCCTCCTGACCTCCATGGTTTCAGATGAGAAATTGGCTGTCATTCAGATTTATTTCCCTTATAGATAACATGTTGTTTCTAAATGGTTGCTTTAAAGGTCTTTTGTTGTCCTTGTTTTTAGACACCAAAAGTTTAATTATGGTGTGTATTGGCATAGATTTATTCAGATTTATCTTCTTTAGGTTCCCTCAGCTTCTTGTATTTTAGATTTATGTCCTTCCCTAAATCTGAGAAGAATCCACCATTATTTCTTTGAATAATATTTTAACCACATATACTCTTTCCTCTTCTTCTGGGACTTCAGTGATACATATGTCAGCTCTTTTGTTACTCTTAGAGTCCCTGACTTTCTGTTTGTTGTGTACTAGTATATTTTTTCTCTGTTTAGATGAAGTAAATTTTCTTGATTTGTCCTCAAGTCCATCAATTCTGTCATTGGAAATCTCTACTATTGAGCCCATCCAGTTTTTCATTTTGGTTACTGTATTTTTCACTTGTTTGTATTATCCAAATTTTATTTCATTTATTTTGTTTTTCTATGTCTATAATTTACATTTTAGGGTTTAAAAAAATAAAATGTATTTGTTTAGGATTTTTATTAGTGTTTTTTCAGTTGTTTTAAGGAAATTCAAAATAGCAGTTGAAGCAATTTTGTGATAGATTCTTTTTTTTTTTAATTGCTGGGTAGTTTCAATATCTGATTCACCTTTTTATGGCACCATTTGATTCTTCTTTATTATTCAAGTTGTTGCTTTTCTGTTTACTGGCATGATAACTGGTTTTCACTTGTATCCTATACATTGTAGATATTATTTTAAGAAACTCTTTATCCTATTTAATCCAATTTTAATAAAAATCCATCTTCCTTATATTTACAGTGTCAGTTCTAATCTGTTTTGGGGGCTCTAATTCCAGTGATGATTTAATTTTCTATTCCCTTGCAATGTTATTCTGGTCTGCTTTGTTATTCTGTGTGGGACAGAATACAAGTTAGCTAATCTGGGTCCTAAAGTTCCCATTCCTGTAGGCAGATCAGTTGAGCTGTTGTCAGCAGGCAGGGGGCAGGGTATGTGATGGTCTCTGAGCTCTTCTGGTAGCACTACTACAGGGAGATGAGGTCTGCTGCTGCTGGCAGATGTTGGGCATGGGGTAGAACACCTCACTTGGGTTCCGCTAATTCTATTGCTCTAGATACATCAGGCACCATTGCCACTGGCTATAGCTCTCCTCATTAAGTCCTATCTGGACTTCCCGTTTGCTGATCCTTTGTGAGTATAGAGCAGAACTTTCTTGCTTGTTTTATATGCCTTTTTGGCAGTCTCAAAACCCTCTGGTGTCCAGTCTGGAATATATGGGACACTCACTGTGGTATCATTCTTCAAGTTCTGTAGACCCTAACCAGCCCACCTTCTTCATTCCAACTTTTAGACTACTTTTATGATTGTCTATTTAATTATTTCCAGAGTATTGAGTTGTATTTAGAGGAGAGGATCAGGGAAAAGTAAATCTGTGTCATCTTGTTCCAGAATTCATTTTGATGTTATCTTTATTGTATATCAAGTTCTCATAAATTTGTAGGTTCGTTTGTCTGCTGTCCAGTTTATCCTTCAGTGTACTTAACTGTTCCTATCCCAGGACCATAATTATTTTCATGACACTGGTTCTGAGGTTATATCTCAATGCATGGTAGGCTAGTACTCATGTTCACTTATACTTTGCACTTACCGTGAATAACAGAAACCTACATTAAGTGTATTATTTCCTAGGTAATGGGAAATCTAAAAAAAGTTAGACCCTGGTAATGGTTAATTCAAGAATGTTAAGGTCAAATTCCCTGTGATTTTAGGAGGACTTTCTGTGTTGGTATCAAGATGGTTATACAATCAAGCTAAAGCTCTTGTCAACAATTTAGGTAGGAGAAAGACAAAGGGCAAATCGTTTCCCTAAATTCATTTCTGGTAGATTTCAGAAAAGGAATTAGAATTGCTCGATCAAAGGTTTTATATGAAATATATGTTAACAGATTGCTTTAAAAAGACTATTGTAAACCTTTAATTATGGAAGTTTTTTCTCTATATTCCTAAAAACAATAGATATTACGGATATTTTGAAATTTCTTACAAGTCTTTGTGATAATTTTTTTTTCAGTTTAATTTTCATGTTTTCTGACTATTAGTGATTAGGGACATCAAATCCTCTATGTTTTTTGATCATTAGAATTTCAGTTTTAGAAATTAACACACGACCGGATTATTTTCCATTTGGGATCTTTTTTATCTATTTTAAGTGTTCTTTGTATATGAGAGATACTTTGTCTTTTATCTGTTACCTGTTTTTCCAAAATCTATTAAATGGCTATTTATTTATATCTTCTGCCATATGAATTTTTAAATTTTGGTATAGTGAAGTACGTATTTAACTTTTAAAACATGCATTTTGTGTTTCCAATCTTAGAAGATTATTTCCCTGACCCATACCTTGTAAAATAGATATTTGTAGCTTCTTATCATTTCATTAATGTTAATAGACATAGAAATGACTTTTTGTATGGAGTACTATTATGGGGTCTATTTTAATTTCCTTCCTGTTAGGTAAATAGTTGAAACTTCCCATTTATTATATAACTTAATATATTCCCACTGCATTGAACAATTTCTGTCACATATTAATATCTCACATAATAGGGGTCTAATTTTTTTATTCAGTTCCATGAATATATTTACATATATTAATTACATATATTACATTAAAATATATAATTATTCCTATCACAATATCATACTGTATTAATTGTATTCTGATAAGACTGTTTACTCCTTCCCCAGTGCTCTTCTCTTTGCTGATTATCTTGACTACATTATGTTACTTAATCTTTCGTATGAGCCAAAGTTGATATTATACAACTCTCACAGATATTCACACTGAAAGTGACTGTTGAAATTCTATTTGAAATTGATACTGACACTTGATTTTTAAGGGATTAGTTCTTCCCCTTTCAAAAGCATGTGAAAAGTTACCAATTTCAATAATTTTTATATCTTTACAACTTTATAGTTTTATATGAGCTTTGGACCTCTTTTATTAAATATATTTCTAATAATTTCATGTTTTTATGTAGTTATATTTTGTGTATATAATTGTATGTATATATTTATGTTTTATCTAGCTAAAACAACCAATTCTTTCATTAGTTCTAATATTTAAATTCAATTCTCTGAATTTTCAAGATGTAAAATAACGTCCTCAGAAAAAATAGCTAGATATTTCATTTTTTCCCTGTGTTTATGCTAATTATTTTATTTTCTTATGCATGTCTAATAACCTCTAAGTCAGTTTTCAACAAGTATTGTAGCCATACTTAAATAAAATTTGACTATATATAATAACCAGTAACACCACAACCATCTGTGGTTCATTCCATGAATGCAAGGTTGGTTCAGTATTCAAAAATCAGTCAGTGTAATCCACCATACTAACTAAAGAGAAAACACACACACACACACAGAATTGTGTCAACTGATGCAGAAAAATCATGCAAAATTCAACAGCCTTTTATGATAGAAACTCTTTAAATGTAGTAATAGATGGGAAATTTCTCAACCTAGTAGAATCTACAAAATACTTTCAGCTAACATTACACCTAATTTATTAAATATTTCTCACTGTGACTGGGGACAAAAAAAGTTTTAGTCACTCTCATTACTGTTGTTTAACATAGTATTGGAAGTTTTATCCAGTGCAACAAGGCAAGAAAATAAAAGCCACACGGCTGGGAAAGGAAGTTGTAAAATCATTTCTATTTCTAGGTGACATTTTTGTCTACATAGAAAATCCTATGAAATCCACAAAAGAAAGAAAATCTGAGAATAAATGAGCTCAGCAGGGTTGCAGGATACAGGATTAACATTAAGTAACATTTAAAAAATATATCCATTAAAGTAGGAACACTGATATTAAAAATACAGTGTCACTTATGGTTGCTCTAAATGTAATACTTAGAGTTAAATATAACAAGACATGGCTTATATTCTGAAAAGTATACAACTCTGCTGAAAGAAATCAAAGATAGAAATAAGTGGAGAGACACACCTGATGTGTATAGACTGAAAAACTCAACGTAATAAAGAAATCAGTTCTTTCCAAATTAATACACTGGTTTAAAACAAATCATACCAAGTCCTAGTAATATTTTTATAGATGTAGACAATATTCTATAATTTATATAGAATATAAGTGAACTAGAATAGCTAAAGCAATTTTGAAAAAAATAAAATGGGAGAAGCAGTCTACCTTATTTCAAGACTAAATATATAGCTGCAGTACTCAAGATGGTGTGAAATTGGTGGAGATACAGATATACAGATAAAGGAAACAAAATAGAAAACCCAGAAATAGACCCACACAAACATGCTTGCCTGATTTTTGACAAAGGTGCCAAAGTAATTCAATGGGGAAAAGACAGTCTGTTCAATAAAAGGTGCTGGAACATTTAGACATCCGTAGGTGAAGTCTAACCTTAACCTAAGTCACATCTTATAAAAAATTTAGGGCAAAATAGATCATAGACTGAAATGTAAAACTATGAAAATTTTAGGAAAAAAAATAGAATATTTTTAGAACCTAGACTAGGCAAAAAGTCCTTAAAATTGACACAGGCACAACTGATAAAAGGAAAAATTTATAAATTGGAATTTGTCAAAATTTAATACTTTTGTTGTGCAAAACTCTGTCAATATAATGAAAAGACAAGGTACAGACTGTCATTAAATATTTGCAAACCACTTATCTGACAAAGGAATAATATCTGAACTCTACAAAGTACTCAAAAATCAACAAGAAAAAATTCAAGCAAACCAATTAGAATATGGGCAAAATACACAAACAGACATTTCATTAAAGAGGATATATAGATGGTAAATAATCACATGAAAAGGTAATCAACATCATTATCCATTAAGGAAGTGCAAATTAAAACCACAGTGAGATATCATTACACACCTTATCAGAGTGGTTTAAAAAATAGTGACAAAACCAAATACTTTGTATTTGAGGTTTCATTTTTCTTGCATCTGGTTTCAGTTTCTGTTCCCAGAGCCCATCTCTGGTGATTGGGAAGAGCAAGAGCAGAGTGTTATTGAGAGGTGTGCTGTGATGGTTTTCATCTTAGGTGTTGGTATTCAGAGTCAAGGATTACTGCCACACCTTTACAGACATAGCATTCAACCCAATACTTCAAACTGTGGGCAAACAAAAATGCTTCTTCATGTTTATCCTACTAGGGGAAATTGCTTGATAAACCTGACTGTTCTGAAGGCAGTTACAGATGATCACTGGGAGAGATGTACTTTGGTCTTCTCATCGCATTTGCCTTTGGTTTTGAAAATTTTCTCCTGCATATTTTAAGAAGTGATTTCTTTACTTTTTTTTCAATGTACAAATAATCACTTCTCATTTATAATTTTCAAGAATTTCTCTAAGAGGGAGTGATGTCAGTAAGAAAGAGGACTAGATGGTCCCAATCCTCATCTTCCAAAAAAACAAAAAAAAACTAACCAAAAATAATAAACAAACAACTACAAGGTGACCAAATTAGCTCAGGGAAAGCTCTGTACTACAACGAAGAAGCAGCAAAAACCCTGCAGAGATCAAGAACTTGGAGGATGGCTGCATAAGGAAGTAGACATTTTACCTATGTAACACCACC